>OX578140.1:41949284-43149284 GCA_951213105.1 Amaurobius ferox | reverse complement strand
ACTTCCGCGAGAATTATCCGAGAAATTTAAAATCATTATTTCTTTAAAATTCTGATCCTACGACCATTTTTAATTATTTCTTGACCAGATTGGGCTTGTAAGAAAGCCAGATCTTTGAGCTTTCTAAAAATGTAAATTATTAGTCAAAAATCTCGACACTTTTTCCGATGCGAGGATTTAAAAACGAAAGTTCGTTTTTTTTTTAGCCGAAAGTGACTTTTGTTTTAAAATCTTAAAAAATATCAGAAATTGAGATTTGAAATTGATAAATTTTTACTCGCAATTATCTGCTCTTTCCGGTGGTGTGATTTGTTTTTTTCTACGACGTCTGCATGGTGGAGAAAAAAGGAGATAAAGGGGAAAAAACGGTCGAAATCTCATAAAACATTAAATAAAAAAAAAATAATTCAAATTTTAAAAATCGATTTTGACGTGTCACCTCCCTCCCCCCCCCCCCCTCCCGGGTCTCCGATTGCCAAATTTCGTAGCTCTCCGACGCGTGGTCGCTGAACTTATAGTGTATAAGACACACATATAGACAGACAGACACACAGTCATTGCCTTTTATTATTTAAGATTAAAGAAATAAAGAGAACGTGAATATGAATGAGTTTGCAGTGAAAGTCATGTGCTACCCACATCAGATTTTTTTTTATTTGAAGATTTAGTCTATTTTAAACTTCACCAGCCTGCCAAAAATCTAAAATTAAAAGCAAAATATCTCGAGACTAGATATTTTACTGAATACTCTAGTTTACTATTTATATCTATAAGTTATAGTTTAGAAGATATTTCAAGTAAAATTAAGTAAAGTGAAACAAAAATTCGCGCGGGCAAAAAAAAAATATTTCAAAATATTGAAACACTTTTTGTATATTCATAAATGGAGTATATTTCCGACAAAACAAATATATATATTTTTTTATCCTATGCCCGTCTCCGACCTCTCGGTCATAAGTTGATGTGCAACCCAATACAAAGAAGAATGATAAAAATAGTCACTAAAAGCCTTGTCAGTAGCACATAAAGGAAAACAGTCAAAAACAGCAGGGCAAATGTTGAGGTGCTCTCCAGTCATGGGAACGCCATGGTCGCAAAGAGGGCAGACATCTGTGTCTGTCAGTCTCATTCGATACAGGTGAGTCTGTAAGTAATCATGACCAGTGGCAAGTCTAAAGAAAGCCACGCCAACTATTCTATGCAAGGAACTGGGTATTTGCACTTGTCAAGAATACAGAAAGGGCTGCTTTCAAGGCGAAAAGTAGTCAGTCGTTTAGCGAGAACAGAGGGTACCACGTGTAGGCGACTGACATCACCCCCCACAAAACAAATATAAATTATTTGCATTTATCTTTTAGGTTCAGAGATACACTGCCTTCCAAAAGTTAAGCACAGATGGTAAAATTAACAAAAGTGGAAAAGTAAAGCTCTGATTAACTCAAACTTGTACATGAAAGTAGCAAATGTGTTTATAGCTTAAAGAAAACAAGAATTATGCACAAAGATGAAAAAATATTTACTTTTCGTAAGTTATATGATGACGTCACATTTGTGTCATTAACAACATGATGTTTAAAAGCAAGCAAACCAAACAAAAGTTACATTAATATGGTATGTAACCACCTCGGACCCTCACACAAACTTTACAACAATTTTTCATGCTTTCAATGAGGTGATCAACCATCGTAGATGCAAACAATGGCCATTCCTCCAATAAGGCAGTTTCCAACTCTCTGAGACTGGCTAGAGGAGGTAAACATGCAGAGACAGCACGCCCGAGAGCATCAAAAAGATTTTCAATGGGATTAAAGTCGGAGGAATACACCGCCACTCCGTACGAGAAATGCCCTCACTTTCCATGTATTCGTCAACGATGTTAGCTCGATGGGGACGGGCATTAACGTCAATAAGGAAGAAATCGAGACGAACTGCTGCAGCGTATAGTCTCACAATGGGGTCTAGGACTTCATCACAATACCGCGCAACCGTCACAGAAGCGCCTTTAAAGATGTGCAGCTCTGTGCGATATCTCATTGAAATTCCAGCCCACACCAGGACGCTGTCACCTCTGAATGCGTAATGCTCGATGATGTTTTTGGCCTAATTGCGTGTGCCTCGTTCTCTCCAAACCCTTACATGCTTATCATCTGATTCCAGGACAAATCTGGACTTGTCCGTGAACAGGACGTTGCACCAATCTGAGACAGCCCAATTGACATGTTGACGACACCACTTTAATCTTGCCCCTCTGGCTTGGACGGTTAGTGGAACACAAAAACGTGGTACTCGGACGTACAGTTCCTTCACATGAAGCCTTCGGTTCACAGTACTTGCAGATATTGTCTTACCAAGTGCCGCTGCAACCATGGATGTAACAGTTGTGGAGGTCGCTCGTCGATTCCGCTTGGCTACTATAGCAATATACCGATCATTAGAGTGGGTGGTAACCCTTGGACGGCCGGGCACAGGTATCCAGACAACTGTTTGACTTGTTTGGAATTGTTTCCATAATCAATCGAGAAATTACCGAATGATCAACGCCAAAAAAAAAGCGATATATTTGATTGACTGTCCTGATTCAATGCGTCCGACAGCACGCCAGCGCTCACTACCTGTCATTCGTCTTCTTTCAGCCATAGAAACACGAATATCATCAAAAATAATCCTACTAAAGTTATAAACACTTCGTATCAGCATTTAAATGTACCTCCTCAAACTCTTCAGAATGATGGCGTCTTCAACGACTGCCTAATTAGCATATATACGGACAGTCAATCGTGATTGCCTGTAACATACGAAATTTGCATACTGGCATCTACATTCACAGCGGTTTTCAGCCACTCAAATTCAAATACGCTTTCGAAAAATGGAAATTTGCATTGCGAGCTTAACTTTTGGAAGTCAGTGTATAAGCTTCCAAAGTGTTTACATTTTTCATAACGCTTTTATTTCAGCCGTCCATAGACGTTATCCTAATGAAAAACCATGATTTAAGCTTCATGTGTTTTGTTTAAACTTTGCATAATACATTCCAATTCCTTCATCAAAGAAAAGCCTGCTACTTTATTTAAAATCGGAAAACACCAAATCAAGATAAAAAGAAATGATTTAATATCCACTCCTTTCATCATTGAATTCTTAATGGGCCATTTATGGTGTTAATCGCCTTCCAATGAATTCTCTATGTTAATGACTAGGACTTGGAGATCATTTTAGGCTTTCTGTCTTTTTTTTTCTACTTCAATTTGCTGACACGCTGGTTTTACTTAATGGTGTTAGAAAATATGTCGGGCATAGAAAATAGCACGAAAGAGATACTCTTTCGAATAAATTTTGTAAACTGTCATTAAGCGGTCTCGATGCCCTCAATCACATTCCGCAAACTTTAATAGGGAAAGGCTGTTTTAATCCGTGAATCAGCACAATGCAATATTAAATTTCATTAAATCCAATTTTCTCTGTAATAAAGAAAGTAATTCCTGGATCAGATTATAAACATCTCAAAAACTCTTAAGAGAAATATGTGTTATTCTTTTATAGCATTAAGTCACTTCTGTGTGGTTTTTTAATTTGACTAGTTGTTTGATTTGCTATGAATCTTTGATGATTTTCTATAACATTCATCGTATGAATGACTTTGATTTAACAATCGTTTCTGCAAGAGTTGTTAAATGCGAGTTAAAGATAATTATGAGAACGACCATTGTATATTTTTAAAACAAAAAAGATCAATCATGCTTAAAGCATTCATTATGAAACACTTTCCAACTTCAATGCAATTTTATTTAAACATCTCTAAAATGAAATACATTCCTCGGTAATATTTTAAAACTTATCACAATAATACATTGATTTATTATATTTGAAAACTTAAACATTCATCGAAAAAATGAACTTCATTCAAATGACGGCAATGGAATATAAATTGCCTAGTTTAAACATCTCTAAAATGCGATACATTCCTTGGTAATATTTTTAAAATTATCATAATACTGCGATAATTTATTATATTTGAAAATTTCATCGAAAACAACTGAAATTCATTCAAATGATATCATGGAAAATATAACACGCCTGGCTCTCCCTATAAAAACAGCATTTCATTCATAAACAATTTTCCATTCATTTCATTCATCACAGTGCTATAATAATTTATTTTATTTAAAAATTAAGACCATAGAGCTACAAGTAATTAAACACTATGCTTAAAACTTCATCGAAAAAAATCGTCCTTCTCTCTGTAAAATCAATGAATATTTCATTCATATCAGCTATGCAGACTCCATGAGCTAAATAATTTTCCGTTAAAGAAATACAGCAATTCTTATACAACTCATTCCATATATTTTGCTGTTTTCATTTTACATAAGTGAAAAATAGGCTTCGTTGTAGAAATAATCAAATTTGGATGATCATTTAAACTCAAGTATATTGTAATTACGTTGTTTCAGTATGTAGATGCACAGAATTTAGGCAAAAATAAAGCGGTTTTAGGACGAATATCACTCAATATGAATTAAAAAGAACATTAAAAATCACGATTTTGAGACAAGATGGATGCCATATATCATTTTGAAGTGGATCACGTGATCTTTTCATATAATGGTCACGTGATCGCTTCATATAAGAGGTGTAATTATTATTTTTATTTTTACTTAAAAAACTACTGAATATATTTCTCTGAATTTTTTCTTATATATTTTATGGTATAATTTGAATATTACCTAAAATTTTCGAAGCAATTTGTGAATTTTGAATCCGCTTAAAAAATGTTTGAAAAATTAGGTCCCATAGGGTTCAATGAATTTCATTTTTTCAACCTGGGTTCAATTCAAAACTAATTGGGTGATAATATTCATTTATATTCCCATAGGTCCTACAGACCGTCTGAACAACATACTAAAATTTCATTTTGATTGAGTCATTTTTACGGCAGTTATCGTGCTAACGGACTGACAGACAGTCAGACAGAATAAACAAAGTCATAAACACTTTTCAAATTTGTTGTAAAGTGTTAATAAAATAATCTGATGTGGGCACCACATGACTTTCCTTATATAATGTAATGAATTTACTAATTTTACAGTAAAAAAATAGGTTTTTCTTATAGTAGATACTTATATTATTTCCAAGATATTGAATTTTCGACAACTAGTCGTCATTTTCATTGATTTAGCGTCATTTTTATCCATTTGGCGAGATTTTCGTTAATTTGGCAATATTTCAAAAACTCGCTAAGTTGGAGACATTCCGCCAAATTCGTCGCCAAAATCTCGCGTTATGGATGAAGAAATAAGCTTTTCTTACAGCAGATAAATGACTATTAGCGTCCAAATACAAAAGTATTACTCAAAGTATCTTTTTTCATGAATGGAACGAAATAGATCCACGAGAATGATGTCACCCAATTTATTGCATGATATTACATATGAAAAGTGAACATGTTTCTCAATACGAAACATTTTTTTTTATTATTTTACATGACTTTTTGATATTTTTTTTAAATGTGCAATATCTCGAGAACGGTTCATGTTAGCGTTCTCAAATTTATGTCAATCTTTTTCTAATGAAAAATTACATAAGAAATGTCTATTTGCGTAACTTCATTAGCGGTTTTGATTTTATGACGATTTTTTCAAAATTTGGAGGGGTTCTGAACATTTGATTGCGTATAAAAAACAACAGGCTTCCAGTGTTTATGGATTGTGATTTTTGTACCAAATTTCGTTCGAATCGGTCCATTCGTTCGTCAGTTATCGTCTCCACAGACTCACTGACACACACACACACACAGACATCACTTCAAAAATATATGATTCGTGATCAGAGATGCTTGAAACGTGTTCTCCCGTCGAAAACTCGAATTCGAATTTTCGACCCCGTCACAATACTTTCCTTATACATTATGTATATATATAAGGAAAGTAATAATCAGTAGAGTATTGACATCTAAACATAATTATAATAATGCATAAATACGGAGTTAAGAATGGTTATTTTATCATAATATTCGTTTTATAATTACATCCTAAAATCGTTCACTATTACATAGAGTAAAAACGTTGTAAAAAAATTATATTTTAATTATGGGTTATTCCATATTTAATCATACAAATTAAAGTTAAGTGGTTTTAAAACATTTTAATTTTTGCATATGTATTCCTACACGTTTTTGCAGTTATTAATGTATCCCTTGTGTAATTTTTATAGTTCGTTTGTTAACACTTTACAACAAAGCTGAAAAGTGTTTATGACTTTGTCTGTCTGTCTGTCTGTCTTCCGTTAGCACGATAACTGCTGTAAAAATGACGTAATCAAAATGAAATTTTAGTATGTTGTTCAGACGGTCTGTAGGACCTATGGGAATACAAACAAGAAAGATCAATCATGCTTAAAGCATTGATTATGAAACACTTTCCAACTTCAATGCAATTCTATATAAAAAAGTCGAAAATGCAATACATTCCTCGGTAATATTTTAAAACTTATCACAATACTACATTGATTTATTATATTTGAAAACTTAAACCTTCATTGAAAAAAATGAACTTCATTCAAATGACGGCATTGAAATATAAATTGCCTGGTTTAAATATCTCTAAAATGCAATTCATTCCAAGGTAATATTTTTAAAACTATCATAATACTACGATAATTTATTATATTTGAAAACTTCATCGAAAACAACTGAAATAAATTCAAATGACGTCATAGAAAAAATAACACGCCTGGATCTCTCTATAAAAGCAGGATTTCATTCATAACTTTCTCCCATTCATTTCATTCATCACAATACTATAATAATTTATTTTATTTAAAAATTAAGACCATGGAGCTACAATTCATAAATTCTATGCTTAAAACTTCATCGAAAAAAATCGTCCTTCTCCTTATAAAATCAATGAATATTTCATTCATATCAGCCATGCAGACTCCATGGACTGAATTATTTTGTGTTAAAGAAATACAGTAATTCTAATACAACTCATTCTACATATTTTGCTGTTTACATTTTACATGGGTGAAAAATAGGCTTAGTTGTAGAAATAATCAAATTTGAATGAGAATTTAAACTCAAATATATTGTCATTGTGTTGTTTTAGTATGTAGATGCACAGAATTTAAGCAAAAATAAAGTAGTTTTAGGACGGATACAACACTCAATATGAATTAAAGAGAACTTTAAAAAATCACAATTTTGAAACAAGATGGATGCCATATATCATTTTGAAGTGGGTCACGTGATCGTTTCATATCATGGTCATGTGATCGTTTCATATAAGATGTGTAATTATTATTTTGATTTTTATTTAAAAAACTACTGAATATATTTCGCTGAATTTTTTTTTTTATATATTTTATGGAACAATTTGACTATTACCTAAAATTTTCGAAGCAATTTGTGAATTTTAAATCCGCTTAAAAAATGTTTGAAAAATTAGGTCCCATAGGACTCAATGTACTTCATTTTTTCAACCCGGGTTCAATCCAAATCTAATTGGGTGATATTATTCATTTATATTCCCATAGGTCCTACAGACCGTCTGAACAACATACTAAAATTTCATTTTGATTAAGTCATTTTTACGGAAGTTATCGTGCTAACGGACAGACAGACAGACAGAATGAACAAAGTCATAAACACTTTTCAACTTTGTTGTAAAGTGTTAATAAATGATATCACTCAATTAGTTTTGGATTGAACCAGGGTTGAAAAAAGGAAATACATTGAGCCCTATGGGACCTAATTTTTCAAACATTTTTAAGCGGATTTAAAATTCACAAATTGCTTCGAAAATTTTAGGTAATATTCAAATTGTTCCATAAGATATATAAAAAAAATTCACGAAATATATTCTATAGTTTTTTAAGTAAAAATTAAAATAATAATAACACCTCTTATGAAAAGATCACGTGACCAACTTCAAAATGATATATGGCATCCATTTTGTCTCAAAATCGTGATTTTTAAAGTTATTTTTTATTCATATTGAGTGTTGTATCCGTCCTAAAACCACTTTATTTTTGCTTAAATTCTGCGCATCTATATACTGAAACAACGCAATTACAATATATTTGAGTTCAAATGCTCATCCAAATTTGAATATTTCTACAACGAAGCCTATTTTTCACCTATGTAAAATGTAAACAGCAAAATATGTAGAATGAGTTGTATTAGAATTGCTGTATTTCTTTAACACAAAATCATTTAGTTCATGGAGTCTGCATAGCTGATATGAATGAAATATTCATTGATTTTACAAAGAGAAGGACGATTTTTTCGATGAAGTTTTACGTATAGAGTTTAATTACTTGTAGCTCCATGGTCTTAATTTTTAAATAAAATAAATTATTATAGTATTGTGATGAATGACATGAAGGGGAAATTATTTATGAATGAAATGCTGCTTTTATAGAGAGATCCAGGCGTGTTATCTTTTCTATGACGTCATGTGAATGAATTTCAGTTGTTTTCGATTAAGTTTTCAAATATAATAAATTATCGTAGTATTATGATAATTCTAAAATTATTACCGAGGAATGTATCACATTTTAGAGATGTTTAAACCAGGCAATTTATATTTCAATGCCATCATTTGAATGAAGTTCATTTTTTTCGATGAATGTTTAAGTTTTCAAATATAATAAATTAATGTAGTATTGTGATAAGTTTTAAAATATTACAGAGGAATGCATTGCATTTTAGACATGTTTAAATAAAATTGCATTGAAGTTGGAAAGTGTTTCATAATCAATGCTTTAAGCATGATTGATCTTTCTTGTTTTTGTGTCTTCAGCAGCTAGTTTTAGATGTCACACACGATTTTTGGCACATTTTGAAGCTTACTGAATTACGTTTATATCAAAGTATTTATTATCTATTTATCTATATATACTAATTTCCAAGTGTCCGTCCGTCCTGCTTTTTTAGACACTCCTGAATAGATAGAGGCTTACAATCTGGGTTATGGGTCGACCGTTCCATAAAAACCCCTGGAAAAATCGTATTTTCTGAAAATGTGATGAAGAGAGGGTGTTCCCCACCAAAACGTTCGAAAAGTGAAATGATAGAAAACCATGCTTAGCGATAAGATAAGAGATTTCAAATTTGGTGTATAGGTAAATCGTTCGAAAGGAAGAAAGTGTGAAATCTCAGATTTCCAATATTTTCTACTTAAAAGGGCGCTGCACGCGAAAATGCTCGATTTGCCAAATTAATGAGAAACGACACCTTTAAAATTTAGTAGAGACTTGACATTTGGTATATGGGCTAATCATTTGACGAAAACACCCAAGATGAATATAGTTTTGCAAAAATGTTCGTTTAAGGGATGCTTCAGAGAAAACGTTCGCAATTTGAATTGATAAAAAAAAACATGGTTTGGGATGACATAGAGATTTCAAATTTGGGGTACGGGTAGATAGTTTAGAAGGAAGAAAGTGTACAATTTCAGTTTTCCAATATTTACTACTTTAAGGAGTGCCGCACATCAATATGTTCAATTTTCCGAATAAATGAGACCCGCTCCCTTTTAAATAGGATAGAGGTTTAATAATTGGAATATGAGCGAATCATCTGATAAAAAACCCAAGACGAACAGAATTTTTCAAAAATGCTCATTTATGAGTGTTCTCCACAGAAAAACATTCGAAAGGGGAAATGATAAATTAGCATGCTGCGGAATGAGATAGAGACTTTAATTTGGTGTACGGGTAGAAAGTTCGAAAGGAAGAAGTGCACAATTTAAATTTTTCATTATTTTCTTCTTTAGGGGGGGGGGGGTTCTGCACACCAAAATATTCGATTTACCAAATAAATGTGAAACTCGAATTATTTAAAAATTTACATTATTCAGAGATTGCTTATGGCAATACGGTTGATTTTCAACTAGTATTCGGCTAGTATATACTAATTGCAAAGTGTATGTCTGTCTGTTCGTCCGTCTGTCCCGCTTTTTTTAGGCACTTTCTAAGTAGATAAAGACTTGAAATTTGATACATGGTTCGATAAATATCCCTGGAAAAATCGAATTTTTCAAAAATGTTTTATACAGGGGGGGGGGGGGGGGGTGCTCCACAACAAAACGTTCGAAAAGTGAAATGATAGGAAAGTATACTTTGAGATGAGATAGAGACTTCAAATTTGGTGTATTGGTAAACCGTTCGAAAGGAAGAAAATGTATAATTTCAGATTTTCAATATTTGCTACTTTACGGGGGTGCCGCACACCCAAATGTTCTATTTGCCGAATAAATGAGAAACGCCTGCTTTAAAATTTGATAGGGGCTTGAAATTTAGTATAAGGACTAATCATTTGATGAAAACATCCAAGGCAAAAGAGTTTTTCAAAAATGTTTCATTTAATTGGGTGCTCCAGAGAAAAACGTTCGAAAGGTGAAATGACGAAGAGCTATGCTTCGGGATGGGATAGAGACTTCAAATTTGGTGTACGGGTATATCGTTCGAAAGGAAGAAAGTGTGCAATTTCAGTTTTTCAATATTTTCTACTTTAGGGTGTTCCGCAAATACAAATATTCTATTTTCGGAATAAATGTGAAACGCCCTGTTTAAAATGTGATAGGGGCTTGATATTTGGTATATGGGTCAATCATCTGATAGAAATCCCAAGAATAATGAAAATTTGCAAAAATGCTCATTTAAGGAGGTGGGTACTCCACACAAAAACATTCGAAAGGTGAAATGATAGAAAAAGCATGCTTCGCGATGAGATAGAGACTTCAAATTTTGTGTACGGGTAGATTGTTGGAAAGGAAGAAAGTGCGCAATTTCAGTGTTCCAACATTTGCTATTTTAGGGAGTGCCGCAAATTAAATATTCGATTTCACGATCAAATGAAAAACGCCTCCTTTACAATGTGACAGCGGCTTGGAATTTGGTATATGGACTAATCATTTGATAAAAACCCCAAGATGAATACAATTTTTAAAAATGTTCATTTAAGGGGATGCTACACAGAAAAACGCTCGAAAGTGGAAATGGTAGTAAAAGCATGCTTTGTGATAGAATAAAGACTTCACATTTGTTGTACGGGTAGATAGTTTGAAAGGAAGAAAGTGTGCAATTTCAGATCCAATATTTACTTTGGAGTGCCGCACACCAAAATGTTCGATTTTTCGAATAAGTTATACACACTTTCTTTTAAATGTGATAGAGTCTTGATATTTAGTATATGAGCCAATCATCTGATAAAAAACCCGAGACGAATAGAGTTTTTCCTAAAAGTCCATTTATGGCTGTGCTCCACAGTAAAACGTTCGAAAGGTGAAATAATAAAATAGCATATGCGTCGGTATGAGATAGAGACTTTAAATTTGTATACGAGTAGATAGTTCGAAAGGAAGAAAATGTGCAATTTCAGTTTTCCAATATTTTCTTTTTTTTTTATCAACCCATAACTTTATTTTTATCAACCCATAAATCAGTCGCACAAAATTTTTGACTTCGAAGCCAAACCTTTTATTCTTTAGAAACCGATAAACGTGGTTTTTTGTCAAAACTGGTAATATTTAAAGTAAAATATATCCCATAGAAAATGTACCCGTCGTTGCTTGGTGGTTAAAGCAGGGTAGTTACACAAAATAACTAAATAAATCTGTTTCATGTTTTGTCGGAAATAGGGTTCAGATTATGAATGTATAAAAAAATAATTTCAAAATTATTTAGCTTTTTATTCGAAAAAACCAGCGAGTGTATTTTACATTTTTCTAACTTACACTCGAAATGTATAGTAAACTATAAAATATAGATATAAATAGTAAACGACAATCATGTGTCCTATAAAATTTAGTATTAAAATTCATATTTATTATTAAAATAAAACTCTTATAGTTTTCAAGTAATCGTCTTGTCAAGTCGAATAAGATTGAAAATTTTTCGTTTTTCATGTTTGTGATGCTTATATCTCAAATTAAGCAAGAATTTGTAACTCTTTAAAATCGTTACAAGTGTATGGAATTAGATTATGGATGGAGCTCCAGTTTTTTTTATAAGAAAGATTACAAATTATCCATCCGAACCAGTTATGTTTTTCATTTTCATACTTTTACTCGCAATATCTTCGAAAATATAAAATATAGGTATAAGTAGCAAATGAGAAAAATATATATGAAGAAATTTAGTTTCAAAATCTATATTTATTACTTAAAAAAGGTTTTTCTAGATTTTGAATAATCGTTTTGTCAAGTTGAAAAAGTATGAAAATTTCTCATTTTGAACACTTTACAACATAGTTGAAAAGTGTTTATGACTTTGTTCATTCTGTCTGTCTGTCTGTCTGTCCGTTAGCACAATAACTGCCGTAAAAATGACTTTATCAAAATGAAATTTTAGTATGTTGTTCAGACGGTCTGTGGGACCTATGGGAATATAAATGAATAATATCACCCAATTAGTTTCGGATTGAACCCGGATTGAAAAAATTAAATACATTGAACCCTGTGGGACCTAATTTTTCAAACATTTTTTGAGCGAATTTAAAATTCACAAATTGCTTCGAAAGTTTTACAAAATATTCGAATTATCCTATAAAATATATAAAAGAAATTTCATCAAAATATATTCAGTAGTTTTTTAAATAAAAATTAAAATAATAATTACACCCTTTATATGAAGAGATCACGTGACCATGATATGAAAAGATCACGTGACCCACATAAAAAATATATATATATATATATCATCCATCTTGTGTCAAAATCGTGATTTTTATTCTTTTTAATTCATACTACTTTCCTTATATACATTAATGTATAAGGAAAGTATTGTGACGGGATCAAAAATTCGAATTCGAGTTTTCGACGGGAGAGCACGTTTCAAGCATCCCTGATCACGAATCGAAAATTTTTGAAGTGATGTGTGTGTGTGTGTGTGTGTGTGTGTGTGTGTGTGTGTGTGTGTGTGTGTGTGTGTGTGTGTGTGTGTGTGTGTGTGTGTGTGTGTGTGTGTGTGTGTGTGTGTGTGTGTGTGTGTGTGTGTGTGGAGACGATAACTGACGAACGAATGGAGCGATACGAATGAAATTTTGTACAAAAATTACAATCCGTGAATACTGGAAGTCTATTGTTTTTTAACGCAATCGAATGTTCAGAATCTCCCTAAAATTTCGAATGAAATTTTGAAAAAATCATCAATGAACCTTTAATAAAGTTACGCAAATAGACATTTCTTATGTAATTTTTCCTTAGAAAACGATTGACGTGAACCGTTCTCGAGATACTGCACATTTTTCAAATAAATTTATCAAAAAATCCCATAAATTAAAAAATATATATTAACTGTTGAGAAACATGTTCACTTTTCATATGTAATACCATACGATAAATTTAGTGAGATAATTCTCGTGGATCTAGCCCGTTCCATTCATGAGAAAAGATACTTTGAGTAATATTTTGTATTTGAACGCCAATAGTTATTTATCTGCTATAAGAATAACTTACTTCTCCATCCATAACGCTTGGCGTGATTTTGGCGACGAGTTTGGCGGAATGTCGGCAACTTGGCGACTTTTTTTAATGTTGCCAAATTAACGAAAATCTCGCCAAATGGATAAAAATGACGCTAAATCAATGAAAATGACGACTAATTGACGAAAATTCAATATCTTGGAAAAAATATAAGTATTTACTATAAGAATAACATTTTTTTAACTGTAAAAATAGTAAATTCAATGCATTATATAAGAGAAGTCATCTGCTGGCCACATCAGATTTTTTTTAACTGTAAAAGTAGTAAATTCATTGCATTATATAAGGAAAGTCATGTACTGCCCACATCAGATTTTTTAGTGTTGTATCCGTCCTAAAACCGCTATTTTTTTGCTTAAATTCTGTGCATCTACATCCTGACACAACGCAATTACAATACATTTGAGTTTAAATGATCATCAAACTTTATTTCTACCACGAAGCCTAATTTTCCCTTATGGAGGATGTAAACACCAAAAGATGTAGAATGAATTGTATAAGAATTGCTGCATTTCTTTAATGCAAAATTATTTAGTTCATGGAAATTCCAAATAGCTGATATGAATGAAACATTCATTGATTTTACAAAGAGAAGCAGACGATTTTTACGATGAAGTTTTAAGCATAGAGTTAAATTACTTGAACCTCCATGGTTTTAAGTTTTTAAATAAAATAAATTATTATAGTATTGTGATGAATGAAATAAATGGAAAATGTTTATGAATGAAATGCTGCTTTTATACAGAGAGCCAGACTATTTATATTTCGATAACGTTATTTGAATAAAGTTCATTTATTTTCGATTAAGTTTTCAAATATAATAAATTATTCTAGTATTATAATAATTTTAAAAATATTACTGAGGAATGTATCGCATTTTAGAGAGGTTTAAACAAGGCAATTTATATTTCAATGCCATCATTTGAATGAAGTTCAATTTTTTCGATGAAGTTTTAAGTTTTCAAATATAATAAATTAATGTAGTATTGTGATAATTTAAAAAATATTACCGAGGAATGTATCGCATTTTACAGATGTTTAAATAAAATTGCATTGAATTTGGAAAGTGTTTCATAATGGTTTATACATGATTGATCTTTCTTATTTAAATTTGTAATTCTTATATCTTACAATCTATAAGTGATAACTATAAATAATAACCAAGAATGTATAGCTCTTTAATGGCCATATAAGTGTAAATAATTAGTTTTAAACCGAGTTCTTTTTCCTTTTGATATTACAAAAGTTGAATTTTATTTTACAAACTGTTATTCACGCAAAACCATTTCAGCTCCATCGAACTAGAACCATTGCCTATTTTTATTATGCAGTATGTGTGAAATCCTCTTAGTAGAATTGCAATTATCTAAAAGAATTTAAAATAACTAAACTAATTTGACCGTTTCTGCTTAAAAAAATATTCTGTCGTTACTTTCCCTATGTATATAATATAATGTATAAGAAAGTATTATGACGAGGTCGAAAATTCCAAGTTTTGAATTCTCCAATTTGAGTTACCGGCA
Organism: Amaurobius ferox; assembly: GCA_951213105.1. Classification (NCBI taxonomy): domain Eukaryota; kingdom Metazoa; phylum Arthropoda; class Arachnida; order Araneae; family Amaurobiidae; genus Amaurobius; species Amaurobius ferox. The sequence continues at coordinate 43,134,277 of OX578140.1, read as the reverse complement.
AGAGTACATTTCAAACATCCCTAGACTCGAATCGATAGTATTGTTTTTGAGATGATGTCTGTGTGTATGTTTGTATATATATATATATATATATATTAATATTTAATGTGTGTGAGAGTCTACGAAGACGATATCTCACGAACAGTTAAAGCGTTTCAAACGAAATTTAGTACAAAAATTACAATCAATAAATACTGGAAGCTTATTGATGTTATACGCAATGGAATCTGCGAAAGATCCTCAAATGATTGAATAAAATTTTGAAAAAATTATCAAAAAAGCAAAACCTTCAACATGTTACGTAAATAATATTTTCTTACGTAATTTTTCATTAGGAAACGATTAACATAAATTATAAAACACTAGCATGAACCGTTCTTGAGATATTTCACTTTTTCAAAAAATGATTAAAAAAATCACATAAAATTATGAAAAAATATTTACAATTCTGAAATATGTTCACTTTTTATATGTAATGTTATGCGATATATTTGTTAACATCATTCTCGCGGATCTAATTCGTTCCGTTTACGAGAGAGGATAATTTATCTAATAGTTTTGTATTTTGATGCCTAACAATTCGCCAACATATATAATAAATGCTATTCTTTCCGTTTGCCTGTAAAACTTGATGATAAATTTGGCGGACTGGTGGCTCATTTAGCGAATTATCGCCAAGTTGGCAATATTTTGCCCAGATTAACGAGAATATAGCTAAAATTGCAAAAATGAAGCTAATTTACCGAAAATGATGTCCAATTGATGAATTAATTGTTAAAATATTTTATTATACGAGTATTGACTATAAACGCTATCAATATGATAATTGTCAATTTAAAGCTGCTTGAAATATTAGTTAATTTGATACTTCGAAAACTAGTCTTACATGTTGTCATCTGGAAACGTGCAAAATGTATAATTCAACATTAAAATTATTATACGGTGTATCTTATACATCACTTTTTCACTGTGAAAGAAGTAAATTTATTGCATTATATAGCGAAAGTCACGTGCTGCCTACATTAGACTTTTTTTATATATAAATTAATTGAAATAAAATTTAGTTCTGTTTTAATCAATTTTCGTAAAATCTTTGAACAAAAAATAACAATTGTTTCTAAAATAATTCCCGTTATCGAATTATAAACCATATATATTGCGAAAAAACCCTTGACACACAGAAAGAATGAACTCCTAATAAAACAAAACTGAGTACAATTCCCTTGGCCACGACGGAAGATAATAAACGTTTCAAGAAAAAAAAAATCAAGAAAAGAGAGCAAAACTGGTGACGTTTAGAAGTAGTACCATGGGATTAAACTAACCCTTCTTATCATATTGTATGAGACAGAAACTGATAGACATTTATTTCAGAAATAGCAATTAGAGTTAAAAAAATATTGAATAAATTTCTTACATTCGACTATAAAAAAAATCCGAAATTTTTAAATATCCAAACTTAAATTATTAAATATGATTTCGAAACTTGAATATTTTATTACTTTTCCCATTTACAAATTATAATGTATAGGAAGAGTATAAGCGAAAATTCGAATTCGAGTTTTCGGCGGAAGAGCACGTTGCAAGCATTCCTGAATCGATCGTTTTTGAGATGGTGTGTTTGTGTGCGATAGTGTGTCTGTGTTAGTATATGTGTCCGTCGTTCTGTGTAAGCGATATAGCTCATGAACGAATAAAGCGTTTAGAATTTAATTTCGCACAAATATCACAATTGCCAAATACTGGAAGCCTATTGAGTTTAAACGCAATCGAATATTTAGAAGACCCCCAAATTTTCGAAGGAAACTTAAAATTCATTAAAAAATCAGAACGTTTAACATTGTTAAGTGAATTATTATTTTTATGTAATTTTTATTTAAAAACCGAATTAAACAAACTTCAGAAGACTATCATGAACCATTCTCAAATTATTGCACGTTTTTTCTAATAGATTTATCACAAATATTGCATAAAATTAAAAAAAGTAATAACTTCCATGAAATATGTTCACTTTTCATGCAATATTATGCGACAAATTTGTAACATCATTTTTGTGGATCTAATCTGTTCCTTTCACGAGAGAAGATGGTGGTGTAATAGTTTTGTGTTTTTACTACCAACAATTCGTCAATAATCATTTATACTATATAGGAAAAACTCTTTTCTCAGTCTGTGTGTAACACTTGGCGATACATTTTATGGTAATTAATTAATACTTGGCTACTAATTTAGCGAAATATCATCAGCTTAGCGATATTTCGAGCCAGAATATCGAAATTGCGAAAATGGCGCCAAACTGATGAATTATTAAAATATTTTAATATATGGACTCTGTTGCTTCTTGCTGATATTATCGTGCTGACGGACGGACAGACAGAATGAACAGAGTCATAAGCACTTTTCAACTATGTTGTAAAGTGTTAAAAAAAAGTGGTACACCTACAAAAGATGTTAACTATCGCCCTCTAGTGGTAACAGCTAGAACAAGATGAATATTTAAGAGACAGACGAAGTGAATTTCATTTCTTTATAGATAGGTAGATACATTGATAGATAGAAATTCCAGCTCCGTTCAGGGTTATTGCAAAATTAAATCTGATTTGAATTTGCATACAATAAGATATAAGCAAACATAAAAAAATTCTTAATAGATATCAATATGAAATTTTTAATGAAAATTTTTAATTTATAGTGCTATATACAAAGTATATAAAACATAGTCAATATTTGCCATGTTTGATTGTGTCAACTAGCATAGTTGTGATAGTTCTTTTTTTGATCAATTGCTCATAATACAATTTAATAGTTTAAGTTGTGCCAAAATTATACTTGTTGACTTTTCAAAAAAAGTTTGTAATAATAACTTCTTAATTATTAAGAACAAGATAGATTTAAAATGTTTACACTTCAACCTAGATTGACTTCCGAGATGATTCCGATTGACAACCGATTGACAACGACTTCCGATTGACAACACATATACTTATAGGCATTGGTGTCCATGGAAGCCTGCAAAGTGGGATCGAATTGTTTGGGAAAGGGTATGCCAAATACCTGTCTTTCTGAGAGGTTCTTCGCTTGGGATTGCCTCTGTCCCATCCGTAAGCAAAATGTTAATGTCTGCACACAATATTTTATTTCTAAATATTTCCAGATATACAGACTTCCTAGGATGGTCCTTAAATACCCCAATAACTTTGTAAAAAAAGCTCCATCAATGTACACATAAGGTGTATCTATGCATATGAACCTATTCGATCGAATAAAAGTGATTGCAGCTTACCTAGCAGATAATTTTAAAAGTTAGTATAACGAATTCGGCAACAAAGTGAGATAGACAAAAAAAAGCCAACTACAATGTTGTAGAGCATTGTCTATTTACTAGAAATCGAAACCCGAAATGTATGAAACGCATATACGGAAAGCAATAAGTACTTGTCAAAAAGGTGTATCATCCGATCTTTTAACACGGCGACACCTGTAATACTTACCAAAATACACGGTGATATTCTTTTTCGAATTCAAATATGTATTGCATTTTACGGAGACCATTTTGAACAAGCTCTACTTTAGATTTTTGTTCATGTAAGTGTTGTTAATTGTATCGTTCCCGAATAGGACAGCCATTAGCCAATAACCCTATAATGTCAAATAAATAAGTTTTATTGTCGATTCTTACTCATTAGACCATATCCGATACAGACGTTCTTAACCTATGGCTATGGATCACGACCCAAAAGGAAACGGCCGCGTTATTATGTCCGAAATTCATTTGGGGTCATCAAAAAAAGGGTAAGAACCCCCAGATAGCTTATATAAAAGGATTCTCAAAGTTTGGATCACGCTCTTATTGCAGGCGCTCGTTAGCATTGAATTTAGTTTTTTCAGCTTTGTATCATGAGCTCAAAGTTTAAAAAAAAAATCCGTAGTGGCTCCAATCCGGTGGAGCCGAAATGGTTTTGCGTAAGATTTTAAAAAGTAAAACTTCAATGAGTATATTCGATTTTTTTTAGACCCATTAATTTCGTTTACAATTTTCCAAAGCGATGGAAATTACCCGCTGTTTATAGCTGGCTAGCAGTTTTAGATTTCGCCCCGATGTCATAAGGATACTCCGACCATAGACTTCGCGTCAAAATATCAAATTATTTTACTAACTTGCTTTTCGCTATATAAATTGAACTGATACAATTTATCTGACGAGATTTTACATTTAATCTATAAACTTGCCTGGCAGGAATACATACTTGAATACGTATATTTTCATCTATTTTGTTCAAACCTCCCTGATCATTAGCAAAATACAGTATTTCATGCTTATACACCAATATTTTACCAAGAATTAAGCGAACAGACTAAGCTGCAACAGTCGCAATATTTTAAATATTACAACTTTCCCACCGCTTGGAAACCTAGGTTAAAATACTAATATTTCGAAATTATAACCACTAATATTTCGAAAATTAAGAACTAGATCCAGAATCCAATTATATACACTTACAGGATTTTAAAGAGCTACAAATGCTTTCTTATTTATTTTTCATAGCTATCACGTTTGGTTTTAAGATATAAGTAATACAGCTTTGAAAAACGGAAAATTTTCAAACTTTTTTAACTTGACAAGTCGATTACTATCTTAAAAATAAATATAGATTTAAGAACTAAATTTCCAAACACATATTTTTGACTTTTGCTATTTGCATCTATCTTTTATAGTTTTGAAAACATTTCGAGTGAAAGTAAGAAAAATGAAAAAAACACTAGCTCGGACTGATACGTTTTTAAGTTTTTTCGGAAAAAGTTCCAAATATTGAAATTATTTTCATATATTCATAATCTGGACCCTTTTACCTACAAAACTAGAAATTTATTTACATTTTTATCTATTAGGTTCGGAGGTATAAGCGTTCATAGTGTTTACATTTTCCGTAACACTCTGATTTCCTCCACAGCAACCCCCCAGCATAGGTGTTATTCACATCAAAATTAAAGTTTTTAAACACAGATAAATATCTTTATGACAGTAAAACGTTCCCCTCGTCAAAATTTCAAAATTAAAAAATTGTGGTAAAGCAATACTTCCTTTGTACAATATTATAAAATCCCCCGCCCCAAAGGCCAGGCACTTGACAATTAAGTCTATAGAAGCGGCTGAAGCGCGATCCTAACTATGATACTAACGTGAAACAAACTATCAAAATTGCAAGATTTGGTTGTTGTTAAATAAAATTATAACCTACCTACTATTTATCCATCGAAATTAAGGCAGGGGGCAAAAGCGCTTGTAGTCACTAAATGAAGAACTTAATACAAAAAGGCCTAAATCACTTTCGCTTATCTGCTGTCTCTTACTGCGTAACTGCTGTGTTGTAGCAATGGTTGTTGTAGCTCGCAGTAAGTGACTTTGAGGCTGAAAGATGAAGCAATATCATCAGCCGCAGTGCAAGAGACAGAAGAGTGGAAACGTGGAATTAAGTTTTTCAAATACACTGAACAATTGAAGTTTTCTTCAAGTATATCAGATGGGATCGGAGAGTTGTCCTTCGCTTTCCTTATATTTAACTTGTAACCAGTTTTACCTCATGGAAATCTCCAGGATTCCAAGCGTTCTTACATCAGGGAGTCATCCTTGTCTCAAGTCTATTAGCCAGAAAATACAACAATGGATTTTGGACATAATGGGGTAAGTATATGTGTTTTGGTGATGATTTTCAATAGTTCACTTTTGCTGTGAAATGAAATATTTTATAATGCCAAAACTGTCGCCGTGTTCACGCGGAGTACGATCACGTTAACCACGTGGATTCGTAAGTCCTTCCGAGAGGTTGATGGTAAGGGAAGGAGGGTACGGTTCGTGTGGATGCTTCCCCCACTGGGTTCCGGTCTAAATTGGGTGGCCCTTCCCGGCTGTCCAAAACAGTTACCTTACACCTTTCTGGTAGCCCGGCCGTCCAAATAGATGCTCAAGTCCTCAGGACGAGTCGGACGGTCTGGGTCTTCAACACCTTTCTGGTAGGTTGGACGATTTAGGTCTCAACAACAACAAACTTAATAATAATGCATCCATATAATATTCAGACGTGTGATGAATATGATATATGACAATATTCTGTTTCATACATTTTTTTTTCTGATTTGAAAGTTTTAAAATATTTCCATACAAAGAAATCTTAACTTTTAAGATGCTTAGAAGTGTTATAGTTATGTAATTTATTTTATTGATAGTTAAGTTGATGATAATTTGAAAATTGAATTAAGCCGGTCCAATTGATAAAATGAAAGACCCATCATTTTATTTAACAATGCAATTGCAGGTCTGCATTTTTTTTGCCCAGTCATATCACGTACAAATAATTGCAGTATGATCCAAGAATTCATAATTATGACATATTTCATGAAATATATTTATCAAAATCTATCCTGAATTGATGCATCGGCCATGTACGTTATCCCATGTAATTATCAAAATCTTTTCTGAATTCACATCGGCCATTTAAGGTATCCATGTATTTACAAATATTACTGGCAACAAAGGCGAACACTTTTCTTCTCTACTCGGGTGACCACATGTCCTGACGAAGAAGGCTCCCCCCCCCCCTCCAATACCGGTTGTCATCTGTGTAGTTTTACCAGATGCTGTTAATAATGAAATATTTGATCTTTCAGGTTATATAAACAAAGATGTCACATCTTTTGTAAGCTCCATTTCTGGTTTACAAGTATTTTAACCAAATAAAAATCTGATATGGGCATCTCTTGACTTTCCAAGCATAATAAAATAACTTCAAGTCTTTCTCAGTAAACTGATGATGTAAAAGATCCGTGGCACAATTTTTTTAACATATATTAATTTTTTTGACTTGTACATTAACATTTGGCGCTTTTCTGGATGATAATGTATAAAGATATACGTATTAAACATTTTTAATCATTAAAAATTATTGAATTTTTACCAATTTTGTCATCAATTTTTTTAAAAGTCATTTTCGCCAATTTGACGAATTTTTTGTTAATTTGGCAACATTTTCAAAAGTCGTTAAGTTGGCGATATTTCGCCAACTTGATCGCCAAGATCAACTTATTTAAGTATGTTTATTGTAACTGTTCTGAAAAATTTATCTGAAAATCCGCTATCTCTCGAGAACCGTTCATACTAGCATTGTTCTAAAGTTACTGCTATTCCTTTTTAATGGCAAAATAAGGATGAAGTGGTTATTTATTTAACATTATTAAAGGTCCTGGTGTTTTAATGTTTTTTTTTTCAAAAATTTGTATGAAAATCAGGGTTCTTTCGAACATTTAATCGTATTTTAAATTAATAGGGTTCCGCTATTGTAATAATCTCACCACCAAATTATTTTCAAAGCTCTCTATTCATTCATTGGATATCACATCCACGGACTCACGGACGGACGGACACACACATAGACACCCGGCCGTCCAAATAGTTGCTCAAATCCTCAGGATGAGTCGGACGGTCTGGGTTTTCAACACACATAGACACACTAACATACATGCACACATACACAGGTACACTATCATACATAGACACTAACGTATAAAGGCACATACATCACCTGAAAAATGTTCGATTCGAATTTAGGGGTGCTTGAAATGTACTTTTCCGTCAAAAACTCAAATTCAAATTTTCGACCCCATCACATTACTTTTAGTATTGATACGAAATATTTTAGTATTGGTGTGAATCGGAAAAAACAAGATCAAAAACGCAACAGGTGGAAATCGAAATCTTTGAACAACATAAAAAGATTTTACTTAGACAAAAAGACTTAAAAAAAAATTAAACACATAATTGTATTTGTGGTGGTCATCCCACTCGCTTTATGCCGGAATAACTATAGAGATCTGCGGCATAGAAATAACTGCATCTCAGTACTGTCAGATTCCCTTTTACATCTTAACTATTGTTGTTGCTGCCATTGCAGATACCAGCTATTTCATACTGACGAGCGCATTTATAGCGCGAAATCTGTGCATGGGTGTTGTTAGCTACACTCTTTTGCAAAAAAAGACGAAGCACACCTAAAAAATAATCCGATCATCTCGAAATTTCGCATGCAAATTCCTTTATACCAAGTATGCAAATGATTAAATTTGCAAGGTCAATGAGTGTGAACTTCGGTCATAGCGCGCGTTTCCACTGCGCAACTAGCATCCTATAAAACAGGTTTAAAATGTGGACGGTTTATCTTTGCTCGTTATCGGCGTTTCAGTTTCGTGGAGACACAACCAATAACGCCGTTACGACGTTGCCGAAGACCTTATAAGCAATTAGACGAGTTCGAACGTGATCGTATAGTCGGGATGCGTGAAACTGGCTGGTTATACCGAGCAATAGTCCGCTACCTGCACCGAATGGACACTGCTGTGCAAAGGTGCTGGCAGCAATGGTTGCTGCAAGGAACTCATCGGCGGAATGAAGGCTCTGGAAGGCCAAGGGGAACGAATGCGAGGCAAGATCGGATGATTGTGCTACAGGCCCGAACTGATTCAACGGCATCGTTGTCCACCATCCAACGCGCTACAGCCTCTTCCATACCACCAGTGATACCTTCCACCATATCACGGCGCTTGGCTGAGGTTGGGTTTTCTCACAGCGGTCTTTTAGACGTCTGCCCATAACCCCACAACATCAACAGAGTCGTTTGGAGTGGCGTCGTGGCCAAGCATCATGGCTGCCAGTAGACTGGCATCGCATAGTGTTCAGCGATGAATCCCGCTTCAGTCTTTCAGCAGATGACCATGGGGTACGTGTGTGGAGGCGTCAGAGCCAGCGGTCCTATCAGCCTTTGTTTTATAACAGGCACACAGCCATTACCCTTGGTGTGATGGTATGATGTGTTATCTCTTACGACAGCAGGTCGCCCCCAGTCATCCTGCGTACAACTTTAACAGCTCAACGATATGGTGATGAAATTCTACGGCCGTTTGCGTTACGCTTCATGGCACGTCAATCTGGGGCCATTTTCCAACAAGATAATTCCACGCCACATACGGCTCGCATATCTGCGGACTGTGTCCGTGCTGTTGATACTGCTCCTTGGCCAGCAAGGTCACCAGACCTTTCGCCAATCGATCATGTATGAAACATGCTAGGCTGCTAGATTCGGGCACCCCGAAATGTAGCAGATCTGGAACAACAATTGAGGAATGCCTGGCAGAATGTATCGCAGGATGACATTAGGAAACTTTATCACTCATTATCATTTATCATTATCACTCCTTACCTAGACGTATACAAGCATGCATTGCCTCCAAGAGGAGTTTCACCAATTACTGATTTGAAAATGCAATGTGCAATTTCTGACCATTGATGGATCCTGCAGCTTTGATTTTGTAATCATTTCATTACCTGTGTATGAGTTGTGCGCATATTTAATTTCATAAAAAGCAGTCACTTTCTTCGTGGTGCTTCGTTTGTTTTTTGTTTTTTTGCAAAAGGGTGTATAATGGGACGCGATCCTAGACCCAAGTACATTGATAAAATATTAACCAACCACTAAAATAATTGTGCTTATCAAAGTAGAATGCTCAAAATGTACAAATGATATACAAGTATAAAAAACTCATTGTTATAGGAATTGTTATAGGAATAGTGACTGGTATTCGTATGTTAATTTCGCTCTGTTTCTTCCATAATACCGACAGCTTGCACTAGCAGGAAGAAAACTTGGTTTGCTACAAATTAGCGAATCTCTAAGGTAATTACAATTGTACCATACCACACGGTCGGTAAAGATTTAATAATTTGTTTAGCTGATCTCAAATTGCACCATCTTTACGAACGCATTTGTTGAAATGTTCTGTAACTATGAACCTGGTTTTCGCACCTTAGTGCGGTCAATATTACCTAAATTTGAAGCCGGATAAGTTATATGACTGATTTGTATGTCCCCATAGCGATTCACAAAATTGCGGCATATAGCAAGTTCCCTTGTTGCCAGTGCAGTGTTTTCTTTATTGAAGAGCACTAGGACACGTGAAACGAATGTAATAAAGATGGTTACTGCACTACAAGCGCCATTCCTAGCTTTGAAAATGCGAGTTCTGTGACAATCAACACAATTGCAGCTTAAAATGCGTTCAAAAACTAATTTTAAAATTTCTGATTGAAAAACATGGGGCAAAAACATATAATCTCGAATTCACTAAAATTATTTTACGTTTTAGTAACTAATATTACTTATTGAAAAATACTTTTACTAAGCAAGAACTATATTTAGTAATCCGGTAATGTATTTTGTCATAAAACATAAGAAAAACAATTTGTCATACACAACTAATTTACAAGATCACACAATTTATAACTATGCATTTGTAATATCTTGTAAAACTATAGTTAATTTGCTGATGCACTTACTATTGTATATACAGAAAATAGTGTTTTCCGAAAGATTTTGACGAAAAAACTCGGGTTTAAAAAAAGCATATTTTAAGACATGAACACATTTTGATTTAAACACTCGTAGAAAGGTTTGTTTGGACGACATAATAAGTCAAGAACGAATTGCTATATCCCTATAAAATATTATGTATCCATACTCCATATATTTCGTAGAGAAACTAAAACTAGATGTACCCTTTCATAATTCGCATGATTAATCACTGGTTTTTCAAAATCCAAGATATTCATTTTCCCAAAATATTGATATCAGCATACTAGTAGTATTAAGATTCATCATACATTTGGAATATGTTAAAATTCAAAGTATTATAAAAAAAATTGGGCTAAATGCATCACATTGACCGACTTATTGGCAACTTAATCTTTTTAATTGAAGATTTATAAATAACAAGTTCAAACGGAAACTTATGAAGATATCAATTTGTATCTCGATTCATTGCGATCTACTTGCGCATATCAATCAAATAGGATCGATGGAATCAGTTCTATAAATGGATATACAAATATTACATGTATGAGAATGCCAAATGGGCATTTGATGTATTTAGTTTGGGAAAATCAATGTCTAGCAATTATTCAAAACAGATATTTAACAAAAATATTCTGTCGTTTCAAAACATTCTTATGTATAGTTAATTACTTTTATTTATATTAATATTATAAGTAAGATATAATAGTGAAAAAAGTGTAAAAGTAATTTGTATATAATAATAATTTAACTAACTATACACTAGATCTACTAAAAACTTTTTTAAAAAATGAAATTTAGTTTGATGTTCATCCGGTGCAAAGGTCCGGTCATTGAGCAGGGGCAAAGAAATACATAATTTCGGAAGAGTGTTATCAAAATCTATATTTAAATTGATATCAAAATCTAATTTAAATTGATATCAAAATAACAAGTTCAAACGGATAGGATCAAAATCGATATTTAAATTGATATCAAAATATAATTTAAATTGATATCAAAATCGATATTTAAATTGATATCAAAATATAATTTAAATTGATATCAAAATATAATTTAAATTGATATCAAAATAAATATATCGATATAAAGGCAATGTCTACCTACAATTCAAATCCTTAACTAGTTTTTCAGTTAATTGATTGATTAGATAAGCCACTGCTGCATTTAACCTCTACACAATTAAATATATAATCCTAATACCCATCTCCTCGGCCGGTTGACCCATGGCCTTGTGGTTAGGACGCTGACCGCTGAATCATGGGAAGTCGATTTGGAGGTCTCGGGATCGAGCCTCGGTATTGACGGACTGCATATGTTGGGTTTTTCATGGTTTTCCCAGCATGTAACGCAAATGTGATGCAGTTACCTTTAGAAAGTCCTACCATGAAAGGCATATTTGGTACAAAGAGTTAAAATCACACATCTCTTATCAAAATTCTCCCCCTTTCCCCTTGGGATTTATAGTTATCAGTCTTGCGGTAAGGCAAAAGATCGTTGGATCACTGTGGGTTAGGGACCGCTCCTTTCTTGGGTCCCGTACCCACAGAAAATCCTCCGATCCTTTGCCTTGCTGCTATTCTGATCCCCAAGCCATTTTGTTTTTTTAATTCAGGACGTATTAAAATTATTAAAAGCAATCGATCCCTCAAGTTTCGTATAATAAAAATTATTTATATAATAAAATTGTTTCATGGAACAAAAATTATTTATTAAATATAACAAAGATTTAATAATAGTAATTACATATACCTTCTCAGCCAGTTGACCCTGCTTTTGACCATGGACTTTAAATTATATATGAACGCTAAATATTTATTATTAAATGGTATATCAAGGAATATTATGATTCTGAATCTAGTTATATAACTAGATTCAGAATCATAATATTTCTTGAACTTATTGGCAAAATATTATATTTACCATGCCTTTAAATTTAAATATTTTAGCTAAATTGAACCTAATTTTAGTCCGACTTGATCTAGTGCTTTTGTAACCTGTATTTCTTGTTTCTGAATATTATAAAATAGCTCCCTGATAATTTTTAGTTGTATATATGTTTGCACTATAGATAGACATGTTTACACTATAGATGGAGCCACTATCAGTTCAACCATGGACTTTAAACCACCTTAAATGCAGCAATCAACTATTTAAATATGTACACTAGATGGCTCCACTAGTGTACATATCTGAATTACTAGCTTGTTTACACTACAATTATTACCCAGGTTCAGAGAAGATTAGTATCAACAGTTCCCTTGATCTGATACGGAGGCGGTTCGTTAATTGAAGTTAAGTACTTAATAATTTACTGTTTAGTAAGATTATGCTTATTTTATTCTAAAAATAAATTGTTTATATTTTTGTATTTAAAATTTTAAAATAACATATAATATAACCGTGTATGAACATTGTCTGCAATTTGATTTTAACCCTTAGCAAAATTTAAAACTTAGTGCATAATTGAATTCGAATGAATGGTGAATTATCGCTGCTAATCTACAATTAAATGTCTTAAAGTTAAGATGATGTTCAAAACTATCGTTTCGTAATAGATCGCTTCGAAATAGACAGCTGTATTGTATAATGAAAAATATGTTGTGTAAACGTGTTTTTCCTTCCTTTGAGGATTGCTAACGAACTAATTCCGAAATCGTTGTACTTTCACAAACTGTAAAGAAAAACGCAAAATTTGACTTTTCCGAATTCCTTCTAAAATTAAAATAATATTGTTCCTATATCTAATTTACCTGTTTACAAGCTTTGTTTTATCAGCGCAAATGGATGGCGCTTCCATTATTGGTATTGTCCTGAATTGCTAAGGTTAAACCTGGTTTATGTTTTCGTCCTCGTCATGCAGTGAAACATTTTGATTGTCGCACAGAATTTTACCAATGTGATGCTGGCTAACCCTAAACTTTACCAGAAAAGTATATAAAACAGGTTTTAAAATGATTTTGACTCCATTCGGGCATTTTTTTGCTCGTAAAAACACTTTAATGTTAAAAAGTAATTTTTAGGTAGTCGTTTGTATTTGGCTACTACTCCAGTCTCGATCAGCAGACATTTTATTTTCATTCAAACTAAACTTGTTAATTAAGATTGTGTTTAAAACTAGCGGTTTCCTTGATCGTGAAAAGTTGCATTACTTCATTGAAAATCAGATTTGATATATTTCTTGCCAATCAATGTTTACATACCAGTGTAATAAACGAAAGCATTCCAAGTTACTTCGGTCTGTATCTAATTTATTTATTTGCAATCTTGTTTCTATCTTCACAAATGTATGAAGCTTGTTACTAGTACTGTTTTGAATTGTTAATAAATCTGTTTTGTCTTCATCCATTCTATGGATTAACCACCTATGGCGATGATTATTATCGTCCACAAATGTCTTATTCGATTTTAATAAGTGAACTTTCAAGAAATATACTTAATATTTTGACAACATTTGGACACATGATTGTACTGATAAATATACCAATCACAATAAATTGGCCTTCAGTAAAAGAAAGAAATTTACTCTGTAAAAGAAAATGAGATATTTTGAAGCAAAAATGCTCATTGCATTGTGAAAAAAGTATTTGTTTTATTAATAACATAACTGGGAAAGTATATATATGAGAATTTGTATGTTTATAAAACGTTCAAATATAAACCCACAAATTATGACGTTATATTTTTCCCGTAATTGTCATCTCAATCAGTGCTTTCTTTCAAAATGAATCTTGAAAATATGTATATCTCTGCATTGAATATTTCCATAATTTGTGGGTTTATATTTTATGTACACAAACGTACAAGATATCATATCTGTACCTCCGGTTTAAGTTTTCAAATAATAAAACGTTTTTCTTTACAACGCTATCAGCATTTTTGATTCAAATAGTTAAAGCTTTAGTACCCATCCTATAATGATATTACTTCTTATGATCCTATAATATCACTTAAGATAAATGAGCTTGAGTCAATCATTATGTCCGCTTTCAGCTCAATACATTAGAACTAGCTGTAAATTAAATGAATGGAGTATGCAAAAAACAGTAGCTTGTATTTTCTGAAATTAGTGTTGCAAATTTTATTTTGCTACTTTTAACAAAATTTTCTAATGTATTTGAAGTAGTTACGTATCTGCTGCATAAACAAACAAATTAACAACCTGTATTTTAGGATATTCTAATTTCAATTGTGATATAGGTTCCTATAGAAAATTTCTGAATGAACTGCGAAAATTTAGAACAATTCATGTACATTCCCTACATAGTGCTAATCTTGCTACATCAGATTTAACATTTCAAATTTATATGATCTCTAAAGATTAATCATTAAATATTGAGGATGAAGTAAATGCTCACAAGTAATGGGAATTTAAATTTAAGTAATCAAAAATGCTCATTAATATTATACATTTCACTGATATAAAAAGTTATAATCTATAATGTTTGAAAAATGTCGATGGTAGATCCAATCCGATGGAGTCGAAATGGAATTATGGTCACCTTTTCAAAATAGATTAGAATATCGAAATATAAACCACTGTATTTTGAAAATTATGAACCTGATCCAAAATCCAATTATATACCCTTGTAGGACTTTAAAGGGCTACAAATTACTCTTATTATATACAGCTAGCAAATTTAGTTTCCGAGATACATTGAAAAATTTCTGTTTTTAAAATTTGTAATCATCAAGTTGACATGAGGATTGATCGAAAATTACAAGAACTTTGTAAAAACAAATTATGGATAGAAACTATATTTCCTATTGAACATATTTGTCACTTCTATTTTTATATTCTCGTTATGTGTAATTCGGCCTTTCAAAGTGAAGCAATAACTAAAAAAAAAAGTTTAAAATGGTAAAATATGTTAGACAAAATATATAAATTGTTTACATCCTGAGGTTCGAAAATATAAGCTCCCAGTGTGTTTACATTTTTTGCAACACTTCCATTTCAACCCCCTTCCCAGACCATAGACTTTCAATCGCATCAAAATGTTTCTAAATCCGAAT
Source organism: Amaurobius ferox (assembly GCA_951213105.1). Taxonomy (NCBI): domain Eukaryota; kingdom Metazoa; phylum Arthropoda; class Arachnida; order Araneae; family Amaurobiidae; genus Amaurobius; species Amaurobius ferox. Next base: position 43,118,867 of record OX578140.1, on the reverse strand, counting down.
TGTTCTCCATACAGATTCAGAAACTGCAGCCGTCCATAGGGGTGCAAACACCACTAGAGTGGGAGTGTATATATATAATGTGTGTGTATTTATAGGGGGCTCGTAATTTGTATGGACCGCCCTAAACCCTGTAACGTGTTCCCATTGGGGCAAGGTTACCAATTAATATCGTTTTCTAATTTAATACATGCTAAAGTAAATGGTATAAATTGATTGCTAATTTTTAAATAAAATCTATGTAAGAAATACTTTTTATTTCAATAAGCAAATAGTTCTAATCGGACTTCTTAATTTGCCTATTTCAAAAAATGATTTTAAACACCTTATCACCTCAACAATAACAAAAAATCTGATGTGGGCAACACATGACTTTCCTTATATAATGCAATGAATTTACTACTTTTGCAGCTGAAAAAAACATTCTTATAGTAGATACTTATATTCTTTCCATGATATTGAATTTTCTTTAATTAGTCGTCATTTCTGACAATTTGGCAACAATTAAAAATGTCGCCAAGTTGGCGACATTCCGCCAAATTCGTCGCCAAGCGTTATGGATGGAGAAATAAGTTATTCTTACAGCAGATAAATGACTATTGGCGTTCAAATACAAAAGTATTACTCAAAGTATTTTTTCTCATGAATGGAACGAGCTAGATCCACGAGAATGATGTCACCCAATTTATCGCATGGTATTGCATATGTAAAGTGAACATGTTTCTCAATAGGAAATAGTTTTATTTTTTATGTTATATAACTTTTTGATAATTTTTTTGAAAAATGTGCAATATCTCGAGAATGGCTCGTGTTAGCGTTCTAAAATTTATGTCAATCGTTTTCTAATGAAAAATTACATAAGAAATGTCTATTTACGTAACTTTATTAGCGGTTTTGATTTTTTGACGATTTTCTCAAAATTCCATTCAAAAATTTAGGAGGGTTCTGAACATTCGATTGCATATAAAATCAATAGACTTCCAGTGTTTACGGATTGTGATTTTTGTACCAAATTTCGTTCGAATCGGCCCATTCGTTCATGAGTTATTGGCTCCACAGGCTCACTGACACACACACATACTTTCACACACACACACAGACATCACTTCAAAAATGTTTGATTCGTGATCAGGGAGAAACGTGCTCTCCCGTCGAAAACTCGAATTCGAATTTTCGACCCCGTCACAATACTTTCCTTATACATTATGTATATAAGGAAAGTAAAAATGAATTGCCTTTCAGAGTGATTGAGTTATTAAATAAACAGATTGACAATCTACACCACGTCTTCATTATAAGTTACTATTGAATTGCTTTTGAAATGGAATCTTTTAGAAATAATTCTAAGTTGAAATTGGTAATTAGCAAACGATTGATAATCGTATGTCAATTACAATTCCATCCACGCTGCACTAGATTTTGCCTCTCAAATTTATATGTTCTGTTCTAAATAAAAATTAGTCATATAAGCAATATCTTGTGGATGAGTCAAATGCGCAAGCATTAGAAATTTAAATTGAAGCATTGTAATGGTTATGTTGCCCTTATGTAAACATTTGGCGCAATTCATGATAAAACTGCATGTAGAAATGCATTTCAAATATTCTATTCCCATTACTCATGAGTTAGTGTTTTGACTATTAATTTCAGAGAGATGTCTAGGGTACGAATTTCAATACTGTATGGGCATAATACAAGTCCATGCTAGCTAGTATTTAAAACGATGCTAAAGTTATTCTAAAAAAGCTGTTTCCATACGGGAGTATGAGCTCCATAAACACAATACAAGCGAGCACTTTTTATGGTTATGTATGAGATTTCGTAACACATTGTAAGTTATTTTCTTCTCTTTGCAAACCGGTTTGTTTTCTATAATGTTGCCCAAACTCTTGTCAAAATATACATTTAGATAAAAATCTTCGTTAACCCATAAGTTATCATTAAAATATTTGTGTTTATTTTCTATACCAGGAAGCCATTTAAGAACTTGAAATCAGTTTGACTCCCGTCTTATACTTGTGTGTTAATAAAAAGACTGTTGCCCGCTTTTACTGGATCAAAATCTCTTATCCTGGATGCGACTCATTTTACTTCAGAAACTTGTTGATACCCTTTCACTATGAATTTTTTTTACACACGATTTAATTTACCTTTTAGTGGATGTGATCATATTGTTCATGCAACTAAATATAATATTCTAAAACTTTAGAAATTCTATCCCTTAGATATCCAGAATATGTCAAATATACTCACTGTAATACATAAAGATCTTATAACTTCCTAATTGCTTAAACCTCTAGAAAATGCATTAATATTAGAGACATTTATCACTTTAAAATCTTTGAGGATTGTAAAATACTGTGCTGCCCTGGAGCAAATAATTTCAAGGTGCCCTTTCCCATAAAGCATAGTCTTTGGTCTATAAGTCAGAACACGTTGCTAACAAGAGGAGTCCCTTTTATATTTTGCATCATGTACCGATCGCTCCATGGAGTTATCTACATTTTTGCATTTTTAGCGTTCAATCTTAAGAAATACGTTTCTTAATGAATCATTGAAGCCATATATACTCTGTTGCTATTAGTTAAACTGATTTATTGTCCCAGTCCCACGATAAAATTCAATTACACTTTATATACAACCAATAGTCATTTTTTGCCATTATTTTACAATTGTTCAGCATCATTTTTCACCAATGGTACTTGGGAGGGTTTGGATAAATGAAATCACGAAAAATTTCCCTTCGAAATTCCACCCATATCATAGAATTGCCAATTATTCTAGATAAGAAAATATTGCTGTAAGTTGTAGTTCGATCTCCAGTTATAAACAGCCCTTTAAGACCGTATTAAACATATTGGGTTTTACAACCATAAATACGGCTTATTTTACCTTCAATTATTTAAGATTCTTACATTTCGCTTTTATAGAGACTATTTTGTGTAGATAAAAATCGCTTGCCCTTGGAATTCTCCCTAAAAGCATATCGTTTTGGCAAAATAGACGCAGTGACTTTTAATGACACAAACGGTTTGCTTTCATCCAAATACGAGCGCTATTCGTGGTCGTATAGTTAAACATATGGCCTTTAGATTTATAGGTGCAAGGTTCGCTTCCCAGCTGTAAAAGAAAAATCCCATACAGTAAAAAATTTAATATTTCAGGATTAATGAACTGTTGCCTACTATTTAAGTGAACCAAACGAGCGTAGTTCTAAAAAGCCCAATCTGTCCCAAAGTAACTTATTTAGAAAGTTCTTTAGAAAGACAAACTTGATTAGCAGAATGACCATATTTGTTCCCATGGCCGAGTGTTGACTAGTGAATTTCAGGAAGTTATAGATTGCAAAATCGAACCTTAACCCGAAAGTAAAAGCGTGGATTTAAGTTACGCGTTCGAAGACGAAGTCATCCATTATTAATTTTTACTTTCCTTATATACATAATGTATAAGGAAAGAATTGTGACTGGGTCGAAAATTCGAATTCGAGTTTTCGACGGGCGAGCACGTTTCAAGCATCCCTGATCACGAATTAAACATTTTTGAGGTGATGTGGGGGGGGGGGGGGGGAGATGATAACTGACGAACGAACGAATGGACCGGACCGATTTGAATGAAATTTGATACAAAAATCACAATCCGTGAATACTGGAAGCTTATTGTTTTAAAAAGCAATCGAATATTTAGAATTCCCCTAAATTTTCGAGTGAAATTTTGAAAAAATCAAAGCCGCTAATAAAGTTACGCAAATAGACATTTCTTGTGTAATTTTTTATTGGAAAACGATTAACATAAATTTTAGAACGCTAGCACGAGCCGTTCTCGAGATATTGCACATTTTTCAAAAAAATTATATAAAATAAAAAAAAATATTTCCTATTGAGAAACATGTTCACTTTTCATATGTAATATCATGCGATAAATTGGGTGACATCATTCTCTTGGATCCTAGCTCGTTCCATTCATGAAAGATTTTACTTTGAGTAATACTTTTGTATTTGAATGCCAATAGTCATTTATCTGCTATAAGAATAAATTATTTCTCTGTCCATAACGCTTGGCGAGATTTTGGCAAAGAATTTGGCGGAATGTCGCCAACTTGGCGACTTTTTTTAAATGTTACCAAATCAAAGTAAATCTCGCCAAATGGATAAAAATGACGCTAAATCAATGAAAATAACGACTATTTGACGAAAGTTCAATATCTTGGAAAAAATATAAGTATCTACTGTAAGAATAACCTATTTTGTTTTTATTGTAAAAGTAGTAAATACATTGTATTATATAAGGAAAGTCATGTGCTGCCCACATCAGATTTTTTTAGTTGTAAACTGCATTTAAAGTGTTTTCGTCTTTGTTTATTTATTTTTGTTTTTGAACGTGGGGTATGAGAAAAATCATGCAATTTCTATAAAAGTTGAAACGGTTATGAGAGAGAAACACAAATCACTTAGAGTTTATACCAGCCATTGAACAACGTGGAGTCAATTTAACTCCCATCTGTGTTTACAGATTAATTCTGACTGTATGAAGAAGCTGCATGTTCCCATAGTTTTTCTAGTAAATTATGAAAATACTTGCAGTGTCCCTCAGAATGCTCTCTATAGTCATATATCCTTTGACGCCATTGCTATATCTGACCCTCGCTTACAAAGAACCATCTTGACATATCCATCATTTTAATATGCTTATGTATAAAGTTTATTTCGGATTTCTTTTAAACGAATTTATAATTTAGAACTTATTTCTTTGCTTAGTTGAATGCTTCAATTATATTTAACTTTATTATTATAGCTGGAACGATTATATTAAAACAAATATCCCAGTTTCAGAACTGTTTTCTATTATCTAAATAGTAATAGCCGTATTATACTTCCCAAATCCATACATTACAAATTGCATAGAATCGCTAAATGTGCTATGGGAGCCATCAAATATATATGAGAAAGATTTGCTCTGTACAGATGGTGTTCATGTAATATCCGATGGGATTTGATATTATTATCGTCTAATATTAATTTCATTTGAGTCGCTGAAAAGCATCGCGTATACTGATATAGTTAGCAGATACGTTACTTATGTTATCAGGAATTTGGGCTATAAAATGAGTATTAAACACGTAGTCCTTTATCACTTAAATTATCTAGATGCATGCTAAAATATAAAACATCGGGTCTACCAAAAATCCCAAAGTTTTCATATTTTAGAACGTAAAAATCTGATGTAAGCAGTACATGACTTTCCCTGCAGACTCAAACTCATTTTCACGATTTCTTTAATAATTCATTAAATTAAGGTTAATTGCATAAAATAACACTGGATTAATTTAATTCAGTTTTTGTTTTTATTTGGTAATTGGAATTTTTTTCAAAAGCGGCGTAACAAAAGTGCAAAAAACTCAAATATCTCGAGAACGGTGAGTCCTTGAGTAATGTTGATGGTTTTATGCTTTTCCTCGTCAAAAATTACGCATAAAACACGCATTTAATTAATAAATTTGTCCACACGTAGTCTTTTATTTTAGATTTTGGCGATTTTTGCGGGCCATTTCGTCAAAAATGGCAGGTGATTCTTTTCCGAATCGTACCAAAATCTAATCAGCACCAGAGTATCCCACAAGTGACCTATCTACGAAATTTTAAGAAATTTATATGATTAGCTTTTTCTAAAGAATGGATACATCGATTTTTGCCTGCTATGTCGCAAAAAAAGGCAGGTTCTTTCATACCGAACTGTACCAAAATCTAATCAGCACCACCAGGGTCACCCATAAGTGACTTACCTACCAAATTTTATGAAATTCAGTCAATTAGTTTTTCAGTTAGAGTGGATACATACATTGCACAGACGTCAAGCTAAAAATAGATTTTTCATAATCAAGAGTTACAAAAGATACAGATTCGTCGAAAACTTGAATTGCGATTTTTCGACATGATTCCAATACTTTTTAACACTTTACAACAAAGTTGAAAAGTGTTTATGACTTTGTTCATTCTGTCTGTCTGTCTGTCTGTCTGTCTGTCTGTCTGTCTGTCTGTCTGTCTGTCCGTTAGCACGATAACTGCCGTAAAAATGAGTTTATCAAAATGAAATTTTAGTATGTTGTTCAGACGGTCTGTAGGACCTATGGGAATATAAATAAATAATATCACCCAATTAGTTTTTTATTGAACCCGGGTTGAAAAAATGAAATACATTGAACCCTATGGGACCTAATTTTTCAAACATTTTTTAAGTAAATTTAAAATTCACGAATTGCTTCGAAATTTTTAGGAAATATTCACATTATCCCATAGAATATATAAAAAAAAATTCAGTAAAATATGGTAAGTAGTTTTTTAATTAAAAAAATTATTTAATATAGGGAAAAAAACAAATTCATTTAAATTCTGACTTTGGGATATCTTCCAGAAAGAAAAGAGAGAGATATTATATAATAAATATCTCTCCATTTGTTTAAACGTTTTGCATATGGGAGTGGCTTCATATTTTAAAATAAATTTGGTAGATAACAATTTTTCATTTTTTTTAAATTTTATATAACTCTTCATGATAAATTTAATTGCACTTTCCTACGTCCTAGAGAGTTAAAATTTGGTACACAGCTTAAATTTGTTGAACATTTTATTCGACAAAAATTTGATGGATCTTTAAATATAGATCATACATTTTTTTCGAAATGGCCTGAAAATAATCCCCGTTCACTTCTATAAATCATTGGTGTAATATTGTTAAAAATTCTGATGTGGACAGCACATGTCTTTCTCTGCAGACTCATATTCGTTCTCTTTATTTATTCAATGATAATTTGAGTTTATCTGCACAACATAAGCATTTTAAATGACATTGAATTTACACGTTAAACTTAAATTTGGTTCTCATTTGATAGCTGGACTTATTGTCAAAGGTGGCGTAGCGAAAACGCGAAAAAACTAGAATATCTCAAGAACGGCTAGTCCTAGAGTAATGGGGTTAGTCTTATTCTTTTTGTTGTCAAAAATCACATATAAAATAGGAATTTAATTGATATAATTGAGCACACGTAGTCTTTTATTTTTATATATAACGATTTTTGCTGGCCATTTCGCAAAAATAGCCCGTTCCTTTTTCCCGAATCGTAGTAGAATAACCTACAAATGATTTATATACAAAATTTTGTTAAATTTGGTATATAAATCACTTGTAGGTTATTGAAATATTATACTCCAAATTTTGTTAAATTTGGTTCATTAGTTTTTAGCTAGAGTGGATAAAGGCAATTTCTGCGGCTATTTCGCAAAGAAGGCAGATTCTTTTATTACGAATCGTACTATAATCTAATGAACATCAGGATTTCCCACAAAAAACATACCTACCAAATTGTATGAAATTCGGTCCATTAGTTTTTCAATTAGAGTGGATGTAATATCCACACAGACACACAGAAACATACACAGATACACCCTTACACACACAGACGTCTTCCTAAAAGTAGTTTTTTCGTGTTCTAGAAGTCCCAAAACGTGTAGATCCTTTGAAAATTCGAGTTCCGATCTTCGGCACGATTCCAATACTTTGAGTACATACACATATATATTATCTGTGTATTATCTGTGTATCTAAATTCCGTGCCTATGCAATTACAATAGTTGTGATTTTAAATGATCCCTAAACTTTTATTATTTCTTCAAGGAAGCCTAATTTTAACATATGCAGAATGCAAATATCTCAAGCGATTGTAAGATGAATTACATAAGAATTGCTGAATTTTTTTCACACAAAATTATTTAGCTCTGGAGTCTGGAATACAAGTTATATGAATGAAATATTCATTGATTTTGCATAAAGAATCAGATGATTTATATTTCGATACAGTTTTAAATATTTAAGTATAATAAATTACTGTAGTACTGTGATAATGTAAAAGATATTACCACTGAATGAATCACATTTTAGAAATTTTTAAATGAAATTACATTTCAGTTGGAAAGTGTTTCATAATCAATGCTTATGCATGATTGATCTTTTTTGTCTTATACATCACCATGTATTGCAGGAAAAGTAAAAAATAACCATCGTTTGTTTAATGCTCCACATAAATTTTTGTGAACTATAAATCATGAACTCGAACTTTTGAACATTGTTATATGAAAAGTTTAATTTTATGCAACAGGTGAAATATTTTAGTTTTGAAATTTTAAACGGTGTAGTAAGTTTTAGCCAACGCGTTAATCAAGTTTTCTCTAAAATATGCACTTCAGTTTTGTGTATATGATCTGTTCATTATGTGGCGAATATTGAGCTTTATCGGATTGTAGAATGATAGCTTAAATCTTTGCGGTTTAAGTATTGTCAATTTTGACCGGAAATGCCCCACCTCGGCGATCACTGCCCTTTTTCAGAAAGGGAAGTGTATCTCATAATATTTCTTACCGATGTCCATGATCAGGGGCGGCAGATGTTTAACTATATATTTTAAATTTACAACTAGTTTATTTCTATCTTATTTCGTTTAGGAAAAAAATGAGCTGTGCTTTATTGATCCTTTGATGAGAAATTCCATCTACAGTTTAAGTTCGTATAACTGTTATTGAAACTGGAAATACATCGAGATGTGAAACCATTTATAATCTCTTTAAAAAAATAGAGAAAATGTTCTTAACATTAAGATGCACTTTAAAATATACCTACGGAATATATAACATAAACTTCAAATTCACATAGTATTAGTAATGACATTGTTATTCAAAACATTCTATTAAATATTTTAATTTATTCAAAACATTCTATTAAATATTTTAATTTATATCTCTTAAAAAGAAGTATTAGAATCTATGTTAGCGCTATACAAAATTATCCTCACAAGCAGATAGATTTGAGGAACAAAAAGTTCTGGTCCCGCTTGTAAACAAATTTACAAAAATATGAAGTTGTATCAATATATGCCAAAATGAAAGCGCTATGAAATGGATCAATATATGCCAAAATGAATGCGCTAAGAAATTGGATTAGCATATGCCCTAATAAAAGCACTAAAATGATATTAGACGAGATACCCGTACCATCTTAATTCTATTTCAACAATTAGCTAAACGCATATGAGTTTGAAAAATCTTTAAATGAAAGTACCCATGATCCTAGGCATTGTGTAAACAACTGGATAAAAATCGCAGCAACATAGACAACAGAGTAAAAATTATATTTTTGTATATTTAGGTTAAAGATCGTATTAAAATATCTACTTTTGTCTTAACCCTTAAGGTACCGGGAGGAAAAGGATACGAAACGAAATGTATTGTAGACTTAACAGAAAGCAATTTACGATTCCGATCAGTTTGATCGCCAATGTTTATGCTTTTTTGAGACGGCTTGCGTTAAGTGACTCAAAAGTAATTTTTAGTTGATAGCGTGATGTTTCCTCAACTAAACAATAGTGATATCAATCGGCAAACGTGTACAAACTTATCTTCATAATCTATGCGCTTGATGACACATGTCGTTATGGAAATTGCCATCTCCATAATCTATGCGCTTGAAAGCTTTTGCAGTACCTACATCGTACTATAAAAGTATTACTGTTTAGTAAAAAAGAGTCTGTTTGTGTCGGGAAAAAAAACATCCAATGTGTCACAACTTAACCCATATTTCCCCCATCAACCTAAATATAGGACAGCACACATAAGTGGTCTTTATATAAATTATTTTGCATATTTTAATTCAATTTAAAGACAATATACTATTTAAAAATCATCAACTATATATTTACCTTTGTCGCAAGTTTAAATTAATGTTGGATATTTTTTATTCATTTTTTAAAATGGCGATTCTTGCAGATATTTTTTTTACATTTTCAATACACAAGTTTTTTTAAAGTTTTGAGCTCCAAGAAAAAATATACATATAAATTTATTAAGATAATATTCCACATTTTTATATCAGTAAAAAAGGATTGTCAAAAAAAAAATTATCTAGAGGATTGTCCTATGAGATATACTTCTAGAGGATGAACCATTGTCCTATTTTTAGGACAGCCTGTACTGATCAAACCAATAAAAGTTTGGCAAGTTTTTTTTTTATTTTACGTGTATACATAGGCTTAGAGAAAGATAGCAGACGCCCGATCGGCGATCAAGCATGTGAATCGGATCAGATAATTTTGGCCTTATTTTTCTAATCTGAATGAAAGTTAAAAGTATACGTAAATTACATTGTTGATTTTAGCTAAGTTAAAAAATACATTTGTCTTAATTCTGAGCACAATAATGAGAAAAATTCATGTTTTAGACACATTTAGATAAACATTGTTTCAGCTGAAAATCAACGGTCTTACGGCCGGTCTTGGATCAGGTTCAACAGTTTAAAATTTCTAAGGGATCAGGCCAGTTTCGATCCCTATTACTATCGGACTGAGCTGGGAAAAAGTAAAATGTTGGTCAACGCAGCAAAGATATACATACAAATTACGGAGAACCAAATATGTTGTTTCCCATTTCTAAGAGTTTTCAATGTTCATATTTATACATCGTACGCTAAATTGCTGAACTAATCATTAGCTGAATTAAAGCTGTTTCTGATTTTAATAACGTTCCTTACTAAAATCTAAATTTCATTTATATTTAATATTTCAATTTCTAATCTTAAAAAGTCCACATTTTCTAAAATTACTAAGGCGTCCTTGAGCTCAAAAGTTTGGAAACCACTGTTCTAAGTAGTAGTAGTGTATTTTGAAATGTATGTATTTTGTGTTATGAAATGTATGTATATTATGTAGTTTGATTATTTGAGCAAACTGTTTATTTCTTTGAATGTATTTATATTTGTATTCTAAACATCTTGCACTTTTATTTTAAAATTATTCATAATGTCATAATCAAATAAAGTAATATATTTGTACGTACATAGCAAGTTTAATCGCATTGAAATATTTTTACATTTAACAATTGTGGCATATGATATGTTTGTTTTGCCACTGCAGTTAAAAATGTTTGGTGCTCATGAGCTCTATCAAGAGGGACGTTGCATTGTTCATTGAAGAATAACGGGATTAAATTGATCATTGAAGAATAACGGGATAATTAAAGGATGAAAAGTGCATTTTAATTTCCCTATATACATAGTATAATTTATAGGCAAAGTATTGTGCGTGGATTTACATATTTACATGGAAAGTTATTAAGCCAACATAACATCAACAGGATGTCTCAATACGCCCTAGCAACTTCGTTTCTGCCTACGCCGCTTCTCCTGCTCTTCTCACTGCAATCACTAAGAGGGCGCCACTTACATTATGGTTGCGCAATCTCCAGACACTTCACGGAAGAGCGCATTTCAGGTATCCCTGAACTCGAATCGAACGTTTTGGAGGTAATGTCTGCGCGTATGTCAATAAGTCTCGAAGCGATATCTCACGAAAGAACGGAGCGTTTTGAACGAAATTTCGTACAAAAGTTACAATCGGTGAATACTAGAAGCCTGTTGATTATAAACGCAATCAAACGTTCGGAACCCCCAAATTTTCGAATGAAATTTAAAAAGATCCGAACTTTCAATAATATTATGTAAATAATCATGTACTTTTCTAAAGAAAACTATTGACATAAACTTTAGAACGCTAGCATGAACCCTTCTCGAAAAATTGCACATTTTTCAAGTAAAATCATATAAAATTAAAAAAATATATTAACTAGTGTGCAATATGTTCACTTTTCATATATAATATTATGCGACAAATTAGCATTATTCTTGTGAATCTAGTTCGTTCCATTCACGAGAAGACACTTTGTGTAATAGTTTTGTATTTTAACGCCTTCGGCAACAGCCATTTATATATACGAAATGCTCTTCTCTCCTTTTGTCTGTAACACTTAGCGAACTTGCAAACTGATTTAGCGAAATATCGTCAACTTGGCTATATTTTACGCGAGATTAAAGAAAATATCGTCAAAATTGAAGCCCAATTGATGAATTAATTATTCAAATATTTTAATATATGGTCTGTATTGCTCATTGCGGTTGCTATCGATATTGATCAATGTCAATTTAGAGTTGCGCGAAATATAAATTCCTTAGTTACTTCGAAATAGTTTTACATGCTGTCACTCGGAAAAGCGCCAAATATACAGTTCGGCTTTAAAAACGCTGTGCCGTGAATCTGATAGTGCATCATTTTTTCACTGTGAAAAAAGTAAACCCATCTCATTATATAGGGAAAGTCGTGTGCTGCCCACATCAAGTTTATTTAAAACATAATATCAGTGAAGCGCTGTTTTCTGATTTCTTCTCTGATGACTATTAAACCAAAATCAGAAATAAGAACTTAATAGTCATGCTCATTCTTGATTTTTACACATTTTTCAAAATGGAGTCCATTTTCAGTCCTTTACAAAATAGTTGAAAAGTGTTTATGACTTTGTTCATTCTGTCTGTCCGTTAGCAAGATAACTGCCGTAAAAATGACTTCATCAAAATGAAATTTTAGTATGTTGTTCAGCCTGTCTATGGGACCCACAGGAATATAAATGAATAATATCACCAAATTAGTTTTGGATTGAATCCGGGTTGAAAAAATGAAATACATTGAACCTGGGTTGAAAAAATGAAATACATTGAACCCTATGGGACCTAATTTTTCAAACGAATTTAAAATTTACAAATTGCTTCGAAAGTTTTAGGAAATATTCAAATTATCCCATAAAATTTATAAAATAAATTTCAGTAGTTTTTTAAATGAAAATTAAAATAATAATTACACCCTTTGTATGAAGAGATCATGTGACCCACTTCAAAATAAAATATGGCATCCATCTTGTGGAAACCCCAGGCCGTCCGACTCATCCAGAGGACTTGAGTAACAATTTGGACGACCGGGAAGGGCATCCATCTTGTGTCAAAATCGTGATTTTTAAAGTTCTTTTTAACACTTTACAACAAAGTTGAAAAGTGTTTATGACTTTGTTCATTCTGTCTGTCTGTCTGTCTGTCTGTCCGTTAGCACGATAACTGCCGTAAAAATGACTTAATCAAAATGAAATTTTAGTATGTTGTTCAGACGGTCTATAGGACCTATGGGAATATAAATGAATAATATCACCCAATTAGTTTTGGATTGAACCCGGGTTGAAAAAATGGAATACATTGAGCCCTATGGGACCTAATTTTTCAAGCATTTTTTAAGCGGATTTAAAATTCACAAATTGCTTCGAAAATTTTAGGCAATATTCAAATTGTTCCATAAAATATATAAAAAAAAATTCAGCGAAATATATTCAGTAGTTTTTTAAATAAAAATTAAAATAATAATAACACCTCTTATATGAAGCGATCACGTGTCCATGATATGAAACGATCACATGACCCACTTCAAAATGATATATGGCATCCATCTTGTCTCAAAATCGTGATTTTTAAAGTTCTTTCTAATTCATATTGAGTGTTGTATCAATCCTAAAACTACTTTATTTTGGCCTAAATTCTGTGCATCTACATACTTTAACAACGCAATGACAATATATTTCAGTTTAAATGCTCATACAAATTTGATTATTTCTACTATTAAGCCTATTTTTCACCTATGTAAAATGTAAACAGCAAAATATGTAGAATGAGTTGTATTAGAATCGCTGTAATTCTTTAACACAAAATCATTTAGTCCATGGAGTCTGCATGGCTGATATGAATGAAATATTCATTGATTTTAGAAAGAGAAGGACGATAATTTTCGATGAAGTTTTACGCATAGAGTTTTACTTACTTGTAGCTCCATGGTCTTAATTTTTAAATAATATAAATTATTATAGTATTGTGATGAATGACATGAATGGGGGAATTATTTATGAATGAAATGTTGCTTTTATAGAGAGAGCCAGGCGTGTTATTTTTTCTATGACGTCATTTGAATGGATTTCAGTTGTTTTCGATGAAGTTTTCAAATATAATAAATTATCGTAGTATTATGATAATTCTAAAATTATTACCGAGGAATGTATCACATTTTAGAGATGTTTAAACCAGGCAATTTATATTTTAATGAAGTTAATTTTTTTCGATGAAGGTTTAAGGTTTCAAATATAATAAATTAATGTAGTATTGTGATAAGTTTTAAAATATTACCGAGGAATGTATTGCATTTTAGACATGTTTAAATAAAATTGCATTGAAGTTGGAAAGTGTTTCATAATCAATGCTTTAAGCATGATTGATCTTTCTTGTTAATTTATATTTACTGTTGTATCCGTCCTAACCTAATTCATAATTAGTGTTGCATCCGTCCTAAAACCGCTTTATTTTTGCTTAAATTCTGTGCATCTACATACTGAAACTACGCAATTACAATATATTTGAGTTTAAATGATCATCAAACTTTGATTATTTCTACAACGAAGCCTAATTTTCACTTATAGAAAATGTAAACACCAAAATATGTAGAATGAGTTGTATAAGAATTGCTGCATTTCTTTAACGCAAAGTTAATTAGCTCATGAAGTCTGCAATATAACTGATATAAATGAAACATTCATTGATTTTTTCGATGAAGTTTTAAGCATAGAGTTAAATTACTTGTACCTCCATGGTTTTAAGTTTTTAAATAAAATAATTTATTATAGTATTGTGATGAATGAAAGGAATAGAAAAGTTTTAATGAATGAAATTCTGCTTTTATAGAGAGAGCTAGTCGATTTATATTTCGATGAAGTTTTCAAATATAATAAATTATTGTAGTATTATGATAATTTTAAAAATATTACCGTGGAATGTATCGCATTTTAGAGATGTTTAAATGAAATTGCATTGAAGTTGGAAAGTGTTTCATAATCAATGCTTTATGCATGATTGATCTTTCTTGTTATTTGTTACCATAACTTTCCTAAAATTGCAAATTTGGATCATCATACGAGGCAACTGGTTTCAATGTATTGTAAAAATAATCAGGCCGAACTTCGTCGGAGTGGGTCGGACGAATTATTTTGAAACATTTTCGGGCTCTGGCCGGGTCAAATCTTCATATTTTAACGTAGAAAGCCCAGGCCGCCAGACTCACCCGAGGGTTTGAGCAGCAATTTGAGTGGCAGACATATTTTACCGTCGAAAACCCAGACAGTCCGACTCGTTCTAGGACATGATCAGCTGTTTGGATGGCAGGGACATGTGTTACCGTTGAAGACTCAAGGGTTTACAGTAGCCGTTTGAGATTTTAAAATTAGACTCTTGCAAACCTCTTGTTTAAGTAACTAGCTTTTGAGCTTCCCTTTTTACCTTCTTCTGCCTGCTCCAATAACCGGATTTTTCCTAAATTTTTAGACTTCGGATATTGCTGCAGTAGGAGAATTTTTCTCCCTATTGCAGAGCACTCCTTGAATTTGTAGTTTCTAAAAGTCCTTACTTATTCCCATTTTATTTTATTGGAGAAAAAAAAGTGTTATTTTTCTAGTTCAGGGACTCCAAAATGGCAATGGGGACTGAGTAGATTTTTTTTATCACATGAGTGTTTATAAAGCATTTTAAATTTTTTAATTTGGATGAGGGGATTGAACCCCCTAACCCCTCCCCCTTAAATACACCCCAGCTGATTTCCTGGGCGTCCTCATTGACACCGTCAATCCCTTCATCTCCCCCCCTCCCTCCGACCACAGCATAGATATATATAGTAAATAAACCACAGGGTCCTTGTCATTTGCCCAACATGTTCCCAATCCCATCTATATTGGTTCCACTGCTCAGAAAAAATATGCTTGTTTTCCTGACCTAATTTCCCACGGGTGGACATTGCAGTTATATTAAGAATTGATTATCGAGGTAATATTATATATCGTTCAAACGTAAAAGAAGTAAAGAATAAACATGCAAAGATTAAATCTTCTCGTTCTGCATATTGAATGCTTCTCAACACAAATTTACTTTAATTCCGTTGATAAGAATTTTTGACACTTTATATAAATGTGATATTTTCCAAACTGAATTTATTGGTTGTAAAAGATCCTTGTGGAATATCGATCTCGCATTCTATCTTGAAGGATGAATATATTTCGATATGTGGCACCATCTATCGACAAATATTATTTAAAATAGCTTGCAATGATTGATTTTCTGAATGATCCTCAAAAAAGTATTACAACTATTTCGTTTTCCTGTTGGGAATTTTTTCCTCCACTCAAAAATATTTCTCATACTATTTCTAACAGAAAAAAATATAACCATTTATTATGTTTAAAATAATTCATAGAAGTACATTGCCTTATTAACTTTTTAAAACCTCCAAAATCTTATTTTTACTTTGTTCATAATATAAGAGGTACAATTAATTCAGGCAAAACATACTAGAGTACAAGAAAACTTCCTTAGGTTACTATATAAAATCTGAAAGACCCCGCGGGAGTTAACCCATGGTCTTGGGTTGAAATGTTTTTTACATCGCTGTGAGTTTTATTCCTGTTATTTTGATGTGTATGCCTACAAAAACAGGGTGTTGGCTTATATTGCGATTAGGGATCAAAACCCAAATCATGAAAATTATTGAAAGGGCTAGATTATACTATAACAGAGGAGTTAATTTCTAACCACCCTACTTTATAGAGTATAATATTTTAATACTGTATTGGAGTGATGAAGGGAAAATGACAAGTTATGCAATGGAGAATAAAGCAGAATTATGTAAGGAAAGTATAAATATCTAATGATTATTTCATTTCATGCAGTCAAATGGAATTAATTTATCACCATCCCTTATTTTAGAATATAGATATCTATATTCTAAAATAGGGGTATATTTAAGTTCCATTTATTCTGAATGCATTTGCACTCGACTAATCCTACAATAATGTATGATTTAAATTTCATTTTAGAGTTTACTTATAGGATTTTTTCAAAAGCTGTAGAATTTTCAATTTCGATAGTTCTATTGTATCTGAATCAAGACCTGCTTTGGTAATGTGACTGCTTAAGTTGACAATAGATGGCAGCACCAAATTTTAGCCTATAAAATTAATTGTTAATATTTTTTTTTCAGGTTTATATATCCGAAAGTAGATAATATAGGCTACATCATCTACTCTATTAATAATGAGTTAAAAAGAGACAGTTAGTGGCGGCCTGTTAAATATTGACATGGTCCAATGTCCGGTCATGGGTGGAACCCGAACACAGGTAGATCTAGAAGGATGGAACTTATTATATATTCTATCCTCCTAGAAGTAGATCGGTAGAAATAGGAGAATTAATTCCCTTTCCCCATTTAGTATCCGAAATATATTGTCGTATTACAAAGAAACGGAATCGTCACCCTTACGCGACTTCTAAAATGGAAATTCAAGTCTGTCCTCTCATCCCTCAACCTCACCTTCACGATTTTAAGGGTATATTATTTATTTTTATTTCTTGTCTCTGTTTTAAAAGCACTTTGAAACGAAACCAGTTTGTCGAATATCAATTAGATCACCAGTACTTAAATTTTATTAAGAGATAATATTACACACCAAAACTTTCGAAATATGTACTGTTTGGAAAGCACTTAGCAATGCCATGGAAACTTTAATTCTCGTAACTGTTATAGGATGGAAAAAAGAAGAAAGTTACTATGTTGCAATATTTTGTATTTTAGTGCTGTGGTTCGTCGAAATGTTTGCTTGGTCGAATGAATAAAAAGTACCCTGTCTTAAGTACAACCCACTTAAAAATATTTTTTCTAAAATTTAAAGTTAAAGATGTAAGAATGCTAAACACCAAAATGCTCGAAATATGGGCTGTTTATTCCAAACACATAGCAGTATGATAGAAACTTGGTAAGTCTTCCTATTTTTGTATAATGGAAAATAGGAATAAAATTACTATGTTGCAATATTTGGTAGTTTAGGGGTGTCGCACACCGAAATGTTTGTTTTGCCGAATAATTGAGAAATATCCAGTGTTAAGTGAGACATAGATTTTAAATTTGGTTCACAGGTGAACAGTTTGAAAAAGTGAATTATTCAAATTGCTAGGAGTTTGCTTACTACGAGACCTTTAATTTTTTTTACGGTTATTCACGTGGTATTTATTTTGATTTTGAGAGAATGTTCATATTTGTTTTCACATACTTTAAAGATTGTTCCCCCCCCCCCCCCAAAAAAAAAAAAATTATTTTATTCCAGATTTTTACGCAAAATCGCGTTTTCAGACCTTCTGAACACTTTTAGAAAGATGTAAGCGAGTGTGTGTGTGTTAAAGACCCAGACCACCCGACTAGCATGAGCAGCTAACTGAGCGGCCGGAGCGAATGCGATTTGTCTGTAACATAGGATATGATAAGAGCAAATGCACCTACCGATCTATCGTTATACCGATTTTTGTAGAAGTAAAGTGAAGTATGAAAAGTAATCAACAAACAAGAAAATTTAGCTATGATAGTTGCATCCCCCCCCCCCCGGGTAACTATTTGAAGAATATCATCGAATTAGGAAGTATTAGCTTTCTGCAGAAACAAATGGTGCAAATAGAAAGTTCTAGACGTTAATGTGCATGTCATATGTAAATAATTGCTGGGACGTACAAAACTGCTCACATAAATAAATATTCAAGAAAAATTTCAAATGTATGTACTTTGATGAGCATCGTGTCGAAAGAAAAAAAAAGATCATGACAGTTTCTTCATTCGAAGATTATTGCGCGATGATACTGTTATTCAGCAAATTCAGGTGAAGTGCTGTGGAAACTAACTGCATGATTTTCTACTGCTCTATTTGCACTCGTAATGCTGGTGAACATGCAACAGTAAGTTCTTTCCTGCATACAAACATGTATTGGGGAGATGGTGAACAAACATATTAAACATGCTTTACGTCATGTAAATAGAGAATGAAATAACGCTTCCTACTAATTTATTTGGTCATGTTAATTTTCTAGTTGACGTTTTTCTATATGTTGTTGTTGTTGAAACCCAGACCGTCCGACCTACCAGAAAGGTGTAAGGTAACTGTTTGGACGGTCGGGAAGTGCCACCCAATTTAGACCGGAACCCAGTGGGGGAGGCATCCACAGGGACCGTACCCTCCTTCCCCTACCACCAACCTCTCGGAAGGACTTTCGGACCCACATGTTTAACGTGATCGTACTCCGCATGAATACGGCGGCAGTTTTGGCAGCGGCTGGAATCGAACCCGGGCCTACCGAGTGCAACTCCAGCGCGCTTTTTCTATATATGTGTCATAGTTTCCGAAATAGACATACAACTTCACCGGACACCCCATATGTCGATAAAGGAAATTGATAATTTGAACTACAATATGGATTTCAGTGGTATCAAAATAGTTGGTATTTGGCGCTGAACTGTGTTAATGCAAATGTTGCCAACTTTAAAATGTGTCAGCATGTTGTCAATTTTAAAAAATATATTTTTAAAGCATTTTTGGGAAATATTACAAAAATTACTTGCGAAAGAAAACATAAAACGCTACATTTTTTTTGTATTCTGCTACAAATAGACCTAAACAATATACAGGGTGGCCATAATAAAAGTAGAGGTGTTTAGAGCCCGATAGTGATAAAACTGTTGGGCCAAACTCAACCAAATTTGCAGTAAATACTATTTAGACCATGGGGTTTTGATTTTTGAAAGAAAAAAAAATAGTTCTGATTTTAGCCATTGCGGGTCAAAGTAGCGCTCGCTGTAAGTTCCATTTTTGGAGTAAAATAGGCAGAGGAAGTACAGAAAGTTCCGTCAATGCTGAGAGGTTTCCAACAATGCTGCTGAACTTTGTTATTCTGCAACTTCAACATCGTGGATGTCTTGAATCTACGATATTAATGCATGATGGAGCGCCCCCTCATATTGGATTGCGCGTACAGGAAGTCCTACGACAGCATTTTACCAACAACCGAATAATTAGTCGAGCGTTTCCTATGAAGTGAACGCCCGTTCGCCTGATCTGACCCCTTGTGACTTCTGGTTGTGGGGTCATGTAAAGCGCTTGGTATACCAAGGGAATGTGGATAATTTAGCCACTTTGAAGGACCGAAAAGCATTGCACGTCAAGCAAATCAATAGAGATCTGCTTCATTCTGCAGTAGGGAATGCACTTTTTGGAACATATGCAAGGAAAACATTTTGAATCACACATGTAAATGATGTCGATATAAAAATTAATGTCATACGTATGTAAATGTTAGATGCAAATGTAAATATAAAATGTAGTAAATGCGTATAAAATGTAAATGTGATGTCCCTTTCAAAATGCATGTAAAATGTTAACTTTCTGTACTTAATACCTATTTTACTCCAAAAATGGACCTTACAGCGCCACTTTGCCCCGCGGTGGCAAAAAATCTGAACTTTTTTTTTCTTTTAAAAATCAAAACCCCCATGGTCTAGATAGTATTTACTGCACATTTGGGTGAGTTTGGCCCAACAGTTTTCTCACTATCGGACTCTAAACACCTCTGCTTTAATTATGATCACCCTGTATAGTATGAATATATGAGAAAGTAGAGTGGAGATTCGCACTCCAGATATATTTTCTCCTTGAAGTAAGAGACTAAATTCATAGGATATTTGATTTGTGTAGTGTTTCTGTTGAGGGGAACGAGTTGACTTTTAATATTTGCAAAACAATCATATTTTTTTTACCCTCTAACCACTGTAGAAAATCTATTTTTCCAAAAAACATCTAGCATGCTTATGTAATTGTCTGACGGGTTTTGTCTTTTCAGACATCCCAGTAACCACCTCCCCGTCACTAAGTAACCTAAAAGTCTGAATTTTTGAAGGCTTATAGTATTGACCACAGGTCAGAATCTGACGGAATCAAATTTTCAATTTTCGCCTGGGGCGGAGAAAAAAGGGTGTTTTAAAAGATCCTCAGTCAGCTAGAAGGCTGAATCTTTAAATAGTATCGACCATGAGAAACTATCAGCCGAAATTTGAATTACTTTTTCCGGTAACCGAGTAGTGGAAAGAACGAAATTTTCTAAATTACTTTACAGACCATTCAGAATCCACCCCTCCCTCCCCTCCTGGTGACTTAAAAGGCTAAAACTTTATACTTATAGTTCAACCATGTGATAAAACTTAGCGGAACCGTTTTTGATTTCTCTCCCGAAGGAAGAGAAAATCTTTACAGACCCCCCCCCCCCCCCAAGAAGCTGAAACTTTGGCTAAAGCTTGCACAGTATCGATATCGATCACGGGACAGAACCTAACAGATCCAATTTTCGATTAAAAGGACTATTTTCCATTATAAACCCTCATAGATTTTTAAACAAAATAATACATTTAAAAAAAATTAGTTTTCCTGTCTTTTACAGACTTAAATATTAGTATTTACATAAATTTCTTTAGAGAACAAAACATGCGTGTACTTTTTACCATTCAAGTTTTGCTTTTAAAGGTTTTAATTTTTAGTCTGTTTCGATGTTTTGTCGCTGTATCAGCATTTTTCTCTGGTCTTGAATGTATAAATACATAATCATTTTGTGTATTTTAACAACCACTCTTGAAATGGCAGATTTCGTTTTCTTTAGACTTCATGCGTTCGCTCTAAACAAACAAATTTCTTAATACTGTTACTTAAATACCGTCTCTCCGCCACCACTCTTGAAAATAAAAGCTGTCTGGTCAAATCCTTAATGCAATTTATTTTTATACTTTTTTGAAATTCTATCTATCCTACGTGTGCATTGATGTTGTATTTTTGTAATATTTACTCTGTTTTTGTTTTATCTGTAGGTCTTTGTTAGCGAGTGAAATCCAGGAATATCAAGATTGCCATTCAGGAAGTGTATGTTCTTTATAGAGAAGGGGAGGAGAGCAGATAATATTCAATGTACCAAATTCGTGTTTGCCAAGGGTAGAAGACTTGCACAAATTTACCCCTGCGACACAGAGTTTCATTCCTACAACTAAAATGTAACAAAAGTTTTCACCTGGAAATTAATCAATTAGGTAGAGCTTAAGAACTGTCTTTGATATTTTTTAACCGAATCCTATGCATTAAAGTTGTATCAAAAAACTTGCGTGTTCAGAAAGCTCTTGAAAATACAGTCAGGGATTTTAGCGTCGTGTTTAAGTCCAATGTACATAAAATGACCCGTTCTAAAAATTGCAGCAGCTTAAGTAATTATGAAGAGGTTGGCTTCTGACCTTCCAATATCGATCGACAGTGCTGGGCACCACTTCCCGAATTAGAAGTTCGAACACGAAGCTAGCATTTGGCTTAACCTTATAGCAGCTGCTACACTCGTGGTCCCGAGTTTAAATCTGAATGGGGCCAAAATAGTTAATCTCCACACAGGTGAGATGAACAGAAAAGAGCAAGCAACCAACACTAGATGACAGTGTGGAAGCCAGCGGCCAGACTACTTTCAGCTGAGTTTCGCGAGAGAATATATGGGCTCTGGGAGCCGCCCCTCGCTGTTCTCAAACTCGACAGAGTTCTTTCCAGAAGAAGAATGTGTGGAGAGACCGGCTTCGCGCCTTCCAATATCGATCTCCCTACCGTGCTAGACATCACTACCCAATTCATAAGTTCGAACCGAAGCTAGCTTTTGGTCTAACCTTATAGCATTGGGCTACGGTACTCGTGGTGCCGAATCCATACCAGCTCGGGACAAAACAGTCGGTCTTTATATAACCATTAGTATGTACATAATATGTATAAATTCGATGCCTTTTCTGTGCTTTAAAATATTCTTAACGAAACTTTTATATTAGTCATCCCTTATATAATGTATGCACTTATATATGCTTAACGACCATAGCGTGGTTTTGTCCTTTGTAGATCCTCCAGAAGCATCTCCCCCCAATAACCTAGAAAGCTGAACCTTTGCATATTTATAGTATCGACTAAGAAACGGAACGTAACAAGTCGGATTTTCGATTTACCCCCTGGAGTTGAAGAAAATAGAGGGGCCTTTCGAAAAGTCTTTCCTGGCCCTCCAGAAGGCCCCTCCATTGAGCTAGAAGGCTGAATCTTTGCACACTTATAGTATCAACTACGGTGCAGAACCCCACGAAGAGGGATTGTTGATTTACTTCCCTCTAGAGGCGGATGGGGGTGATGTCGAAAAGTTTTTCCGACCCTCGAGTGACATCCTGGTGACGTAAAAGATTGAATTTTTGTATGGATTTTGAAAGCTGAATAATGCAGTTAGATTTTTTTATTATTCCCCCCCCCCCCCTCCCTCGGGAGGAATTTACTAGTTTTCAAATGACTGTCTAGACCCTTAAGCAGCTTTCCTGCGGCTTAAAAGCTGAATCTTTACACGCTTATAGTATCGACCACTAAGCCAAACTTAAGGGTGACGAATTTTCGATTTTTCTTCCAGATTGGACAAAATAGAGGAAAGGGGTAAAACTTCTCGAAGCCCATACCGAGGACATGAAAGGCTGAAACTCGACTACGGGGCAGAATCTAACTGTGCCAATTTTCGATTGAGACAGCTGTTTTCAACGCTATGCACCATACATTATTAAACAAAATAAAACGTGTTAGTTTCCGGTCTTTGACAGGTTAAATTACTAGTTTGTGATAAATATTCAGACATTTATTTCTGCCTAACTCTATAGATTGTTCCAATAAAAACTATTTGTATTTAATGGCCACTAATATTAGCTTGTAAGAGACATTTCTGTATTTTCATAAAAGGACACTAGATGGCAGCACTCAACCAGACTTAAGAACATTTGTTTTGTTTACAAGAGTTTGAGAATAACGTTCGAAGCATGTAACTAACTTGTTGTAAGATATAGCTAATCCTAGCTATGCTTTGTAAAAGAATTGTAATTTTTATGCATTATTACATGTTGAGATGTTTTGTGAAGTCTTAAATGGCGAGCGAGTATTTTCCTAACATCAACACTATAAAAAGGCTTATAAAAAGTGGCAACAAACGAGCGGCTGCAAATCCTTGGTAAAGTTTGGAACGTTTTGTATTTATGTCGAGTCGGTGAAAGTCAGATAAGTACTTTTTTAATTAGCATAACCATGCTTTTGAGAATTAAAAGTTAAGAGTCACCCTGGCTTGAATGAAATAAATTATGTTGTCAATCATGACATAAGAATTTTGAAATCGTTTGTACTTTCGTTTAATGTTATTTTGATAGTACTGTTGTGTGCAAGTCGAAGTTTTAAAACTTCAACTTACTTTCGAAGATGGATAAAATTGATAAATAATATTGATTTTAAGTAGATTAAAGTGGTATGAGATATTTGAAATAAATATGAATTTGAAAATGTTATTGAGCCACTCAAAAACGAAAATTCTATTTCTTTGAATTATTGAAGTGAAACTGATTCCTGCCTCTTCATTTAGAACTTTTAGAACAATCTTCGAATTTGATAGAAGTAAACACTCGTATTTGTAAAAGAATAACAAAGATAACGATGGCATTCTTAGAGAAAGGAAAAAAAGCTGATCTGAAACAGCTAGCGCCAGAATTAGGAGAAAAGGGGAATGGTAATCTGAAAGTCATTGAACTTAGGGATATTATTCTAAAGAGCAAGGCGTATTATTTTGGAAAGACTAAAAGACCAACAGAGAATAAAAGAAAACGAAGCAAAAGAAAGAACAACTAGAAAAAGAAGGAACGGAAAAGCAAAATAGAGAATCTGAGATAGAAAAGCTAAGGCTACAGTTGGCCAGTCAGAAAGAAACTGCATCCACGGTTATTCAAAAGGAAACCTCCCATATGAAAGTGGACTTAAAAAAATCTTGCCAAGTTTCAACTCTGAAATAGATGACATGAGCTTAATTTTAGTCTTTAGGATCTTCATTTGTCTTTCAAATAAAATTCCGGAAGACCTGTGGGTGACTCACCTCATATGAACTCTTCCCAGCGGTATTTCCAAACTTATTGCTAGAGAGCCCGAAAAAAATTTTAAGGATTATTCTCACATTCGTGGCATCTTTTTACAACGATTTAAATTGACGGCAGAAAGGTTTCGAAAGTTATTTTCTCAACATAGAAAAAGCACTGATTGCATATGGAAAAATTTATATTTCGAAATCAGAAGTTTTAAAGGATGGATATCAGAATTGAACATTTCCATTTAAGGGCAGTTGCAGAATTTGATTATCTCTGATCAAATGAAAATACGCTGTCGTCCGGAATACAAAGAAAATTTCTTTGATCACTGGGAGCAAATAATTTTCCCCTCAGATCTAGCTGATAAACAGGATGTGTACAAAACCCTAAGAAAATCCTTGCCTAATGGACAGAAAAAGATGGCCAAATCAAAAGAAACGCGTACAACCGGAAATGTTGATCCCGTTAAGAAAACTGTCCTTTTTAACAGAGAAGAAAAATTCAAGAAGAAAGACCTTCGTTAAGATGTTATGAATGCGGAAGAGCTGGATTTATTAGAACTAAATGTTCTGATTGTTCCCCAATCAAAAAGGAAGTTTCCTCAAATAGCATAGAAGCATTCTCCGCATTCACTAACGGTCCTCAAGTTACCCTGGTAGACATAACATTCTGTGGAAGAGGTAGAATGCGCGCTGATACGGGATACTCCCTGAAGTTGCTCTGAAAATGAACAGAGAGCTTTCGACCACTTAAGCAATCTCCATCCTCATACGAAGTAGCTAATTTAGAGAGCCCAGTTGGAGTTTATCACTCATCTGCCTAGACCAGTTGGAGTTTATCACTCATCTGCCTAGACCAGTTGGAGTTTATCACTCATCTGCCTAGAAAGCCTACTCGCAAGAGGACAGGGTGCAACTCATGAATCCTCTACGTAAACGTGGTCACCCACGAAAAACTTCAAGTGCTGGCTCCTCACCTAGACGGTTGCATAGACATCGGAACCAGAGGGAGAGATGGTAAGAGACATTTCTGTATTTTCCCAAAAGGACACTATATGGCAGCACTCAACCAGGCTTAAGAACATTTGTTTTGTTTACAATATAGTTGAGTTTGAGAATGACGTTCGAAGCACGTAGCTAACGTGTTGTAAAATATAGCTAATCCAAGCTATGCTTTGTAAAAGATTTGTAATTTTATGTATTATTAAATGTTTGAATGTTTTGTGGAGTCTTAAATGAGGAGTGAGTGTCTTAAACTTCAGCACCAGAAAAGGGTTTATAAGCTTTAAATAAGTAAATATAAAAAATATTCAGGCCTATACATAGCCTGGAAATTGAGACTAGCTAATAGGCCTTTCTGTTGGATTTATGCGCTATGACAAGTATATATAAAAGTTCAGAGAATCACAACAGAAGTGTTTTTATTGCATAGGTGACGAAAGGACGATCCAATTCACTACAAGGATACACCGTGCATATTTACTTGTTACCTGTAAACGTTAAATATAAAAGGGCCCCAAAGGAGTGACTGGCAATTAGTTTGCTTCGCGGGCTGGATCAGCAATGAACATTTTGGTGGTGTCACACAGGGAGACTGAGCAGGGACGGGGCATCTACCTCATCGCGAAGCAATACTGCCAAGAGCTGTAGATCTCCCACCTCCCCAAGAGAGAAAATTTTGAAATAAATAAATATTTAGGAATTCATAATTAGTAAGGAGTCCAGGCCAGAGATTCTCTCTGTTCAATTTCACCACTTAGGGATGTAACATTCTCACCCCCAATCTCTCTTCGAAAAAGTAAAAACGAAGTTTTGTAGATAAATTTCCCTAAAATGAAATTGTAAATCTACATGCTAGCAATTTTCTCGAAATTTGGCAGTTAGTCATACCTTAAAATGAATAAAATTTAAAAATTAAAATGGTGCTCATTAGATATTGGCACAATTAAAAAGAAATGGAACTATTTCTTTTTTCATAAAAACTGATCTTCAAAATTCAAAAAAGTGTAATAACAAGAAACATTCTTAACTTTCGTTTTATTCCATATCTTAAACAAATCGACTTAAACTACCTCACTGCTAAAACAAACCGTTTTTATGATATTTTAGTGTTTAGAAATTCGACGCCAAATAGCTGAATGTAAAAAGGAACAAAGTTGCAAATTTGAAGAAATTTTCAATAAAGTATCCAGTTCATGAGGGTTCAATAGTGTATATGCAAAGGGATAGTATCAAAATGACTATTCTCAGATATTGTTGATATACTTAAAGGCTTTGAGAATTTCTGTCTTCAAAGCGGCTATTTAAAAATGTCCCTGTCTGAGCCTGGACATAATATTTCTAATAATTGAACAATTTAAAAGAATCTAGTGTAACGATTTTTTTAATCGGTAACTTCAAGGGGGCCCGATTGAATACTAAGGAAATCGAGGTAGGTAAAAGCCCTTCAGATATTTTATCTTACCGGTATTTTTTATGCACAGTTTGTTCTACCTTAACTGGGATAAAAAGAATAAAACCTCATATTGTACATTTGTTTTTTAACTTGAATTTTTGATTCCTATTTTCCAAACTCTCAAAATTTAAATTTCTTTTGATCTCACTTTTCAAAAGGCTGAACATTTTTTAAATTTTTTTTATGTTAACATTTGTCAAATTTAATTGATTGTCCCCTTCTTAAGTGTAAATGTTTTTCGAATTTTATTTCCTCTGTTGGCGCAGTTTGGCAAACATCTGTAATTTTACCTAGTACAAGATTTGTATATCTTGAGATGCATCATTGTTCGTGAGATAAGATCTATTAACCTTTTGCTTACAGGGTGGAACAGTGTCAATTCCAAACGAAGAAACTCCCCAAAAGACAGGCATTTGACATACCTTATCCCAAACAGTTCGATTCCCCCTTTGCAGACATTGACGTCCTCGCTGACAGAAACATTGTACCTTCGTTTGAGATTGACGCTGTCCCACCCGTAAGCAAAAGGTTAACTAGGGAAAATGTCATTTTATTTCTCTAGCGCCGAACTCTCTTGGAGCTGTGTGGACACATTCTTCTGTTCATAGTCCTAAATTTGTACCATTTGTCATTAACAAGCCTCGCATAGAATGAATGGGTAATATCAATATGAAGAAACCCAAAACAAAATTCTTTCCATAAGACACATAATTTTCTCTCACTTCTGTCTAAATTTAGGAAAACTAAAACACTTGGTTGGGAAAACAGAATAAAACTGTATTAACCAGTTTCGGATGCAAAATAGCGCCCTAGGATAAATTACGACCAACAATGGCAGCAAAAAGAAAACAGAAAATTGCCTACATAACTCAGGAAGGGACGCGTTAACACAAGTTTACTTTTCTTCCAAAGTCCCCTTATCATTTGTAAGCTATTTTCCTAATTTTGCTAGACTGACTCATTTTCAGCCACGTCTCATATAATCTGACGAAAAAAACCAGTTTATTTTCAGTATGTCTATACATATTCACTTTTGCTATTTCACGAAGTGTTTTATTTTTCAGTATATTCTTTTGTTACTTTATAACTATTCATTATTTATATTAATATTTCGCCATTAGAAAAAGATTTTAAATGCAGTTTAAGTGTCGTTCTTTTTCGATTTGGATTTGTCTCCCCAAGTGACTGAAGTCTGATTTTTATCCAATTATGTAAGCAATAATTTACATGACTGATATTATATAATCCCCGTGTAGGGGCGGTGTGTATAATAACCCTACCACCCCCCTGTGTTTCGTAGAAGACGAAAAATGGGGCCCCAGTGCCTGGGGGGATAGCCAGGTACCCTGCCCCTGGGGATTATATCAAGGGACTGGTCCTCCAGGTTGGGCGTGGGGCTAACAACTCCACCCCGGAAAAAAATTCTTGTTACGAAACCTTAAAGGAGGTCTTGGCCCTACAAGGTCTGCAGTAACATGATGATGATGATGATGATATTATATAAGATATGATTTTATTGTGTAACGTTTGAAAACAATAAAGGTTTATTATAAAATTAGTTTCCTATGCTGTCTTCACTTGAAGCTTAGTAATACGGAAACAATTAGCACTCTTGTTATATATTTTATCTATCATAAATTTAGAAAGTTGGAGGAGTCTTTATATTCTTGACTGAAATCCGGGTTTTCTTTGTTCCTGTCAGTAATTTGGGTAATCTTAAGATTCATGTTAAAATTAGGAGTTTCTTGTCCGAACGTTGGAGCTTTATATTTGTTCGGGACGTCTTTGATCTTGTCTGAAATTTAGGACTTCTGTGTTCCTGTCTGAAATTCGGGACTTCTTTATATTCTTTAAAAGTTGGTGCTTTCTGTCCGAGAGTTTGGGGCTGCTTTATATTTTTGTCAGAGTTTGGGGTTGCTTTATATTTTTGTCAGAGTTTGGAGCTGCTTTATATTCTTGTCAGAGTGCTAGAGATCCTTAAACTTATTTATATTCTAGTAAAAAGGCTGGGGCTTCTTTATATTCTGGTATGAGATTTGGGCTTCTTTATATTCTTGTATGAGAATTGGGGACATCTATATATTCTTTCATGAGAGTTGGGGGCATCTATATGTTCTTGCATGGAAGTTGGCGGCTTCTTTATATTCTTATGAGTTAGTTGGGGCTTCTTTGTATTTTGGTATGCGAGTTGGGGCTTCTTTGTATTCTGGTATGCGAGTTGGGGCTTTTGTATATTCTTGGATGGCTTCTTTATATTATATAAATTTGGGGGGAGGGGGAATCTTTATACTCTGATATAGGCGTTGGGACTTATTTACATTTTGGATGAGATTTGGGGCTTTTATATTATCTCGTTTGAGAGTTGGGGCTTTTTTTATAATATATAAATGTTGTAGCTTCTTTATATTTTTATCTGCGAGCTTGAGCTTTTTCATATTCTTGTACAAGAGTTGAGACTTCTTTGAATTCTGGTATGACAGTTGAGGTTATTTTACATTATTGATTGATAGTTTGGCTTCTTTATATTCTTGTATGCGAATGGGGGCTTTTTACATTGTATACATTTCGGGGCTTCTTTAAGTCTGTTACATTTCGGGGCTTCTTTAAGTCTGTTAAGATATTTCGGGTTTCTTTATATTCTTGAATGAGCGTCGGGTCTTTCAAGAATATAAAAAAATTTCTTTCTCCAAAATTTATATTATAAAAATTTCGGAGCTTCTTTATATTCTGGTATGTGAGTTGGGGCTTCAGTATATATAGTATTATGGTTGGGCTTTTTTATATTATGTAAATTTGGGGATTTTTATATTCTTTGATGGATTTTGGGAATTTTAATATTCTTATGAGAGTTGGGGTTTCTTTATATTTTTGTATGAGAGTTGGGGCTTCTTTATATTCTTGTACGAGGATAGAGCCTTTATAAAAATTTCGGGGTTCCTTTATATTATTAGATGAGAATTTGGGCTTTATATTCTTGTATGAGATTTGCGGTTTATTTATATTCTGGTATGCGAGTTGTGGCTTCTTTATATTCATGTATGAGCGTCGGAGTCTCCTTTATACTTTTGTATGCAAGTTGGGGCTTCTTTATATTCTTGCATAAATTTGGTGGCTTCTTTATATACTTGTACGGAAGTTGGACCTTATTTACATACTCCTACGAGAGTTGAAACTTCTTTAAATACTTGAACGAGAGTTGGACTTTCTTATATAAATTTCGAGGCTTATTTATATTCTGGTATGCGAGTTGGGGTTTCTTTATACTTTTGTATGAGCGTCGGAGGCTTCTTTAAATGTTTGTGAGTTTGGGGTTTTCGTATACCCTGATATGACAGTTGGGGCATCTTTATCATCTTGGATGAGAGTTAGGGCTTCTCTTCTAAAAAGAAGCCTCAACTTATACCAGAATATAAAGACATCTCATTTCTTATACAGTAATATAAAGAAGTTTCGATTTATACCAGAATATAAAAAAATGTCTCATTATATATAGTAATATAACGAATCCCCGAAATTTATATAATACAAAGCAGTCCCGACTCTCATACCAAAATATAAAAAGGCCAAATTTTCATCCAAAGATATAAAAAAAAATTCACACAAGAATATAAATAAGCCCCCAACTCACGTACGAGAATATAAAGCCCCAACTTTTACAAAAAATATAAAGTATCCTTATATCAGAATATAAAAAAAATTCCAAATTTATAAGATAATTTAATATTTGGAGCTTCTTTCTATTCTGGTATAACGATTGGGGTTTCTTTATATTCTTGTATGAATGCTTGGAATTTTTTATATCCTGTCTTTATATTATATAATTTTCGGGATATCTTTATATTCTTGTTTGTATTGTATGGGATTTGGGGCTTTATATTATATAAATTTCGGAGTTTCTATATATTCTTGTAAAATATTGGGGCTTGTTTATATTGTTCGAAAGTTGGGGCTGCTTTATATCCTTGTATAAGAGTTGAGGCTTCTTTATATCCTTGTATAAGAGTTGGGGGCTTCTTTATATTCTACGAGAGTTGGGGCTTTATTTTTACGAGAGTTGGTGCTTTATATTGTTCGATAGTTTGGGTTCTTCGTATTCTTGTATAAGAGCAGGGGCATCTTTTTATTTTTGTATACGAGTTAGGGGCTTCTTTATATTGTACGAGAGTTGGGGATTCTTTATAGTCTTGTCAGAGATTTGGGGCTCCTTTGTATTCTGGTATACGAGATGGGGGCTTCCTTATATTGTTCGAGAGTTCGAATTTCTTTATATTGTACGAGAGTTGGAGCTTCTTTATGCTGCACGAGAGTTGGGGCTTCTTTATATTGTACGAGAGTTGGGGCTTTTTTATATTCTTGTATACGAATTGGGGCTTTATATTGTTCGAGAATTAGGGCTTCTTTATATTGTTTGAGAGTTTGGATTTTTTATATTGTTCGAGATTTGAGGCTTCTTTATATTCTTGTATAAAGTTTGGGACTTCTTTATATTGTACGAAATGTGGGGCTTAATTATGTTGTACGGGAGTTGGGGCTTCTTTATGTTGTACGAGAGATGGGGCTTCTTTACAGTCTTGTATAAGAGTTGGGGCTTCTTTATATTGTTCGAGAGTTGGGATTCTTCATATTTATGTATAAGAGTTGGGGCTCTTCCTATTCTTGTATAAGAGATGGGGGCGTCTTTATATTGTTCGAGAGTTTGGGTTCTTCGTATTCTTGTATAAGAGCTAGGGCATCTTTGTATTCTTCTATACGAGTGGGGGGCTTCTTTAAATTGCACGAGAGTTGGGGCTTTTTTTATACTGTACGACAGTTGGGCTTCCTTATACTGTACGACAGTTGGGGCTTCCTTATATTGTACGACAGTTGGGAGTTCCTTATATTGTACGACAGTTGGGGCTTCCTTATATTGTACGACAGTTGAGGCTTCTTTATATTGTACGAGAGTTGGGGCTACTTTAAATTTTGCGAGAGATGGGGCTTCTTTATATTCTTGTACACCAGTTGCGGCTTTATATTGTCCGAGAGTTGGGGCTTCTTTATATTATTCGAGAGTTGGGTCTTCTTTGTACTCTTGTATACGAGTTGGGACTTCTTTATATTTTACGAGAGTACGGGCATCTTTATGTTGTACGAGTTGGGGCTACTTTATATTTTATATAGGAGTTGGGGCTTCTTTGTATTCCTGAATAGGATTTGGAGCTTCTTTATATTCTTGAATAGGATTGGGGCTTCTTTATATCCTTCGAGAGTTGGGGCTTCTTTATATTCTTGTATACGGGTTGGGACCTCTTTATATTGTACGAGAGTTGGGGCTTTTTTATATTATTCGAAAGTTGGGGTTTCTTTATATTGTACGAGAGTTGGGGCTTCTTTATATTGTACCAGAGTTAGGGCTTCTTCATATTGTTCAAGAGGTGGGGCTTCTTTATATGTTTCGAGATTTGGGGTTTCTTTATATCCTTGTATAACAATTGGATCCTCTTTATGTCCTTGTATGAAAGTTGGGGCTTCTTTATATTCTTGTATAAGAGTTTGGTCTACTTTCTATTGTTCGAGAGTTGGAGGTTCTTCTTATTCTTGTATATGAGTTCGGACTTCTTTATACTGTACGAGAGTTGGGAGCTTCTTTATACTGTACGAGAGTTGGGGGCTTCTGTATAGTGTACGAGATTTGGGGCTTCTTTGTACTCTTGTATACGAGTTGGGACTTCTTTATATTGTACGAGAGTACGGCTTCTCTATGTTGTACGAGTTGGGGCTACTTTATATTTTTATATAGGAGTTGGGACTTCTTTATATTCTTGAATAGGATTTAGGGCGTCTTTATATCGTTCGAGAGTTGGGGCTTCTTTGTATTCTTGTATACGGGTTGGGACCTCTTTATATTGTACGAGAGTTTGGGCTTTATTTATATTATTCGAAAATTGGGGCTTTTTTATATTATTCGAAAGCTGGGGCTTCTTTATATTGTACGAGAGTTGGGGCTTCTTTATACTGTTCGAGAGGTTGGGCTTTTTTATATTGTTCGAGATTTGGGGCTTCTTCATATCCTTGTATAACAGTTGGATCTTCTTTATGTCCTTGTATGAAAGTCGGGGCTTCTTTATATTCTTGTATAAGAGTATGGTCTACTTTCTATTGTTCGAGAGTTGAGGTTCTTCGTATACGAGTTGGGTTTCTTTGTATTCTTGTACACGAGTTGGGGGCTTCTTTATACTGTACGAGAGTTGGGGGCTTCTTTATACTGTACGAGAGTTGGGGGCTTCTTTATACTGTACGAGAGTTGGGGCTTCTTTATATTCTTGTATACGAGTTGCGGCTTTTTATTGTTCGAGAGTTGGGGCTTTATATTGTGCAAGAGTTGGTACTTTTTTATATTGTGCGAGAGTTGGTGCTTCTTTATATTCTTGTATACGAGTTGCGGCTTTATATTGTTCGAGAGTTTGAGCTTCTTTATATTGTACGAGAGTGGGGCTTCTTTATATTGTACGAGAGTGGGGCTTCTTTATAGTGTACGAGAGTGGGGCTTCTTTATAGTGTACGAGAGTGGGGCTTCTTTATAGTGTACGAGTGTTGGGACTTCTTTATAGTGTACGAGTGTTGGGGCTTTATATTCTTGTATACGAGTTGGGGTTTCTATATATTGTACAAGTGTTGGTGCTTCTTTATATTCTTGTATACGAGTTGCGGCTTTATATTGTTCGAGAGTTTGAGCTTCTTTATATTGTACGAGAGTTGGGGCTTCTTTATATTGTACGAGAGTTAGGGCTTCTTATATTGTACGACAGTTGGGGCTTCTTCATAGTGTACGAGAGTTGGGGCTTCTTCATAGTATACGAGTTGGGGCTTTATATTCTTGTATACGAGTTGGGGTTTCTATATATTGTACGAGAGTTGGGGCTTCTTTGTATTGTACGACAGTTGGGGCTTCTTTAAATTGTGCGAGAGTTGGGGCTTCTTTATATTCTTGTATACCAGTTGCGGCTTTGTATTGTTCGAGAGTTAGGGCTTCTTTATATTGTTCGAGAGTTGGGGCTTCTTTATATTGTCAGAGAGTTGGGGCTTCTTTATATTGTTCGAGAGTTGGGGCTTCTTTATATTGTCAGAGAGTTGGGGCTTCTTTATATTGTTCGAGAGTTGGGTCTTCTTTGTACTCTTGTATACGAGTTGGGACTTCTTTATATTTTAAGAGAGTACGCGCATCTTTATATTGTACGAGTTGGGGCTACTTTATATTTTTATATAGGAGTTGGGGCTTCTTAATATTCCTGAATAGGATTTGGAGCTTCTTTATATCGTTCGAGAGTTGGGGCTTCTTTAAATTCTTGAATAGGATTGGGACTTCTTTATATCGTTCTAGATATGGGGCTTCTTTATATCGTTCTGGAGTTTGGGCTTCTTTATATTCTTTTATACGGGTTGGGACCTCTTTATATTGTACGAGAGTTGGGGCTTTTTTATATTATTCGAAAGTTGGGGTTTCTTTATATTGTGCGAGAGTTGGGGCTTCTTTAAATTGTTGTTGTTGAGACCCAGACCGTCCGACCTACCAGAAAGGTGTAAGGTAACTTTATGGACGGTCGGGAAGTGCCACCCAATTTAGACCGGAACCCAGTGGGGGAGGCATCCACAGAGACCGTACCCTCCTTCCCCTACCACCAACCTCTCGGAAGGACTTACGGACCCACATGTTTAACGTGATCGTACTCCGCATGAACACGGCGGCATTAGTGGCAGCGTGCAAATCTAGCGCGCAAACCACGGGGATACCGCACCCGAGATGGCCAACAGCACGCGGCGTTCCGAGGTGGTCACCCACCAAGTATTAACCGCGCCCGATGCTGCTTCACTTCGGTGATCTAACGAGAACCGGTGTTTTCAGCACGGTACGGCCGTTGGCCCGGGCTTCTTTATATTGTGCAAGAGTTGGGGCTTCTTTATATTGTGCAAGAGTTGGGGCTTCTTTATATTGTGCAAGAGTTGGGGCTTCTTCATAGTGTACGAGAGTTGGGGCTTCTTCATAGTGTACGAGAGTTGGGGCTTTATATTCTTGTATACGAGTTGCGGTTTCTATATATTGTACGAGAGTTGGGGCTTCTTTGTATTGTTCGAGATTTGGGGCTTCTTTATATTCTTGTATACCAGTTGCGGCTTTATATTGTTCGAGTTAGGGCTTCTTTATATTGTTCGAGAGTTGGGGCTTCTTTATATTCTTTTATACGGGTTGGGACCTCTTTATATTGTACGAGAGTTGGGGCTTTTTTATATTTTTCGAAAGTTGGGGTTTTTTTATATTGTACGAGAGTTGGGGCTTCTTCATATTGTTCAAGAGGTGGGGCTTCTTTATATTTTTCGAGATTTGGGGCTTCTTCATATCCTTGTATAACAGTCATAACAGTTGGATCTTGTATGAAAGTTGGGGCTTCTTTAGAAAGTAAACCAAACTCTTATACAAGAATATATTGTTCGAGAGTTGAGGTTCTTTGCATACGAGTTAGACTTCTTTGTATGCTTGTATTGGAGTTGGGGGGCTTCTTTATATTTTTCGTGAGATGGGGCTTCTTTATGTTGTTCGAGATTTGGGGCTTCTTTATATTCTTGTTCGAGATTTGGGGCTTCTTTATATCCTTGTATAACAATTGGATCCTCTTTATGTCCTTGTATGAAAGTTGGGGCTTCTTTATATTCTTGTATAAGAGTTTGGTCTACTTTCTATTGTTCGAGAGTTGGAGGTTCTTCTTATTCTTGTATATGAGTTCGGACTTCTTTATACTGTACGAGAGTTGGGAGCTTCTTTATACTGTACGAGAGTTGGGGGCTTCTGTATAGTGTACGAGATTTGGGGCTTCTTTGTACTCTTGTATACGAGTTGGGACTTCTTTATATTGTACGAGAGTACGGCTTCTCTATGTTGTACGAGTTGGGGCTACTTTATATTTTTATATAGGAGTTGGGACTTCTTTATATTCTTGAATAGGATTTAGGGCGTCTTTATATCGTTCGAGAGTTGGGGCTTCTTTGTATTCTTGTATACGGGTTGGGACCTCTTTATATTGTACGAGAGTTTGGGCTTTATTTATATTATTCGAAAATTGGGGCTTTTTTATATTATTCGAAAGCTGGGGCTTCTTTATATTGTACGAGAGTTGGGGCTTCTTTATACTGTTCGAGAGGTTGGGCTTTTTTATATTGTTCGAGATTTGGGGCTTCTTCATATCCTTGTATAACAGTTGGATCTTCTTTATGTCCTTGTATGAAAGTCGGGGCTTCTTTATATTCTTGTATAAGAGTATGGTCTACTTTCTATTGTTCGAGAGTTGAGGTTCTTCGTATACGAGTTGGGTTTCTTTGTATTCTTGTACACGAGTTGGGGGCTTCTTTATACTGTACGAGAGTTGGGGGCTTCTTTATACTGTACGAGAGTTGGGGGCTTCTTTATACTGTACGAGAGTTGGGGCTTCTTTATATTCTTGTATACGAGTTGCGGCTTTTTATTGTTCGAGAGTTGGGGCTTTATATTGTGCAAGAGTTGGTACTTTTTTATATTGTGCGAGAGTTGGTGCTTCTTTATATTCTTGTATACGAGTTGCGGCTTTATATTGTTCGAGAGTTTGAGCTTCTTTATATTGTACGAGAGTGGGGCTTCTTTATATTGTACGAGAGTGGGGCTTCTTTATAGTGTACGAGAGTGGGGCTTCTTTATAGTGTACGAGAGTGGGGCTTCTTTATAGTGTACGAGTGTTGGGACTTCTTTATAGTGTACGAGTGTTGGGGCTTTATATTCTTGTATACGAGTTGGGGTTTCTATATATTGTACAAGTGTTGGTGCTTCTTTATATTCTTGTATACGAGTTGCGGCTTTATATTGTTCGAGAGTTTGAGCTTCTTTATATTGTACGAGAGTTGGGGCTTCTTTATATTGTACGAGAGTTAGGGCTTCTTATATTGTACGACAGTTGGGGCTTCTTCATAGTGTACGAGAGTTGGGGCTTCTTCATAGTATACGAGTTGGGGCTTTATATTCTTGTATACGAGTTGGGGTTTCTATATATTGTACGAGAGTTGGGGCTTCTTTGTATTGTACGACAGTTGGGGCTTCTTTAAATTGTGCGAGAGTTGGGGCTTCTTTATATTCTTGTATACCAGTTGCGGCTTTGTATTGTTCGAGAGTTAGGGCTTCTTTATATTGTTCGAGAGTTGGGGCTTCTTTATATTGTCAGAGAGTTGGGGCTTCTTTATATTGTTCGAGAGTTGGGGCTTCTTTATATTGTCAGAGAGTTGGGGCTTCTTTATATTGTTCGAGAGTTGGGTCTTCTTTGTACTCTTGTATACGAGTTGGGACTTCTTTATATTTTAAGAGAGTACGCGCATCTTTATATTGTACGAGTTGGGGCTACTTTATATTTTTATATAGGAGTTGGGGCTTCTTAATATTCCTGAATAGGATTTGGAGCTTCTTTATATCGTTCGAGAGTTGGGGCTTCTTTAAATTCTTGAATAGGATTGGGACTTCTTTATATCGTTCTAGATATGGGGCTTCTTTATATCGTTCTGGAGTTTGGGCTTCTTTATATTCTTTTATACGGGTTGGGACCTCTTTATATTGTACGAGAGTTGGGGCTTTTTTATATTATTCGAAAGTTGGGGTTTCTTTATATTGTGCGAGAGTTGGGGCTTCTTTAAATTGTTGTTGTTGAGACCCAGACCGTCCGACCTACCAGAAAGGTGTAAGGTAACTTTATGGACGGTCGGGAAGTGCCACCCAATTTAGACCGGAACCCAGTGGGGGAGGCATCCACAGAGACCGTACCCTCCTTCCCCTACCACCAACCTCTCGGAAGGACTTACGGACCCACATGTTTAACGTGATCGTACTCCGCATGAACACGGCGGCATTAGTGGCAGCGTGCAAATCTAGCGCGCAAACCACGGGGATACCGCACCCGAGATGGCCAACAGCACGCGGCGTTCCGAGGTGGTCACCCACCAAGTATTAACCGCGCCCGATGCTGCTTCACTTCGGTGATCTAACGAGAACCGGTGTTTTCAGCACGGTACGGCCGTTGGCCCGGGCTTCTTTATATTGTGCAAGAGTTGGGGCTTCTTTATATTGTGCAAGAGTTGGGGCTTCTTTATATTGTGCAAGAGTTGGGGCTTCTTCATAGTGTACGAGAGTTGGGGCTTCTTCATAGTGTACGAGAGTTGGGGCTTTATATTCTTGTATACGAGTTGCGGTTTCTATATATTGTACGAGAGTTGGGGCTTCTTTGTATTGTTCGAGATTTGGGGCTTCTTTATATTCTTGTATACCAGTTGCGGCTTTATATTGTTCGAGTTAGGGCTTCTTTATATTGTTCGAGAGTTGGGGCTTCTTTATATTCTTTTATACGGGTTGGGACCTCTTTATATTGTACGAGAGTTGGGGCTTTTTTATATTTTTCGAAAGTTGGGGTTTTTTTATATTGTACGAGAGTTGGGGCTTCTTCATATTGTTCAAGAGGTGGGGCTTCTTTATATTTTTCGAGATTTGGGGCTTCTTCATATCCTTGTATAACAGTCATAACAGTTGGATCTTGTATGAAAGTTGGGGCTTCTTTAGAAAGTAAACCAAACTCTTATACAAGAATATATTGTTCGAGAGTTGAGGTTCTTTGCATACGAGTTAGACTTCTTTGTATGCTTGTATTGGAGTTGGGGGGCTTCTTTATATTTTTCGTGAGATGGGGCTTCTTTATGTTGTTCGAGATTTGGGGCTTCTTTATATTCTTGTTCGAGATTTGGGGCTTCTTTATATTCTTGTACGAGAGTTGGGGCTTCTTTATAAGTCTTGCATAAGAGTTGGGGGTTCTTCGTATTCTTCTGTAAGAGTTGGGGATTCTTTATATTGTTCGAGAGTTGGAGGTTTTTCTTATTCTTGTATAAGAGTTGGGGCTTCTTTATACTGTACGATAGTTGGGGCTTCTCTATACTGTACGATAGTTGAGGGCTTCTCTATAGTGTACGAGAGTTGAGGCTTTATATTCTTGTATACGAGTTGGGGCTTCCTTATAAAGCCGCAGCTCGTATACAATATATTGTTCGAGAGTTGGGGCTTCTTTGTATTCTTGTATACGGGTTGGGACCTCTTTATATTGTACGAGAGTTGGGGCTTCTTTGTATTCTTGTATACGAGTTGGGGCTTCTTTATATTGTTCGAGAGTTGGGGCTTTTTTATATTATTCGAAAGTTGGGGCTTCTTCATATCCTTGTATAAGAGTTGTATCTTCTTTATGTCCTTGTATGAAAGTTGAGGCTTCTTTATATTCTTGTATAAGAGTTTGGTCTACTTTTTATTGTTCGAGAGTTGAGGTTCTTCGTATTCTTGTATACGAGTTGGGGGCTTCTTTATACTGTATACGAGTTGGGGGCTTCTTTATACTGTACCAGAGTTGGGGCTCCTTTATATAGTTCGAGAGTTGGGGCTTCTTTATATAGTTCGAGAGTTGGGACTTCTTTTTATTGTACGAGAGTTGGGGCTCCTTTGTATTCTTGTTTACGAGATTTGGGACTCCTTTGTATTCTTGTGTACGAGTTGGGGCTTTATATTCTTGTATACGAGTTGGGGCTCAATATTATTCGAGAGTTGGGTCTTCTTTATATTCTTGTATAAGTTTTGGGGCTTTATACTGTTCGATTGTTTGGGCTTCTTTAAGTTGTTAAAAAGTTGGGACTTCTTTATATTGTAAGAGAGTTGGAGCTTATTTAGTTGGGGTTGTTCTATATTATAAAAATTTCGGGGCTTCTTTATATTCCTAAGTTGAGGCTTTTTTTATTAGAAGATAAAGAAGGCCTTGAATTTATATAGAATATAATTATAATTTACAAAAAGAAGCCAGAACTTTCATACAAGAAATTAATGAAACCGCCCACGTTTATACGAGAATGTAAATAAGTCCCAACTCTCATACAAGAATATAAAAAAAACCTAACTCTCATACAAGAATATAAAGAAACCCTAACTCTCAAACAAGTATATAAAGAAGTCCCAACTCTTAACCCTTGTACTAGTTTTGGGGCTTCTTTATATTCTTTAATGGAATGTGGGTTTCCTCTTTATATTCTTCAGAGTTTGGGACTTCTTGATGCTCTTTTCTTTTTCTATGCAATCGGCAATTCCGATCAATCACTAATAAATATCATATTTACGGCCGAATGATACTGTTAACCACGGTTTATAAAACAAAATTGCAAACAATTAACTGGATCTACCCTACTTCCTTATAAATCATTTTTCAAGTAGCTTGCAATTTATTGTTTGCTAATATTGCAAGAAAAAATTAAAATAATCTGTATTGTTGAACCAAATGATCATAATTACACCACGTTACCCTTCATTTTAAAGGGTATGAATAAAAATTTCGATTGACAATGTTAGGGGAGGGTGGATAATGTCACGAACACAAAAATTGTGTCGCAGCTATTTGTGACTACAGTGATTGAACTGTTAATTTTTGCGACCATTGAGCCATAAATAACCCCTTTTATGTCAAATTTCGTCCTATACTTCTATGTTATAAAATTTCGAATCTATCTAAATTAGTTTTAGGCTTATCGTAAAGGAAACCGGATATAAAATTTCGTGAAATCGATCCCAGACGACATACATATCTCTAAAGATAATCAGATCCCAAAACATTGGTATCCAAATCTTGAAAATATCGTGAAAACCGTACACTGTGTAAAGTTTTTGTGACTGAGTGACTGTCATTTGCTGACGCCCCGATACTTGTACCTCAAATTAAAAGGAGAATGCGAAGTTTTTCAGATTTTAAAATTATTTTTCCTTTTAGAATATGTAAAATAGTTCTTAAATTTATTAAGCAAAACATTATATTATATTTAGTACTCCGTTTCCCACTAGATAAGAAAAAGCTTTTGTAACTAACATTTTTCTATTAGTAGTATTTCATCGCAAGCTATAGCTTTAATGGTTTAACCTAGTTTTACTTTATAGTATCTTTGTGTTCCTCTCTGTACCTTACAAAATTTATTAATGATGATTAACTCAGGAATTTTTATAAGACGCTTTTTGCATC
Source organism: Amaurobius ferox (assembly GCA_951213105.1). Lineage (NCBI taxonomy): Eukaryota > Metazoa > Arthropoda > Arachnida > Araneae > Amaurobiidae > Amaurobius > Amaurobius ferox. The sequence goes on along the minus strand of OX578140.1, from coordinate 43,077,593 downwards.
TCCATACGATTCTTAAGTGCATTTTCTGTTTTGTGATTAAATCTTCAGCAAAAAAGATTGCTGTTAGAGTAATTCATTTGAAATATGCAATCAAATTGTGAATTAAATGTCACGTTCGGTTTTTTCCCCCAACGCTAACGTCACACATCAGAATAGAGAAAACGAGTTCATCGGCTCATATAACTGCCCCGGTTGAAACCCAAACAAGATTGGTACAAGCTTTTAAAAATATAAATAGATAGATTCAGTCATCCTCCGCGGCAACCTCTGAGGTTTTATTCGTATATCCGCAACCAAGCGAGACCGCGACCCGGGGAGTGAAGTTAGCGAAATCATTCACCGTAAGATGATCCCGTCAAGTCGACTCCAGTCGCCTACGGATCTGGGGACATGGTTATAAAAGCCAGCCCCTCCTCGCAACCTGGAAAAGTCTGAGAACCCAGACTCATTCGAGGGTATGGAGCAGCTGAATGAACGGCCGGTGCTCCATGAGTCCGAGTGGATAAATCTCTGAAACAATCCAATAATCCACAGATATATGTATCCCTTTAAAGGAAGCAGGCCATAGGCTATAGAGCCCGAAGTGCCGTCCTCCATAGGGAAAAATACAAATAGATAAACCAGTAAAAACATTTTTCTACAGTTGATTTTTTTACAGTTTTATAATTCAAGCTGTTCAGTTTAGGTGCGATTTTTTTTTTTCAAGCAGTTAAAATTTAAAACGGTTTTGACTAAAATATCCATCGTATCTATAAGTAACTTTTAACATACAAATATTGCATGCTTGATATCATTTTAAGCCACTAAAAGTTGTATGGAGAAGATGTTTTGTTTCTTTCAACAAATGGAGACGTTGAATGAGAACGCCATACAGCTAGTCAATATATATTTCTGCGATAACTTACAAGTTGAAAAAATGCAATGTAAAATTGCTTTAAAATTTGAATACTTGTAAAATGATGTGGATGATAACAATAAAATGAACATCATATTGTGTTTGCACATATTTCGTCAAGCAGCAAACTATTTAATTTGTCTGAGAATATTAAACGTCGGAAACGTATCTAGTTATTTTGAATTTATATGTATTTTATGCATTCTAACAGAAGTAAAATATAGATATAAAATTCAGCATGGAAATGAAATGTCAAGATTATAAAATATAGTTAAATGTGAGACAAGAGTTTTGAAAATTAAAATAACGTTTTCTCTGGTTCAGAATATATATTTTTTAAATGACAATCATTATCTAGTTTGAAACATTTACTCGTTAACAACATTTTCGTCCAACGCAAACTATTGGATTTATCAACATTATACTACAATATACATCAAATGTATACACATTGCATCTGCTAATACATGTAAATAAGAAAACATCAACATAGTAAAATATAAAGTCTTTTATCAACAACTCTATCAACAATATGATAGAATGCAATTTTCAGGCAACTGAATTAGAATGAACTTTGTAATTTTTCAGCAAGAAATATATTTCAGTTGCTTCCCTGAAAACTTATTAGCGATCTAAAAATAACATTTGCAGTAAACAAACGTTTAAAACACAGCAAGAAAAATTCTAGTATTTACGCAATGGATTATTTTGTAAGGAATTATTTATTTTGAATGTAAGCAATTTCGAAATAAAAAAATGACCCTTATATATCGGAATGGTAATCATACATCCAAAATCGTTCAATAAGAAAAAAATAATTTCGATATTTGAGCTTAACAAGAAATTTAAAACGTAAAACCATAAAACTCGTCGTTTGAAAAGCTGCTTTTATGACGTTTCATGGACATTTTCTGTGTAATTTGTTCTTATAAATCATTTCTATATTTTCCAATTAACATGAGATTTTACATTAACTTGTACTTCTTAACATACCAAGGAACTTTAGAAGACACTTCCATTGCAGATAACAGCATCCATGAACTGGTTTCCCGCTTATTATGAGGTCATTATCATGGAATAGCCGTTATATGCAATGACAGCAAGAAAACTTTCTATATGCCGCAATTTTGCAAACTTCTATGGGAACTGACAATTTCCCACAGAACTATGATGGATGATTTTGATAAAAGGGACATCAAACTATTATTTTTAGGGGAATATTCGAAAATGCGGAGCGCTAATTTCCTAATTACCTCTTGCTCCGTGCGACCGATTTCGATGAACTAGGAAAGTCCTTAAGTACAGCAATAACTTTGTAATTAAAAAGACACGAGTCTAATCTTTGCTATGTGTGCCGCAATTACCGGTCATGGTCACTTTACTATACATAGACCTAATGTGTACATTCGTGGACTTTTCTTTACAAAGTTATTATTCCTTACAATGTTGCTAGTTGCTTGAAGTGTAAGAAAAATTAAAAGAATTATATACATCGTACACATTTTAGTTATACTGATATTTGTACTTTATTTTCATTTGTACTAAAATAAAACACAGTAACAAGTTTCATGAACTATGATGGAATTTTTTGGATAATGCCGATAATTAAAGACTTTAGAGAGTCAAATGAGGAGACAAAAATTATTTTAAATAACAAAATTAGAGGCGGAGATATGGAACATAATAACACGAAAAAATAACTACTAGAAAATAAAGGAATACGGACAGTGCCGGATTCAGAATTTCTGAAGTGAATTTGCTGTCATGATATAAACAAATCGGGCCAGCCCAATTAATCGATTTACAACCGGAAAATTCTAAAAGAAATAATAGAAGAATACACAACACTTACAAATAAATTTCCTCTGATAATAATAAAAATTCTAAAGGAACTTGATGAGAAATTTAAAGATAGATTTAGAAATTGATGAGAGAATTAAAAAAATATTCCAACGTCTAAATTTAATTTTTTTCAAATGTAGTCACTAATATATTCATCGATTATCTCGACTTTTTTAAATTAACTTTAAATAGGCATAACTGAGAGAACGCGCGTCTTTTTAAGTATATATTTAATTAATTTTGAATTTTGTCGGTACTTTACCGATTTTTTCACCTACAGTATCCGACGCTATTTTAAATTCACTCAATTTCTCGTGGAGCCTCAAACTGCCTGGTAAATCTAACCCTATCTTAGCTTAATGGGTAATCATGCTCCAGACACCTACTTTTGATAGGTAGAATGTCGAATTTCCGATCAGATATATTAATATTTAACAGATTTTTTCATCTGTATCAACTGACACTATTTTACATTTACTGAAATTTCTATTAAAGCTCCAAAATTTCTGGGGCACTTGAACCCCCATTGGGTAATCAGGCACTGGCCGCTCATTTATAACGAGCAGAATATATATATATATATATTTAAAACAAAATTGTTAGTAAATTAGCCAATTCATAACCTAGTGATTGATTTTAATTTCAAATCGAAAATAAATGTTAAGAAATTTTAATCATTTTGTTTCAGACATAAAATAGGCATTGCTTAGTAATTCCGAGGGCTATATATCATAAGAGCTTTTATATAAGAGAATGAGGAATTCGTAAATATAACAAATACCATAAAATATTAATGCAACTCAATGGAATATTTAGACGGATTAATATTATGCAACTTAAAATATTGATGTAACTGAAAAATGAATTCTTAAACAATAGAATAATTACTATTAATTCACAATACTAATTATTAATATTAATTATAACAGAATAATTATAATATTAATTGTCTCTTTGAGCAGGAAAATTCTGAAATCAAATCCATAAAATAATAAAAATTTGATCTAACTCAATGTCATTACCTTAAATCCTATAATTTACACAGTTCAAGAAACTTCCAAAAAAATTTTTTATATTCATACTTATTAGATATTTCATAAACACAACAAACATTATAGTACTTTATTTTCTGTTAAATAACTCTTATCAACAATATATTCTTGCACAAATGATACCCAGTCCTCGATTTACGTATATATATACGATCAATTCTCTCATAAATATATTATACAGTACATTTTAAAATTCGTTTTGCTCTTCTAAAATATCATCATATTATAGGATGAATTTGTACACTTTTAAAAGTGACGATTTGTAAATCGAGGAATGGATATATAGAAACAAAATCTAAAATATATATATATTACACAAATTAAATTGGTCAATGCATAACTTGACATAACTTCTTTATAACATATAGGTACATTCAACAGTTTATACACTTTGGACTAGACGAAATCAATACGCATGCACCTGTGTGTCCAAGTACAAGTTGATTACTCTAATATGATACAAAGATTTGTTTTTTTGGAGAAAAACAAAGTAATGTTGTGTCAGAATAGAAAATGTATGAACAAAAGATTAATTACAAGGAACGCAACAACGTTTAAGTATGGGGGGATTTACTTGATGCATGACTTTTTGTATATTGATGAATATATACAATCCTAAACTACATGCAAAAATATACACAGTATATGAATAGACACAGATTCCTAATTATTTGGTCAATGAAAAGTTCAAGTTAACTATATTTTCTGAACGTATCAGATATTTTTAAATTAGAAATAAATGTATCATATTGCACTTAACATTTTGTTTCAAGATGCAAAAATCGGCGAGCTTGTATGGCGCGCTGGATGAATAGAAACCAATGTTTTAAGCCCATACTTTATACCAAAACTTCATATTAAAATTTCTCAATTTTTAATCCATTAGAAGAAATCTAGAACAATTTATAACTGTATTTAAGCAAAAAGACTGCTCGAAGAAAATTTTAAAGCTACTATATCGAAAAGAAAAAATATTTGCATTAAACATGAAATGAAATGCATGACTGTGAACAAGTAGGTGCTCACATACAACAATCTGAATTAAATGAGTGAAATAAACATATATTGGACAGCCACTATAAATTACTGAAAAATTATGTACCAAATCAACAAATTTAATGTTTTTACTAGAAAGTATACTAGGACAAATAGTTGCAGGCATTTCAAACAAAATAATGTGTGTTTATTTTACAAAGAGGATATATGTTTATAGAACTAATATCGAAATTATGTCCTCTGGAGCAGCGCCTAATAGGAAAAGAAAGGTTGGACACGTATGTATATAGCTGAAACTAGTCGGCACTATAGCGTCGAGGAAGTAAACAGGCTTCGATGCGCTTATTGCACAGAATTGCCAGGAATTACAATACAGAGAACAAGAACTAAAAAAAATATTTCACCTTAGTCGATATTTTTCAGGTTCGACCCAGACGGGTGGCAGACCACAGTTATTGAACAGCTGTTGCTAATTCTATCAATATAGATAATACCTACTTTTACATTCCTAGCAAAATATGTTCGTTTGAACATATATTACTCATTATTAACTTGAAAAGAATTATGTACAGTGTGTCCAAAGAGAATAAATTGTAGTCTGATGGCGTCATTCAACATTGAGAAACTCGGAAGTTTTCAATACTATCTACAGGAGGCACTACAGTCTTTTACCAGCACGAGTCTTTCTCAATAGCTATGACACACCAAGTGGACCGCGAATGAATTTATGACTTGTAAGGCTAAAGTTGAATCAGATATTGGTGTTTTACATCTAGAATATAGGTGTATATTGTATTACTTTTATTATGGAATTTTAATTATCTAATTATTTAGCATTTCACGTTTCATCCAAGATCTTGGTTAATCCACGACGCAAAAATCTAAACGCCTATCAAAATAAAGTTTGGGGCCCATAGATGTTTCTTTTTTAAACTAAATCACGGAATTTTAATACTGATTTTCTTCTCATATTTTACTTTTGAATGGCAACACTGATAAAATTTCAACCAATCATTACTGTATATGTTGCCATATGAAAAAAAGAACGTTCGTGTTACTTTAAACACACAAGAATTTTTGCATTGTTACAATAGTCATTGCCACATCAATATCATTGAGACATCGATATAACTATCTAATATTTAAAATGAGGTAATGCCATCTATTGATGTCTAAAAGAAAATAAAGTTCGTTTCTTAACAAAGTGGATGTGTATTAAAATTTGGAAATCGACAAGCTTTTTAGACATGTCTTTATTCAAGACCATAGATGGTAGTAAAATAATTGGTTATTAAAAATTTTAACTATTTCATAAGATGATTTGAAAGTTACGTTCTGAAAAAGTTGTCTTTGTGTGAGGTATATAGAAGTACTATACTCACAAATCTAAACATTTAATAGCCTCAATATAATTCATTTCCACCCAGTTAAAACTGTATCAAAAACCACGAATCTTTCACGATATAATATAGCAAAAAATACAGCTTTACTATAGAACCCGCTTTTTTATATTAGGGTTTAAGATATCCAATATTTCTCAAATTCGCCGATACATTTCTATTTCTAACTAATCAACTTCACATCTGTTGTTTGCGCCAAATATGAAGTCAGTTACCTCACATTTTTTTTTCGCAACTTGGCTTAGCGTTGTTACGCTCCTTTTACACAAATACAACAAATGACAAATTGAAACATATTTTACAATACAACCTCTGTACTGTCAAAAGCACAACAAAGACTTTCACTATTCACAGGCACCTACAAATTACCACATGACCACATAAACTACGAGTCATGGAAACTAGCACCAAATTCTTCGAGCTAGATGTTGTGTATACATAATCTCTATACAGGAAAATATTCATAATTAATCTATACGGAAATATACAAGTTCTCATCTAATTCTAAGGTCTATAAATATCATAGAATTATCTTTTTTTTTTCTATGTTCCTAAATATTGAAATATTCAATTCCGAAAATACTCTTAATTTGATCTGAAAAATACATTATTTTGACTTTTATATTAATTAAGCTCTGTCTGTGAAAGAAATATGCTTTTTTAATAAAATTTCTGTTTCTTTGCCGAGAAAAATAAAACGTACAATCACAATTTTAAGGTCCGGAAACAAAAAACTATTGTTAAAAGCATAAAATTTACATTTAGGCGCCATTTATCTTAAGTGTGGGGCACAAAAACTGTATGTAGAAATATCATTTAAATAAAAACATACGTAAATTATGGCTAAAAAAAATTTGGAAATAACTTTTATAAATCAATTATAATTAAAAAATTCCCAAAATATTGGTCTTTAGAAGTTATTTTAAAATTTAAAATACATTTGGACAAAACTGCATTCTCTGGGATGCAGTTCTTCGAGTTTGGGACAAAATACAAAAAATTTTTTATTTAATTTCAGATTTAAAATCTTAAATATGCTACCATCATTTAAATTTTATTTAAACAACGAATTAAAATTCATTTTCAACAAAAAAATATGAGAGTCGTTAAATTTACGTGAATTTTAAACGAATGTTTTCATTTCTGCTTCCTGCAATAGGGTTATCTGTATTAAATTCTATTTATTTTTCTCAGCAACTTAAAGAAACAGAAAAATAGCTAATTTAATCATACCTTAATTTGTCTTTTTTAAAATATCATTTGAATATCACACAGATCACAATAAACAACTTCGGTGCCGGAACTGCAAATGCATCCAATCAAAAAGCACCCCGGTTTTAATATTGAGCAACCATTTTCAAGTTTACAAGAGTTTCAGAAAATAATTTCACAAAAAATTTACATTTGGTCAGAAGCACGTCTGGTATGCAATGCGGGACAGATTTTGGTATTTAGCTCGAGTTCATGCTATCACTACGGGCGGAAATTTTCAAAAGCACATTGTAATTAATAATTTCCTAACGTCTTAATACCACACACACCAAAAAAATATTTTTGCGTTACATTAGAAATTGTTTTCCTGTTTCATGAATACATATAATTGCAAAAGACAAAAGAATTATTACAGAAAGATACAAACATATCCTTGTACAAAAGTCAACAGATCATTTTAGAATTATACTTCCAAAAAGAAGCCATTACTGCGGATACCTTAACTGTACTGAAATATGGAAACTTGTTAAATGCGCAATTTTCAGCTCGTTTTCCGTCTACACGTGTTGACAATTTCTGTCATTGATGAACAGAAAAACTTCCTTTGGTACTCTTAAATAAAATCTTTGAAAATTATTTGGATATGGGTTATACTACAAACTTGCCGTCTTATTAAAATATAATTCAAGTTCTTTTTTATTTTTACTTTATTTTAATAAAAAATATTCAGTTTTACTGTTTGGAAGTATCCAGTAGCGGCTCGTCAAGTAACGCAGGCGAAGCGCTGCTTCACTTAAAGTTATCGGTTGAATGGGTTATTGTTATTATTATTTGGAGAATTTTCAATTTCGTTTGGCTATTTTCAGATAATATTTGACAGTGTCAGTAACGCCATGTGTTTTGATGATGTTCGCTGTCGAGGTAGAGGGGGAATCCCGCCACTTAATATTCTTCACCCATTCCTTAAGCCACAAACAGCCACTGATGGGGAGTATATATTTGAAGCCAATACATTACATTAACTTGTTCCTCCTATTATGAAAACAACATTTATACGAATACTTCTTTGTATTTAAATCAGTTTGGGAATAAGAAGCACGCATCGAGAAATATATTTGCATCAAGAAGATATCATCGACCACCCTCCGTGTATTTCAGCTTTTTCATGTTAACCTATAGCTGAAAAAAAAATCCCACGTCTCTAGCTGGTTCAGTCCGGGAATGTTTTCTCATGCCCAGCATAAGTACTGGACAGATAAAATTAGGTTAAGAAATAGTGTAACGAAAGGGCCACTGAAGTTGCACAGCCGAATTAGAACCCAAAACGTGTTTTTCCTTCTGTTTATGTATACCTTTTAAACTGTATACAAAACAATTCTAGTAGAAAAATGTAAAAAATTCAGATGTTAGATCTGAGACATATATGCATCAGCACAGTAAATAAATCTAAAAAAAAAAAAAATTCAAATAAACCAAAATATCTCGAAATTTTATCCTGGATGCTTTCCCATTCAAACCATGCGAAAAGAATAATGTTTCACATTAATAAGTAACAGGGTTTCTCACTATTTATTTAAAATTCAATTAAAATAACTAAAAAACAAAAACATTTTTAATGCATATATAAATTGAAGGTGTTATTTTCTAAATTATATTAGAAATACTAATTATTTTATCTAATTTATGAATAGACACATATAAACATTTTACTTTTCAACATCTATGCTGGTCAAAACACAACAGTTGGGGGGGGGGGGGAGTTACCCAAACAAAACCAGTTATTTATTGATTTGAGACTTTTTTGACGTTAACATCAAAAACTGAAATAAGAGGCGGGTAGAAAAATGTCCTCTTCGTTCACTGGCGTGTATTTAATCAAGGATGGAATTAAAGATGGACTATGATTGGGCGTCTACATATTACGCAAGAGTTTGCTACGCCTATGAAATTAAATATATCTACACGTCGAAACTTTCGCCGGTAAAACAAGTCGTCCTTACCATTACAGTCAACATCGATACTGTTGGAATAATCCATCTCCTTCCCTGCCTTAATCTTATGCAGGAAAATTTATATGTACATCAACCAAGTGTCGTTACATCTGGCCGCAAAATTGGCGAGCTAGGCGGCAAATTTGATGAAATGTTGCTAACTGGGCGACTTTTTGAGAGTTCACAAATTTTGACCTGACGTGGATAATTTCGCCAACTATTATTTTCTCTAACTAATTATTTTCTCTATTACGCATTTGAACAATCAAATATGAACTATATAGCTATCTCTGATAATGTATATAAATCTCCAAATATGCCACCGGAAAAATTCTATATGCGCTCGGAAATTCCAGAGACCTAAGTGTATTTGTTCTTTGGCAAAATCAATAATTTAAAATTTACATCGAAATAATTGATAATAACATTTAAAAAGAACCCGACTCCATGTCGAACAAACTACTATTTTGTCTTTTAATACAAAAAAAGAAAAAAAAACAAATATTTAACTAAAATTGTAAGTCTATGTCTCTGCTCCTAACAAAACATCGATAGAAGATGCTAGGAATCACTACCCGAATTATATGTCCGGATTCGAAACTAGCTTTTGGTCTAATACAGAAGTCGGTCTTGTAAGCTTTAAGTCCCGAGTTCGAGCCTGGCTCGGGTCCAAACATCATCCATTCCTACAAAATCAAACACAGGAGCAAACTCTTGCGATACTGCACATACGTCAATCCTGATTTATCTACTTCACAATCGAAGGACACAGAATTTAATCCATAGAATCATCTATGGAGGAGATTTGAGGATAGCACATGCTACACATCTGAACAAAGCGAGCAATGACTAATCTATATTCACATCTATGTACTAGTAATAAAAGCAGCGAAATTCACTAATGTTGCTTAAGCATGTATAGGAGCTATTAAATAGATATATATTATTTAGAACTGTGTGAAAAAAAATATAAGTGTTATATAAATGGATATATATACATAAGATGCAACATAATTGTTCAAAGAAAAATATGGTTAACCAGTTTGCTATAAATAACAGCAATGTATGGAAACAAAATTATAGCTAATCAACATCAAAAAGAAATAAGATAAAAATGAAAATTTAGTAACAACAGAAAAACAACTTTTAAAAACTCAGCAAAATTATAGAAACAACAGTTAGATATTTTGTTTTATGGCAGCTCATGGTTAGCTGACACTAGTCTTGTAGCCCGCAAGACATTGAAAAATGTAAAGAACTTTGCCGAGTACCAACTGAAATTTGAACCGCAGATCTTCGTACTGACCAGCCACGCTCTCCCAACTGAGCTACCGGGACGAAATTGAAAGCTCTTATCTCTGCATTCTCCTCTCTCTAATATTGACTTGCAACTCAATAATTAGACTGACCTCATCCTGCTATTTTTACCTCAGGCGAACCTCCTAATGCTATTTTTATACGCCAGGTTAGATTTCTGCGTGTTCGTTGGGACTCCCGACTTTGAAATTGGCACTTAATATCACAGAGTCCACTTCGACGATAACAACATAAATGCTGTTATCTGCAATAGGAGCGTGATTATTTAGTTCATTGAATCTTGCCTTGTGCCATCGCAGCGCACATAGAAAATGTCGTTTCCTTCGACAGATTAACCGCAAGAAAGGATTTTTCATAAAAATTTTAGACTTACAATAAGAAATTGTAATTTCACTCCAGTTGCTCAATTGGGACAGCGTCGGCTAACTAATACAAAGATACACCGTTCGAACCTCAGTTGTGACAACGAATTTCTTTACAATGGTTCCCGATCAAATCAACGTTGCAGGTCGGTGCAACGATGTCTGGGAGCTGAAAGTGGTCCTAGCATGACTAGAACGGAATGAGCGGACTATGTTATAGCACGGATTCAGTGGACTATCCAATTTTAAATCGGGAGGTCAACGACCACTCAGAAAGTTGACCTGGATGATAAAAATACTATCAGGAAGCTAACCTGAGGTAAAAAATAGCAAGAGGTGGTCAGTCAGGTAAAAGTAGCAGGAGGTGGTCAATCAGGTAAAAATTGCAGGAGGTAGTCAGTCAGAAGTTGCGCGACAATCTGACATTAGAAGGAAGAACATTCAAAGTCCACTTCGACAGTAAGAGATTACAGTTAAATCCCAGTAGCTTAATTGGGAAAGTGTCGGCTGGCCAGTACAAAAATCCACGATTCGAACCTCGATAGGGGCAGCAAAGTTCTTTACGAAAATTGTTAAAAATCGTACTTTGCTTTATTTCACAACCAACTCGATTGGTTTAAAATTTTCTAAATTTAAAAGGTCTGAAGCAAGCAAAGCACGTGGAACTTCTTTTATTTGGGCATGCGACTAGTTTAAAATTCGAGAATGCCAGTATATGCAAGGTCGAAAAGTATCTTATGATGGACGTCATTTTTCCTTAAAGCTTTGGCAGTAGTTTGATCCTCTCCCGATTATAATAAAAGCACCCATACACAACCTATGGAATTTAAATACAGCATTCCCAACCATTGATTCTAGAGGCAATTTGGATTTTTCTTTTTCGCAGAATATATCCGTTGATGAAAATGGATGGTGAACAGCCCATATATATATATACAAATAGGGAGTAGACGGTGGACGTCCTCCAGAAAGGCGAATGCTTCTCACAAAATCATGATCTCTACAATAAGAAAAAAAAGGAAAATATGATTATAATACAAACATGAAATATAACCAATCCAATATATTGTACCAGTGGTTTTCAACCCTTTTGAGTCTAAGGCGCCCTTAACAAAGTATTACCTGCGGCTACAATGGTCACTATTGGTAGTCGAAAAAATTTGAATATTTAACAGTTATTATAATAAGCAGTCATAATTACATGTACCCACGGCGAAGCTGACTATCACACAAGGCGCTAGGGCGCATCGTTTGAAAACCACTGTCTTACATAACAAAATACGTTCGCATGCGTCTGTGTTTTGCATGTATCAGAAAATCGAAGCTTCCAACAGCTTGGAAATTCGATACAGGGGCAGCCGAGCTTTAGGGACAAATACACCTCGACAAAATTTGTTTCCTAATACGAATTAGTTTTTCAGTTATTTTATGAAATGCAATTTGGAGCGATTTCCACACACATCGATTCCTTAGCGATCGAAAATATTATCAAAGAGTTTCTATCTTGACACCATCGGAAAAATCGAAAAACGTTTTGCCGAACGAGCTTTGAACTGAAACCGGAGACACTTCGTTTCTTCATATTTATTTTTAGAAACATAGATATGAGTATTTTAGACAATTTTATTTTTATTCGCACGAATAAAATTTTAATGTCGGGCATCAATATGGAGTGCTATCTTCACATTCTAATAAAATAAAATTAATTACTCTATTTCTGAATTTTCTAGGAAATTTTAATTGGATCTATAAAAGTTGACTTTTGCAACATCCACCCTAAAATGAATTTCTTTCTCCGCAAGGCAGAGCATTCGTGACGGTTGCTGTGTAACACAGCAAGAATACAACAGCAGTTTCGACCAACCTTTTTTTTTATACTTTTACCCACAAGTAATTTTATTATTCCGACGTATTCCGTAGCATGAGTATAAAAATGGAAAAAGGATGTTTTCTAATTTTCTAAAACTAATTCAACATTCAAAAGTTTTAGGGAAAGTCGCGTGCTGCCCACTGCCCAGATTAATTCCTTTAGCTAATTATTTGACGCGACTTACCTTTTCCTTTATACCGAACTTCTGTAGATAGTAAAACCACCATGGTCAGGGAGATACATTATGTAACAATGAATAACTATGTTACTACAAATGATACAGATAAATATAATAGAAAAGGAAGAAGTTGTTTTTTGATATTTATGAAGGTGTTCATGAAACATTTCCCAGCATCAAGATTTTTAGATAATAAATGCTTTATAAGTCGAAATTATTAAAGCATTTATAACTTTCACTAGCTGTGGTGCCCGCAGCTAGCGGTCACTAAATATAGCAACCAGTTTTTACGGAACGCAGCTATGGTACTTGTCACAATATGGTGTTTGGCGTACACTATGGTGTTTGTCGTAGCTATGGTGTTTATCGTACACTATGTTTCAATCTATTCGGAAATATAAACTTTTATGCTTTTGTTTAAATGCTAGAATGCGAGGATATAAATCACTATAGCGTATATACAGGGTGTCCCAAAAAGATTGAAAAGCGCTTTAATTCTTTACCTGTTGGAGATAAGTGGGCAATGTAAATAGCAAAAATGTTGAAAGTAATGTAGGAAATAAGCCTACGTTAATGAAATAGTCCTCCCATTCATTTTCAAAAAGTTACACCTTTTAAATTCTTATACGACCCCCTTAGACAAATTGGGTCAATCAGAAATTTTTTATTTTTAATGCAACAAGATCATTAAAAAATCGCATATCTATATCTTTAAAATCAACTGAATTATGATAAAGGAAAAAACCTGACTTATGCCATTTTTCCGTACCATGTGAAAGGCTGTTTCATCAGTGAAAATAGGGATCATAAACAAATTGACGATGGAAATTGTTTAGATAAAAAATACGTTAATATGTGTCAAATTTTTTATCACAAATGCATCTAAATAAAGCATTACGCAGACAGAGATCATATAAAGCAGTGGTACTCACTACGCAGTTGGGGCACATAATTAAAATATGCATACATTGATAGAATATCACAAGAAGATATAAAGGGACAAATTTCGTTACAAATACAATTCACAAAACGCAATGCACAAAGCATTCTCAAAATGTTTTCCTTCAACTACAATACACAACTGAACTTTACTAATAATGCTTCTGTAAATATTTGGGAGTTCTTCACCACGAATATTGTTGCAAGCATAAATTATCTTTTGTTTAAGGTCAATTGCGTTTAGTGGGCGAGTATTATAAACTAGTGTTCGAAGACGACCCCGTAAGTATAAATGGAGAGGGGTTAAATCAGGGGATCTGGGGGGACGTTCTGCGGCTCCTTTCAACTCCTACATTGCTCTATTTTCCCTCCTTGGCATCCCATCCGTTCAGACAATTCTTGAAAGCCACTTTCATAAGTACCTCGACTTTCATAAGTATTGGTTCTGGAGGGGGAGGCAAAACTTTCCTTTCCCGACCCCTATTCCGCCCGTTGAGGAATTTGATAAGCGGGAGCCCAGAATTTCCCTGTCTCCTGGGGATAGGATCTTCGTCCTGGCCGAAGAATTCCGATCTCCATTTTATGAGGTATTCATTGACGGGCCAAAAATTGATGGTGGAGTTGGATTCGCTTTCTGTGTCTTCAAGGACTCGATTCTTGTACACACTGCGAAACTTAAGCTACACAGTTATAACATTGTATTCCAGGCTGAACTATTGGCAATTAGATGTGCAGGAGAATGGATTAGGGGCTCTGGAAGAACAGGGTCTATCTTCACTGATAGTTCCTCATGGATTACTGCTTTGGCCTCTTCCAGGGTAAACTCTAGGTTAGTCAATGACGTTCGGAGGGTCCTGAGACCTATTGCTCTATATATTTCCCTGAAATGGGTTAGGGCCCATGCGGGTCTTCTGGGGAATGAGATCGCAGACAAGTTTGTTAAGCTCGCGGTCGCGTCCGGCGTGCCACTGGGGTCCCTGCTCCTTACTCCCTTTTGCTGAGCTTTGTTCGGACACTGGTGGTGAGGACATGACGGTCCCTCGCTGGGACGCGGATTCTCGTGCCTGTTCTTTCCATCCGAGGTTTAACGTGGAGTTTCAGCTATGCTCAAAAGACCTCTTCTGTTTCTTCTCCAGTGATGGTCCTTTCATGGCCTACCTGTTTAGATTTAATCTAAGAAATTCTCCACTCTGCTCTTGCGGGTTGGGCGGATCATTATGTTTTCGCTTAACCTTTGATTCGCGAGTTTCACTTATCTCGACCCTTGGATGAGAACAGGCCAAAATGGTTTGATAAGGTGGTGGCCAACCCGGGTATCCATCGGGAGAATAATTTATTTGTATACGGGAAGCTGATAAAATTGCAGAGGCCTGCAAGTAAATTATTTCTGTATGCATTAAAATAATGGAGATTATAGAGCTTGTGTATGTATGTAATATAATGATATGTATATATGTGAATATAATAATTGTTGAGTTATATTTACATGTTAATTTAATGAACCGTCATATAGATTGAATTATAATTTTATATTGTATATTGAAATATGTATAAAAACAATGTGTACTAATGCGTGAACTACCTTTAATGCTTTGTATTATGGTAATGACGGGGATACATTCTAGGGGATATTTTATTAAATTGTTATATTAATAAGATTAACAAAAATGAATAACGAATAGTAATTTAATGTGTGTAAAATATATGTATATGATGTACTATGTATATCATCAGATTTTTACTGAAATTATAGAGATATAAGTGGATATTTTATATAATTTGTGTATTAATGGATATTGGTATTGAATGTGTATATACTTAAATAATGTGTATATAATTTAATACTGAATAATATGTATATAATTTTATATGGCTTCCACATCAATTAAAATCTGATACAGAATAATGTATATAAATATGTGAGTTAAAAACTAGAGGTACTGTTGTTTATACTATGAACATTTTAAGTATGATAAAGATATATTATGTAATTTGGTATCCTGTGATTAAACCCTTTCCCGCTAAGTGAAGCGGAAGTTCTTGTAGGTTCTATGTACTGGCCGGTGCAAAAATTTTTTTTAAAAAGAAAAAAAATATAACGTCCGATGATGGTGTGTGTGGGGGAGGGGTTTGAGTCAATTTCCCGGCCGGGGAAATATTTGCTAAGAGCCTATAAAGGCAAGCCCCCAGGCCTCGTGACAACTGGTTCCTTTCAAACCAAATCCACTGCTTATCAAAGTTTTCATTCAGCCAGTTTGTCACAATTATACCCTGGTGTGCAGGCGCGCCATCTTGTTGATAATACTTGTTTTTCAGAAGCGATAATGTTGTCGTCTCTATAAAATCCATTACAGTACCGTTAAAAATAAGCTGCATGTATTTTTCAGCTGTAAGAGTCCCTTCATAAAACACAGGACCAATCAGTTTTCCATTCCAAGTTAAACACCATACAGACACAGAAAACTTTCTCTGGTGATGTATTTCACGGACAAAAAATGGTTTCGTATTATCCCAATAATGGCCGTTGTGAGTATTGATTGCTCCATCTTTCGTAAACAAACATTCATCAGTCCACAGAATGTTATTAACCAAGTTCGAATTGATGTCTTGTTGGATTAACAACCAGTTGCAGACTGCTACACACCAGTCAAAATCGGAGGGATGAAGTGCTTGAAGTCCATGAATACAAAATAGATTCCAATGGTATTTTCCAAGTGTTCTAGCAATTGGCATCCTAGGTAGCCCCAAAGTTTTACTTGCTTTTCAAACGGTTGTTCGTGGGTTGAAAGAAAACTATGCGATGATGTCAGTTTCTTGGTCCTCCGTATACAAACGATTTCTTCCATTGCCAGGTTTTGGATGAAATGAACCGGTAGTTCTTAATCTCCTCATCAACCGATAAACAAATGTACGTGAAATTTCGGACAAGTTTGGATATCGCCGTCCAAAATCCCGAGCAGTTTCTGCAGTATTTTTTTTTATTACACAGAGCATTAATTCGAAAAGCTCGTTATTTGTTAAAAATACTATAATGCACAACCAGTTACGTGTCCTTAATTCGTCAATTCAGAACTAAACATGCTGACGATTCACTGAAGGATTTCTAATCTTCTTTATTTTGTTATAATATAAAAAAAAGTTTAGTTGTATTGAATAGAAATAATACTGGGAATAAATACGTAAATTAAAAAATAAATCGTCTGCTTTTCATTCTTCAGTTTTTTTTAAAATTATTTTACTATAAACATTTGAAATGGTTAAATTAGAGTCAAAGAAAGGAAAAACTCATCTGTGAGTTCTATTCTTTGTTTTGAAAAAAATTATGTTAAATTTCAAAATCAAATACATACTTGCATTTGTTTACTTATTTATTTTAATTGTTTCAAATAAAAAATGGCATGTCTCAATGTGAAAGTGCTTAAGAATCCGTGATTGCATCGTGAGCCTACGCGGAATTCGCAAAAATGTCTCCTATGCATTATCCAGTTTTATATTTTTTGTGATATGTCACAAATTTACATTTCTAATTTGATATATGGTCCCCATTCATAATGTTCAATTTTCAATTAAATATAACTCGCTCCATTTTAAAGATACAGATATGCGTTTTTCTTTTAATGATCTTCTTGCATTAAAAAAAAAATTGTGATTGACCAAATTTGTCCAAGGGGGTCGATAAAAATTAAAAAAGTGTAACTTTTTGAAAATGAATGGGAGGATTATTTCATTAACGTAGCCTTATTTCTTACCTTACTTTCAACATTTTTGCAATTTATATTGCCCGCTTATCTCCAGCAGGTAAAGAATTAAAGCGCTTTTCAATCTTTTTGGGACACCCTGTATATATACACTCTAAGACAAAAAAATCGACGCCCCCGCAAAATAATCCGATAGTAATGAAACTGTATATACAAACACGTGTCGACCGAATATGCAAATGATCAAAAATTCGCAGCCAACGAATGAATACGCTTTCAGGAACAAAATGTGCAGTAGATTTCGATTGAGTTTATGTACCTTGATTGTAGCAATGCCTCATCGGCGAATTCGCGGCTACTGCGAGCATAGGAGTTTGAAAGAGGGCGTGCGGTCGGACTGCATGAGGCTGGATGGGCACACCGCTGAATCGCTCGACATTTGGGTAGGAGATTAGACGATGTTGTCCGAAATGGCAGATTTCAGCGGCAAGCGGCCAGCCTAGAGCGACGACAGAACGGGAAGATAAAGTGATTGTCAGAGCAGCTGATGAGATCGTCATTAGCAGCATCATGAGATTCGTCATTATCAACCATCCAACCTACCGACAAAGACGGAAATGACCATTCGTATCATTAATAGAAGACTACGGAAGCGGAATCCATACTCGCGGCGCCCATTACGCCGCCTACCACTGACCAGTATGCACAGTCAACAGCGATTGCAATAGTGCCGGGACTGATCAACGTGGAATTGTTCGGATTGGGAACGAATTGTCTTCAGTGATGAGTCCCGTTTCGAACTGCGTCCTGACGACCAGCGCAAACGTGTTTGGAGACAGCCCGAACATCGTCAAGATCCTGCTCTCATTGTCACACGCCCCGACAACAGGGAGTTATGGTCTGGCGTGCCATTTCGTTTAATAGCCAGACCCCTTTGATAGTCCTCCGTGGCACCATCACAGCACGGCGATACTTTGCAGACATTCTACGACCCGTTGTATTGCCATTCCTTTCGCGACATCCCGGGCTAACTTTTCAGCAAGATAATGCCAGGCCACACACGGTACGGCTCTCTATTGATTGTCTGCGTGATTACGACACACTTCCGCCGCTTGCGACCATTCCAGAATGTGGATGAATTAGCTCGTCAATTGGAGGTCATTTGGAACGACATCCCTCAGAACACCTTCCGGCAACTTTATGCATCAATGCCACGTCGGGTAACAGCTTGTATCAAGGCCAGAGGTGGACCAACGCTATATTGACGTGCTCACTTTGTGTAGATCTTTCAGTGCAATAAATCATCCAATTATTCTGAAATTCTAATCATTTCTTTTTCTGTACATCCACATTACACGTACCAAATTTTGTCTCATTTGGATAATTCTTTCTTGGTGCGTCGATTTTTTTTGTCTTAGAGTGTATATATATATACTCTAAGTATATATATATATATATACTAAAGGTTAGAATTCTAATCGGTCAAAATTGTATTTCAACATAAAAATGAAAAATAAATAAAACAATTATCTCTAATTCATCTGTAGCCCCAGAAATCAGCTAATACCCTTACTAAATTTCGCAGCTGCCCGAAGTTTAGATTTTTCCGCTGCAGAAGACACACACACAGACAGACATTTTTTTTATTATTATGCGAGATTTAACATTAAAAAGTTATAGCTCTAATAATAATGCAAATAAATTCGGATTCCTTACCAAAGGTGTCTACTGATGATAGTTGGTTTTGGCTCTGGATGATGACATGCCGTTTTGCAGGTAGCTACCGTTAGCATCCCTAAATTCTGAATCTTTCTCTCCGATACACGAATCCGGAAGAGGTGGGGGAAACGACTGGAAAAACATGTCCAGTTCCCGACATAATTCTGTCTTCAAACTTGGTTCGATAGTTTCGAATGGATCTGGGCCAATGTCTCCACCATTCCAATCCATCGCATATACGTGAGATCCGGACCTGGTAGAATATGCATCTGAATTCCCATTGGGGTAAGCTATCGTAGGTGGTTTCACATTTAAAGTTCTCGGATACAGGGAGGCATCTCCTACATCCGTTCTTTTTCTTTCAGGATGCACAGCCATTTTATTATGAAAGGTTGTAACTTCTGCCGAGTTAATCATCTGAGTAGACGGAAAATGTGCTATATCATCGATTGGCGATCCCTGGTAACCATTACTTTCATGATGATTAACATTGAACGTTTTTGATTTGAGAACATCGATGTCATTATATGCATCTCCATTAGCCCCAACGTTGTAAATAGCGCTACTAGACAAATAATCAGTACTGAAATTATCGCTTCCGTTACATAAACTGATGCTAGGATAATAGTCAACTGTATCACACAGACCAGAAACTGCAGGCAGCGGATTCGAATTTTGCAATAAGCTCGAATTTGAAGAGATTTTGTACATGTCGGGAAAGTCCAGCAACTCGGGTGAATGGGTAAATCCATTTTGCAGGGTTTGATGACTATTGAAATGTCTCTGTTCCTGTCGTGACGGATTAGCAGAAGGTGCTGCAACCTCCTGCAAACCATTTTGTAATTTAACGAAATGGCAACTCTCTTTTAGCGTTTGCTCGTACGGAACATGCTCGTTAAAATTTACATATTCATTGCACTGATCATTCATTTGAGGTATCACTCCATTCGTTGGACCTGTGTACGAATTTGAAGAGTTTTGAGCAGGGCCCAAGTTAAAAGAAACATCATTTTGCATAAGTGTACAATCATAAACATAATCCATGTGACGATCATCAAAAGCTTCTTGTGAAGTATTATTTACAATAATACTATTTTGTAAAGAACTATACACATTCACAGAATGGGACGTTTTACTTTGCGGTTTAATATTACTCTGATGATTCGTAAAAGAACTATTATTCACTTTGGCATCATTTCTTAAATGGAATTGGTTCGTGATCAACGGGGGACCAAATCGATTACAACCGTTATCTTGATGATCTTCAGTAAAATGTATTTCATTTGTTGCACTATTAACAGCATTATACGAAGTAACTACAGGCGGTGAACAGTCACTAGTGAGTGTTCGTTTCTGCTTCGACTGCTGTTGTGCGAGTTCTAACTCATCACTGAACTGGCTACTTGCAGCATCAAGAGTATAGGGTTGACCACTGTATTCGGATACAGAAGAACCGGATCCACCATCGCTAGGTGGGCTGGTAAGAGACTGTCCGTCGGAGGAATGTACGCAGTAAGAAGCAGAGGCTGAGCTTGAAGGAGATACAAAGCTCTCGTTTGAATGTCTTCGGTCACTGTGACCTAAAGAGTACAAAATCAGGAGTTAAAATTAGACAAAATAAAATTAACTGTTAATGACTTACTTTAAAATGTTTTTATTACAACACGGTAGTTAGTCAAAACAACTTCCGGCATCTACGTATATAAGCTGATATAGTAATTAAACTCCAACATGGAACAAAACTATACAAAAACGAGCTTTTGCTAAGTGCCTATACGTTTAGAAATATCGCATTTCTCAAATCGCGCTATGAAAACAATGAATATAAAGCAGAGGAACATAAATGTCAATATTGATGTTTGTTCCAGAAATCGTTGTTTAGACTGTACAATACCCACCCAAACAAACGGAACATGCAATATATAAAAGTAAACCATAATGAAACAACTATATCCCCAAGATACAAAATTTAGATTTTAAGAGGGAGGGAGTACCTAGCTTTTCAGTCTTCTATGAAAACCAACGATGCCTTATCACATTCTTACTCATTTAAATTAAGTTATAATAGTAAGTAATAGGCATACTTAGTATGAAACCCAATGATGCTATGAATACACTCGTGCTAATACTTTATGAATATATTATGCCATGAAGTTATTGGTAGTATTAAATATATAAAGAAATACTTTATAAACCAATACTAAATGGTTTATTATTGTTTCGAAAGCGTAATATGCTTCTTAGCATGCCGTCTCTCAACAAGGACGGAGTTGATGTATTACGAGTTAAAGTGAATTATGTCAGTGTTTTGAGAACATAATCGGCTTTTTCGTGAATTAATAGAACGGTGAATTATAGACTGTAGCTTATTTTAAATAATTACAGTGTGAAGTTAAACTCAAAACTAAAAAAAGAACAAAAGCAAGTTTATAATTACCAGATGTATTTGGAGAAGATACTTCGGGAGATTTCGTGACATTCAACAGTGACGTAGAAGCTTCCATTTCAGATACCTCTTTTGAATTTAGGAGCGTAAGAGTGTGCTCAAGAGATAAATCCGGATTCGGTGTTTGGCCATCAGAGTCATTTTGTTTGCCTTTCAACATCTTGGCAGCCATTATTTGAGGTGCAAAACGCTGCTGAAACCTTTTCAATTCTTGACTACCTTCGTCATCACTGAAATGCAACATTATTACAGTTCAAACAGACATCAAAATGAATTAGTGTCTAAAATATAATACTAGTAAAGTTAATGACTAAAAAACTGTCTTGTTCGTTATGTTAATAAAGAGAACTTTCATCTGTAAATCTTCAGTTATATCTCAAGAGATTCGGATCTGTCTACTAGGCATAAATATTGAACGGTATTGTAATTCGCGAGATTTTGAAATGAATTTATCAGCAAGACTACAAGAGCCAGATTTGGTTAGTATTTCCGTGTGCTAATCAGAATTTTGCATAAGGAGGTGAGTTCAGGGGCAAACAATGTCTTTACCAATTTTAATGCTTTTACTGATTATCTACATATGTAAATTTAGACAGTATTGCAATTTGCGAAAATTTGATATGAATTATCAAGGCCACAAGAGCCAGACCACATACCAATTTTAATGCTTTTATTGAGCATCTACATATGTAAGTTCTGACGACATTTTTGTTCCTAACATGTTCCCGCAGTATCTCGGACGATTTTCAAAAAATTTTTTTTTAAACGATGGATCACGACTTGCCGAGTAACCTAAATGCTTTGCCTAACTGAAGAACACATGTAACTTCGAATTATGATTATCGGATCCATCTAACCCCAGCGGGTTTTCGAAATTTGCTGGGCCAAGTTTCATGATTTTACTTGTAAACAAAAGAAAATTTTCATGAAGTAGGTTTATATTTGCCACGCCTATTTTTAACCATGCTGTACCATGTGCTAGGCGATTTGAAAATTAAAAAAATATATATATAAATAATGCTTAAAAGGTAAATGAATGCTGAAAGTTGTACGTAAAAGTGGCTTGACTAATGAATTTGCCCAATCTCAGTTGCGAAATTTTCGCAACGGGTTCAGATCATACATTTAAATTCTTTCTGAATATTAGTTTACAATTTGACCTTTAAAAAATTAAAATGCCTGTTTTTTAAAACTTGTACGATCACGAGTGAATGTGGAAGGTCAATTCCACGTGCCAGGTCATTTGAAATTTCAATACGCACTATAAATATTGATTTAAATGTAAATGAACGCTGAATGTTATAAATAAAAAAGTCGCTTGACTAATGAATTTATTTACCAGTTGCAAAATTTTCGCAACGGGTTCGGCTCGTACATTTCAATTCTTTCTGAATATTAGTTTACAATTTGACCTTCAAATAAATTAAAATGCCTGTCTTTTAAAATATATATGATCACGAGTGAATGTGAAAGGGTAATGCCCCGTGATAGGTCATTTGAAACTTTAACAAACACTATATATATATATATTACTTTAAAGGTAAATGAACGCTGAATGTTGTACATAAAAGTCGTTTGACTAATGAATTTACTTACCAGTTGCAACATTTTTGCAACGAATTCAGCTCGTACATTTTAACTCTTTAATTTACAATTTGGTCACCCAAAAATTAAAATGCCTGCTTTTTACAAATATATATGATCACGAGAGAATGAGGAAGGGTAATTAAATACGCAAAATTTAGACATGACTGTACTGGGCGACATCAAATGATGAATGCCAAACCTTCCGTAGACTTTCTAATGAAATTCGTTCCAAGCTTATCAAACAAGCTTTGAAAACGTAGGTTAAATCCAGATCTCTTAATCTTAATTCCACCCAGAGTGTGCGAGAGGATAGTATATATCACGCAAAGTTCGCTGTTTTCGTTCCAGACGAAATTACCTGAGTAACTTGTTGAAGCATACGAAATGGCTGATGTCACTTGAGGAGTCCTTGTACGCTATTTGTCCACTGCTCTGCAAGTAAATGAACCGCATGTCTCGAATCCTGAGCCTGTACACAATCACACCGGTGCCGTCATTGCTCGTGAACACTGGAAAAGAGAAGTGACAATCCCATTTGCTATGCACATATGATAATGCATAAATAGAATGTGATAATGGATAAATAGGTATATATGTTATGGACCGCAGGAAAGGAAAATTAATATTAAAACAATAAATCTACTATCTCCCATCACAACACCATGGGAACGGACACCCTCATGCACATATTAGGAAAATTAAATTAGAATCAAAATATTATTTTTAATGAAAGGGGGGTCGTACAGTGGGGATATATTTTTAAATATAACATAAATAGAGGCGTTGTGTAAAATTACTAATTCAATATATTTTCAAATACTTAAAATAATGATGATTGTTCTATAGAATGCATGTATAACGTTACCAGTCTTTCAGAAATATACTTAATTAAACAGTAAAAATGAACTAACTGCACATTTATTTATATAAATGCTAAAATGAAAAGAAAAAGTTTGAAATTATCTATGTCATAAAAAAATTCGTATATAAAAAAAAGAACAAGAAATTATAACTTAATTCGTTACTGTTAAAAGTCGAAATTCTGCATTTTAGACATGAATTTACTTACCAATACATTGTGGTAAATATAATGTTAAATTTAGGTGATTTGGTAGGTTCTGAGTTCTATGTAATTTTGAAAATTATCTCTTGCGCCTTGGCGTCCTTCTTGGTAGAGTTCGCCAATTGGCGAGCGCCAGAACGCCAGTGAAGAATTTGCCTGCCTACTTCAAACCTTCATGGAAGTAGCTGTGGGGTCGTCAGCTTCGTCTTAGTATCGACAGTATGGTCTGTCGTGGATCTGCCATGGGGCAATCTGTTATGGTGTAAGATTATGTTGTATTATAGTGTAAATAAAAGTAGATAAGGTTTTACTTGTGAGCTTTATAATTAAACCAATACAGTCCATTAGTATAGTCTAAACATGGTTCGTCGAGCCGGAGACATACGGCGAAGAACATTAGTAAATTGTAAGTACCGATAGAAACTGTCGCACATTAGTTCCGTAGTTTGTTAGATATGGCCAACAAAGAAAAAATAATACTTTTGAACAGACAGAGAGGGTCTTCTTCTTCTTCGACCCAGACCGTCCGACCCACCAGAAAGGTGTAAGGTATCTGTTTGGACGGCCGGGAAGTGCCACGCAATTTAGACCGGAACCCAGTGGGGAAGGCATCCACAGGGACCGTACCCTCCTTCCCCTACCACCAACCTCTCGGAAGGACTTACGGACCCACATGTTTAACGTGATCGTACTCCGCGTGAACACGGCGGCAGTTTGGGCAGCGGCGGGAATCGAACCCGGGACTACCGAGTGCAACCTCCGCGCGCTAACCACAGGGCTACCGCGCCCAGACAGAGAGGGTCTGTCAAAGGACAAATAACTAGAATAGCAGCTTATATAGAAGAAGCTGGTGAAAAGGACAAAGTAGAATCCGAAACTAAATTGGATAATTTGAGAAAATTAGAAAAAAAGTTAGAAGAAATAAAATTGGAATACTTCAGCATAGTAGAAGATGATGGTGATGAATTGCTACCGTTTGAAACGGCAGTGGTGGAATTGGAGGAACAATGCGAAAATCTAGAGGTAAGTCTTAAAAGACTTATTCTTTCCGCTAGTAAGAAATTAAATGAGGTTAAAGACAATAGTATACTTAGTGACACTAAAATAGACAAAATAAATGTAAAACTTCCGGATATTCCATTGCCAAAATTTTCTGGACAGTAGCAAGACTGGTAACCATTTAAAGAGCAATTTTCTACGTTAATTCATTCTAATGGCAAGTTGAATGACTCTCAAAAATTATACTATTTAAAATCCACTCTTAGCGGAGCAGCGGTGGATATCGTAACTTTAGATGATTCATATATATCACCGTTTAAAGCATTAGAAGCAAGATTCAAAAATAAACGAACAATTGTAAATTGTCACTTAAATGAAATATTAGCTATAGAATTACCAGCTCAAAAATCTGCAAAAGGTTTGAGAACTTTAGTCGATGGATGCCAAAAACACATCCGAGCTCTTAAAACAACTGGTTTGGAGCTTAATCAATTTGTTATTGATGCACCTAATTCTTAAGAAAATAGATAGAGAAACTAGAAAGCAGTTTGAACTTAGTTTAGCTTCCACTAAATTGCCGGAATGGAGCAATTTTATAGAATTTTTGCAGAAACGTTGCTTAATTCTCGAAAATTTGCAACCACATACTAATCCAAATGGTACATCCAAATATATTTCGGAGCGAAATCAAAGATCGAAAACTTTGTTTGTCAAGTCGGTAAATTCTAATAACAAAGTTTGTGTTATATGCCAAATGAATCATCCTATTTTTAAGTGTGAATCGTTTTTTAAACTTAATGAGCTTCAAAGATATAACCTAGTAAAGAAAAAGAATCTGTGTTTAAATTGCCTTAGTATACAACATAAGATTGCACAGTTTCCTTCAACGCGTCGATGTAATTATTGTAATTCAAAACATAGTTCATTGCTACATCGTAATTTAGAGAAAACTACTTCTACTGTGATTGAACGCCGTTTTCCCCCCGTTAGCTCGAGTTTTGAGTATTCGGCCGAACAAATAGAAACACAAAATAAGCCGCTGAACGGAGTCTCCTTATGTAATAGTAACAGCTCGGGAGGAGAAAAAAGAATTCGAAACGTTCTGCTTTCGACCTGCGTAGTGCATGGTGAAAATGTTTATGGGAAAAGAATTCCCGTAAGCTGCATTTTGGATAGTGGAAGCATGAGTTCGGAGCATAACTACGGAGCTAGCTGATGTGTTGGGAATAAAGAAAAAGAAGTTTAATGTTTTGATTTCCGGTGTTAATGGTAAATTAACGAATTTGCATTCGAAACTAAGAGTGAATATTACGAATGAAGATGGGTCGTTTAGAAAACCACTGGATCTTTTAATTATTCCTAAGATAACTGATTTAACTCCTTTTCACTGTATAGATTTAGCTAGTTTAAACATTCCTTCAGAAATAGTTCTTGCTGTCCCAAATTTTGGAAAACCAAGCAAAGTGGATATGTTAATTGGAGCGGAACTATTTTATGAAATAATAGAGAACGGGAAATATTATTTATCTCAGCTAATATTCCAGAAAACAGTTTTCGGATTTATTGCCAGTGGTTTAGTAGAGGGACAACCCAACCAGCAATATTGTGGTATTTCTCAACAAATAGATAATTTGGAGGAAAATATTCAAAAATTTTGGGATGTTGAAACTGTATAAATGGAACGTCCTGTCGGCTTCGAAGAACAATTTTGTGAAGAAAATTTCACTAAAAATTATAGGACAAAAACAGGTAGATTTGTAGTAAATATGCCTCTTAAAGAAGAAGTCTCAAGCTTAGAAAATTCTCAGAATATTGCAGAGAAAAGATTGGAACAGTTGTGGAAACGTCTGGTGAGAACTCCTGCAATGTTACCTCTTTACAAAGACTTCATGGAAGAGTATGAAAATCTGCACATGAAAAAAGTCCCAAAGGAAAACAATGATTCGGATAACTTTTATTTACCTCACCATGGGATATACAAACCAGAAAAGTCAACAACGAAGCTGCGTGTCGTTTTCAATGCGTCCTCGCCTTCAACAAATGGAAAATCATTAAATGATCTTCTTATGAAAGGAGAAGTGAAGGAGGATGTCTACGACATTATGTTACGTTTTAGAAAACATAGATTTGTATTTACGACGGACATTAAGCAAATGTACCGCCAGATTATCATAGATCCCGAACAAAGAAAACTGTTGGGAATACTTTGGAAGAAAGGTGAAGGCGTTCCTGTAGATGTCCATGAATTGCAGACGATTACATATGGGACCGCAAGTGCGCCCTTTTTAGCAATTCGTACGCTCAAACAGCTTGCCTTAGATGAAGGGGCAAATTTTCCTCTAGCAGCACAAGTACTCCTTACGGACTGTTACATGGACGATATACTGTCGGAAGAAGATAATCTGTCTACTACCAAGGAACTTCAATCTCAGCTCATTGGACTTTTGAGATGTTGAGGAATGACCTTGCATAAATGGACTGCCAACAATTCTGAACTGTTGACTAATCTTGCCAACCATGATGAAGACTATTCCTTCACATCTGCCCAGGAAACTAAAGCTCTGGGAATTTTATGGAAACCGAACATGGATGTATTTTCATTCAAAGTAATTATGGAGCAACCCAATAGAATAACCAAGAGATCCGTACTTTCGGATATAGCTCGGATATTTGATCCGCTTGGCTTAATAGGGCCTGTAATTGTAAAGGCGAAAATATTTATGCAGATGCTTTGGCTTCACAAGTTAGATTGGAACGATCCCATTTCTGAACATCTTGCAAATGCTTGGCTTCAGTTCACCACAACTTGTGAAGCCACACTTGGCTTCAGTTCAAGAAGTCTATAGAGAGTCTTCATATTGCTCGCTATATCTTAGTGCTAGATGCTCAAAAACTAGTATTGCATGGGTTCGCCGCTGATGCATCCGAGTCCTCTTACAGAGCGGTGGCTTATGTACAGTGCATCACTCAAGTGCACATTTCGTCAAAACTCCTTAGTAGTAAATCTCTAGTAGCACCCTTGCAGACAATTTCCATTCCAAGATTAGAACTTTCAGCCTGTCTTCTTTTAGCAAAATTAAATGTTCGTATACTTCGTTCGTTGAAGTTGAAAATCGATGAAGTCTTTCTCTGGAGTGATTCGACCATTGCCCTTGTGTGGATAAGAACGCCAGCTTATCAACTAAAAACTTTTGTAGGAAACAGAGCAGCCAAGATCCAAATATATACTGCACACTACCATTGGAGACACGTGTCATCAGAAAACAACCCTGGCGACATCATTTCTCGAGGTTTGGACCCAGGTGAAATATCGGACAATTGTCTGTGGTGAAATGGTCCTGTTTTACTTACCCAAGAGATCGCAGTCGAGAATAACGATGACTTAGCCTCTAATACCGAAGAGACCTTTCTAAGAGAGATGAAACCTTTATCACCTAGTTTGGCCCCAACCAGAATCTTAAATGGCTCTAAAGACACTTATGAACCATTGACCTCTGCCTTGACTGCGCAGACTAATGACTTTTGTCCAACTTTCTTTATCTTAGTAACAATTGGGTTAAACTAATTAGAATTTTAAGTTTTCTTTTCAGATTCATTAGCAACTGTAAACCCACAAGTCACCGAACCAGTGGACCCCTTTCTGCTAAAGAGCTAAAAGATGCAGAAATGTTTTTAATTAAGCAGGTCCAGCATAGAGAATTTCCAAGAGAAATTAAATCCCTAAGACAAAGGGAAGGCCTTACAGGTAACAGTCCCTTAAGTTTCTGAAATCCCCTTTTGGACTCTGAGGAAATCATTAGAGTAGGTGGACGTTTGCAAAACTCTAAGATGAATTATTCTAGTAAGCATCCTGTTATCCTGCCTCATAATCACAGACTAAGTGAATTAATTGTAGAATGTTATCAAAAAAAATTTTTGCATGTAGGACCACAGTCGCTTTTGAGTCATGTAAGACAAAATTTTTGGATTTTAAATGGTAGATCTCTTGCACGAAAGATTGTACATAATTGTGTCATATGCTTCAGAAACAAGCCTTTAGTAGCTAATCAAATAATGGGAAATCTTCCTTCAGAAAGAGTAACACCTAATCCCACTTTTTTTAACAGTGGGGTAGATTTTTGTGGGCCTTTTCAAATTAAATATCGAAATCAAAGAAAAGGAATCTAAATTAAAGTTTATGTAGCCATATTTATTTGCGTTGCTACCAAAGCAATCCATTTAGATAGTGTCAGACCTCACTTCTGAAGCATTCTTAGCCACTCTCAAAAGATTTTTTGCTAGAAGGGGTAAAAGCTCTACCATTATGTCTGACAATGGTACGGAATTTGTCGGAGCTAAGTCGGAACTAAAAAGACTACATAGATTAGTATGCAAACCGGATGAAACTCTAGCTTACTATTTGTCACCTGAATCCATCAATTGGAAATTCACTTCATATTTTAAGATAAATTTTTAAGACACAAATACATATATCATACAGTGGGAAATGGAGTGTCAAACACATTCCTGGCACAAAATTAAATTTATTTATAATGTATCAACATATTGTAAGCATTTAATGAAAATATATTTGATCGTTGTTTAACAAAACGTTATTTTATGACAATTTCATTTCCCCTTCATTTTATACTTGCATGGAGAAAAATTCAATTATATTGTAATAAAAGCCATATAGTACTTTAAGCTGAAAGGAAGGTAGCCAGCTGAAAGGAAGCCAAACTGAATTTTCATTTCTACTGTTTGAGCTAATTAAAACGGATTTTTGCAATAAAGAGAAACAAAATAATCCTTTAATAAATTGTGGATAATGCTCATTCGTCAGTGAAACTCATACAATTTTAATCTCTACAATACAAAACAACGAAGCAGAAACTAATATTTTATTTCCTATGGAATTTGCTTTTGGGGAAATAAAGGCGAAAAAATTAATAAATATTTCAATAACTAATAAAATCTGAAGCATGGAAGAGAAAAATCGAATTATTTCGTAAGGTTAATTTGATTTGAAACGAGACAAAGGAGTTATAAATACTGAGAGGATTTATATTTTCCATTTTGCTTCTCATTTGTAAAATCCGAGGATTTCACGTTAGAAAAATATGACTATATCATGCTCAACTGCGCAATTTGAAATATTCTAATTAATATCCGATTTGCATCCAGTTTTGTATAGAGTTCATTTGATGCGAGAAATCGGAAAATAAAGATAGATTTTGTATCAGGTGACTGCATTCTATAGGAAACTGCGCATGCCCAGTTGACAAAAATCAAATATTCGAATTTAGAACAAAATTTGTTTTACAAAATAGTAAAATAACACTGTTACTTGTTATACACTAATGTAAAACAGAGCTCTTTTCGCATCTCTCGAATGGGAAAAGGTTAATGTGTGATGTGATGGTAAAAAGTGCCTAGAAAAAGTTAGGGTTCTTGCACATTTTTCATTAAAAAAAATTAAGCACGTTTCAAGCACCTTTTAAGGACAAAAGAAAACATTTCTATGAAGAAAGTGGGTTTAACAATGCCATTCATTATCAAGTTTTATCAAACTTCCCATAATATAATATTTGATTTCAACGCTATAAAAGAAATTTCGAGGAAAGTGTAAGGTCGTAGATTATCATTCCACTCTCCGTACATCGTCGTTGATACTATTTGCGTAGCGTTAGTCCTCCGGTGCACATGGAATGGGGATACACCGACGCGATGCGCGACCGTTCGTTCCTCTCCGAGTATCGTGCGTTATCGAATCCGTGAGTTGTGATAAAAACGTAGAGAAATAGTTCTCAAGGCTTTGAAAAGATCAGGCATTTTAGTTGAAAATATAAACACAAACTTTTATTAAAACATGGCATTGTATGTTAAATTACAATCCAATAGTCTACTGGCAGAGGCATAAAGTGCGCGTCCTTGCTCCTCAAAAATCGTATGGCGTCTCCCAGATGCGCGTCTCTTTCGTATATATATTCTGGTCCAAAATTTGAGGACCACCCGGACCAAGTTCTTTGGAATGTTTTTTTCAAGCTCTTCATATCAGAGACCACCGAACGCTCTGTTATATTGTAATTTTCAATTCCCAATATAACATTGCTCTTTTGAAAGAGGAAGTGGACCTAAGAAGACGGTCCCTCATGAAGTGAGGCAATTTTTGTAACATTCCCTCGAACGCAGCTGCACCGGACATTCATTTCGAAAAGAGAGGGTGCTTCTCAAGTTCATGTCAGCGTTAGGTGTTACAACAAACGGAAGGGGTTGAACTTCTTGACCCCAGAGTCAATTAATATCACTTGAACCTTGGGAAAATTCTCGTGAGAACTTTCAACGATTTTAAAACTGGAGACTGCATATCTCATATTTCAGGGGGGGCCTTGACCAATAATATAGCCTGAAGGGCGTAGCCCTTAATTTACTTAGCCAATTATGGACAGGGGCGCCTTGTTAAGGGGGTAGAGACAGAGAGCAACTTTGGACTTTAAGTTTTTGAAATCGGGGACTTGAATTTTGTGAGTGAAAAGAAGAGGTCGCAAGAGCGACGGATCTCGGAGAGAGCGAGCCCGCGGGACAGAGCCGGAGCGCGCCGTCATAAAGTCCGACATCGGCAGTGATGATCGAGGTAGGACAATTCTACACATATTTTTGCACTTTGATTATTATTATCTCTCTGACCCTCCTAAATAAGGTTAACCTGGGCCATTAAGACGTAGGCTAGTAAGAATAGTGAGTTAATGCACATTAATGGGTTAATAATTGTAATGCTCATATTATGATCATAGAATGAGGAGATTTGATTGTCTTAATGTACTACACTAAAGATGTTGGTATATGAAATTTACCAGATGTTAATAGTTATTAAATAAGGTTTTATCTTAATGAAATAAATTCTTTGTTATTGTTTAAAATTAAGCCTCTTCATTTTAATTACTGGTATTATGTATTTCTTTATTTACTCCACTTTACGAGATCGGTCTATATAGCGTCAATACCTGACGTGTGAGGAATCACATATCATTTTGGCGCCCGTGACCAGTCGAACCTGGACTCAAAATTATTGCACACATATCATTTTGGTGCCGTTTAAACCAGTTTCGAACCTGGATTCAAAATTATTTCACCCTTCTGGCGACTTTGCTGTTTTAGACCTGTTATATGCCAGAATTTAAATTTTAATGAAGAGAATAAAAATATTTGGAATTAATGAAAAATGAAAATATTGAATAAAAATTTTTTTTGTGTAAAATAAGGATTAAATTAAAGAAAGAAATTTAAAATTAAAATAAATATAGGTAAATTTAAGAAAATTTATTTCACAGTATGAGAAGCAAGCAAATAGTGAATCATTATGTGTTCTTAATGAGACATGCCATATTGTATGTGAAAATATAATTATTAGGGAACTTGAAGCTTTTAAGAAACTTTTGAATTATATAAATATTTGTGTAATATTTGAGGAGTTAATTATGAGGAGTGAAGTATTTGCATGCGTAGATAGTGAAATGATTAGAATTATGTTTTTGAATTTATGTGATATTGTATTTAAATATTTTGGGGGAGGATTTTAAAGTGTAACAACAGGGAATAATTTTGATTAAGCTGTAAAAAATGGCCACATACTTAGAACAAGCAAATTTAGCTCCGATAACTGCAAAGGTAAATAATGATAATTTTAGACGGGAAATTGAGACGTTCCGCAGAGAACAACAAGAAATTAGAACACATCTTTTAAATTCTATTACCCAAAAGATAAACACATTTAAAATACAAAGAAAGGTACATATTCCCACAATACAAACAAGAAAAATTGTTGCATGTCATTATTGCAATAAAGAGGGTCATTGTATGAGAGAATGCCGGGCGTACGCAACAAATAATGGGGGACGGAATCGAAACATAAACAATTCCAGAACATTTTTGAATAAACGAATACAATCTCCTCCCCACTCATTTCAAAACCAACCGTATGTTGATCGCAGAACTTACGCCTCCCAGCCGGACACATACAATTACATTTCAAACCACGCCTTTCCGAGAAAATATCACCAGAGCAGAAATTACTATGCAGAACCTCCTACACAAAACAGAGACCTAGAAAGGGGTACGCAAAGGAATAGAGAAGGAATTAGAAAAAGGAATGTTACACAAATAAATATTGAGAACGAGGGACGTAACGTTGAAAAATATAAAACTCAAATTGATAGTGGAAATATTGGTAATTACAAACCCAAAATAATGGAGAGAGAGAGGACATTAAGGACAGGAAGGACAAAGTTGAACATATCGCGTCAATTGAAGATGAATTAAACACGGAATTACACAAGGTGGAAAATAAATTTCAAAACACAAGTACAAACTATGGCAATGAAGACATCAAAATTTCAAATGAAAACAAAGTAATGGATTCTTTGATTAGCAAAAATGCTGATCCCGAAAATCCACAAAACACAAGTACAAACTATGGCAATGAAGACATCAAAATTTCAAATGAAAACAAAGTAATGGATTCTTTGATTAGCAAAAATGCTGATCCCGAAAATTCACGAAACACTGGTACAAGCTATGGCAAGGAAGATAGCAAAAATCCAAATGAAAACAAAGTAACGGAGGTTTTGATTACAGAAAGGGTTCATTTTGAAAATATTCAAAATACAAAATGCAAGCTTCAGGACATTCGAATTACGAATGAGAATCACATGATACAAGATACACAAAATTCAAATGAAAGTGAAATGATGGATATTATGGACAACGATAATGGAAATACTAACTCTCAAAATTTACAAAATTCAAAGGAGACCACTAAAAATATTCAAAATAAAAATTCTAGTACAAGTAGAGAGAAAAGCCAAAACGATAGTGAAGTGAATTGCGTCCAAAAACCTTCAGAAATAAATGAGAATCATAACAAAAGGTATGCTAGGCAAGAAATAGAGGTTCCACAGAAAATGCAAGTTTGTAACAATAGTGTAAGTGAGGAGATCCAAAAGCGGAATGAAAGAAAACTCGGTTCACATTTTTTCATGAAACCAAAAATTTTTAGGAACTTAATATTGTATGACAATCGCTATTTGGAAAATTTCAAGATGAGAAAGAGGTAAAAAAATTAATAATTTGTCAAAAAAATGAATTCCTTGGAAATTGATCTGGCAATGGATAAATTATAAAAATGAAAAATGGATATGAAGTCAAAATTGTTAATGGAAAGCAACATTCTCTTCCCGCTTTTATTATTTAACGTACTTGCGACAGATAGGTAGCAAAATACACGACATTCACTAAATGTCAGCACAACACAACACCAGCGAACGATCCCCCTTCCCCCCTCCTCGAACAGTACAAAATGTCAACAAACACATTTGCGAGCGAAAAGGTTTCTTTCTCCCTTCTCTTAAACAGCAAGCGACACGTACAACGGGATGGAACTGGTTGAGAGCAGATTGCCAATCACGCAAAACACTTCGGTGGCGACAATTTCAGGGAGGCAGAATTTCTCAGTGGCGACTCACGGTCAAAGAGTGGAGATGGGTTCCACTCAAGGTCGATTTTCAGAGGGAAACAAGGGGGAAATAGAACGAGATGCGCAAGAGGGACCAACACAAATAGATGGGGGTTGTATACAAATGGATCGGGGAAGCACGCAAAGGAAGGATGAATCAGCACAAAATTTACAAGGGGACGATATAAGCAGTACAAATTGTTCACACACAGTACTTCTTCCAACACCGGTTAGGCCGAAACACAGATATGATTTGAGATCTTTAAAGAATTTAAATTTAAATTGATTCAATTAAAACACGAAAGAAGTTTAAACATAGGTAAGAACGCGGACAAACCGTAATTCAAAATTTTGAAAATATTAGTAACAAAGAAAAATCGCCATTCACAAAATGCAACGCGAAATATGGAACGCAAATTTTAAATAAATATTGGATTGTAAATAAAGGAAATTTTAAATAAACATTGAATTATAAATTAAAGAAATGTAAATAAATATTACATTAATTAAGAAAGTGTAAACAAATTGTGGAAAAAAAAAAAATTGAGGAAATTTTAAATAAATCATACATTAATTAGTTGAAAGTTTAAATGAACAAGAAAGTTTAAATAGATATGGAACTATAAATAATTGGGAATTATGAATAAAAATTGTGATTTAAAAAAAATAAATAATTGTTACAAAATAAATAACAAGTATCGTTGTAGGACAAAAGAAATTTTAGGGATGATAGGTTAAAGATGTGGATATATTAAATTCAAATTTTGGAAAGAACATAAATAACAGAGAAGATACGTCACATTTCATGAAAAAAAAAAAAAAAAGCAAAAGGGGGACATCGTTAGAATTCTATAAAAAGTCGTTATAACTCTATAAAAAGAAGGTAAGAAGGTTTTTTTTTTAAGAGAACTTTGATTTCCAGGCAATAAAAATTTCGATGGATAAGATAATTAGGAATATTAAATAAAGGGATATTTTGAATTTCTAAAAAAAAAAAAAAAACTCTTTTCAAAGAACAGTGAAATTTTAAAACAAAGGTAAACTTTCTCCACGCGCTCTTCATGTAATTAGCGGACTGATCAACCATTGTTGGATGAATACGCGTGAGGAAATAGGAGTTATAGAATTATAGTTTAAAATAATTAGATAATTGGTAAATATAAAAAAAAAACAAAAAAAAAAAACAAATTTTTTTTCTAGTTTAAATAAATAAATAATTCATAATTAAAAATAAAAATCGTAATTCAAATAACTAAATAATGGGTAATTAAAAATTAAAATTAGAGTTTAAAATGGATAGAGAATTTTAATTAAAAATCATAATGGCAGTTCAAAGAAAAAATATAATGGTAATGAAAATTATACGCAAATTATAATTTAAAATGAATAGATAATTTTAATAAACATACGCGAATTGTAGATTAAATAAAAAGCATTTGAAAAAAAAAAAGCGTTTTTTTTACATATATTTTGATAGGAGCTCACATGGATTGTTTTGAGAGAAGCGAACGTTGTAAAGGGACGTCGGGCGGAGCGTCGTACAGTTGAAGTCGAGGGAAGTCTTGGATATAGGTACTCTTAACGGGAATAAACATGATATAATAAGTAAAATACAATGGAAGAACAAATTAACACTAACCGCATTTTAATTTATCCTTTGGAAAGTGTTGAAGACCCAGACCGTCCGACTCGTCCAGAGGACTTAGAGTAACTAGTTGGACGGCCGGCCTTTGGAAAGTGTGTAATTCCAGAGTTTTAATCCATTTGGGGGGCCTCGGTAGAGCACTTCCACATCACACAATTCATAAGCCACTGAACACAACATGGCGGAAACGTAGACGAGAAAATTTGTACCATTTTGCCAAAACGACATCTTCAAAAATTTGTACAGCTAATTGGCCATGGGAACTCACACGGAGAAATGCCCGTATTAGCCGCAGGCCAGAAAGGGGAGCTTATCCCGGGAAAATGACACAATGGCACAAGGACATGTTGACCTTGTATACCACTACGAGATTTTCTCTGGGGGCTAGATTTTTCTGTTTGAACAGGGAATTTAGATGCTAGAATAAAATACACAAAAGTTTGGCAGTTGAAAAAGGAAAGAGGAGAAGTGAATTCATTCAGGAGACTTTGCATTCAATTACAGCGGATATAAGAAAAGAAAACGTACATTTTGGTATTCAAGTATGGAATATGAATTGAGTTAGAGGATATTTGAGAGAAAATTTGTAATTATGTATGCATTGAGAGATTTTCAGTGAGTGATAAGATTTACGAAAAAAAAATTTTTAAGTATGTTTTCATTAAGTGGGAAAGTGAATAATGTAAGGAATTCGGGAAATTCCGTATCCAAGTATAAGATTTGGATTAAATCAGGGGATATGTGAAAGAAAATGTATAATTATGGATAGTGTAATATAGAATCGCAGGGGAGTTATAAGAATTTAAGTAGGATGGTAATTAAATATTTATATGGGTTTTTCTGTCATCTCAGAGATTGTAGGAAAATTTTAAAGTATATTGCGGAAATTTTTGGAGTTATATAAGTCTTATTTTGATAGGATTTGAGAGGATAGTGTAATTGTTTAAGTATTTTATTATAAATATGTACATGAGTTATATTTATGGCATGTCCGGTTCAGAACACATGATGGATTGGATGTTAGATAAGAAGTGTATATAATGTAAAAAAAAAAAATATATATATATATATACATAAGGCAGAGATGTAAAATAAATAAAAAGAAGGAATTTGAAAAATGTAAGTTTGAAGAGAGTATCAAATTTAAGAAAAAAAAAAATGTATATATTATATGGAAGGATGTAAAGTAGATAAAGTGTAGAAATTTCAAAGGGGGCAATTTTTGAGAGTGTTAACAAATTTAAAGGAGTTTGAAAAAAAAAAAAAGAGAGTTTTTTTTTGTAATGGTTCGTGTGCCGGGTGACAAATTAAAATTATAGAAATTGAATTTATAAAAAAATGATACTTAAGGGAGTTTTAAGAGAAGAGAGTATTTTAATAAGCTTGAGTGTAATGTATATGTATTGATTGTCCTAAACAAAACATGAGACAGCGTACAGATCCGGTTGCCTAACGATTCTCAAATGGTCAGCAATTCCTGTTGATCACCGATTCACATTGCTCAACGATTCCTGGTGCACAAAGATTCTCCTCCTTCAGCGAGTTCCAGCAGTCCAGCGCCTTACAGTTCATCGAATTCCAGTTAGACAGCGGTCCAATCCTTCAGCGAGTTCCAGCAGTTCAGCGCCTTACAGTTCATCGAATTCCAGTTAGACAGCGGTCCAATCCTTCCGCGAGTTCCAGCAGTTCAGCGCCTTACAGTTCAGCGAATTCCAGTTAGACAGCGATCCAGTTCTGCAACGAGTTCCAGCAGTGGAGCGATTTACATTTCAGCGGTTTCCAAGTGTGCAGTGATATCAGTGTTTTTTTTTCCAAAGGAAAGATATTTTACACTTTCCACCATAACTACAAGGGGACATAGTGATATTATTAGGGACCATATGCGTAAGTCCCTGATCCCAACAATTATCCAAGTGACGGTCAAAGTGACTTTGGTTATCATAAGTGAACAATTTTACAGATATACACCTTGAACTTGTGTGGAACTATATTGTTTAAAAAAAAAAAAAAAAAGACATATCACCAGTGGACGAACTTGTGCTTACATGAATAGACTTTTAATCGATAATAAGTACAACTGAACGACACAGATATCGTCATTTTCAGACACATTGAGAATTGTATTTTGTATAGTATTTTCGTGTTCTTTTGATGGCATATAAGAGTATATATATGATAATATGATTTGTGTATATGTGTATATAGTACATTTTTACAGTAGATACAGATGAGAGAAAGACGAGTTGTTGGACTACACAGTGGACACGCATGCAGCAACTATGAGCTGGCACTTTTGTAATTGGCTTTTTTCCCACCAAAATTTTGGGGGGGGAAGAAGGGTAATTGTTATATTGTAATTTTCAATTCCCAATATAACATTGCTCTTTTGAAAGAGGAAGTGGACCTAAGAAGACGGTCCCTCATGAAGTGAGGCAATTTTTGTAACATTCCCTCGAACGCAGCTGCACCGGACATTCATTTCGAAAAGAGAGGGTGCTTCTCAAGTTCATGTCAGCGTTAGGTGTTACAACAAACGGAAGGGGTTGAACTTCTTGACCCCAGAGTCAATTAATATCACTTGAACCTTGGGAAAATTCTCGTGAGAACTTTCAACGATTTTAAAACTGGAGACTGCATATCTCATATTTCAGGGGGGGCCTTGACCAATAATATAGCCTGAAGGGCGTAGCCCTTAATTTACTTAGCCAATTATGGACAGGGGCGCCTTGTTAAGGGGGTAGAGACAGAGAGCAACTTTGGACTTTAAGTTTTTGAAATCGGGGACTTGAATTTTGTGAGTGAAAAGAAGAGGTCGCAAGAGCGACGGATCTCGGAGAGAGCGAGCCCGCGGGACAGAGCCGGAGCGCGCCGTCATAAAGTCCGACATCGGCAGTGATGATCGAGGTAGGACAATTCTACACATATTTTTGCACTTTGATTATTATTATCTCTCTGACCCTCCTAAATAAGGTTAACCTGGGCCATTAAGACGTAGGCTAGTAAGAATAGTGAGTTAATGCACATTAATGGGTTAATAATTGTAATGCTCATATTATGATCATAGAATGAGGAGATTTGATTGTCTTAATGTACTACACTAAAGATGTTGGTATATGAAATTTACCAGATGTTAATAGTTATTAAATAAGGTTTTATCTTAATGAAATAAATTCTTTGTTATTGTTTAAAATTAAGCCTCTTCATTTTAATTACTGGTATTATGTATTTCTTTATTTACTCCACTTTACGAGATCGGTCTATATAGCGTCAATACCTGACGTGTGAGGAATCACATATCACGCTCCCCTCTGGGATTGATGACGGCTCAAAATGGGTGCAATTCTCCGAAATCAGACTGTGATGACAGAGCTTTATAGCTTTGTTTTCCTAAAACTGCAATGCAGGCGGTCTTAAGGTGTATGAACTCTGAAACTGTTCTGAAAATGGCTGAAAATAGGCTCGAAAAAATGACGGGTTCCTCACAGAAAGCTTATAAATTTTTCTAAAGCCACTGATAAAATTTCTTTAAATTTATGCAAAATTGACATATTTTTAATCTTGCTTATTTGAAAATATTTGACAGACTTTTGAAGATATTTTATGCAAATGATCACAAGTAAGAAAGGGTGAGCTTTATAGAACATACAGAATTTTACGTATGAATCATAAAACCATAAGAGTTTTCCTGGTCGGAAGGTCAGGCAGTTATGGATATAGTAAAATGAAAAAAATATTACACGAAAGAGCCCTGCGATTTTTCAACTGCAACACTCTAATTACGCCCCTCCCCATTACTGCAACACTCTGATTCTGGGTGTTGCAGTAATCTATTATCAAACTCAAGGAATCAGGGTTGGGTTTCTCTCTAAACAGTGGAAGAAATACGAACTGGAAAATATGTAACTCTTCAACTCCTTTTCCATATAGCGATGGAGAAAA
Source organism: Amaurobius ferox (assembly GCA_951213105.1). Taxonomy (NCBI): domain Eukaryota; kingdom Metazoa; phylum Arthropoda; class Arachnida; order Araneae; family Amaurobiidae; genus Amaurobius; species Amaurobius ferox. The sequence goes on along the minus strand of OX578140.1, from coordinate 43,036,953 downwards.
CTTGCAATTTAATTGTCACTCTCGGACGGGAGACAATGTAAGAAAACTTAGCACTTCTTAAGCATTTTGGTACAGATTTAAGCAGTTTTAAGGTCCATAAAAATAAAAATAAGGGATTAAGCAGTTTTCAATATCTTTTAAGGACAGCAAGCACACTAAATTCGCTTATTTATTGTTTTAATTATTTTATTTATATATTTCGTGGGCATTACATACATGAAACAATGAACTTTTATGTATTTATTTATTTATTTATTTATTTTTTCAAAATAATTATACGTTAAATCGAAGTCTGGTGATTAGCCGGAATTCGTTATGTTTGAGAATATATTCTATGGAAGTGTCGACAGTTCCCATCAGTTCTAGGTATTAATTTTTATTTGCCTGTATTTTTTATTTTTTAATGAATTATTTTTTTGCAAAAATTATATAATTTTGATATATTAATAGGATGCAATTTATTTCATTCGAATCGGGCCACAAACGACTATCACATTAAATTTAACAACTTTCAAAGGTGAACACTAAAAAGATCAATTTGAGGGATTGGCAGCGCATACAGATCGACTAATTGCCGCAAGAATAGGAGAAGATTACAGCTTTCATTATCATTAATTATTGGCATCTGTATACGCGAAAATAAGGAAGTTGGAGCAGCATCTGTTTCATGTTAGCTAAATAAGTGTAAGTGTACAACAAGCAGTTCTATTTTGGACACGCCTTTGAATAACCCCATGTTCTGTTTTTTATTTTTTTTTTCCAGAAATTATTTTTAGGGACGAAGCGCTTTGACACTGAACTTGAAATAGGAAATGTTAGGCAGGATGCTGACAGGATGTTGACGATGGGTGAAAAGAGAAGTACATTTTAAATAGAGAATGGAAATATATTTAGGAAAATATTAAATATCAAATGTTTTGATAATACAGTGGAGCCCGCATATTGGGAAGTCACAAGGGCCATAAACTACTAATATTCGGGATAAACGATATTTGCAATAATCGATAAAATGTTTAGGTATAAGATAAACAATGATAATGATTTATCTGACAGTATATTGTGAAATATAAAATCATTATAGTAAGTATAAAATGTATTGCTCTTTTATTTACATTGAAAAAATAAATCAGTAACTTTCTTTTGAACATTTGAATGTACAACACATTTGCTTAGTACATTTTCTATTGCATTTAAATTGTCACTGCAGTTAACGGTGTGTGCTTCCAAATAGTCAGGTCAATTTTGGAAAGTTTTCACGAGTCTCCTTGAGTTCACATAATTGAAAAACAACGTTACAGGCAGCCATTCTTATTACGTGAATGTAGGGTTGCTATATTTGGGGCTTTCTTGAGAGGAATGACATGTTGGACGATTTATCGCCATTTTGGCGACATTTTGGAAGGTAGAAGAACAAGAACTTTCTCGAAATAACCAATATTTTTGGCGATACTACCTCCTACCGAAAGTCTCCAAATATAAATGGTAAGATTTACAATTTACCCTTGCCTATTTTATTCTTCGCAATACCTCCTGTCTATCCCACTGGAAAATCTGAATAAATTAAATTATCAACATTTGTCTTTTGGCACTATTATGGGCGATAAAAATGCTTATTTATGTAGCGGGTGCATATATGATTTGTAAATACTTTAAAATGTAAATAAAAATATGTATTTAAACAAGAAAACAATTGATTCATGTTAGTGTTTTTGAAATTCATTCCTTCTTAACTTGAATGAATGTGTCTTACCTTTTAGCGGCCAGCAGTTAAGTGGGGTTATCAATGCCACAGTAATCAAAAATGCAGAGCAACCCCTGTATTATTATCATGAAAGTAGTTGCACTGTCCGAACCTAAAGTAAAGTTAGATGAAGTGAAAAGTAAACAAGTATTGGACTACATACTTGCTTTCTGGGCGAAGAGAGCTATAGGAACATCTGAGCTGCAAATAAATTGATAAGCTGAAACACCTTGTACGTCGTGCGGCATGTAACCCGTAATGGAAGAGATCCTGTAAAAAAGCACACGATTTCGAATAAAATGCAAAGTTTAAACGCACGAACATTTCATAAACAGGAATAACATAACATCCCAATAAGCAAACGATACGAACACTAGATTAAGAAAATCTGATGTGGGCAACACATGACTTTCCTTATATAATGTAATGAATTTACTACTTTTACAGTAAAAAAATAGGTTTTTCTTATAGTAGATACTAATATTCTCTCCAAGATATTGAATTTTCGACAATTAGTCGTCATTTTCATTGATTTAGCGTCATTTTTATCCATTTGGCGAGATTTTCGTTAATTTGGCAACATTTCAAAAAGTCGCCAAGTTGGTGACATTCCGCCAAATTCGTCGCCAAAATCTCGCCAAGCGTTAATGAATAAGTTATTCTTATAGCAGACAAATGACTATTGGCGTTCAAATACAAAAGTATTACTCAAAAGTATCTTTTTCCATGAATGGAACGAGCTAGATCCACGAGAATGATGTCACCCAATTTATCGTATGGTATTACATATGAAAAGTGAACATGTTTCTCAATAGGAAATATTTTTTTTATTTTATATGACTTTTTGATATTCATTTTTAAAAATGTGCAATATCTCGAGAACGGTTTGTGTTAGCGTTCTAAAATTTATACCAATCGTTTTCTAATGAAAAATTACATAAGAAATGTCTATTTGCGTAACTTTATTAGTGGTTTTGATTTTTTGACGATTTTTTTCAAAATTTCATTCGAAAATTTAGGGGAGTTCTGAACATTCGATTGCGTATAAAAACAATAGGCTTCCAGTGTTTACGGATTGTGATTTTTGTGCCAAATTTGGTTCGAATCGGTCTATTCGTTCGTCAGTTATCGTCTCCACACACTCACTGACACACACACACACACACACACAGACATCACTTCAAAAATGTTTGATTCGTGATCAGGGATGCTTGAAACGTGCTCTCCCGTCGAAAACTCAAATTCGAATTTTCGACCTCGTTACAATACTTTCCTTATACATTATGTATATAAGGAAAGTAAAAATGATACGAATATTTCATAAATAGAAATAATATAACATCATAATAAATAAATCATATGTGCATTACATTAAGGAAATTACATTAAAGAAACTGATACGAACATCACATTAATGAAATGATACGAACATTACATAACAGGAAAAACACACAGAAAAACATTAATATTCTGTAGATAAAATTGTATCTTTTCTGTCATCATTTCCATATTCATCTTTTTAATATTCATTATACATGCCCAAAACAAATCGTTTGACTCTCTATGAATGTTAACAAGAAATCGAATATATTTTAGTTAATTATATTAATAAGCAATTATAATATTATAACTACACATTGAATAATTGGTCCTTTATGTCTTATTCACACATGCCTCTGGACTCCAGTATGACTGAATCTTGTTACAATTTAAAAGATATTACTTTGAAATAAGCACAAAAATTTTAAGTCAAAATGGTAATATATTTGGAAACGTCATTACGATAGTGAAATGTATGGAAATAAAGTTTCTCAAATCTCACGAATATTAAAAGGAAACAAAAAAAAAACATTAAAACGAGATCTACTGCGTTGTACCCAAAATATGTTAAAAATGCGTGCATTTATTTTAATGGGCATTTTTTAGAAAACTATCGTTATATTAAATCATTTATTGCTGAGCAAATCTTAAGTAGTACCTCCCCCCCCCCACCTAAAAAAAATACACATTCAAGAGACACTCTAACAAAAATTGTATTTTGCTTTTATTTTTGCGTCTGTAGCGGATATATTCTAAAGTTTAAGCTTCAGGCCTTTAACTACCAATATCCCCCCACCCCACCCCTACTCTCCGAGACCCAGGTTTTTAATTTTATATGTTGAGACATTCAGCATTACATAGATAAGTTTGCATCTTACTTTTGCATTTTTTTTATATAGATATTTCATGTCATGCATTATATAAGTACGTTTAAAACTACAAATTCGTTTTCGATTTATTTTTAATTATATGGCTTATTCATATTTAAAAACAAACTTTTGTAATAATATTTAAACTAAACTAAAATAAAATGAATAAATAAAAACGTGTAAAGAATTCTCTTGAACCGACGAAGGGGGGGGGGAGAGGAGGGGGTTAACTGGATTCGTAATCGTAAAAAGGGGTTCCTGACCCTAATTATTCGGTCAGAAACTTTAACGGATTCAATAATAAACGCATTTGAAGGAATCGAGAGGACGCAAAACTCACAGGTTTGAGAAGGGTTCTTTGCGGTCCTAGAACTACCCCTCTCAAAAAATATATAAATCTCCTTATTCAATATCAATCGTATGACGACGTCACCGAACCGCATTATATCCCCAATGCGCAATATTTCTTTTTTTATTCTGAAAGTAGCACTGACGTCATGGTTTTTCACTTAGTGCCAAAATATTGTAAATCCGTCAGTCACATCTTTTACAGCCAAGTGTATATGTTAAAGACCATGTGATTAATGAGGTCATTATACGTAATGGCCTAGCATTATGTACAATGACCATACGGATGACCAGAGGAATCCGGCCGAGTGATAAATATTTATTAATTTATCAATTTGATTGGGCAATATGCAAAATTTGCAATGCGATTGCAAGCGCAAAGGGGCGGGATTAAGAAATTCTTCTAAAAGGCCTATAGTTTCTTTAAATAATGATTCTAATAGATAAGAATTGATGATTCTAACTTTAAAGATTTCCATTATTTTTTAAAAATTATTATTATAGAAAAAAATTATTTTCTTTTACGTAAACTTAGACAAGCAACTAAACTAATATAACTAATTTTGTTATGAAACCTTATAAGAATCAAATGTTTTATTTTACGAAAATGTTGAAGCACAATTTAATTTTATAGCTTTTGTTTTATATTTTAATATGAGAAAGAACATCTGAATTAATTTAAAAATAAATGGGTATATCTCAGTTTTTAAAAGTCGTGTCAACAAACTGCATACAATTAAAAAAATATTATTACAGACGAAAACGATTTCATTTTACGTAAACTTAAGTAAGCAACTAAAGTTACATGTTTGGTACCTCTGGTTTTTAGTACACGTCCAAATTACTATTATCACCATCGTCATCTTTAGTTCTCCGAGCGAAGAAAGTCATTTATTGCACGGTTGCTGTATAGCATTATGCATATATGCACAATGCTTTTTTGTATACTGCCTCGTCAAAGTAATAAATTAACAAATATTTATCACTCTGTCCGACTCCTCTGGTCATTATACATAATTGTGTATAATGACCTGTTAAGCAATTGGTCCATTCCATATACTATACTTCTTTCGAAAAACAAACTGGGAACCAGGGTTCTGCATCCAACCAAACCAGCAAAAAGAAAAAATATCAACCCGCCCACGTAATAAAGAAATATTGTACATCCGCAACCCGACCTGAACCTGTAACCCGAATACCCGCGGGAATTGTATTTCAGAATTATATGCAGTAGTTTTAAATCTCTAATGCATATGCACGATATTTTGCTGTGCTTTCCAAAAATGCATTTATTCAATTACTGTCATACAAAAATGTGATGAGATAATAATCTGTAGAAATAATTTTTGTAGGTAGATATGCAACCCGACTCGCAACTTTAAAAAATCAAAGGAACACGACCCGCGGGTAACAGCAAATTCCCGACCAGTGGTGCCGCCAGATTTTTTTTTGTTGTTGTTGTGTGTGTATGTGGGTTTCTGTAACCAAATATATTTTTCCCATTTCTCCAAATTTCAATGGGTTCCAATTAGTTTCTAAAAGGGGTAGGTACGACCATGGTCGCCCACAGAACTTTTTCCAGTGGAGCAAACTCAAGGATAAAACGTACAATATCAACTAGTTTAATGCCTGTCTTCGTAACCTTGAAAGTCCAACCCCTCTTGCCCCACCCCCACCCCTATGGGCACTCATGGTTATGACCTCCCCCCCCCCCTGGTGACGCCACTGTTCCCAACCCAATGCAAGCTTTTACTAGGAATACAGCATGTTCAGCCGATAAAGGAAGAAATATCTATATAACCTAAAACTGACTCATGTTGAAAATCAAAGTCTCAATGCCAATGCGTCGTAATATTATAAAATCTCACGACACAGCCATAAAAGTTATCTCGACGAGAACCCAATCTGGAACGACCTTGAATGGAGTTATGCAACCGTCGTAAATCAATTGTTCTAACGCCTTTAGCACTTTCATGCCATCGTAATCTTTCTTTTTATTATTATTATTTTTACTCTCGCATCACTGTGTATCGTAGTTATGCGGTCGTATTCTTCATCTGGCTGACGTCCAAAAACTACACATCTGTTGCGTCAGCCCTCTCCCAAAGATACCCAGAACTTGACCTCCGGGGTCTTTCGGGACTAATTTCGACGTTCAAGTGCATAACTTACATAATCACCTCGCAAGTGAAATGTTATATAAAACCTATTCACGCAGCATAAAATAAAAGTACGCATCAAATATTTCTCTTGAAGTGTGATGTATCAGATTTTTAAGCAAAATAATAAAACATAATAAATTACTGACTGCCAAATAGGTTTCGCCATCAATTAAATTCGTAAAAAAATTGACATATACGTGATTTATATTTTAAGAGTTAAAACATACAACGAAGGCAAGTAAATAAGCGCCGAAGTAACTTTGTAAGGAAATGTTCGTGAGTGTACAGGTTATAGATTTTTCGATAGCAAAGAGCCCATACTCGATTGAATAAAAGTAGTTGCACTGCCCCCAGAGAATAAATTTTAAAAAGTTTGGATACGGACTCGGCAATAAGGCGAGATAGACGAAAAAATCCAACTACAAAGTTATAGGGCGTTGTGTAGTGAGCATGAATCAATAATGAAACTGCTACAAAAAGTATTTATTTAACATAACATAGTTATTGACGAATTGCTGTTATATTTAGTAATGCTAAAATAAACAAAGCTTAGATGCACAAGAATCTAATGCACATCATATTCAAACTTCCCTACGTCAGTAACGATGAACATTTGAATTTCAGAAAAAATATGACTGCGAACTTTGACAAACAGTGCAGGTATCACCGCATTACAATTCCTAACGACTTTTTAACAAGTATTTATAGTCTTTCATATACGCGCTCCTGATGTAGAAGATTATCTTCTTTGTAGGAATCGACAACTTTGTAACTGACATTTTCCCCCTAGTATTTAGCTTTGTTGACGAGTTCGCTATCCTAACTTCTTCAATTCTCCACTAGTAATTTCTCCAATTCTCCACTTCGTTTATTCGAGCGTTTATGGTCACTTTACTGCAGATACACCTAACATGTACGATCGTAGATATTACCTTACAAAGTAATTCGGATACTTGGAGGATTTCCCTGTATAGACTATGTAACTTGGTAGATTTATAGCTTTTCCTACAAATCGCTATAGCAAACTAGCATTACTACACGTACAGAAACTATTGTTTTGGCAAAATAAACTAAACTAATAAACTAAAGTGTTTTTTTGCCACAATTCTTTGACGTTCAAATGCTTTAATTTGACACGAAAAAGAAATTTTATAGTAACCCATTCAATAGCTTTAAAATTAGCAAATATAGTTTCAAATTACGTTTGCAAACACCCATAATCCCAAAGAAACATGACAAAACTGCGAACAATGCATATGTGATAAAAAAAACTCATTCCTACAACAGTTATGCAACGGAATAATAAATCCATTGTCTCTGAAACTGTTTACCATAACATAAACCTCAAATCTTCAAGCCTAAAACAGCCATAGCACGATTGTTACGTACGTCATGGCGTTATGATATAACAATTGGCAGAAATCCAAATACGAGTGAGATTCACGCAGTCAGTTGAAATGTTTCCATTTTCGCCGTTTTGTTTTTTAAAAATATTGGAAAGAAGCAATCCACTTCATTTAATATTTATCTGCCAATTATAATCTCGCTTTTAAGAAACTTTCATTGTGGGTTAGAAGCATGGGAAATGAATGTCACTGTGCATTTTGCGAACGATATATTTGTTCTCTAAATAATGATATTTGTCATAAAAAGCGGACAAAAGAAATGTTTTATGCCTATAATTGAGACAAAAGAAATAATATAAATAATAGAAAATAATTAACAAAAGAAATGTTTTATACCTATAACTGAGGTATAGGGTTACTATATATCTTAAAGAAAGACAAGTCCTCATTTCAATGTAGAAAATGTGATATGGCAGCACATGATTTTCACTACAGGCGAAAATTAATTTTCTCTTTATTTCTTTCATTCATTCATTCATAATTCATTAAATTGAGTTCAGTTGCATGACTAACGTGATAAATTGTTTGAAATTATATCCAATTTGCAGGGTTTTTTTTTTAATTTGGTTACTAAAAGGTCGCATTTTATTTAACAACTTCGCCATGTGCTTTTTGGAGCAGCAATACTTCTAAAAACCGCATTACAAGCAACAACGTTCCCATGTGGTGGATCCTAAATATACAGGCTGGCGCAGCAGTGGTCATATTTATTTGCAGTTGAAGCGATGGCTGTGCATGGTGAAAAGGGGTTATTTTCCCGTCCTTTTCTCAGGATCTAGAGGAAATGTGCAATTGAGGCCAGTGAAATGTACACATTCTAGACTCCTTTCTTGAATGATTTGTACAGATTTTTGGCGGCAAAATCACCCATTTCACATCCAAATTGCGTATCAATTATTATCAATCATGCAACATTGAAAAGCGCGCGCCATTAAAATAGCACAGGCAGACGACAACTGGCTGTACCATTTATGTGTGATGCGAGCTTATCGCATTGTAAAACGTCGCTAGCTTCTTAAAATTATAAAAACTTAAATATCTCCAAAATTATTTATTCTAGAGTAATCAGGTGAGTCTTTTTAGTTTTGTGGTAAAAAATTACGTGCTAAACGTGCACCCTGTCGTTACATTTAAGCATATTTAGTCTATTATTTAAGATTTTGACAATTTTTGCTGGTCGTTTTGCAAAAACCAAAAGATCGATTTTCCAAAGCGAATGCCAATAGTAAATAACATGAAAATGGGATATTTCTTACCGTTGATCCGCATAAATAATCTCCCCTTGCAAGCCGTGCATGGTGAAGTACGCGTCTTGATGAGACTCAATGTAGGATATGTCGATCTCTGGTTCCAGACGCACAGGCTCTATGAACATCAGCACCACAGCAGAAGATCCAAAGTCTTTCAGACGGCCTGAAACGGCACAAAATTCGAAATGGATATTTGGCTGCAAATGCAATAACAAAGTCACAAAATCAAATAATTTTCTTTCATAAATTCTAACTTTTCGATCTCCTAAACTTTCTGAGAAAATGCTTACATTTCTCAAATTATTTTTTACTGTACTGGTTATGATATCATGCTATGCCGGGTGCATCATTAAGTATGTCCGAAAGGAATCAACGGAAGTAAAGTGAAAAATAATCAGCCAGAAGAGGAGAATTTAACTATGACAGTTGCATTCTGTGGGAAACTATAATCTAAAAATTCGATATTTAATTCCTATAAGCCACCCCCCTTCAGAAAAAATATCAATTAGTAAAGTTTGCATCGGGCGTAAATAGGAAGAAAGAAATTTACCCGGTAATTGTTAATGACAACTTTTCTGAGATATTCTATTCATTGCTATTAGGCATTTTTCGTTCGATTGCAAGAAACCAGCAATAAATACGCTCAATAAGTAAAATACAGTTTGTTCGAAGGGTAGGGGAAACTTGAGCAACACATATAAGCGAAAAGAAAGCAGCTGTATGCTGCATGATTGTATTATTTGTACGTATATACGTTTCTCGAGGTTTCTTTATAGTATACGTTATTCAAAATAAATATTAGCAAATTTGAAAAAAAAAATAAATCCTTTTATGCTATACGTTTTGTCACGTTTGTGATAAATCAAACGCTACTTGTAAAATGTACATCATCTTTATAAGAACGGAATCAAACTTCCATAATGTTTGAAGAGACAATTTCGATTTTTCTATAATAAATAAATTTGTAGATGTTCCCCTCCGACATACACTGACTTCCAAAAGTTAAGCAAGCAATGCAAATTTTCATTAATCGAAAGTGTATTTGAATTTGATTGGCTGAAAATCGCTGCGGATGTAGATGGCAGTTTGCAAATATCGTATGTTACAGCCAATCACGATTGATTGTCCGAATATATGCTAATTAGGCAGTCGTTGTAGACGCCAGCATTCTGAAGGGTTTGAAGAGGTGCATTTAAATACTGATACGAAGCATTTATAACTTTTGTAGGATTATTTTTGATGATATTCGTGCTTCTAGGGCTGAAAGAAGACGAATGACAGATAGTGAACGCTGGCGTGCTGTCGGACGCATTGAAGCAAGACAGTCAATCAAAGATGTCGCTATTTTCTTTGGCGTTGATCATTCGGTAATTTCTCGATTATGGAAACGATTACAAACAAGTCAAACAGCTGTCCGGAGACCTGTGCCCGGTCGTCCAAGGGTTACCACCCCCTCTAATGATCGGTATATTGCTATAGTAGCCAAGCGGAATCGACGAGCGACCTCCACAACTGTTACATTCATGGTTGTAGCGGCACTTGATAAGACAATATCTGCAAGTACTGTGCGCCGAAGACTCCACGTGAAAGGGACTGTACGCCCGAGTACCATGTTTTTGTGTTTCACTAACCGTCCAAGTCAGAGGGGCAAGATCAAAGTGGTGTCATCAACATGTCAATTGGACTGTCTCAGATTGGTGCAACGTCCTGTTCACGGACGAGGCCATATTTGCCTAGGAATCAGACGATAAGCAGATAAGGGTTTGGAGAGAACGAGGCACACGCAATCAGGCCAAGAACATCATCGAACATCACGCATTCAGAGGTGGCAGTGTCATGGTGTGGGCTGGAATTTCAATGGGATATCGCACAGTGCTGCTCATCTTTAAAAGCGGTTCTGTGACGGCTTCGCGTTATCGGAATGAAGTCCTAGACTCCATTGCGAGACTCTACGCTGCAGCAGTTGGTCCCGATTTCCTCCTTATGGACGATAATGTCCGTCCCGTCCCCATCGAGCTAACATCGTTGACGAATAACTGGAAAGTGAGGGCATTCCTTGTATGGAGTGGCCGGCGTATTCCCCGACCTTAATCTCATTGAAAAGCTTTGGGACGCCCTCGGGCTTGCTGTCTCTGCACATTTACCTCCTCCAGCCAGTCTCAGAGAGTTGGAAATTGTTCAATTGGAGGAATGGCCATTGCTGGCATCTGCGATGGTTGATCACCTCCTTGAAAGCATGGAAAATCGCTGTAAAGTTTGTGTGATGGTCCGGCGTGGTCACATACCATATTAATGTAAGTTTTGTTTGGTTTGTTTACCTTTAAACATCATTTTGTTAATGACCCAAATGTGACGTCATCATATAACTTACGAAAAGTAAATATGTTTTTTCATCTTTGTACATAATTCTTGTTTTCTTTAATGCATAAAGACATTTGCTACCTTCATGTACAATTTTGAGTTAATCAAAGCTTTACTTTTCCATTTTTGTTGATTTGACTGTCCGTGCTTAATTTTTGGAAGCCAGTGTATTTACTTTCAAAGGAAGTTAACTATTTACACTTGCAGTTCAGGTAAAATGGAATAAGTGAGGAATTTCAATCATTGATATTTAAGAGAATTTTACATCAAAAGGAACCGGATCAATTTCTTTTGCTCTAAGGCATTCTTTTTATTGGGAGCCCGTATAAAAATTTCATTTCACATTTTTAGGAAAATAACCAGTAGCAAAATTCTCCTCTGTTTCATAATAATTTAAACTGCTTCTTGTGAGAATAAAACTTCCAATACATCCTTAAAGAAAGCAGGAATGTGAAAATTAAGTGACTACAACTGTTTCTAGAGCAGTCTACTAAGGCATTTCTTTCTTACCGATTGTTAAGAGAAGAGGCTGTTTTTTGGCCTGAAGAAAAGAGCTATAAAACGCCCTCGAAACAACTGCAGTCACCTGATTTTTTTTATATGTCTGCTTTCTTTAAGGAATTACGGAAATTTTAATTCTCCTCTGTTTGCTGATTATTTTTCACGTTTCACTTTACCTTTACGACCAACTGATGATTTTTATGTTTTCTCCGGACACTCACACCAGGCACCTCAACTACCATTTTCCTTTAGCCGACGTGGCGGTCGAGCGGTCAAGGTAAGGGTCTCCTCCTGCTCGCTCGGCTGCCGAATGGTGTGTTCGAGTCGCACCTGCGGGTATGGAAATTGCGTTGTTGGGCGCAGCGTGTCCCGCCCCCACTGGTGCAACATCATGTCCGGGCTAAATGGTTCGCGATCCTGGACGATGTACAGGTGAATGATGATGTATCAAGTGTCTGGCAATTGTTTTAAAAAATATTAGAATGGGTGATTTAACTCAGGAAGATTTTTGTGTGTGAGAGGGGGGGGGGACGAAAATTAAATATGAATGCCTAAATTGAAAAATCTTACCAGACTTTTTTTTATTCGGAGCGTGAGACTGCTTGTGGCCATTGGTGTTCCCGTTCTGGTCATTGAGGTGCACAGAGATCTTGAAAAGCATCTTCCTGTACCTGATGTCGTTGGAGCGAGGGAGAGGTCTCTGCTGCATGTGAGCTTTGATTACTTTCGACCTTTTCCTTGGACCTGTAAACATTGAAATAAAGTTCATTGAAATAACTCCGAAAATCCCCGATTAAAAAAAAAAAAAAAAAAAAAAAAAAAAAAAAAAATATATATATATATATATATATATATATATATATATTTAAATGCGATTCATGACCAGAGTTGGATAATTATTACTTTCCCTGCAGTACACGGTAATGTATAGGGAAATTGCAATGTATAGGAATGTACTGGGGTCATGCCGAAATCGCAACTCGAGTTTTCGACGGATCTACACGTTTTGGGACCTCTAGAATACGAAAAGGCTATTTTAGCTTGACGTCTCTGTGTATGTGTAAATGTGTGTGTGTGCGTGCGCGCGAAATGAATGTATCCACTCTAACTCAAAAACTAATTGACGAAATTTCATAAAATTGGATAGGTAAGTTACTTGTGAGTTGTTCTGGTGCTAATTTGATTTTGGTACGATTCGGTATAAAATAGCCCACCTTTTTGCGAAATGGCCCGCAAAAATTGCCTATATCCACTATAGCTAAAAACCTAATTGATCAAATTTCACAAAATTGGGTCGATAAGTCCCATGTGCGTTACTCTGGTGCTGATTAGACTTTGGTACAATTCGGGAAAACAAAATGCGCCTTTTTCTACTAAAATCTAAAATAAAAGACTACACATGCTCAAATACAACCATTAAATGCTTGTTTTATACGTAATTCTTGTCGATGAAAAGAATAAGACCAACTCCATTACTCTAAGACTAGCCGTTCTCGAGATATTTTAGTTTTTTCGCAATTTCGCTACGCCACTTTTGAAAAGAAGTCCAGCTACAAAATGAAAACGAAAATTGAATTAAAAGTGCAAATTCAGCGTAATTTTAAATAACTATTCGAGTTATTTTGTTCCCCCTTTGCAGGATCCCCCCTTGCAGAATCCCCTTTTGCAGGCAGTGGCGTCCATAGACGCCAAGGTCTGCAAAGGGGGACCAAACTGTTTGGGATAAGGTATGTCAAATACCTATTTTTCTGAGAGGTTCTTCGCTTGGGATTGAAGCTGTCCCACCCGTAAGCAAACGGTTAATGTCTGCATACAATATTTTATTCCTAAATATTTCCAGATATACAGGCTTCCTAGGAGGGTCCTTAAACACCCCAAGAACATTGTGTGGAAAGTGTGAATGTACACCACAGGTGTACCTATAGTATAGTGAACATGTTTGATCGAATAAAGGTGATTGCAGCTCACTTAGATGATAATTTTAAAAGTTAGGAAACGAACTCTGCAACAAAAACACAAATGCCAATTACAGAGTTGTAGAACATTGTCTAGTGAACAGAAATCGAAACCAGGAACGAATGAAACGCATATACGGGAGGCAATAAATATTTGTTAAAAAGTTGTATTATCAGGACCTTTAACACTGTAAGCGGTCATATTCTTTCTGGAATTCAAATGTGCATTGTTTGTGACAGAGGACATTTTGAACAGGCTGTACACAAGATTCCTGTGCACGTAAGTGTTGTTTATTGTATCATTCCTGAATAGGACCACCTATACTGTCAAATAAACCTATAGTGACAAATCAATGCCTTCTGTAGCAGTTTTAGGGTCAAATCAATGTCTTCTGTAGCAGTTCTGGGGTCAAATCAATGCCTTCTGTAGCAGTTTTAGGGTCATATCAATGCCTTTTGTAGCAGTTTTAGGGTCAAATAAATACCTTCTGCAGCAGTTGTGTGGTCAAATGAATGCCTTCTGTAGCAGTTCTAGGGTCAAATCAATGCATTCTGCAGCAGTTTCAGCAGTTTTAGAGTCAAATCAATGCCTTCTGTTGCAATTCTAGGGTAAAATCAATGCCTTCTGTAGCAGTTTTAGGGTCAAATACATGCATTCTCTAGTAGTTCTATGGTCAAATTAATGCTTTCTGTAGCAGTTTTAGGGTTAAATCAATGCCTTCTGTAGCAGTTTTAGAGTCAAATAAATGCCTCCTGTAGCAGTTCTATGGTCAAATCAATGCATTCTGTAGCAGTTTTATGGTCAAATACATGCATTCTCTAGTAGTTCTATGGTCAAATCAATGCTTTCTGTAGCAGTTTTAGGGTTAAATCAATGCTTTCTGTAGCAGTTTTAGAGTCAAATAAATGCCTTCTGTAGCAGTTTTCAGATCAAATAAATGTCTCCTGTAGCAGTTTCATAATCAATCCCTACCCGTGATCCAATGCTTTATACTACTTTGTAATTGCTATTTTTCGTCTATCTCACTTTATTGCCGAGTGTGACATCCTAACGTTTTAATTTTAAGCTAAGGCTTTTAATCACTTTTATTCGGGGCGGGTCAGCCTAGTGGGTTAGAACGGGATGATTATACTCTGATGACCCGAGTTCAATTCTCGGTTCTGCCTAAATTGTCTCCATGATCACGCGGAGTACGGTAACGTTAAATATGTGAATTTGTATATCCTTCCGAGAGGTTAGTGGTGGGGGAAAGAGGTAACGGTCCCTGTGGATGCTACCTCCCACTGGGTTCTAAATTGGGTGACAACGTCCCGGACGTCAAAAAGATACCCTACACTTTCGGGTATGTCGGACGGTCTGAGTCGGAAGAATCATTTTTATTCGATCGTGCATGGTCACTTTACTCTAGATAGACCTAATGTGAACACTCATGGTCATTTCCTTACAAAAATTTTGAGAACTTTTTTAAGAAACTTATATATAATTGGCATCATTTTTAGAAAACCTGGAAGAACTTTCAATACATCAAAAACTCTTAACGTTTATGTTTTTAGGGCTTTAAATCGCACTTACGGTCGAATTTCAAAATTATCATATGGGATATTCATTCAATTTGTTAATTAACTAGAACAGAGACATGCTTGCTTTTAAACGAATAAAAGTTATTAAATTATAAATAGCACGTTAAAATGTAATAAGGTTTAAATACGGATTTTGAGTAAACAACTTTTTGTTTCATTGTACAGTTTCAAATGAAACTGGAATTATACTGTGGTGCTCTATTTTCATATTTAAACAACATTCTCAAGAAAATTTCGACAAATTATATTGTTTGCACATATTAATATTCAAGCACACACATTTCAAGTAAGCATCTAAATATTTCTTTTTCAATATCCAAACACATATAGTATGAGACGAATAAATAAGTAGAGGAGAAGCTATACATTTTTAAACAGGTAGGCATTGAAGCACACAGATTGATTTTATTACATTTAAAAATGCAGAAAAGTCCTTGATTTTTTTTTTAAATTAAAGCATAATTTAATCATTAATATCATATGCGGATGAAAATAAAGTGAGAATCTTTTTGGTGCAAAAGAACGCAGTTCAGGAAAGCTGTGCGATTTAATTAAATCAAATATATTTTCACTTTCGACGGAAATTTTTATTCATTTACATTTAATACTATGCAGTTAGGACAGGTAAATATGGAGTAGAAGTTTAGTTTACTTTTAACTTAATATAATTTTAATTTAACTTCCAATTTAAAATAATTTTCCACAGAAGTTTTTTCCTACATAAGCTGCTGCTGTATAATAAAGAGTCTTTCATTATTCAAATTATTTGTTTAATAATTTAATGTGAAAGCTGTATATTGAACGCTTTTTTAAAATTAAAATTAATTGATTATCAGATTACGTTTCGATTCTCTCTATGCATGGAAGAATAATTTCGGTTAGTGAGTGAATCGCAACAGAGTTCTTTGGCTTTCAGTTCTATGCAATTTTAAAAAGCATTATTATTATCAAAAAACAAATGGAGCTTTTCCTCCTCCACTCACTAAAACTAAATAGGTACAGACCCCTTGGGCCTATATTTTCTTGACTACCATCCTCCCCTTCAATTATAGGCATTTTATTTATTAATAATATAAACACCTTAATTTATCTGTCTATATGTGGGTAACGCTGCTATAAAATGTTTCCAAACGTGTTTCAATCACAGATAAACATTTCAATTTAGATACTAACCCGGACCATCAGCATTTCCATAACCCTCCACGTGACCAATAAATATTCAACCATGTGACCAGGAAAACAATAAATGTAAATATTTTCTCCTTTCAAATTATTTTCAATTTTTCTCCTAGTAATCTTAAGTTCAGTTATTTTTTCTTCCAACAAAGGCTTAGATAAAATTGAAAATAACTTATTTCTTTTAAGGAGGACGTCATGGGCTATATTCTAGTTTGATCATATTTCATCTTCCAATTATGTTAGAGCTTAGCTTTAAAGACTGTACTTCGGAGCTTGCACTGATAAATGTCCCCTAATGATAGTGCAGCGTGCGGAGGCGTAATTAGACGTATGTCTAGGGCGAATCCTAGAGCAGCTACACAGTCGACAGCTACTGCAACAAAGCTATTGATAGCTGAGCTTTTCTTTATTTATGTAGTTATTTATTTATTTAACTTTAAGCGATTGGGCTGGCAGCCGAAAGTGGATAGTAAGGTAGCACATAAACATAGACTCGCATCTCTTTAGGTCGTTGGTCTTTATTTTCTTGTGGCGAAAAGGATGTTGGCAGGCCCGAACCAGCGACCAGGTGCTTACAAGACCGACATTATAACCATAGAACAAAAGCTAGCTTCTGCTCCGTTCTTATAATTCGGGTACAGGTTCTAAGCATCTTTGATCAGATGTCTTTGCTGCCGCACTCTTAACTATCAACCTTCCGCCTTTCATTTTAGACATTTCTTTAATCATATCGCCTATTCCAATTATTCTAGAACTTACTTCAAAGACTATACTTCGTAGCTTATGCTCACGAATGTCACCTAATGACAGTACGGTGTGCGGAGGCGTATTTAGTGACTTGTCTAGGGTGAATCCGCCAGCGTAAAGACCGGCTACACAGTTGCTGAACGTAAGCTATTGAAAGTTGAGAGATTTAAAAAAAAAAAAAATCGGGTTGATCGCCGAAATTGGATAGCAGAGTAGGGCATTAAGGCAGACTTACCCCTTTTTAGGCTGTTGATGACAGAGTTCACTTTCTTCTCGAAGTAGGAGGCATCCCCGCTGTGGATGTAAGAAAACACGGAATTGCCGATGACGTCGATCTAAAAGAGACAGCAGTTCTTAGCAATGGTTGTAGCCATCAAAAGTGTAGGTCTTCGATGCCTTTCATATTTCACAGATTTCCAAATATCTTTTCACATTTCACATGGGACGCCAATGCGGTGGTCACTTACCCCTCTAGCCTTAAATCACTCCGTTTAAATACCAATAACCTTCTTGATGTCATCTCCTCCTCTCTTTCAAATTTGAAATTATCTATTGCCCCAGAAAAATGCAAATCCATAGTTTTTAGCAAAAACAGATCAAAAATTAGACAGCGTCCCTCCTTTAAAATTCAAAATTACAGAATTCAAACTTCTAGACAATTAACCTTTCTTGGATTAACAATCGATAATAATCTTAAATGGAGTTCCCACATTTTTAACCTTAGAGAGAAATGTTTTAAGTTTGCCAGTACCTTTGGGCGGGTTACTGGCAATAATTGGGGAATAGATAAATCCTTTTTAAAAACCTGGTATCTTTCGGTTATCGAAAAGATTATCATTTTCGGCGCGGGAATTTGGGGACAAGCTTTGACTGGGGCTCAGGTCAAAAAACTTTTATCTCTCCAAAGGATTTTTCTTCTAAAAATTGCTTCTGGTTTTCGGACTACTTCCAACATTTCTCTATATTCTTTAACTGGTATCCCTCCCATACATTTTGTTATAAATACTCAATATAAAAAATATAATTTTTGGAAACTCCGGAATAACCTTTTTACTGATCCGTCCCTCCCCTCCCCTTCAAACTTCGATTTTAATTCTCCCTCTTCACTTATCCCCCCCCATCTTCGTATTGCTAACCTTTTACCTCTTGTTCCCTCCACCTTTTCTTATATCAATGTTTACACCGATGGCTCTGCCATTGACGACAAAATTGGTTATGCTATCTGCATTTTTAATAAAGACACATTAGAAAACACCTTTACTTTCAAACTCAACCTTGGGAACACAGTTTTTCAGGCGGAAATCGCCGCTATCCACTTTGCTATCAAATGGGCATCTTCTAATAATTTCAAAATTAACATCTTTTCAGATAGTCAATCCTCTATTTCGGCCCTTAAATCTATTAGAAACAAATCTGACTTTCTGTCCAAAATTAAACTTGAAGCTAATATTAATAAACATTTAATCAACCTTTGTTGGGTCAAGGCCCACTCAGACATCTCGGGTAACGAGGCCGCCGATACAAATGCTAAACTTGCTACCTCTTCCGGCACCCCCACCTCTATACCTTTTCCATACTCCTTATTAAAGAAACACTGTAAACTCGACATCCTAAATTCTTGGCAAAACTATTTAAATGATTATATTTCCCCCAGAAACCACGATCCAGCTAGAATATTAAAATTTCTCCCGAATGTTAACTTTAATACCCACATAACAAATAAATATCTTGTTTACTTTATTACGGGCCACGGCCCATTCCTCGATTACTTATACTTTTTTAAACACAAAACAACCTCATGCTGTACTTGCGGATCCTATGGTGACGCAGACCACTATGTTTTCACTTGTCCCCTTACAAAATCTTTCCACCTTTCTAAACCTTCTGCTGGAAACTCCGCGGCCTGGTTCTCGAGTGTCTGCTCCAACAAAACTTCTATTAACAAGATCAAAAACTGTGTTCTCATAGCGAGAGAAATTTCTAATAAAATTACATAATCAGCCTGGGAGCCTCTTCTGCTTTTAACATTTTCTCTGCTCTCTGGACCCCCCTGAGGTGTCGCTTTTTTGGTGGAGGTTTTTGCTTTGTTTTTGTAGTTGGTTTTGTTTATGTGGTTTGTTTTGTTGTGCTGTTTATATTGTATTGTATTGTATAGTTTTTATGTTTTGTTTTGTTGCCATTCTTTTATTTGTCTTGTTGTAACTGTGTTGTGATTCAATTTTAACCTGTCTTGTAATGTTTTGAATCTAAAATAAAGTTCCCGGCCACACACTTAGCTACAGTAAACCTTCGGGTCTGTCGTGTGGTCTGGGTTTTCAACACTTCAACATGGGACGCCAAATATCGTTTTGTTAATAGACGATAGAAAGAAAATGTCCGATACTACCAACAAATGGCCTTCTTACAGATTAAATTAACTGAAGTGTGGTGGAACTCGACTTTCTCAGACCCGACTCCTTTTTAAAGCAGCTTGTGATTTTTTTTTACCGTAAATTTTACAAGAAAAATATAGAAAAATCTGTATTGTTGTTCCAAATGATTACAATTATAATAGTTTACCTACACTTTACAGGGCTTAAAAAATATTTCGATTGCTAAAGTTTGATAATGTACCCCCCACCCCAGGAGGTAGCTTGCCTCCCCCCCCCCCTCGAAAGGGGCTCATAACGTCACAAACAAAAAATTGTAATATGGCTATTTTTCATTACAATGGTTGAAACTATCAAGTTTTGTGATCATTGTTCCATAAATAACCCCTTTTTAGCATGATTATGTAAAATTTTGTCCTATGATACCATCTTCAGAAAGTATAAAATTAAAAAAAAAATTTATCTATAAAGATTTTTTGCTAGCAAAGCAGAATATATAGTTTAATAAAATTCCATTAATATTTGTGGCAGCTATCATGTACACAAGAAATGGAGTACAGACAGACGGACATCCCTCCAAAAATAATCAAAATGTGTTCAGGAGACCCTGAAACACACACATAATATATATATATATATATATATATATATATATATATATATATATATTGGCATCAAACTCTCGAAATCGAAATATTTCGTGAAAATACTGTTCTCAATACTACGCACGATCATCCCAAAATTAGAAACAATAATACAGAGCTTACTAATAACTCGTTCTCGCCGAAAATGAATAAGCTTACCCATGAAAACGTGTGTGTGTGTGTCAGTGAGTCTGTGAAGACGATAACTGACGAACGAATGGACCGATTCGAACGAAATTTGGTACAAAAATCACAATCCGTAAACACTGGAAGCCTATTGTTTTTATACGGAATCGAATGTTCAGAACCCCCCTAAATTTTCGAATGAAATTTTGAAAAAATCGTCAAAAAATCAAAACCGCTAATAAAGTTAATAGACATTTCTTATGTAATTTTTCATTAGAAAACGATTGGCATAAATTTTAGAACGTTAACATGAACCGTTCTCGAGATATTGCACATTTTTCATAAAAATTATCAAAAAGTTATATAAAATAAAAAATAAAAATATTTCCTATTGAGAAACATGTTCACTTTTCATATGCAATATCATGCGATAAATGGGTGACATCATTCTCGTGGATCTAGCTCGTTCCATTCATGAAAAAAGATACTTTGAGTAATACTTTTGTATTTGAACGCCAATAGTCATTTATCTGCTGTAAGAATAACTTATTTCTCCGTCCATAACGCTTGGCGAGATTTTGGCGACGAATTTGGGGGAATGTCGCCAACTTGGCGACATTTTTAATTGTTACCAAATTAACAAAAATCTTGCCAAATTGATAAAAATGACGCTAAATCAATAAAAATGACGACTAATTGAAGAAAATTCAATATCATGGAAAGAATATAAGTAACTACTATAAGAATAACTTTTTTTTTAGCTGTAAAAGTAGTAAATTCATTGCATTATATAAGGAAAGTCATGTGCTGCCCACATCAGATTTTTTATTATGTAACACTATGAAAAGCACTACGAATACATGAACAAGTTGAGTGGAGATTTACCCTCCAGACATTTGTTATTTTTGTTTTTCACGTAAGCTCTTAGTCCTATTTCGATAAATTCAGTTTGTTATGATTTATTCGGAAGACGGCATTTCCCAAAAATTTATCTACGAAGCTTATTAGATATCCAACAATTATTTCATCCCACAACAAATCCCACTTTCTGCCGATGTGATGGCATACAATCTATAAACTTTGAAAACCAAAATTAATTAAAATTGTACACTGAATCAAATGAAGATATGAACTCTCTAAATTAATCATCTTCGATGTCTGCAAGTAAACAAGATTTTAAGATTTATGACATTGCAAAACAACTTGTACATTCGAGCAAACGGGATTTCTACGTTTGTTTAAAGAATTCGGAGAACTGCATTACAAATGTCAATAAAATAATTTTAGCTACAGAGAAGAAAAACGAAAGCATAGCTGAAATTCAGTTGTTTGAACAGAAAGCGTATGAGAAGTTGCTTAGGAAAGTGTAATAACAATTAAGTACGTGAATTTTGCATTTATTTCCAATTGTGTTACGATTTTGTGACTATATTCTATCATTAATTTTCTGTCAGTTAATCTATGTTATATATATATATATATATCCCGTTTATTCCAAAGCTAAGACTTGGCCTAGAATCCAGCGGTTTGTTTTTAAATTTAGCTAAAAATACGTAGAGTTGTATAAAATTTTCGAAAACTCGAAAACGTTATTTTATAAATAATTGCAAGAAAAAAAAAACAAGTTTACCTCTGTTAGTTTTTTATCTAGAACCTCGCTTTTTTTCTTAAAGAAAGCTAAGGTGTGAAAATCATCAGCTTACAGTTAAAAAAACATTTTTATACAAAAAAAAATTAAAAAAAAATTATGCATATTTTTAAGGATGGGCAAAATACCGTGGTAAATACAAAAAATATGGCTGATGTAAAGAAGAATAACGCTCGATGTTTCCCGTCTCTTTCTCTGGCGTAGAACAGTTGCGGATTTTCCCCCAACAGATTATTCGGACATTGGGTGGGATAAAATTTTCGGATTTTCCAATTTCTTAGATTTTAAAGGTAAAAGTTTCAAAGTTTGGAATGTAATTGTTTAAATATCATACGTGTGAAACCAATAAGTAAAAGAAAACACTTTTTTGCAAAGAATAACGAAAATTTGAGCAGCTTATTTAAACACAAATAAAATAGTTATTCTATTTTTGCTTAAATGCGTTGCTCAAGTGTTTCTTAAGTGTGTTCTCCAAAAATCAATGGAATCCAATAAAATTTATCATAATTCCGATTATAATTCTCCAACCTCTTTTTCTGCGTTTTGATCTAGCTTAGCCGCTGTTGTGAAAGTTTCACTATTAATTAAGGCCTATTATGCCCGCTAAGCGGATTCATTAAATATTTTGACACTTGCATAACGCAGCTTGTTATTGGCATCGTTTTAATAAATATTTCTACTAGAAATGCATTTTAAGATAAAGTTTCTTTATAGCGAGAAGATTTTTTATATTAGAATTTTGTCGATATTGTCTCATCTACTTTTCGTTTACTTAATAGGCAGTAAGTATTTAACGAAGGATTTTTATATTCTGTTGCCTTTGCTAATTACCCCGTGATATAAACAATATATTTTTCCGTTTCTACAGACAATGAATCCCTTATTAATTTTTTAATGTTTCAGCTGAAAAATCAAGCTATTTAAAAATATATTTTTTTTCGTTTCCAAAGCATTTCTTGAAATAAAGAATTAAAGTGCGTTACGAGGGCAAAAGCGGCTCGTTAGGTGACACAGGTGAAGTGCTGCTTCACTTAAAAGTTATCGGTTAAATGGGTTGTTATTATTATTATCATTTAGCGAATTTTTCAGAATCGTTTGGCTATTTTTAGATAATATTTGACAACTGTAGAGACTTTTGAGATAATATTTGACAATATGCATTTTGATGATTTTCGCTGTCGAATAGGCGGGGAATCTCGCCACTGAATCTGCTTCACACATTCCTAAAATCTTGAGCCGCCACTGTAAGAGTCAGTAGTCCATACCTCAATTGAAAGGATGATAATTTAACGAAGAAATAGCTTACGTGATCTATTTTATAATACATTCGCGTTGTCATATATCACCTCTCCGAAACTAAATCAATCAACATTTAAATTTTTATTCCAACCATGATTGAAGAAAAGTAATTGATTTTACATTTACCAGGTTCCTTTTTTTATCCGTTAAGCCATCAAGATGGTCCTCAAACTTCAGAACCAAACTTCAATTTGCACTTTTAGGATAAAATATGAGACACAAACAAAACATAACAGCGAGAAATAAGATACAACACAAGTTTACCTGCACGAAATTAAATCTATTTATGACATATTAACATATTATAAGAAGTTAATAAAAAATCTATAATTTTAAGCAGATTTCAGATAAATTTATTAATTTATCAATTAACGCAATTAATTGTTATTGCGAAGTTCAAATCATTTTTTCAATTTGAAAACAGAAAAAATGAAAGCCATTCAGACCAAGCAACATCGAATTGCGAATTTCATTCGTAAATATTAGCTATGGATATTTAGAATTCAGTAGGATTAAAATCTGTCAAATTGATGATGGGTTGGTTTTTTATATATTAATACTTCTCCAAACACAGAAAAATTCTACTGATAAAGATAAATGCAAAATTTCAACTCATAATTTGTCGAGAAGAATACAGATCTAGCAATTTTTAATATATGAACTTATTTATTGGAAAATTAGGGAACAAGGAAACAAGGAAAACAAGAGGAATTCACTAAAATTCAAACATAGCTTAAAAACTGTGTCAAATAATTAGAATGTATACAAGTCAATTTTAATAAACTATTAAATTAAAGACAACCAATCTTAGGTTTAAAAAGTCATTAATTAAAACCACCTTTCTTGACGTACATAAGGTCAAAGCACTTTCGGGCATCATCATACCCTTCATCAGTGGCGAAATGAAAAATACAGTGTCAACAAATGCTTATATATTATTCATTTACGTTTTCATAATAATTACATTATATTATTTTATAAACATGTTATTTAAGATTTAAATAATTATTAAATACAATAAGGAAGAGGGTTCATGACCAAATAGTATGTCGTTGTAGCACAAAATACTTCAAAGGGTAAAGTCACAGAAAACTATGTAAAGGTTTGTTACCTTACACCTTTCTGGTAGGTCGGACGGTCTGGGTCTCAACAACAACAACGCATGGAGTCGGATCAAAATTACAAATAGAATCACGGTACAGATAAATAAACAGGGATTCATAAAGTAAAATATTACGTGGATTATTGCAACTGATTAAAAGGAATTTTTTTCAAACAAGGGATGAAAATGATCATTAATAACATACTGGGCAAGAGCCGTAGATAGTTTATTATTTTTAACATCACGAGCATGTTCAGCTAAACGGATACCGGCAGTACATTTGGTACTACCAATATAGAATTTGAAGTTATTATCAGGAGTTAAGAGCGGAACAACATACACCCCAGCTTGGCATTTAAAGTTATTTTTATCCCTATATTTATCTGTACGAATGCGATTAAATAATGTAGTAACAGTCGAATGAGCGGGTTTAAACTCGAATTCATGGCAAAAACGAATAAAAGGACGAAAAATCGTCAAGTGATACGGAAGACTAGATTTATACGGCATAAGATCAGCAACAGGAATAAGGTTAGTATTAGGTTGAATAAAATTACGGCGAATATGGGCAAAAATTTTATAAATAAACTCAAAATAATAAGCGGTCTCATGACCAAAGTTAAAGATAAAGTTAATTTCAGTAGCTAAAGTCGATATAGAAGAGCAAACGTTAAAGGCACGATTAAAATAAGCGTTAAAGAGACTTTTTTTAGAAGAAATTGGATGATATGAGTTAGCAGGAATACAAGAATTAGTTAAAGTGGGTTTACGAAAAATAGAGGTATGAAAACCAAGAGAGTTACGGGAAACAAGAACATCCAAGAACGGTAAAGAAAAATTAGAC
The DNA here is from genome assembly GCA_951213105.1 of Amaurobius ferox. NCBI lineage: Eukaryota > Metazoa > Arthropoda > Arachnida > Araneae > Amaurobiidae > Amaurobius > Amaurobius ferox. Next base: position 43,011,501 of record OX578140.1, on the reverse strand, counting down.
TCATGCTTAACGGTAAAATTAATAGAGGGGTAAAAATCATTAATTATATCCAAAATATCAAGGAGGTCACTTAAATTATGATCCCAAATAATAAACACATCATCAACATAACGGTACCAAAGGACAACTCTGATGCCGTTATGTTGATGACGTCCTCTTATTCGTTTTTGCCGTGAATTGAAGTTTAAACCAGCTCATTCGACTGTTACTACGTTATTTAATCGCATTCGTAAGGATAAATATAAGGATAAAAATAACTTCAAATGCCAGGCTGGGGTGTATATTGTCCCCCTCTTAACTCTGATAATAACTTCAAATTCTATATTGATAGTACTAAACGTACTGTCGGTATCCGTTTAGCTGAACATGCTCGTGAACTCGTGATGTTAAAAATAATAAAACTATCTACGGCTCTTGCCCAGTATATTATTAATGATCATTTTCATCCCTTATATGAAAAAACTTTCTTTTAATCAGTTGCAATAACCCACGTAATATTTTACTTTATGAATCCGTATTTATTTATCTGTACCGTGATTCTATTTGTAATTCGATCCTATTCAGACTTTAAGTTATGCTTGGCGACTTTTTCTCGACTCCGTGCGTGTTAAACCGTTACATAGTTTTCTGTGACTTAACCTTTTGATGTAATTTGTGCTACAACAACATACTTTTTGGTCATGAACCTTCTTCCTTATTGTATTTAATAATTATTTAAATCTTAAATACTTTGTTTATAAAATAATGTAATGTAATTATTGTAAAAACGTAAATGAATAATATGTAAATTTTGCTTGCCTATTTGGCCTATATGTAAGCATTTGTTGGCACTATATTTTTCATTTCGCCACTGATGAAGGGCATGGTGATGACCGAAAGCCCTTTGGCTTTGTAAACTTATGTATGTCAAGAAAGGTTTAAAAAGTCATTTAATAAAACCACCTAAGATTGGTTGTCTTTAATTGAACAGTTTAACCTATGTCAAAGTTTGTAAATAGGGATCGGCGTAGCATAAAACCTTGAACTCCAAATATTAAATCCACATTCTCTCTTCAAACTTAAACCAAGGATTTTGTTTCCTATTTTTCGACTCTAAATTTCATGTTTGCATATATTCTTCAATATCAAAACAAAAATTTGGGTTCCTATTATCTAAATTGGGCCAATTTCTTTCGCACACGTTCTACACTTTGACCAGAAGAATTCCTTATCTCAGTAAATCAGAAGTTGAAGAAAACGCAATTTCAAAACAAGAAATACTTACGTTTTGGTATCCAACGTAGTCTTCGATGCTCTTTGAGCAAAACACAACACAGCCAGAAAATGTTGTTACCAGTATAAAACCACCTATAGTCTGTATAAAAAAAAAGAAAATGTTCAGATTCGGAAGAATTACATTCCACAAGTAAATTTAAACATAACAAGGAAGATTAAACATGCATAAAGCATTGATTATGGAACACTTTTCACATAAAATGGAATTTTATTTAAACATCTCTAAAATGCGATACATTCAGCGGTGACATATTTTAAAATATGACAGTACTACAGTAATTTATTTTACTTGGAAACTTAAAACTTCATCAAAAAAGGCAATGCTATAAAATCGTCTGCTTATCTATGTAAAATGAATGAATATTTCATTCATATCACTTATATTCCAGACTCCAAAGCTAAATAATTTTGCGCTAAAAAAATTCAGCACTTCTTATACATCTCATCTTACAATCGCTTGATTTGTTTACATTCTGCATACGTTAAAATAAGGCTTCGTTGCCCAAATAATAAAAGTCTAGTTATCATTTAAAATAAAAATATTGTAATTGTGTAGACACAGAATTTAGATACACAGATAATATGCAAAAATTAAAGCGGTTTTAGGACGGATGCAACACTAAAGATAAATATAAGCGTTCCTTAAAAAGCACGATTTTCACACAGCCAAAAAAAAATGGATGTCATATTTTATTTTGTAATAAGTCACGTGATCTCTTCATATAATATAGGTGTAATTATTATTTCAATTTTTATTTAAAATACTACTTAACATATTTTGATGAAATTTTTTACACATTTTACTTGATAATTTGAATATTTCCTAAAAATTTCAAAACAATTTGTGAATTTTAACTCCGTCTGGAAAATTTTTTGAAAAATTAGGTCCTATAGAGTTCAATGCATTTCATTTTTTCAACCAGGGTTCAACCCAAAACTAATTGGGTGATATTATTCTTTTACATTCCCATATTTCCCACAGACCGTCTCATCATCATACTAAAATTTCCTTTTGATAAAGTCATTTTTACGGCAGTTATCCTGCGAACGGACAGACAGAATGAACAAAGTCATAAACACTTTACAACTTCCTTCCCGGTCGTCCAAATAGATACTCCAAGTCCTCTGGACGAGTCGGACGGCCTGGGGCTTTCACACTTTACAACTATGTTGGAAAGTGTTAATAAAACGAGTTAAAAACAGTCGAATTTTTCCATCAGCATATGCCTTCATACGATAATAAAAGGACCAATATGGGTGTCCTTGCTGACTTTCGAATTCAAGGTTCAAATTAAAGTGAACTTAATCGATAAGCCAATTTTGAGAAAACTGATTTCAAAATTGAACACCTGTAATTAACCATTCACTTTGCTTCAATAATATTTAATTTAAATTATTCTATTGGTATTTTCATACAGAAAATATGGCTATTATTATATTATGGTATAGAATCTGAGTCATAGAATCTGAATAAAGTTTAATCCGTGGCAGGGCCCTTAGAAAAAAGTAAATTCTAGTGCCCTCCTTTATAAAACTTTTACACTAAAAATGTTCATTGAGCGCGAGAGATTGACCCCCAGACCTTCTCGAGCCCCCAACATTTTCCTACGAAAAACGGCTCCGATTTGAGTGCGTGTTGAACAAGGTTGAGTTTTCAATATTCTGTGCAATCAAAATCGCCGAACCGAAGGACAAATACTTTGATTTAAGCACTTCTCTCTTAATTTGTGTATTCAAAGCGTCCAAGAATTTACCTGGCCGCAATTGTTCGATAATTCGTTTCGATTCGCTCCTGCGCTTTCAAGGTATGCTAGCCGGATACATTTTATACCGTGAGCTAATTCTTCCACAGTCTCGCCTTCAGATGGCTTTGCTAGCGCCAATTGCATTTGACGTGTAGTCATGCTGGTTTTCTGTGTGTGTGTGAGGGGGGGGGCTCTAAGAATCTTTCCTTTAATGTTTAGTATGAATTTTTTTTTCGTATTAATCCGTTTCCTTTGAGACGCGATTTTAGTACAGCAAGTTTCTCCGGTTCTGTGTATTATCCGAGTTTCGTTTTAATGCGTTTTCTTTGAGACGCGATTTTGGTACAGCAAGTTTCTCTGATTCTACCCATTTTCCCGAGTTCAGCTATTGCCTCAAATGGATCTAATAAATATATCTCAGTCCGTCATATATCTCAAGTAAAAACGTTAAACCATGAATGCGATTTTGATTCTCGCCTCCCTGCTCACTGTATTACTGTAGCACTTCTGTATTACGCATTTTGCGATATTTTATATTTTTTGTCTATTTACTTATAATATACAATAACATACACAGTATGCATAATTATATTTCATATAATTTTCAATGAATTTTAACTTCTTTATTATTATTATTATTATTATCTAGTCAAAGGACTACTCGAGACACTCTAACAATTGTGCAAAGGCCTAGTCTCGGCGTCAACATACGTGGCGTTACTCCGTTGAAAGATTAACATTACGAAATAGCCTATGATCTTAATTACACCACTTACTCAAAATTTCGAGTGTAACCCAGGTTGGACTTGCGAAAATGCCTCATAATGAGACAGGGCACTATAAATAAAAATATCAATTTATCCATATATATAGGCTTTATTTTAAAGAAACTTATTGGCTAACAGAATTCTGCAAAAATAATAATTTGATTTGTGTAAGGAATCTTACTCCTAATCGCAGTCGCGAATATTAGAACCCCCTCTTCTTTAAGATAGTAAATGGACCCCCCTCTTCATTAGCATTTGTTGGCAATCTAAAGTAACTACTATTACATAATAACTTTTAAATAATTAAAATATCTGGCCTACAGTGAACAAGAGAACAACCGACTTGTGAGAACCGACCCGTGAGAACTTCAGGGGCGGTAATTGTCGGCAAAGCCATCTCTCAGAAGGTTCTTTTTAACACCAGTTATTACCTCTACTCAATTTCTACCTGACTGACTTCTGACTTTTTCGCGCCCAGCCCGAGAATCGGGGGCTGCAATTATATTCCGATACACAGAGTCATGACTGAGCTACACTGGATCATTGTATGAACTCTTGAAAGAGTTGGCAAAATTTTCGAGACGCCAGTACAGGTATCCATTTTTATTAAAAACATAACGTACTCAAACATTTACGTTCCTTTTCTTATTAATAAACGTAACGTTTGAACGTGTAACTGGTCCGTTTAAAATCAGAGCTATGGAATGCTCAAAATGTTTTCCCCCCAAAAAAGAGGGGGAGATGAGTTAAATTACAGTGGCGACAGGATATTCCAACTCCGACCCATGACAAAGCCCAATTAAATCATGTTTATTACATTTTTTTTAATAAAAATTCTAAAAAATATTTTTGTCACAAACTGAAATATTTTGGACAGCTGAAAATCGTCAAGTTATAAAAAATGTAATCAATCCTCATTGTGCATGGAGCGACTTGACCGAAAGTTCAGGACATAGTGGTAAAGATCTTAAATTTCGTGGTTTAGGGATCCAGAAAGGATTTTGAAATAAGTCTGATGAATTTGGAGGCATGTTTGGTATCAAGTAAAAACGCATGCCTGTTCCTACAAAAAAAAAAGAAGGGGGAAAAAAAAAAAAAAAAAAAAAAAAAAGACTTGATTCACTATATAACGGTGAAATAGAATCAGCTGTTTTTTCATTGGACACAGAGTTGCTACCAGTTAGTAAAAACTACACTATGGACGTAGTACACAATTATAAAGCAAAATAAGATTATTCCACTGCACCATAACGATATTTACAAGAAAATTGAATATACGACTTTTGATGCAAAGCAAGAACGTTATATTCTTTTATCCATGCTTATATGCAATGATCATACCATGTTATGAATTTTATTAAATAAAAATTATTCGTTTAACAGTGCTTATCTATTTTGGAATTGTCAATATGATTATTAGGATTTTTAGCGAATAGTTAAGTCATAATAAATATTGATCATTTAATACGTTTATACTACTTTTGTATATTAAAGGAAAGCTAATTGGGGATGTCCCAATACCCCAGGTTTTACGCATTACATAGTGAATTTAATATATAGTTTATAATTAATTTCACTGATTTACTCTATTTCCACAACAGCTTTATTACATCAATGTGAAATTTGAGCTGTTGGACGTGGTTGAATGTAATTTGAGCAGTAGGAAATAGTTAGAATTGGATTCATAGTTTTATTGCATCTTTAATTGCGAATGGTGATATTTGAATAGCATATAAATGTTGTATGAAATTCATAAACTTTACCTTTTCAATGACATCTAAGTACGATACGATATGAGAAGGCAGCGCCACAGGCTTGCATTTGGACTTCTTCGGATTCAAGCAACCTGTAAGAAAAATTGGGTCGGTTAATAAGGCGAGCATGCGCATGTAGCTTTATGAAAGAAGAAAGACTCAAAACAAGCAATCTACCAACTTAGCTGTCAGAAATATGAAAGAATATCATATATCCCTCTCTTCCTTTCATGCAAACGGTAGTAACAAGAGTAAATAAAGTAACTTTCTTATCTTATACTCTTCAATTCTTTTTATAACTTAGTTTTCCGCGATCAATGTAAAATTAAAGCCATAGAACAGAATTTATAATATCGAAATCTCGACAAAGATTTGTAACTGAGCTATACGATTAGGGATCGTGCTTACTAATCAAACTTTTAATTATATATAACTAGCAGCGATTACCCGGCGTTGCTCGGGATTTACGATGCAAAAATCTGATAAAATTACACCGGAACATATAGGGTCGTGAATCTTATACATTGTTTTTTCACTGTGAAAGAAGTAAATTCATTGCATTATGTAAGAACAAAAAGGGATCTGATTGGCCACTCTTTGTCCAATCAGATCTATTGGATCATACATACATATTTTTCTTCTTTATATATATTTTTTTTATATTCATATTTATTATTCAAATTAATAAAATTTGCTGAGTAAGCCTGTGAAAAATAAACCATGGTGATAGAGTTTCTATTTAAATTCATATTTCAAACCTGCGTTTTTCAAAAGTGACTAATACGTTCAATAAACTCCCACAAAACTAGATTTAATAGACTTTCACGTTTTAAACCAACAATTTCCAACCTTTTTCGTTGGGAATCATGGAGTTAGAGGGTAGAACTCCTAGGAAAAAGTTTCGTTTTTCATTAATATCTCGACAACCCTTGGTCATAGAAACTCGAAACTTGGACTAAATTTATGAGGGAATATTTCAAAGCTACCCACAAAATTTCATTAAATTCGGTGCAGCCGTTCTCCCGTGATGGTGAGACAAACAAAAGTTTCGTTTTTCATTGATATCGCAACAACCCTTGGTGTTAGAAACTCGAAACATGGACTAAATTTGAAGTGGGGCTATTTCAAGACTACCCACAAATTTCATCAAATTCGGTTTAGCCGTTGTCCCGTGATGTTGGATCATACATACATGCATACTTTTCTTCTTTATATATATAGATATCAACTAATGTGTCTCTGCACTTTATAGCCTTTTTTAAGGTCTAATTTGAGCGGGATCAAAAATTTTCAATGGATTACGATCTATAACACATACTGGTGCAACTCAGGGCTCTCCTTTCGTACTCTGCACCTATAGAAAAGACAGTCAGAGCACCAATCTTCTGTCGAAACTTTTCGATTGTTGTTGTTATGTTTGAACCACATGATACAGTTTAATTTCAAGAAGTAAGTTTCGTTGTTTTGTTTAAACCACTTTAAGATCGTTGTTATGTTTAAACCACATAATACCGTCTTGTGTTAAGAAGTAAGTTGTCATCATACGATGGACAACGGTAATGCGCACAGATAATATAGAAAGCAGATTCAGAGCCAACCAATAGGAAAGAAAGAAAATAAAACGGATTCAGATAATATAGGATTATAGATCAGTTCTACCCGACCCTTTTATATTTATTATCCACTTTTCTTATATAGCGTCATCGCGATCTACATATTTACAGGAAAAAAAAAAATATGATGTATAACGCTTCTGAATGGCTGGCTCTCTCAGGTGGATTGTTTGGACTTTGGTGTATATATATATATCCCTGTCATGGTTTTGGTATATATGCATATATCCCCATATTTCTTCGTGTGTGCCCATTTCGTCTTTTTGACTGTAAGTCTGTTGGTCTATCTTACACTAAACAAGAGGATTTAAATCAGGGTTTTTTCTAAGGATGGTTCTTTTAATAGTTTTATAAAACATCCCAAATTTTGCATCACAGAGGATAGGTAACAAAACATATTGTTACAGCGTATCTTCTGGAATCGTGGATGTACACTCAAGCTACAAGAATGAGTCCAAATTTCTGGATAATTATCACTTTTATTTAAAAACACTCATAAACGTAAACAGGAATAATTTACAGTGAATAGCTCGATAACTATCTTACAAGATCACTAAACAAATGCCAGATACAATAAAACAGCAATAACGGCCAGCTAATTCACAGAAATAGCACATACTATTCTTAAAACACTGACGTATCTCACAAATCAACCTAGTTAGTATAACGTCAACTACTTTCCAACTGAGCGATGACTCCCTTATATACTCTATAAATTTCTAGAAAGTGCTCGTATATCGAAAAAGTTCTAGTATATTCGAAAACTCGCCAGCTTGGCGGTAAACTGCCAAATCTGGAAATCATGGTCAGAAAAGTCAAAGTACGGCAACCTCATTTTTACGTAATAGGAATTGTTGCCTGTAAAAGTTGTTTTACCTTGGACATAAGCAAAGCACAGTGAAATTTTTTACATATTCGTAACAATATTTAAAATTGAATATTTTTTTAAATGTAAAAATATTGATACTTAATTAAATACGCAACTGTATTAAAATGCGATACATAAATTAATGAAATAATTTTCAACGCCAGCAAATATATCTTGATCGAAAATTTTACTCTGTATTTTATAGAAGTTGATCAGCGTTTTATAAAGCGTAAAAAATAGAATATTAAAAATGTTTAACGTGTACCATCTCACTACGCCCCCCCCCCTAGAGATAAACCATTAATTCATTCACACAAGGCATATTGCGCCCCCCCTTTTCGCTAAATATAAAGGCTTAACTTACTTGAAATGCCTTTCACCCCGAACTAAAATATTTTAATAAAACACTTACGGCCATTATAATAAGCAAATATAATCACTACGAAGAAATACATCCGCTGAATCCCACCAGCAACACTGAAAAACTTTTAATTACCGCCGTTTTTACACAAATCGAAAATTCCAGTTTCACAAATTATGTTTATACTGCATAAATTGCGTGGTACTGCACTTTAAAAAAAAACGAATCTAACGTACACCGAAATAGCTGCATGTTGCTGTGTTTTATTAATTTTTGCCTAATTACGCTGCTTGAGATTTTCCCTAATATTTTCAAAGATGGGATGAAAAAGAAAATCGTAATCATTGATGAAGGTGTTAAAGAATTGATGTCAGAAATATTGACGTCAGAAAATACATGAAAGCCAAAACAAAACATCAGTTTTTGTGTCACATTTGTCAGGATTGGGTACTTCTCGGGTACTCAAATACAACAGTTGTACAATCATGCAAAAGTCGTACAGTCATGCAACGTCGATGTAACAGTCGTACAGTCACAGCACAGCGAGTATTTCGATTGAGTCTGGAAACATTCGGATTATAGTTCTAAGAATCTACATTGTTTCATTGCGTCCGTTAACGAATTATTAATTATCCTATATTTTAAGTTTAAAACAGAACTAATATCAATTTTAGATTTCTCCTTAATTTCTTATCGGGACCCATTAATGAAATGCTTTAAGCACGTGGGATGGAGGGAAAAGTAAAGATCTACTTAAATTCACGCCGCGATCGAGTGGTTGGGCATCCCTGTTCTAAACCATTTCACGTGTTCAATCAGATCAAATTTACAATATGGCGAAAAAGTTTCTAAGGCAATATCTGGAAAATATCCAACAGATATTAGGATAGTCTCCAAAAAAATTGAAAATTTAGAAACAGCTCGAATGGTGGAGGGGTTTAGGCATATTTTACTCAGAAGAGTTTGATTATAGCTGTAAAAGGAATTTATCTTAATGCAAATGAAAACAAGAAAGATCAATCGTGCTTAAAGCATTGATTATGAAACACTTTCCAACTTCAATGCAATTTTATTTAAACAAGTCTAAAATGCAATACATTCCTCGGTAATATTTTGAAACTTATCACAATACTGCATTAATTTATTATATTTGGAAACTTAAACCTTCATCGAAAAAAATGAACTTCATTCAAATGACGGCATTGAAATATAAATTGCCTGGTTTAAACATCTCTAAAATGTTATACATTCCTCGGTAATAGTTTTAGAATTATCATAATACTACGATAATTTATTATATTTGAAAACTTCCTCGAAAACAACTGAAATTCATTCAAATGACGTCATAGAAAAAATAACACGCCTGGATCTCTCTATAAAAACAGGATTTCATTCATAACTTTCTCCCATTCATTTCATTCATCACAGTACTATAATAATTTATTTTATTTAAACATTTTGTTTAAGACCATGGAGCTACAAAAAATTAAACTCTATGCTTGAAACTTCATCGAAAAAAATCGTCCTTCTCTTTATGAAATCAATTAATATTTCATTCATATCAGCCATGCAGACTCCATGGACTAAATTATTTTGTGTTAAAAAAATACAGGAATTCTAATACAACTCATTCTATATATTTTGCTGTTTACATTTTACATAGGTGAAAAATAGGCTTAGTTGTAGAAATAATCAAATTTAGATGAGCATTTAAACTCAAATATATTGTCATTGCGTTGTTTCAGTATGTAGATGCACAGAATTTAAGCAAAAATAAACTAGTTTTAGGACGGATACAACACTCAATATAAATTAAAAAGAACTTTAAAAAAATCACGATTTTGAAACAAGATGGATGCCATATATCATTTTGAAGTGGGTCATGTGATCGTTTCATATCATGGTCACGTGATCGTTTCATATAAGAGGTGTAATTATTATTTTAAGTTTTATTTAAAAAACTACTGAATATATTTCGCTGAATTTTTTTTTATATATTTTATGGAACAATTTGAATATTACCTAAAATTTTCGAAGCAATTTGTAAATTTTAAATCCGCTTAAAAAATGTTTGAAAAATTAGGTCCCATAGGGCTCAATGTATTTCATTTTTTCGACCCGGGTTCAATCCAAAACTAATTGGGTGATATTATTCATTTATATTCCCATAGGTTCTACAGACCGTCTGAACAACATACTAAAATTTCATTTTGATTAAGTCATTTTTACGGCAGTTATCGTGCTAACGGACGGACGGACAGACAGACAGAATGAACAAAGTCATAAACACTTTTCAACTTTGTTGTAAAGTGTTAAAAAATCTGATGTGGGCAACACATGACTTTCCTCATATAATGCAATTAATTTACTACCTTTACAGTAAAAAAAAATAGGCTTTTCTTATAGTATATACTTATATTCTTTCCAAGATATTGAATTTTCGACAATGAGTCGTCATTTTCAAAGATTTAGCGTCATTTTTATCCAGATGGCGAGATTTTCGTTAATCTGGCAACATTTCCAAATGTCGCCAAGTTGACGACACTCCGGCAAAATCTCGCCAAGCGTTATAGACGGAGAAATAAGTTATTCTTATAACAGATAAATGACTATTGGCGTTCAAATACAAAACTATTACTCAAAGTATCTTTTCTCGTGAATGGAACGAGTTAGATCCACGAGAATAATGTCACCAAATTTATCGCATGATATTACATATGAAAAGCGAACATGCTTCTCAACAGTTAATTTTTTTTTTTAATTTGTGGAAATTTTTGATAAATTTATTTGAAAAATGTGCAATCTCTTGAGAACGGTTCACGCTAGCTTTCTAAAGTTTATGTCAATCGTTTTCTAAGAAAAAATTACATAAAAAATGTCTATTTTCATAACTTTATTAACGGTTTTGATTTTTTGATGATTTTTTCAAAATTTCACTCGAAAATTTAGGGAGGTTCTGAACATTCGATTTCGTTTAAAAACAATAGGCCCGTGTTCACGGATTGTAATTTTTGTACCAAATTTCATTCGAATCGCTCCATTCGTTCGTGAGATATCGTCTCCACAGACTCACTGACACACACAGACATCACCTCAAAAATGTTTGATTTGTGATCAGGGATGCTTGAAACGCGCTCTCCCATTGAAAACTCGAACTCGAATTTTCGACCCTGTCACAATACTTTCCTTATACATTATGTCTATAGGGAAAGTAATAAGGAAACAGTTTAGCCTAACTTCGTGAATGGGTGTGTGAAAAGTAATACGTTGGAATTAAGTTTCATGTAAGAGCGAGGCTTAACAGCATAATTATAGAATAAAGGTTTATGTATAAATGAAATACACTTTGTGCGAAAGATAAGGAAAACTTATATAAGCACAAATAACAGAAAATAATGCAGCATGCAGCTGTTTCGAGGATAAGCTGCATCCCCTTCGTCAATGCAAGAGGACCAGCAAACCCAAAGTTAAAAGAGGAATGAACGTAAAAGCAAGAAACAGGAGGGAGGGGGTATGCTTTCTGATTGGCTCTCTATTAAACCTGGTCTTGGGTATATAACCTCCTCTATTTCTTCACTTTGCGCCTATTCCTCTTTTGGACTTCCGGTTTCTTGGAATTGTTTTCAAATTCTTGTATATGTATTTTGTTATTGTAATATTATTTTTCCTAATTATAGAAATTTCTCTGTAGAAATCGTCCCATTTACATAAACTTTTAAAGAAAATTTAAGCAACAAATATAAGCACAAATAACACCGACATGGAACGATTTCTACAGGGAAATTTCTATAATTAGGAAAAAATAATATTACAATAATAAAATACATATACAATAATTAGAAAACAACAAGCCTTAACTGAGACACATGTGAATAAAAGCACACCAGGTGAGTCCCAAAAAATGGCGGTATAAACAAATATAGAAGAAATGAAAGATATCGAATAAAAAGCCGTAAAGCGCTCTGGGAAACAATAGAAGAAATGGAAGAAATGGATTACTGGTGCAATGAAAAAGGATGTACTCGTTAACAAGATTACTTGAATTCATGAAGGGCTTCAAAACGGTCAAGATTTTGAACCGGCCAGCATTTGTCAACCGACTATGCTGATTATTTATCTTTTTAAAGCCTATTTAATTACAGAAAAGAAAAATCTAAAGAAAATAGTAAATGCATTATTTATTCAATGCACATTTCTTTTTGCCACTCTGCATTTCGAGATTTTTTTAATAAAAATACTAGAAAGAATTGAATAAGCGCCCGCTACAAAAATAATACAGATAACACCACGCAATTTCTAAATCGCCTGATTTTAATCAAAATCAACCCCTCCCCCTTTCTTTTCAATCCAATTCCTTCAGTTTCGACGCATGTGCAGTCGCGCGCAATTATTTGGCACGCATGTGCACATATATTTTCTACGAGAATTCTACGAAAATATTCTACGAAATATGAGAGATTTCTAGAAGTTTCTATAGAGAGTCCATAAAAGGAGTCATCGCACACTTGGAGAGCAGTTGACGTGATACGAATTACGAGCTACCTTGAACTGTGACATACATCAATATTCTGAAAATAGTAGCTGTAGTTTTGTGAAGTGAAATACATCAATGTGTTGAGAATAGTATCAACTTTTTTGTGAAATTAGCCGAGCATTTAATTGCTGCTTTACTGTACTTGATCGTTGCTTTGTGATCTTGTGAGCTAGTTACAGAGCTATTTCCGGTATATTGCTCCTGTTTAAGCTATGCTTGTAAATAAACGTATCAGTTATCTAGAAATTTGGACTCGTTCTTGTATCCTGAAAGCACAGCAGAGATTCCAGAGGATAATTTGTTACAAATTGGCGTTGGAAGTGGGATTTATGGATACAAGTGTAAGGTAGTGACTAAATCTCCGATGGAGGTACAGTTGAAAGAGGCTCCGATTAAAGCCATGAAAGTCGGACAAGAAACAGTGAAAGCCGTACAAGACAAGAAGTGATGGAAGAAAAGATTAAAAGTTGGACAAGACGAGATGATAGAAGCGGTGAAAATCGGACAAGAAGCTATAAAGAAAAAGATGAAACAAAAGATTAAAGCCGTGAAAGACGATATTGAACAAGAAACGAAAGCGATACAAGCCGAATTGAAAGAAGAAATTAATACAGAAATTTTTGAAGAAATTAAAACTATACAAAACGGAATGAAATCCAGATGATGTAACGAGAGTTAAAATTGTATTGCGAAATACGTCAGTATCTTGAGAATAGAATCTGCTATTTTATAAATTAGCTGAGCTGCTATTTTATTGTATCTGATAGTTGTTTAGTTACCCTGTAAGATAGTTATCGAGCTATTCGCTATATATTGTTTCCGTTTACGCTTAGTAGTGCTTTTAAATAAAAGTGTTAGCTGTCCAGAGATTTCGACTCATTCTTGTATCCTGAGAGTACACTCCCAATTCCATAGGATACGTTGCAACGGTACCAACCACGGAATAGAACCTAACGAAGTCGAATTTTCGATTCGTGGTTAAAAATGGTGTTTTCAAAAATCCTTTCAGGCCTTCCAAGATCCCTAGACCCTGTAGATCTATAAGACTAAATACGATTTGAACACTTACAGTATCATCTACAGAATATAATCGGATGTTTGGTTTATTCCCCGGTAGTGGATGTAAAAAGGGTGAGGGGGGGGGGACTCGAAAAGTATTTCCAAACCGCCTAAATGCCCCCTGGTGAACTATAAGGCTGAAAGTACTGAGAGACTAACACTCTTAAATAAATAAATTGAAAATTTTTTAAATAAGTTTTATTTTGTTTAACAATGAATGGTACTTATCGTCGAAAATTGTTATCTTAATTGAAAATTGGTCTAGTTAGATTCTGTTCCATATCAACAAAGTATTTGACATGGAACAGAATCTAACTAGGCCAAAGCTTAAATATTAGCAATGTCAATAAATCTGTTTACGCTTTAAAAGCACCGTTACAAAACTATTGTTTACAGCAGAACTTTTAATGAACTTGTTTACAACCTGACAGCAACATGATCATCATAACGAATTCACTCTTAAGGAAGTATCTTAACGAATTCACGCATTTTGCTTTGTTTCATTTATTTTCAAGAGGCATGCATCAGTAATTATATTTATCCGAGAAAGAAATTTCGTAGTTATGTAAATAATTTTGAATTTCAGTTATTTTATTTTATTCTAAAGTTTCCAGTATTGTTAGATTATTATATTTGTTGCTATGTGATGAAGTAAAACTATAAAAAAATATTCAAGTATTCGACAATATTTTAATGAAATTTGGAAATTCTGTAGTACAACATTATATTCTTCACGATTCGTGAACCGAAACAATAACTTTTATCGAAAACATCTAAAGCTTTATATAATTTCCAACTAAACAAATTCAATATAGTATTAGAAATTACAACTTTGTTTAATCGTTATAATTGTTAGGAATTTTGCAAATTCGTTAATTTTGACAAAAATGTAAAACAAAATTATTTACTTCGTTTTCTCCAGTGCTTCCAAAATTTTTAAGCCATCCAGGTTTGTACCAAAATATTTTTGGAAGCATCTATTTCTCAGGATCTACTATAGATAGAACGCTTAGAGGATGACTGATCAGCAACGGATTTTGAAGGCAGTAGGGAGTAACTAAGGATTTCTTAATGATGAATAATCAGCAACGAATTTCGAAAGTGGTGGTGGTGGTGGTGGGGGGGGGGGGGGGGTAGGGAGTAACTAAGGATTTCTTAATGATGAATAATCAGCAACGAATTTCGAAAGTGGTGGTGGTGGGGGGGGGGGTAGGGAGTAACTAAAGATTTCTTAGATGATGACTGATCAACAATAAATTTCGAAGGCAGTAGGGGGTAGAGAGTTGACTCATCAGCAACGAATTTCGAAGACAGTAAGAGGTAGGGAGTAACTAAGGATTTTCACTGCTGATTAGTTTTCCATTTCCGGTCCAAAAGAACACGAAGACAGGCAGACAGAAGACCATATGGACACTTAAATTGCAAGTGGAACGGAACCCACGTAAGTTACCCATTAAAATTTCGTGAAATTCGATACAACCTTTCCCTCGCGATGATGAGACAAATAGATAGATTTTCAATTTTATTTAGATAGAAAAAATAGAAAAAAAATGTCTAAACAAAATCATGAACACGCATCTAAGTTAAACAGTAAAAATTGCCAGGAAAGTAGGATCTACTTAGCCGACATTTACTTTCTTTTAAATTAAATTAATATTTCACTCCAACGAAAAAATCTTTATTTTTAAAATCTTTTTTTTTTCCAACAGCAAGACTGGCACAAACTCGGCCGTCCAAATAGACACCTTACGTTTTCGGGTGTGTCGAACGAGCTGGATAGAAGAAGAATGAGGCAATAATTTTAAACATGATTTTTGAAACTATGTGCAGGTTAATGACGTGTAATATTGTGAAAAGATAAATTGTTTTTACAAACTTTTCATTTACAGCCCCTTAATTATTTTTTCAACCTTTCATTTAACAGGATCTGGGTTTTTTTTTTTGTGGTACATTTTTATTCTTTAGATTTTCAAACCTATCTAGTTAGCCCGTCTAGGGACCGCTATAAAAATGTACTCGTTTTTGGGGAATAACTCGAGAGCTGGAAAAGTTAGAAAGTCCAAATTTGGTATGTCATTGTCTTTTACAGTATATGTTGATTCTTTGGATTTTGAACCTTATCGGGTTAACCCGTCCTGGGCCCGCTATAGAAGTATACTCGTTTTGGGGGAATAACGCGAGAACCGAAGCAACTACAAAGTCCAAATTTGGTATGTTGTTGCTTTTTGTGGTATATTTTAATTCTTGGGGATTTAAACCCTACCAGGTTAGCCCGTCTTGGGACCGTTATATTAATGTACTCATTTTGGGGGGGGGGATTAATTCGAGAACTGGAGCAGCGAGAAAGTCCAAATTTGGTATGTGGTTATCTTTCATACATTTACGTTACATAAATTTTAAAAATACATTTTTCATACATTAAGTTACATACAAATAACAAATGTGCGTACCTTAAAAACCGACGTATTTTGCTTTTACTTATTTCACTTCAAACAAGGTCAGTCTCAAATAAAACTGTAAAAAAATTCAATTTAGAAAATTTAATAAATTTGCATGTAACCTCCACAGAGAACGTTTTTCGACACCAAAACAGTATTATAACAGGGTTTAAACGCAACTTCAAGAAGAAAATTCTGCTCTGCCGCTAATGGAAAGCCAACAACTGATTGCCATATCAACAGATTTGTATTTAAATATACAATTTCAACAAGAACTATTTCATTTTTGGCTAAAAGCCAAAATGAAATACTTCTATAAGGAAGGAACAACAAAACCAAAATGAAAGCTTACAAAGAAAAAAAATATATAAGGAAGTCTCTAAACAAACGATAAAAATCCTTATGCCTTTTGTGATAACCTGTCCTTATGATCGATCATTTTCGACTTAAGCTAACACCAAAACTATGCACAGGAACAAATTCAGCGCAAAACATAAGATGCGTAAGCAAATTACAATAATGATGCCAATTTTTTAATCTCTTTGCAGCAAGAAGCAGGCGCATTCGTCATTACATTTAATTATTCACTGTATTTACCTGATATTATCATTTAATTACAGAATCGTTTTTGCTCTTTTTAAAAAATGTTTTACATTTACTTATTCCTACACATATGCAGTCAAGTAAGCCGTACTAACTGTTGTTCGATTGAAATAATACTTAAAGAGTATAGGGTTCCGCAGGTGTTAGAAGTTTAAATGCTATTCTATACAATGGACCACCCTCTTCATTGATGGCATAATGTCAATCCAGCGAAAGATTTTTAATTCCATCACAATACTTCCATTTCACGTTGTAGAGAAAAATTGACAACAAATTTACAATCTTACATGATAAAAGACTGTCTGTCTGTCCATCTGTGTGCATCGTCTATAGTGGAAAATCCAAGTTTCAAACAGCCACGAAATTCGGTACTGGATAAACTGAACTACAGATGTGATGGATCTCATCTGAAATATTATCACAGAGTTTCCAGCTCGGCATCATGGGAAAGACCAAACGTTCTTTCTAACGATCTTTGAACCAAATCGTAAAAAAACTCCTTCATATTAAATCATTTATTTTTAAATACATTGAAATACGGAAGGTTTAATTTATCTGATTCTTATCTCGCAGCATCCAAAAATAAAAGATTAGCACAATACTATAGTTTTGCAAAAATATAGGTATACGCATACTAATAAAAACATTTTTACTAATTACTCTATTGATACGATTTTTTTAATCAAATATCAGCCATGTAGTGCCATTGGAATAGAACAGACAGACGATAACTGATTGGACCGCTTGGAGTAAAAATGGCGGTAACGTCAGATTAAAGATTTAGAACAATTACAACATATTTGTTGATGTAATTTGCACGTTGCACTTTCTCTACTCATGTAGACTTATAGATGTATGGCGACGTCTATCATAAATTCTAAATAGAATTCAATTTATGAGAACTTTAATTAGCAGACGTCATGGTCGGACACGAAAAATAAATAGGGGTAGAATCCGTATATGCGATAAAGTCTGGATTGACGTCAGACGTGTTAATCAGGCGTGTTATATACCAAGCGGGCTAGAAATTGGCTACACGCTTGCAGTCCAAAACCTTCAATCCTGGGCTGCGGTGTTCCAGTCACTGATTCGAATTCGAGCTGAGATGTCGTCATAAATATCCTTTAATGATTTTGACCCTTGACTAGACAAGCTACAAAATATACATTCGTATCCATATACATTGCTTTTGTTAACTCAACTATTTTATGGTATGAGACTTTTTGGTGGCAAAATTTTTGCCTTACTATTGCTTAATATGTTGTTAACCACACTTTTCACTTTAATAGTGCAGGTAAAGCAGTGACGGCTCGTGAGGTGAGCCAGGTGAAACATGATAAGCACAGATGTACTTAAAGTTATAGGCTGAATGATTTATTATTATTATTTGGCGAATTTTTCAGAATCGTTTGACTGTTTTCATATATTTGACAACACTTGTGTCAGTAGCGTGATATGTTTTGATGATGTTCGTTGTGAGGAGGAGGGGGAATCCCGCCACTGAATCTGCTTCATCCATTCCTGAAGTCACGAGCAGCCACTGAGGTAAAGATGGGATTAGTATAGTATATTAGAAATGTAGTTTGAAAACTTTGATTTACAGACGTCACAATCGAACACGGAGAAAATATTAGTATGCTATCAATCGAAAATTCATTAAATTAGATTCACAACTGCTCATATGACGTGGCATGATAGGCCGTCATGATTGAAAGTGAACACCCCCACACACAGTCAGTTTGAGAATGATAATTCTGGAATTGACATACAAGGCATTACATAGGGATGGTCTCATATGGACACTTTAAAACGATTTTAACTTGCAAAACGACCCATGGACAAAATGGACGTAAAAAAAAAAAATAAGAAACAGAAGTTTGCTTACTATAATTCAATCTTATTTGAGCTGCGCTGAGCCTCAGGATACTGACTTTGTCCAGGGGCTTAGTGGCATTGGACACCATGGGTACCATAGCGGCGAGCTCGGAAATGTAGCCATTGAGCCGGTCTCTGCGCTGCTTCTCAGCTTGATTGCGCTGGATACGGGTGGATCTGAAAAAATGCAAAAGATATGTCAGAGATAAATCCTATAGCATACCTCATCACTGCTTTAAAAGAAAGACAATTCAAATTAAACAGGTCAGGTAATGGAGTATATTAATAGATAGAAGTAAATTAATTTAAAATGCCAGATTTCTTTACATTAATGAACGCGGGGGCGCGGTAGCCCATTGGTTAGCGCGCTGGAGTTGCACTCGGTAGGCCCGGGTTCGATTCCAGCCACTGCCAAAACTGCCGCCGTGTTCATGCGGAGTACGATCACGTTAAACATGTGGGTCCGAAAGTCCTTCCGTGAGGTTGGTGGTAGGGGAAGGAGGGTACGGTCCCTGTGGATGCCTCCCCCACTGGGTTCCGGTCAAAATTGGGTGGCACTTCCCGACCGTCCAAACAGTTACCTTACACTTTCTGGTAGGTCAGACGGTCTGGGTTTCAACAACAACAAGTAGCAGTTTTACCATTAGGGCTGTCATTGGAGTAGCAAATGTTTCCTGCTAGAACGAATTACTCGGCGTTGCCCGAGTCCTAAATAAGCGCTCGCTACTTAAATAATGCATTTATAGAATCGTCTCTTCGAACAGTTTCAACTTTCTATGCGCTCCGAAACCGAGAAAAACAAGAAAGATCAATCATGCATAAATCATTGATTATGAAACACTTTCCAACTTCAATGCAATTTTATTTAAACATCTTTAAAATACGATACATTCCTGGGTAATATTTTTAAAATTATCACAACACTACATTAATTTATTATATATGAAAACTTAAAACTTCATCGAAAAAAATGAAATTTATTCAAATAACGGCATTGAAATATAAAATGTCTGGTTTAAACATCTCCAAAATGCGATACAATTCCTCAATAATATTTTTAAAATTATCATAATACTGCAATACTTTATTATATTTGAAAACTTCATCAAAAATAAATGAAC
This sequence comes from Amaurobius ferox, assembly GCA_951213105.1. Classification (NCBI taxonomy): domain Eukaryota; kingdom Metazoa; phylum Arthropoda; class Arachnida; order Araneae; family Amaurobiidae; genus Amaurobius; species Amaurobius ferox. The sequence goes on along the minus strand of OX578140.1, from coordinate 42,991,488 downwards.
TTTATTTAAATGACATCATCGAAATATAAATTGCCTGGCTCTCTATAGAAAAGCAGTATTTCATTCATAATTTTTTTCCATTCCTTTCATTCATCACAATACTATAATAATTTATTTTATTTAAAAACTTAAAACCATGGAGGTACAAGTAATTTAACTCTATATTTAAAATCTTAAAACCATGGAGGTACAGTAAATTTTATCGAAAAAATCGTCTGAATCTTTATGTAAAGTCAATGAATGTTTCATTCATATCAGCTATATTGCGGACTCCATGAGCCAAATAATTTTACGTTAAAGAAATGCAACAATTCTTATACAACTCATTCTGCATCTTTTGGTGTTTACATTCTCCATAACTGAAAATTAGGCTTCGTTGTAGAAATAATCAAAGTTTGATGATCATTTAAACTTCGGAATGTAGATGCACAGAATTTAAGCAAAAATTAAGCGGTTTTAGGACGGATACAACACTAAATATAAATTAAAAGAAACTTTAAAAATCACGATTTTTACACAATATGGATGCCATATTTTATTTTAAAGTTAGTCATGTGATTTATTCATATAATGGTCACGCGACGTCTTCATATAAAGGGTGTAATTATTATTTTAATTTTTATTTAAAAACTACTGAATATATTTTGCTGAAAATTTTGTTATACATTTTATGGGACAATTTGAATATTTCCTAAAACTTTCGAAGCAATTTGTGAGTTTTAAATTCGCTTAAAAAATGTTTGAAAAATTAGGTACCATGAGGTTCAATATATTTCATTTTTCAACCCGGGTTCAATCCAAAACTAATTGGGCGTTATTATTCATTTATATTCCCATAGGTTCCACAGACCTATGGGAATATAAATGGGACCTATGGGAAGTCTGAACAACATACTAAAATTTCATTTTGTTAAAGCCATTTTTACGGCAGTTATCGTGCTAACGGACAGACAGACAAAATGAAAAAATTCATAAACACATTTCAACTATGTTGTAAAGTGTTAAAAAAATATAAAAATAAATAAAATAAACTAATCCTTCCGTAGAAGAGAAAATGTGGTTTAAATCCCATCGAGAGTTGGGCACGCGCAGTCAACCGGGGATAAAAACAACAATGAAACTCTTTTGTAGGCGAAATAGAAAATCTCAATTTTTATGAGTCTGCATAAAATATCACAGCAAAATAAGGTAACATATTAATTCAAACCACTTTTTTTAGAATGACACAACTTTATTAATTAAAAACAACTTTCTGCCAAACTACAAAATTATGCTAATCTTACTTTTTTGGATGCGGCGAAATAAGTATCAGATAACCTAAAAGTGCAAATGTCAATGCATTTAAAAAATATATATGAAAAAACTGCCCTACGGATTCAGTCACCGTTTGAAACACACACACTCAGCGAAAGATATATTATTTTATATTAAGCAAAATTAAGAAGCGCCCGATTTTTATTGCAATTGAAACGCATTTTAGACACTTTTTATACCTAGAGAATTAATTGATCCACTGCTTCAGTTTTCGGTGTTTTACATAAATATTTCTAAAATTAAAAGCGGAGGCTTTTAAACCATATGTTGTTCTTAGTCCAATTAGTTAATGCAAATAGTAACTAAACTGCTTAAAAATATATTTTTTAAGCAATATAAAATTGTATTTCCAAATAAGCGAGAGAAACATTATACGAAAATTTTGCATTTTTTAAAAGATACAAATTCAAAATCCCCGTGATTCCATTAAAAACATAACAAATTTAGATGCTTCTTACATATATAACAGCAATCCAAAGTTTTAAAGATGGGACGGGGACTAACTTACAGTGGATGGGGCAGGACTGACTTACAGTGAATGGGCCAGGGACTAACAGTGGATGGGGCAGGGACTGACTTACAGTGAATGGGCCAGGGACTAACAGTGGATGGGGCAGGGACTGACTTACAGTGAATGGGCCAGGGACTAACAGTGGATGGGGCAGGGACTGACTTACAGTGGATGGGGCAGGGACTAACAGTGGATGGGGCAGGGACTGACTTACAGTGAATGGGCCAGGGACTAACAGTGGATGGGGCAGGGACTGACTTACAGTGGATGGGCCAGGGACTAACAGTGGATGGGGCAGGGACTGACTTACAGTGAATGGGCCAGGGACTAACAGTGGATGGGGCAGGGACTGACTTACAGTGGATGGGGCAGGGACTAACAGTGGATGGGGCAGGGACTGACAGTGGATGGGGCAGGGACTGATTTACAGTGGATGGGGCAGGGACTGACTTATAGTGGATGGGGCAAGAACTGATTTACAGTGGATGGGGCAGGGACTAACTTACATTGCATGGGTCAGGACCTGGCATATAGTGGATGCGGCAGGGACTCACTTATAGTGGATGGGTCAGGGACTAACTTACAGTGTATGGGGCAGGGACTAACTTACAGTGTATGGGGCTGGGACTAACTTACAGTGCATGGGGCAGGAACTAACTTACAGTGCATGGGGCAGGAACTAACTTACAGTGCATGGGCAGGAACTGGCATGTAGTGGAAGGGGTAGGGACTTACTTAAAGTGGATGGGGCAGGGACTTACTTAAAGTGGATGGGGCAGGGACTCACTATAGTGGATGGGGCAGGAACTCACTTATAGTGTATGGGGCAAGGACTAACTTACAGTGCATGGGGCAGGAACTGGCATGCAGTGGATGGGGTAGGGACTTACTTAAAAGTGGATGGGGCAGGGACTACCTTACAGTACATGGGGCAGGGACTACCTTACAGTACATGGGGCAGGGACTACCTTACAGTACATGGGGCAGGAACTGACATATAGTGGATGGGGCAGGGACTCACTATAGTGGATGGAGCAGGGACTCACTTATAGTGGATGGGGCAGGAACTCACTTATAGTGGATGGGGCAGGGACTAACTTACAGTGTATGGGGCAGGAACTGGCATGTAGTGAATGGGGTAGGGACTTACTTAAAGTGGATGGGGCAGGGACTACCTTACAGTACATGGGGCAGGGACTACCTTACAGTACATGGGGCAGGAACTGACATATAGTGGATGGGGCAGGAACTCACTATAGTGGATAGAGCAGGGACTCACTTATAGTGGATGGGGCAGGAACTCACTTATAGTGGATAGAGCAGGGACTCACTTATAGTGGATGGGGCAGGAACTCACTTATAGTGGATGGGGCAGGGACTCACTTACAGTGGATGGGGCAGAAACTACCATTGAATTGGACAGGGACTGACTTACAGTGGGTGGGGTAGGGCTTAATTGCATTTTGGGACTCCCTACTAAACATTTCAATTTTTACTGATGTAGTCGATAGTAAAAGAATGTTTAAAACAAATTGCATAATGGAATTCTGGATCATACAGCATTAATTTTGCTGATATATTAAAAAAAGTTTGCTAAGATTTTCTTACACGTCACTGATATTCTCATTTATTTTAAAAACTTTTAGTAGCTTTAGGCCATTATAGCGAAATTTGGAGCCCTCTACATTTGGGGGCTCATGGTCATGGCCCGTGCATAAATCAGGTCCTGTATACAGACCCAAAAATTCGTAACTAATCTAAATTGTTATATGCTTTTCTGACCAGAGGGAGAAGGCAAGCGTTACTCGGGTTTAAAAGTACTCAAAGGGAAAATAAAAATATATTTCAAACTTTTGAAAATATTTGTAGGGGGATGAATGGATATGGGCCCCCAAATAATTGCAGGCCCCGAGAATTTAAGTCCTTTGACCATGGTATAAAACAACAGTATTCCCAAATAATTGTGCCCGAAAATTCTATTTGTCAACTGCAACTAAACAATATTTAAAAATATATATATATATATATATATATATTAATTGGCAATAAAAATGCTTTTTAATGATTTTGAAAATAAAAAAGTTCAACAAAAGTAAAATGTCAAACTTTTCGAATGACAGGAAAATAAGGCCAATCCAACCCACGCCATGTATCAGGACATAGTGACGTTGAAAGTTGCCACGGCAACGCCCCAGGATACTTGGAATTACGTAAGGATATTCTTTCCATGGGAAATGCAAAGTTTCTGTCTCTTGAAAGATGCACCTGAACGGATCATTGTTAAAAGTTGGGCAGTTCTACATTTAATAGATTCCTTTATAATTTAATGAAAGCCCTTAAAAAAAACCCCAAATATTCTCACAGGGGGGAAAAAATACATTTTTCCTTTTAAATGTTCAAGTAATTAATGTTCAGCAAAAAGTTTTTCCTTATAACTGTAAACTTGATTATTTTCCTCCACGATATAGTTATAAGTATGTATAGAAATCTGAAGTAACCAACACATGGATTTTTTTTTACAAATTTGTATCTTCCACTTTCCTATTTATAACAAATGGTTATTCTTGGACTCTGTACATAAAAGTACGTATGAAAGTTAATTTACATGATAATATTACACGATTTTGGGATTTATTATAAAACAAAAAAACTGGGTATTTGCTTTACCATATATATAATTTTTTACTTTACCTGCTATACATAGTAATGCATAGGGAAAGTATTGGACTCATGTCGAAAATCGCAACTAGAGTTTTCGACGGATCTACACGTTTTGAAACTTCTAGAATAAGAAAAACTATTTTTGGCGTAACGTTTGTGTGTGGGCAATGTATGCATCCACTCTAACTCGAGAAACGAATTGATCGAATTTCATGAAATTTTATAATTTTATAGATAAGTCACTTGCAAGTGCCCGGGTGCCGATTAGATTTTAGTAGAATTCGGAATAAAAAACCTGTTCCTTCCCCCCTCCCCGGGAATGGCCCGCGAAAATTGTCTGTATCCACTCTAACTAAAAGAGTAATTGACCAAATTTCACAAAATTAAATAGATAATTCACTTGGGGAATACCATGATGCTGATTAGATTTTGGTACTATTCGAAATTATATATATATATATTTTTTTCCCCCGAAATGGCTCATAAAAATCATCAAAATTTTAAATAAAAGACTACATATGCTCAAATGCATCCATTAAATGCTTGTTTTATATATAGTTTTTGACCATGAAAAGAAAAGGACCCATTTCATTGCTCTGGAACTAGCCGTTCTCGAGATATTATAGTTTTCTCGCATTTTTTCTACGTCGGTTTTGAGAATAAGCCCAGTTACCAGGTGAAAACGAAAGCTGAATTAAAAGTGTAAATCCAGTGTAATTTCAATTAATTATGCGTGTTATTTAGTGCAATTAAACTCAATTTAAGGGATTATTTATGAAATAAAGAGAAAATGAATTTGAGGCTGCAGGGAAAGTCATGTTCTGGTCACATCAGATTTTTTAATTTTTGATTAACTTTCTGTCCCTAGTTAGTTCTGGACGTCTACTTGGCTCATTTTCATAAATTTATTTTTAAACAAAAGGTCTGGATATGCAGATTTATCCAATACTTTTTTTAAATACATGAAAAATGAATTTAAATTTGCCATTTATTGAATTCACCTGTTTCCCAGTGTGTTTGTTCTCCGAATCTCACTATTTTCACGATTTCAATTTTAAATAAAAGACCTCGAATATCAGATTAGACCAAGATGTTGATCTAATGAATTCAAATCTGAATGATCATTTATTAAATCCATCTGTCCTCGAACGTGTTCTCGGAATGTACTAGGACGATTTTCGGGATTTTATTTTTAAACCAACGGAGAATTCAGATCTATATTTACCGCGTGCTATGTGCTAGGTCATTTCAAAATTGAAGTAGTACGAAAATCATGCGCCGAACGTTGTACTTAACGGTCGTTTCATGAATTAATTACTCATTCATAGTCGAGAATTTTTCGCAAGAAATTGAACTAGCATATAAATGAAATTACATGTATAGAAGATTAATCACCTAATAAGTTTTATTAATTTTTTTTTTCAAAAACTATAACCGTAAAACCGGGACATTTTCATTATTTGGGTTACAAGTTAGAGTAATACGAATCTGGTGCATTCACTAACTTAATTCATCAGCATACATTCTTTTTCAATTGTCCTAACATCTTTTAAGACATCTTGAACGATCTGTAACGCTATCGCTGATTATAACTCGATAATGATATCTGAAAAAGACGTCATATGAACTTTCATTCAATACTTTTAAGTAAGGTTGCCATACTTTTCGGGGTATGGGTGCCAGATTTGGCGAATTATTGCCAATTTTACGACTTTCGAAGTTTGAGTTTTCGAATATACTAGAACTTTCTCGATATATAGAATATTCATGGAGATACGAGCACTTTCTAGAGATTTCCATTGAGAGGTATATAAGAGACTCATTGCTGAGTTGGACTTTGTTGACATGATATGAACTAAATTGAATTATGAGATACGTCAGTGTTTCGAAAATAGTATCTGCTATTTTGTGAATTAATTGAGCATTTAATTGCTGTTTTATTGTATCTGAGTGTTGTTTAGTGTAAGATAGTTATCAAGCTATCCGATATATATTGTTCGTGTTTACGCTTATTAGTGCTTTTAAATAAAAACCTTATGTATCCAGAAATATGGACTCATTTTTGCATCCTGAGATTACACCCATGATTCTAGAGGACGACGTTGTAACAGTATGCCCGTTCCTCAGCCGAGACAACAAATTCTCACAAACAGCTCAAATGTTTAACAAATGTCAATATTGTGGGAAAACAGTAATATAAATTACTACTATCCTTGCCGATCCGGTGATCGAGAGGTCAGGGGCATGCGTTTCCGTCTGATCGCTGGATTGCCGGGTTGGGGGTTCAAATCCCGCCAGCGGGCATGAATGTTGTCATGTCGAAGCAAAGTCAGACTTCCGCCCTTCGGGGACTCTCTATAAAAGTGAAGCTGCAAATCTCCTCCCCTTCGCCATGGGATACCCTGGTAGGTCTTGTGGACGTGGTGCGTAGGCGCTCCTTCACCACGGGGGAATTAGTAACGAACGAACGAACGAACTACTATCCTTAAACTTTATCTAGCTGCAAATGACTAAATACCTTGTAATGAATGCTTTGTAGAGGATTTTTACTTAATCTGTCAAAAGTGACTGAACTCAAATTTTGCACTTGATATTTCGACCTTTCGGTTCAAGAGCAATAACACAGAAAGGCACTGTCTAAAATATAACTCAGTTTATTGGGAACTTGACAAAAATTACAGCAGCTTGCTGTTTAAAGCAATGAACAGCATATATACTAATTGTTATTACACACGCCCGGAAAAATTGACAAATATAAAAGCTACTACAATTTACAAGGCTGGTGATAATGCTTACATGGATACCCATTTACAAAGCTCATATGTTTACCCCGGCATTCTGCTACTTCGCCCCGTATAGCGCCCACACCCCGAATACTAGACTCTTCTTAGTCATCGTTGTATCGAATGGGGTTTCTTTCCACCCACTACTCGAATCCTTCTAACTCTATTCAAGAACCCGTCTTTCATTCAAAGAACACTTTACTCAAGAACACTCCACACAAAAAGTCTCTTAAACTCTCACGATCCGAAACATATTCCTATTCTACCTTAGGAACGCAAAAAATGCTGATTAGGACGGTGATTCGTCTAACAACCGAACCAGTTGGGATCGTTAGTTTAAGTAAACATAAATTATAACGAAAACTGAGGGAAATAATAATCGAAAGGTTATTTAGCCCTCATAACTTTTCTATGTGATTAGCATTTTTGGATTGGGGTTTATCTGGCAGGAAAAACAAAGCGTTACAAAAAAAGTAAATACTTTGGTTCCTTATACTCCCGAACCTAATAGATAAAAAATGTAAATAATTTTTCTTGTTTCGTCGGAAATAGAGTCCAGATTATCAATATAGAAAAATAATTTCAATATTTTTAAATTTTTCTTTTCGAAAAAACTTTAAAAAGTAGCTCTCCGAGTGAGTGTTTTTTTTCCTTTCTTTGTCAGTTTTATAACTTTCACCCGAAACTATAAAAAATAGATAAAAACGACAAAAAATCTGCACTAGAATATTTAGTATTAATATCGATGTTAATTATTAAATAAAGTTCTTATAGTTTTCGAGCGAGCAATCGTCTTGTCAAGTTAAAGAAGACAGAAAAAAAAAAATTCCGTTTTTCAAGTTTGTGAAGCTCAAAAGCTTAAAGAGCTACTTTTAAAAAATAAGCAAGAATTTGTAGCTCTTTGAAATCCCTATACGTGTATCATTAGATTTTAGATCAACCTCTACTTTTTCGAAAAAAAAAAGTATTGGTCCGAACGAGTTTTTTTTTTTAATTTCATTTTACATATTTTCAAAACTATAAAAGATAGACATAAATAGTAAGTAAAAAAAACGTATATGAGAAAATTTAGTTTCTAAATCTATATTTATTTTTTAAAAAAGCATTTACAGTTTTCGAATAATCGTCTTGACATGTTGAAAAAGTATGAAAATTTTACGTTTTTCAAGTTTATGATATGAAGTGATAACTAAAAAGAACAAGCAAGGATTTGTAGCTCTTTGGCCCTATAAGTGTATATAATCAAATTGTGAATAAAATTATTTTTTTTTCGATATCACAAAAGTCATGCTTTATTTACAAAATATTATTCACGCAAAACCTTTCCAGCTCCATCGGACTGGAGCCACCGCCGATCCTTGTTCCTTCCGATTAAAATAGAGACGCCAAATTGTATGAAATTCAATTGACTCCTCCGACAGATTTCATGCTATCTGTGTAAAACTCAAATTTCAAATAGTTCTAAAACGTGTCGTAATAACTTCTAAACAATGATATGTCCATTTATTTCTGATTAAAAGTATTTATAAAGTATTCACTCATTATGTAATAGTAAACCCATTATTTTTTTGCAATTTTATTTTATCTTAGATCAAAAGCATACAATACCTTAAGAACGAACGGGTCATGTGCGTGAAAACTCTTTAAATCTATATAAATCGTATTTAACTTTTTGCTTACAGGTGGGACTGCGTCCATCCCAAACGAAGAACCTCTCAAAATGACAGGTATTTGACATACCCTATCCCAAACAGTTCGATCCTCCTTTGCAGGCATTGATATAGATCAATATTAAAGGAAAGGAGTAATACATAAATTAAGCAAGTTGTGGAAAGTAGAACAAATTAATTAAGTGATGAATATTTATTCAAATAGAAATTAATTATGTTTTCAAGCGATTACATCTAAGCATCTCCTTGTCCACTAGTAATTAACCTTGTTCAATAATAATTAACCTTTATGCAGATCATATAAATATTAAAAATGTACTTACAGTTTAATCACGTACTCAGCTATATAGTAGGGTTATCCAAGGAGAGGGGAGGCTGGAACACACAACTCCAACAGCTATTTGCACACACGGAGGGCCTTGGATGGCCAAAGATTTAACGTCTAGAATTATCATACTAGAACACAAATCCCCGGTACTAATTTTGACTCCACTAGGCAGGCATGCAAGTGATTCATATTCTCAGGCAGTACTTCCATTCCCGAATACTGCACTCTTCGCATTAATTTTTACTCCACTAGACAGGCATGCAGGTGATTCATATTCTCAGGCAGTACTTCCATTCCCGAATACTGCACTCTTCGCATTAATTTTTACTCCACTAGGCAGGCATGCAGGTGATTCATATTCTCGGGCAGTACTTCCATTCCCGAATACTGCACTCCTCGCATTAATTTTTACTCCACTAGGCACGCATGCAGGTGATTCATATTCTCGGGCAGTACTTCCATTCCCGAATACTGCACTCTTCGCATTAATTTTTACTTTACTAGACAGGCATACAGGTGATTCATATTCTCGGCCAGTACTTCCATTCCCGAATACTGCACTCTTCGCATTAATTCCACCATTGGCTATGTAAACCGAAACTATTGAAAATAACCCAATTTTCATATCGTAGCAAGCGAGGATCGTTGCTGTTCGACGAACAAGAACTTCAAACATTCCGAATTTAAATATATTCATTTTTTCCAATCCATCCGATATCCACTATCCATCCAAAAATACCCAGTGACCTCTTGGGCGTCCACACTCCACCTTAATTCAGGGTCAAATACCAAGAGCGTCAGCCGAGCAGCTCATACGTCACCCATCAATCAAGCCTTCATTGGCTAAATGACACATGCATCAGTGACGTATCGTAATTAAAACCGCAACAAACGTCACTTCCAAACGACCGCTGGCGACACTAATCTAACGGTGAAAACAAAATTACATTTCTCCACGTTAATCTACGAGAATAGAAAATATTTCGGCAAAATGGCTCTGAAATGCAGGAAATTGAGATGGTGTTCCAGAAGCCGATACGACACAAGCATATGAAAATTATGTGACTGAGACTTCTTCTCTTCAGAAAGTATTAGAAAACTATATTATCACAAGCAGCAGTTTTATACATTGTGATGACTGTAACTCATTTGAAAAACTTCGAAAGGTCGACAATAAATGGATTTTCATCCAAGGAATAGCGAAAAATTTCGTGTTACTAGGCAGATGAATTCCTGTTTCCATAAAGACAGCAGGATGCATATTGTTTACTGTAGCTGGGCGCTAGAAAAATGCATGCTAAGAACGCTAAATAAGACAGGCTATTATTGGGGTCAGTAAAACGGGATTCCCCGTTATTAATTAAAAAATACAAAATAAACGATTTTTTATTAAATTAATTTTTTTATTAAATTAAACCGAATTTAATGAAATTTGGTGAGTAGCTTTGAAATAGCCCCCATAAATACAGTCCAAGTATTCAGTTTCTAAAACCAGGGTTTGTCGAGATATTGATAGAAAACTAAACTTTTTCCTAGGAGTTCTACTCTTTAACTCCATGATTCCCAACGAAAAAGGTTGGATATCGTTGGTTTCAACGTGAAAGTCAATTAAATCTCTGAGTTTTGTGGGAGTTTATTTAACGTATTACTCACTTTTGAAAATCGCAGGTTTGAAATATGAATTTAAATACAATCTATCACCATGGTTTATTTCTCACAGGCTTCCTCAACAACGAAAAATATTGAGAAATCACAAGAAAGATCGATCATGCATAAAGCGTTGATTATGAAACACTTTCCAACTTTAATTTTATTTAAATATCTCTAAAATGCCATACATTTAGCTGTAATATATCACAATACTGCAAGAATTAATTATATTTCAAAATTTATATTATAAAATTTATATTAAAAATATATTGACACTAAATATAAATTAAAAATAATTTTAAAAATCACGATTTCGACACAAGTTAGATGTATGGTTCTCGAGTGTCTGCTCCAACAAAACTTCTATTAACAAGATCAAAAACTGTGTTCTCATAGCGAGAGAAATTTCTAATAAAATTACATAATCAGCCTGGGAGCCTCTTCTGCTTTTAACATTTTCTCTGCTCTCTGGACCCCCCTGAGGTGTCGCTTTTTTGGTGGAGGTTTTTGCTTTGTTTTTGTAGTTGGTTTTGTTTATGTGGTTTGTTTTGTTGTGCTGTTTATATTGTATTGTATTGTATAGTTTTTATGTTTTGTTTTGTTGCCATTCTTTTATTTGTCTTGTTGTAACTGTGTTGTGATTCAATTTTAACCTGTCTTGTAATGTTTTGAATCTAAAATAAAGTTCCCGGCCACACACTTAGCTACAGTAAACCTTCGGGTCTGTCGTGTGGTCTGGGTTTTCAACACTTCAACAAGTTAGATGTATATAATACAATGATTTTTTTTTCTTACATAATGTAATGAATTTACATCTTTCACAGTGAAAAAACAATGTATAAGATTCACAGCCCTATATGTGCCAGTGTAATTTTTATCACAGTTTTGCATGGTAAATCTCGAGCAACGCCGGGTAATCACTGCTAGTATTTTATAAAATAAATTTGCTGAGCATTTGCTCAAAACTTTCGAAAATTCGCAAACTTTAATAGATTGTTTACTTATTTGGAAAAAAAGTCATCAAAGTGGCATTTTTATAAATTCTATCTCCTCCATTAATTTTTGTACTAGAATATTGCTTTTTTTAATGAAAACTAAATAGATCGAAATATTTAAAGTCTAAAATTAAAAAAAATCAATAGATTTTTCATACAGAATTTTAAAGATGGACAAAGTAAGGACAGATCCATTTTGATCGTTATCATCTACCGACAAAAAAAACAACGAAGGATTTTCTTCCAGACGATGTCTAGACATGTATTTTACACCCACGGGGGGGGGGGGGGGGGGCTAATGACGCTACGAACAAAAAAAATTGTATCACGGCTATTTTTCACAACAAGGATTAAAACAATTAAGTCTCGCGATCTTTGAGCCATACATAAGCCCTTTTATGTGTGATTATGTCAAATTTCGTCCTATGCTGCCATGTTAAAAAAAAATATATGATTTCGAATGCATTTAGAAGTTTTTGCTCGAATTAAAAAAAATTCTATCTAGTTTTAGACTTTGATAACAAAGCCAGATATAAAGTTTCTTAAAAACCTATTAATATTTGTGGCTGCTATTGCGTACGCAAGAAATCGACCATCAGACAGACAGACAGACTTCATTCCAGAAATAGTCAAAACGTGTTCAGGAGGTCTTAAAACATATTTGCATCAAAATCTCAAACCCAACAATTTTTGTGAAAACAATACTTTCTCTATTATTACATAGTCTCTATTATTACACTATATTATATAGTAGGAGAATGTAAAAATTAAACTTTAACAGTAAATAATCTTAAATATGACTGTAAATGATCAAAAATTTAACTGTAAATCATGTATAAATCATCTACTGCAATGTTTTCTAATATAAACGTCCAAATTAATTCAATAGCAGCTTACAAACATCCACATATGCAGAACTTGTAAACATCTTCTTTTGATCTCTCAGCTTGAACCAAACATTGATAAAGACGTCACGTTGCTAGGGCAACTCCGAAAGAGGAGTCCGGCCGTTGACAACAGAGGAAGGAACCCAAGAAAATTCAAGAATCTGAGCCCTCTTAGGGTAACTTCGCTATTTTAGGAAATACAATTACCTTCCGTTCAATTTGCAAAATATTTTTAGATGTAATTGGATTTAGTTCATATTAGATGTATCAAGGATGAGACAAAATTAGTATTTTCTGAACATCAGTCATCAAATGAAAGGATAAAGTAATTACGCGCAAATATATAATATAATAGAGAAGGTCACAAACTGGTATGCCTGTGTGTTTGTCAGTTTGTTTGCAGCGTAGTGGAAAATCTAGTATGTGAAGCACAGCTACTAAATTCAATAGGGATGATCCAGATTAGATTAGAGACACCTTGGAGTGATTTTTTTTTTAAATTCGAATTGGTTTTGGAGTTACTTAATGTTGAATCTAAGTTTCGAGCGATTCTCATACAAATCAATTTTTTAGAGATCAAAAATGCTATCTCAAAATTTGTATCCAACACTATCGGAAAGATCTCGCTCTTTTCAACGAGAGTTGAACGAAAGCTGCTGTAACATAATATCCTGATTTTTCACAACTTAAAAGATCGCTAAAAATTGCACTTTGAATACGTCATTTATTTTAAAATCCCCGCATCAGCGAAACTTACTACAATCTGATCACAGAAAATCGGTCAACATCAAAATGCATGATTTAACTACCTGTGAAAACCAAAATTATTTATCTACCTTCATTTGGTGATTTTGGGCTATTTAATTAAAAATCTAAAATACTGACGATTCCTAAGTATTGGACGTATCTTAAGCATTGGACGTATCTTAATTGAAGGAGTTTTCGTTTTTAAATATATTGTAAGCGGAACGTATACGGTCACTCAACTAGCGTATCCGGATTGCATACGCAAATTGCTGATGCACGGAGATCGCATGTACTGCACTGCGGACCTATGCGCGGCCAATAACTTGCAATAACATTTTTGCAGAAGATCTTTATAAGAAAGCAACTAAACTGGTCATCAAAGGTAGCTGATTTGTACATAAAGCAGCATACAGCTGTTCCAAGGATATACTGGATTATCTTCTTCAGTGCAAAACAGACCAAGAAACCCGAAGTCTGAAAGACGAAATGGACACAAATGTAAGAAATAGGGGTATATACCAAAGACGGTGGATTCGGGGCCCTACCCATTAAAGAACAGAAAATCAAAGGAAAATTGGGAGTCTACCTGAGGTGGCCAATCAGAAAGAACAGCTTAATCAATACGAAACATAAAACTCACACACAAAGTGGAGTTTCCAAAATGCAGAAAGTCCCCATATAACGTTAAACAAGGATTCCAATGGTTAAGAAATAGGCGCAAATGGCACAAATATAAATAATAGGGTAAAATTACAAGGCACCTTACTATACTGTGGGAAAATAGAATAGAAGAGGTGTAGAAGGTTTATATAGTTTTTTCAACACTTTTTTTTTATGTAAAGTGTATTTAAATAATATTTATAGTCTAAATTATAATATATACTTTTACGTTTATAAAATAATTGCTTGCAATTAATTAAAGCTATTAGTTTTAAAGCTGTAGCAGGCATATTATATACTGTTCTTATATAGCTCTTTTAATTTTTGAGATTTAAACATTAAAACTTTTAAAAATGAAAATTTTCAAACTCCTTCAAATTGACAAGACAATTTCTCAATAACTACAAGCGCTTTATAAAAACAAGTTAATAATCTAGAATCTGCATTTCCTACTGGAAATTTTTGTTGCTTACTGTTTATATCTATCTCTTATAGTTTAGAAGACATTTCGGGTGAAATTAAGTAAAGTGAACTTGCTGAACCAAAAATTTTTTTCGAAAAAAAATGTGTGAAATATTAAAATTATTTTTATATAATGGTACCATATTTCTAACAAAATAAGCAAAAATTGTTTATATTTTTATCCATTAGGTTCAGAGATATAAGATTATATTTATATCCATTAGGTTCAGAGATATATGGCGTCCATATTGTTTACTTCAATTTCAGTCAGAGACATCCTAGCCATAGATGTTATTCACATAAAAAGACATTTTAAAAATGCGAAAATTTAATTGTGCAACAAAAGAAAACTCACCCACTATCTTCATTTGAAGAACTTAAATACTCTCAACTGTCTTCCTATTGTTAGTAGATTTATAGGGCTATACCTAGATTCATACATGAATCTTAAATTATTTTTTAGTATTTTAAAAGCGATATGTTGAGATGATGTATTTTCCAATTTATTTATAAATTAATTTTTATATTTATCATACATCCTCAATCATCTCTGTGGTACCAAAATAGTGTTACTGTATTTTAGCTCAAATTATACTGCCCCACGGCAAATTCTTTAATTAAAAAATAACTATAAGCTATTACCCCAACAAATTACACGTAGCAAGTATTTAATTATCTTAAAATATAAACTCAAGGAAATATCATAATTTTTCTTAGGAGTTTAGAAAAATTCAAATATAAACTCCAGAGAATCTTAGTAGTCCTTTCTAGATATAAATCTATGACTTTCCTATAGAAAATTATATTTCAAACATATTTGTAGAATATATCTCACAAAAACACCATTTCATGGTAAATAAAAATACCTCCTCAAGCACAAAAACCTCCTTCCAAAACAATTATGGAAACTCAAAATTGTTTGCGCCAAGTTCCCGCGGGACCAGAGTTGTACTTTCAGATTTAGAGTACCTTGCTAAAGGATTCTAACCTTCTTTCAAATTGAATGCAGCCTTTGTTAGGAATAGTCAATAAATCGTTGTGCCCCCTTTTAAAGATTGGCATAAACAGATGATAATTTGGATTTCTTCATAAAGATAGGTCATTTTGCAAAGCGGTGTTCTTATTCTGGTCATTCATTGAACGAAGTCATTGTTGAGAAAATAATTTTAAAATTAGGCACCACGACTTTTCCTGCATAGTTTATGATTCGTTAAAAGTCTAGCAACCAAGATTCATAAAACATTATTTGTGTTAAATCAATATCTTGTGAATTGGAATGTGGCGTGCTTGTCGGCGAGATTACAGTCTCTATAGCAAGTGCCTCTAATAGTTTTGTTAAATCCAATAACTAAATCCATTTATATGCACCTTCAACAATGGCACAGAGATATGAACTGAACTTCGCATTACATTTACAGATTTGCTATTTTGTGATTCAGCTGCTTTGTTAACATTTGACCACAATACCTTATAGAATGGTCATTGTGCCTGATGTGATTTCATCCAGCTGATTGATTGCAGCTTGATGAAATTACATTGAGCACAGATATTTAAAGTGCATAAAGTGGCTCATCCAATTTATCAACGATTTTATAATGAAATTCAACTCCGTGTTAGTATTTTTTGAGATAATACAGTGATGGAGCAATTAATCAGTAAACCTGTTAAACGGAAACTACTCTACAAATAATAAAAGAGAACAGTATATTATTTTTAGCATACCGTTTCTTATTTTGACGTCTAAGCTGCCCAACCATTAATTGTTATCTCAATAGAATATCAATTTTGTTCAAAATCTGACATATAAATTTATCAACTGAGCTTGCTTGCAAAACAAACTGAGTCAATTGGCACAAAAATCTATCTTCCATCTCTAAGTTATTCCAGTGTAAATTTTAATAGATATAAAGAAGTAGGATTTTTCAAAATTCGCATTTGTTGTTGGAGCATGGCGCAATCATGTTAAACTAAAGCTAACGCCCATTTTGAATTGCTCATATCAAGTTATTTTATAATGCTCATTCTGCCTACGACACTGGCAGTATTGAGAAAACAGCGTTTACATACACATATGAAGGCGTTACTTTAATAGTGGTACAACTCAACTTGCAGTGAAATTGCAGTTAACCACATTTACGGGATCACACAAGAGTATTATTTTTATTCTGAAAAGGGTACACAATCAACTTCCTTCTACGGCTAGCAAATGGCAATACAATGCAGACATGTTAGAGAAACAGACAGAGAAGTTATTTTATGGTACAACTCAACAGCATCGCTCGTAGTCCAAGAAGGGTTATTTTAAAGAGATTTACAGTTACTTGGATGATACTAATGATCCGATTCTTGATCCATATTTTCAAATCACTGAAGGTAAAATGCCAGTTTTAATTATACCACCTTTTACTACAAATGTAGAAATTGAGAAGAAAAAAATATTTTAACGATTTTAGGGTTATGGATGATTTTAAACTTTAAATCAGCTATCAATGCACACGTTACTCATTTTAAGGTCGACCCCCAAAAGATAATACTGTATAAGATCCATTCCACGGTGCAAAGAAGTTGGAGTCTTGTTCTAATAGCTCCCTGGTTAGAGAAACAACTGATCAGTTAGAAGTTAGGTGGTTTGATCTTCGGCTATGGAACAGCGGGATTTTTACGTACAACGGCGTCTGAAAGAATTCACCTTGCAGGTTAGATGCAATGATGATAGTGGTCAGGAAAGGACCAAGAATTTTCAACGGACCTTGAATATTATGGTGCCAGTTTTAACATCACAACTCTACAAGATGTTAAACCTGGATTAAAAAAAAGTAGAGAATATGAATGTGGTTGTTCAGATCAGTAGTTGCACACCGGTTTGACTTCAAAAGGAGACGATTATAAGGTGACGGGAAGAAGTTGAAATCCTATCCAGTAGCTCGGCTGGGCATCAGTTGGACAGTTTAACGATTCGTTGTTCGATCTCCGGCTGCGACAGTGAAACCTTTGCAACGGTATACAAGGAAGGGTTGTTGTTGAGACCCAGACCGTCCGACCTACCAGAAAGGTGTAAGGTAACAAGAAAGGGTGTATACAAGGAAGGGTGTAGTTATGAATATCTATTAGAGTTCAGTGGTGCTAATTTATTTGCAAAACGATTTTCTCCAACACCCGCAATATTTCCAATGGAAGGTCAGACAGAGAGCAGAGAGGAAGACACGTCTCATTTTGATGGAAAGGGTAAATATGAAACGAGAAAATGTATATCAGAAGCACTTATTGCTGTTATATAGTATATAAGAAGTATTCCAGCTTATAAAAGTCATAGGGAAGGATAAATCACTATATGAAAGTCACTGTGAGAAATCCAGACGAATTTCGAACATTTTCTTCAGAGTACGGATTTGCTCATATTCGGTCATAGACCCTCGGCCGAGAACGTCAAAAACAAAATCGTTAAGACTGTCGTTGCCGCCGGGAAGATGCTGGGAAATGCAAAACAAAGCCATTTTGCCTGTCATCAGGGCGAGAGGATGTAGATCCCTGAGTGTACTAGAGGGTGGTCTGAGCATCGTTGGATGCTGGTAAAAATGCCAGAGGACTTATGCCAGGATAGTCCCATAATCACGATGGTATGGGACGATAGGAATATATATGCAAAAAAGGACGCGCTCTAGGGAGAGATCCCCAGATAGAACGCTGATACGAACAACAGCTCGTGAAGCGAGCGGGTACTATGATAAACTTACATGCCCATACTAGTCGAGTATTATTGTAAAATATCTCATGTGCAGATGATGTGAATAAAGTCTGTCTTTTAATTGCAAACTTGACTCTACTTTACAATGAAGCGGCGACTCCATCACTTTTTAGCGAAAAGTCACGATTCGAACACTCAGGCAATTCCGAAGGATGGTGAATCACGAGAGCAGCAGAGATCGGTTAATTTCTAATACTGATTTTCTGAGAAGGTAACAACGATAGCTTATATATTTTACGACGAGTACATTTGGTACACGCATTATATATACAATCTTACAGTCACCAAGGGAGGATCACTCGCATAAAATATTTAAATACTAAGTTTAGTGTTTCTAAAATGTATGACTTAGAAAAATGTACGCACACAAATAAACAATTTGTGAGAAAACACATGCATCGAAATGTGTTTCATGACTTCAATCTGTATTTTCATTCACCAAGTACAAACCCTCGAAGTTCTCGCGATGAATTACATTTCAAGATCCAAGCGCCTTCAAATGAGGAAGAGCAAGCTAAGTAAGTATGTATAGAAAGAATGTAATTTTGTGCATAATCAATAATTAACTAGTTCACAACGTAAGGTGCAGTGCAAATAAAGATATTTAAGCACACGTACGTTACGAAAATCTTTGGATTCCCTTCTTCAATGCGAACAAGAACAAGCCTAAACGCCCAAATAAGCGCTAGACTATGCCGACCAAACAAAATACAGTAGCGCTACCTAGTGTGACGAAAAGGAGGTAAAACAAAGGAATATAGAAAATTAAGGAAATATGAACTTGAAAGGCAAACAAGAAAAAATATAATGTTGAGTATATAACCTCAACATGCGAAGTAGAAAAGAGAGAAAAACAAAAACTAGGCATAGACGTACCATACCTCAGAATCTCAAAACCACAGGGTATCATTAACAAATCATTAAAGGAATTACTGCAGTTTTTATGAATATGCAAAGCTTTAAAGAAATACAAATTAAAAACTGAAAAGCACTATTGAATAATGGAGGCAGAAAAGAAAATCAAATCGGTGACTTGTCATCCAGAAATTATTAGAGAATGAAAATTTATGAATTTCTTAGTCTGACATTTTTCATGTCCTTTCAAACGGGTATTTAAAGTACGTTTAGTTTCACCAATATACAGTGGTCCGTGTTGACTATAAAATGTGAAAAATGACTCAATTAAACTTTTCAATAGGATCCTTAAGGGAAGGGAAATTATTTTCATTGACCGGGGTAAATATTACTTTGAAGTCAAACTTATTCAGAACTCTAGCAATCAAAGCTGAGTTAGTGACTGAAAAGGAACGTAATTAGGTGGATAAGATTTGTGAAATAGAAGCTTTTCACACTGACGTACAAGAAAACATTAAAATAAGATATTGATTTCTATACAGTGAATCGGAAACCCACTAGTGCAAGAAGAAAGCCAACAACGGAAATCTGCAAATCCCACTTTTATATTCCTTTTCCATAAGAGAATTAATGGAATGAAACAGGATATGCTTGACTGATTTATTCCCTTTCATTCCAGCGGCTATTTCAGTGATCTTAAAATAGGAGCTGAGAAACACGAAAAACAAACATCTAAATGTGTATTATAAAAAATGCATTACTCTTTGGGTATATGTTTGTGTATTAAATATAGAATTACGCCATTTTTTTAATGAAATCCGATGGATTTACTTATTTCTCAATCACGCATTGATATTTTTATTATAATAGTTGTACATCCTCTTTGCTTCCCCACCCCCCCTCATTTGGCATAACACACTCATTTTCAAGAACACAAACCACAGATAGACATTTAACATCTATCAACTAATTAAGAATTATTACTACTTTCCTTACAATACATGAAAATGTACAGGGAAAATATTGGAATCGTGTCGAAAATCGACAGATCTACAAGTTTCGTGCACTCTGGAAAACGAATCCACCATTTTCTGTGTGTATGTCAGTCTGTCTATGTGTGTAACTGTGCAATGTATGTATCCACTCTAGCTTAAAAACTATTCGACGAAATTTTACAAACTTTGGTAGATTGTGGGTTACGCTAGTACTAATTAGATTTTAGTATGATTCGTAAAAATAAATCTTGTATGTTTTTGAAAAATGTCCCTCAAAAATCGTCAAAATATGATACATAAAACTAAATATACAAACAGCTCAAATTGCTGTCAAAGCATAAATATAATATAACTTTGTTAAAGACAGTATATAATAGAAATTATATGCTGCTTCTTTGTCAGAACACACAAGAAGCACACCCTTTACTTGTCAGAGAAAGATCGGCGACTGATGCAGGAACAGTCAGTTAGTCATCAGTTAGCTATAAGGTCGCCAATATTCTTTACCGTTTCAATTTTAGGTGTGTCTTTGAACTTATTCACAAAATTCATTTCCCTTTTCTTATAGACCCTATTACTGTCTTGAATCATTGGGGTGTTTATCACATTCCTTGCGACTGCGATCTTGATTATGTTGGTCAAACAGAAAGAGCTCTTAAATTTCGTAATAAGAAACACATAAGCCATGTTTCTAAACAAGAAGTTTATAAGTCTGCAATGGCTGAATATCCTTTATCACATTCCTTGAGAATGCAGTCTTGGTTATGTTGGTCAAACAAAAAGAGATCTTACATTTCGTATTAAGAAACACACGAGCCATGATTCTAAACAAGAAGTTTGTAAGTCTGCAATTGCTGAACATTCTTGGAACTCTAATAATGTGTTTTTCCCAAAACTAAAATCGTTTTTACTCATAATTCCATTTTTGAAATGGACTTTTTTGAAAGTTTCTGCATTGTATCTTAGTCAACATGCTTGATTAATGATAATTATACTTTCTTCTATTCTGCTTGGAAATCTGGTTTAATTTTTCGAATTCGGTTACTTCCATCTTATTTCGGTCATTTTCATCATATTCCTGGTTTTTTAAATTTAATTGGGATTTTATGAAAAAGTGATTTAAATCCTTTGTCGGACATCCACTTTCCATTGGTATTGTACTGTTCATTGAATACATCCCACATCTGGTTCCTGCCGCCTCCTCCTTATTTTCCTTCGACCTAAACCGTCCGACATATCCGAAGGTGTAAGGTACCTGTTTAGACGGCCAGGAAGTGCCACCCAATTTAGACCGGAACCCAGTGAGGGCGGCATTCACAGGGATCGTACTTTCCTTCCCCTACCACCAACCTTTCGGAAGGACTTGTGGTCCCACATATTTAACATACTCGTATTTTGCGTGAACACACGGACAGTTTGGGTAGAACCGGGAATTGAACTCTGGTTTTTCGAATGAAATCTCCGAGCGCTAACCACTGGGCTGTCCAACCCCTTGATTCCTGCCTCCTGGGTTTTTAACCTCCTTTACATCTCTCATCGTTGGCAACACTCTGCCACTTTTGCTGGTCCTGCATCAGATGCCAATCTTTCTCTGCCGAGTGAAGGTTGCTTTTCTTGTCTGTCCTGACGAAGAAGGCTGTTTTTACCTTTGAAACCAATCGATATTTTATTATTATTATTCTACTTTTAACGATGTTATGTGAATTTTAACTAAATAAACTGAAATGAATTGTTTACATGCTTGTTTTATACTTAATTTTTAACGGCAAAACGAATAAGATCAACGTCATTACTCTGCGATAGGCCATTCTCGGGATATTGAGGATTTTGGAATTTCTAGAAGCTGACGATGTTTTTCACTGTAATTAAAAAACTATGTAATTGAATTTCTTACAATTTGGTAGGCAAGTCAGTCATGGATTACAATGGTGTAAGATGCAAATATTACATTTCCACTGCTGAGGGACGTTGTGACGTCAGGCAACCTTTTGTACGTCTTAAATGGTGGATTATTAAAGACTTTTTACTGAAAGTGTAGTCTTTACTGTAATAATAGTGTAATATGATTTATTTTATTTTTTTTTTCATGATAAGATGACAACGTTTAAAAATATTAAGTTGCCTAATGAGAATTAATCCCAATTTGTGGTTTGAGAGATGTGACAACATGATTCGAGCATGGCTTCTTAATCCAACAAGACAAGGGTGCAACTCCATCAACATAGTTTATGATTTCACAATTTCTCAGTATAATAGCAAATCTTCTATAACCATTTTTTCATCATGCAATTTTTGTCTTCAAGTTCAAATGAAATGACAAACTTGTGGAGAAGAATATTTTTTCGAGTTATGCGGTAATTGGGGCAATGCTTAAATGTACGCCGTGAGTTCTTGTGTTTGCACTGTGTTTTGCACCTTTTCTGTGGCTTTTTGTTTGCACGGAAATGCATACCCGTCAATATTAACATTTCGTAAATTAAATTTTTCTAAATATGGTCACTGGTTCACTACAGTTCACTGACACGCATTGTCTGAAAAAACACATGTTTTTTCTTTTCACATCTCGCGTCACATGTGCCTCTACGCCACGGTAAAATAGTTCCTCTTTTCTCCAATCAGGGTTGGAGATATCAGCACAGTCACCGAACTCTTTGATCCTACTTTGTATAAGAAAGTCAAAATACCTATCACGACATGATAGTAAACTGCCAAAAAATAGTGACTAAATCACGTATAAGTTTATGAAGCAGAACTCACGTGGATATTGCTGGGGTTTTACTACGAACACCCTTGGTTTTCTCTCCTCCACTGCTACTGCTTGACTCCGATGTGCTTTCCATATGTCTCCCACGGAAACAGCAGCACCTACTGGATGAAAATTATAATTACCATAAATTGGAAATCACAACGCGACACGACAAACTGCATTATGGATAATATTAAAACAGTAAGCACTGTACTCGCGGCAAGGCTAATTTGAATAATTTGTAATTCATAATTGTAATTGTTACATTGTTATTGTGCATAGTAATTAATCGGCCATAGCAGCGTGGATGCTATGACCGACTAATTACTCAGTTGTGTCTTCATACGCCTATTATGCGTACATTGAATAGTTGGTTACCACAGAAACCGAATGCATTGTGAATATCAATTCAGAACATTTTTTTTTTAATATAAAAGATATAAAGATATATATATATATATAAGAAAAATATCCAAATATACGATACATAAAATACATGATCATAACACTGCATAATATTAAGGCGCAATGCCGCACTTTCATTTTTAGCAGGTATATAAAAGTAAATACAAAAACAGATTGAAAAAAGATGGGGGAGGCATAAAGGAAGGGGGGAATGAATGGAGAGCGTTTATATATATATATATATATATATATATATATTATATATATATATATATATATATATATATATATATATATATAATTTTAATATGCGACGAAAATACCTCGCGAACGGAAATTTCACCCATCCCTGGTTAAAAGCAATAGCATGTGGTTCTAAAATTGAAATCAATTTCTAATTAGGAACTAATATACATAATACGAAAGGTAGATGATGAGTTTAAACATTAGAATTACCTACAGTAAAGTGAACATCCCCGATCGAATAAAGGTAATTACAGCGCCCCCTAACGGAGAATTTAAAAAGTTAGGAAAAAGAACTCGACAACAAAGCAATATCCCAAATAAAAAGCCAATTATAAGTTGTAGACCATTGTCTAACAAACACACGACAGTTTTAATGCGAATATTGTGCGTATTATACTACGAGTATATTTGATGGATTCAGAGAGAAACTTACATGAACTTTTTAATAAGGTAAATAATGCTTCCGTTACTAAAATACTGTTTATTAACTGTCTCAGCAATTACCCTGTCAGTATAGAGCTACTTTTCCTCATAAAGCAAGTTTCTGGTCTAGATAAATTGGATGTTTAGTTCATCTTTGATTAAAGTGCTTTTTAAAGGTAACAGAAGGATACTTAAGTGTCCTTACTTTACCATAAGTGCCCTTCCGTTACCATAATATGGTAAAGGAAGGACACTTATTATGGTAACGGAAGGACACTTATTATGGTAACGGAATGACACTTATTATGGTAACGGAATGACACTTATTATGGTAACGGAAGGACACTTATTATGGTAACGGAAGGACACTTATTATGGTAACGGAAGGACACTTATTATGGTAAGAAGGACACTTATTATGGTAACGGAAGAACACTTATTATGGTAAAGGAAGGACACTTATTATGGTAACGGAATGACACTTATTATGGTAACGGAAGGACACTTATTATGGTAACGGAAGGACACTTATTATGGTAACGGAAGGACACTTATTATGGTAAAAGAAGGACACTTATTATGGTAACGGAAGAACACTTATTATGGTAACGGAAGAACACTTATTATGGTAACGGAAGGACACTTATTATGGTAACGGAATGACACTTATTATGGTAACGGAAGGACACTTATTATGGTAACGGAAGGACACTTATTATGGTAACGGAAGGACACTTATTATGGTAAAAGAAGGACACTTATTATGGTAACGGAAGAACACTTATTATGGTAACGGAAGAACACTTATTATGGTAACGGAAGGACACTTATTATGGTAACGGAAGGACACTTATTATGGTAACGGAATGACACTTATTATGGTAACGGAAGGACACTTATTATGGTAACGGAAGGACACTTATTATGGTAACGGAAGGACACTTATTATGGTAACGGAAGGACACTTATTATGGTAACGGAAGGACACTTATTATGGTAACGGAATGACACTTATTATGGTAACGGAATGACACTTATTATGGTAACGGAATGACACTTATTATGGTAACGGAATGACACTTATTATGGTAACGGAATGACACTTATTATGGTAACGGAAGGACACTTATTATGGTAACGGAAGGACACTTATTATGGTAACGGAAGGACACTTATTATGGTAACGGAATGACACTTATTATGGTAACGGAATGACACTTATTATGGTAACGGAATGACACTTATTATGGTAACGGAATGACACTTATTATGGTAACGGAATGACACTTATTATGGTAACGGAATGACACTTATTATGGTAACGGAATGACACTTATTATGGTAACGGAATGACACTTATTATGGTAACGGAAGGACACTTATTATGGTAACGGAATGACACTTATTATGGTAACGGAATGACACTTATTATGGTAACGGAATGACACTTATTATGGTAACGGAATGACACTTATTATGGTAACGGAATGACACTTATTATGGTAACGGAATGACACTTATTATGGTAACGGAATGACACTTATTATGGTAACGGAATGACACTTATTATGGTAACGGAAGGACACTTATTATGGTAACGGAATGACACTTATTATGGTAACGGAATGACACTTATTGTGGTAACGGAATGACACTTATTATGGTAACGGAATGACACTTATTATGGTAACGGAATGACACTTATTATGGTAACGGAAGGACACTTATTATGGTAACGGAAGGACACTTATTATGGTAACGGAAGGACACTTATTATGGTAACGGAATGACACTTATTATGGTAACGGAAGGACACTTATTATGGTAACGGAATGACACTTATTATGGTAACGGAATGACACTTATTATGGTAACGGAATGACACTTATTATGGTAACGGAAGGACACTTATTATGGTAACGGAAGGACACTTATTATGGTAACGGAAGGACACTTATTATGGTAACGGAAGAACACTTATTATGATAAGGAAAGGACACTTATTATAGTAATCGAAGGACAGTTATTATGGTAACCGAATGACACTTACTATGGTAACGGAAGGGCACTTATGGTAATGGAAGGACGTTAAATTGAATAACAAATGACAATTAAGAATAAATTTATTTTGATTTAAAATTGAGGGCTTTTTCTGCTCAAGTTCGATTTCAAACTGCAAAGCAAGTTGTTTAATATAGAAATAAAATAAAATGCATATTTTTAAATTAATGTTTGGTTAAAAAAAGGTAACAAATTGCACAATGCTGAGTTCATTATGAATAGGTTCACTTTCCCCACAATACATGGTAATGTATAGGAGGAATGTGGTGATAATGTTGAACTCTTCTTTTCGACGAATCTACATGTTTTGGGTCCTCTAGAACGCGAATCCACTATTTTTGAAGTGACATCTGTGTATGAGTGCAGGTCTGTCTGCTTGTGTGTGCAATGTATTGTTACGGCGTATCTATCCTCTGGAATCGTGGGTGTGCCCTCAGAATACAAGAATAAGTCCATATTTCTGGATAACTAACACGCTTATTCACAAGCACAGCGTAATCAGGGACAACATACAGCAAATAGCGCGATAATTATCTCACCAGATCGCTAAAGAACTGTCAGGTACAGTAAAACAGCAATTAATTGCTCCACTAATTTCACAAAACAACATCTACCATTCTCAAAACGTATCTCACAATTCAATGTAGTTCATATGACATCAACGGCTCCAACTGAGAGATGACTCTTTTAAAATACTTTCAGTGGAAACTTCCAGAAGGGGCTCGTATCTTGTAGAATATCCGTTATTTTAAGCAGGTTCTCAAACATTCGAATTGTCGTCAAAAGTGGCGAAATTGGCGATAAATCACCAAATGTGGGAACCCGAAATTGACGGTTTTGACATGGCAACCATAGATTCGCGTCATATGAATGGCTGCCTGTTTTTCGTTTTTTTTGTGTGTGTTTGTTATTTAATCTTCTGGCTCTGAAAAGAACTTTCAGTGAAGACATGTTTCATGTTCGCAACAGTGTGTATCCACTGTAGCTAAAAACTATTCAATGAAACTTCTTAAAATTTGGTGGGGGGGGGGGGGGGGAAGAAGCCATGACCAAAATGTGCAAATCAGTTGAAAACTTGAATTAGCATTGAGTAGCAGAGCTTGATTTTGTTTCCCAAGCTCAAACATTGCGATTATTTTCCTTCTTTGATTAGGCCTTCATGTTATCATGTCGCTTCATTGAAGAAATATCCACTTCTTTTAAATGTTGAAGGCATGGAGGTAAATGTAAGGAGTTCAAAACCTATACTGAGAAAATGCCATTATTATTTGAGACAATAATTCCATGTGGCGCTGAGATAAGATAAGCGCCTCTGCATTATATGTATTTCTATGGTGAAAGTCTTAATATTTATTTAAACTGTCAATTCTGTAGAAATAAATTAGTAGCGCAATGGAAATTAGAAGAGAAACAATAAGGAATATTCCTACATATTCAAAATGATGTTACCTTTCAATTTATTTTTATCTCCCTATATTCTGGACTCTGCCCTACAACTGTGAAAAAATACTGATTAATTATACTAATAATTAGGGAATTTTAAGATAATCACAAATACATATTCTCAATAATGTGCCTCTCTATTGCGTCAAAGGAAAATAAAGAGCGCTTCGCTAACAAGGTGACATCTAGATATAATTCTCAAAGCGTTACGGCATTTTCAAGCGTTTCATCCATAGGGGTTTTATCTCCTCTCGGACTCCATGGTTGAAAGTTTTAGTGCTTATTTTATACACAAATATTGTTTCAATATAAAAGGTTAACTATGTAATTAATGTTTTAATGCCAAATGAGTTTTTACGACCTCCTCATAGGGTACCATTCCGCTTTTGAGCTGCCTATTGCGCAGACAGAATGCGCAGGCTTTCAAAGATAAAGTACTGGTTAGAAAACGTAGATCCGAGTATCCTGCCATCAAGTACAGTTTGGGAAGAACGTAGTACTAAGTATCCCGTATTCAATGCGATAAAATAAAATTGCTGCTTTTACCTTTTTCTTGTGGAACGTAGACGAACATAGTTTTCTGGAAGAACGTAGTACTAAGTATCCCCTATTCAATGTGATAAAATTAAATTGCCGCTTTTATCATTGCCTTGTAGAACGTAGCTTTAAGTAAAACGTAGAAGAACGAATGACTGAGTATCCCGTATTCAATACGATAAAATAAAATTGCCGCTTTACCTTTTTCTTGTAGAACGTAACTTTAAGTAAAACGTAGAAGAACGTAGTACTAAGTATCCCGTATTCAATGCGATAAAATAAAATTTCTGCTTTTACCCTTTTCTTGTAGAACGTAGCCCTAAGTAGAACGTAGACGAACATAGTTTTCTGGAAGAACATAGTACTAAGTATCCCCTATTCAATGTGATAAAATTAAATTGCTGCTTTTATCATTTTCTTGCAGAACGTAGCTTTAAGTAAAACGTCGAAGAACGTAGTACTAAGTATGCCGTATTCAATGTGATAAAATTAAATTGCCACTTTTATCATTTCCTTGTAGAACATAGCTTTAAGTAAAACGTAATAGAACGTAGTACTAAGTATCCCGTATTTAATGTGATAAAATTAAATTGCCGCTTTTATCTTTTTCTTGTAGAACATAGCTTTAAGTAAAACGTAATAGAACGTAGTACCAAGTATCCCGTATTTAATGTGATAAAATTAAATTGCCGCTTTTATCTTTTTCTTGTAGAACGTAGCTTTAAGTAAAACGTAGAAGAACGTAGTACTAAGCATCCCGTATTCAATGTGATAAAATTAAATTGCCGCTTTTATCTTCCTCTTGCTTCTTATATATCTAACACCCCTCCAAACTCTATCAATATTACGTCCCCAAACCCCTTCGTCCTACTGTCGTCTTTCTCAGCCGCAGTTGCTACGTGTCCTACACTCTACGTCACCGTTGGCACATCCAATAGATATCAATTTAAATATACACTATATTTTATGGTTGGGAAACGTAAATGAGAATTTTCTTTTCTACCTTTTCCGAACATTGTGGATCGCATGAGATTACCTCAAGCGTACGATAGTTTGTTGAGAATTTCAACGGCATTTCAGATTTAATTAAATTAAATCATACAGCAGATTAATCATTTCACATTTAACGCTAACCAGATTTAAACTTTGAAATTAGCACAACTGTTTTTTTTTCCTCCATATGCGTGGTATGTCAAACTACGAATGAAAGGGATTATTATTTTCCTTATATACATATAATGTATAAGGAAAGTATTGTGACGGGGTCGAAAATTCGAATTCGAGTTTTCGACGGGAGAGCACGTTTCACCCCTGAACACGAATCAGACGTTTCTGAGATGATGTCTATGTGTGTGTGTGTGTGTGTGTGTGTGTGTATGTATGGGGGGGGTCAGTGAGCCTATGGAGACGATAACTGACGAACGGAGCGAAATTTGGATGGAGCGAACAAAATTTGGTACAAAAATTACAATCCATGAATACTAGAAGCCTATTGTTTTTATACGCAATCGGATGTTCAGAAGCCCCCTACATTTTCGAGTGAAATTTTGAAAAAATCATAAAAAATTTAAACCGTTAATAAAGTTACGTACATTTCTTATGTAATTTTTCATTAGAAAACGATTGACATAAATTTTAGAACTAGCATGAACCTTTCTCGAGATACTGCACATTTTTCAAATAAATTTATCAAAAAATTCCATAAATTAAAGAAAAATATTAACTGTTGAGAAACACGCTCACTTTTGACATGTAATATCATGCGATAAATTTGGTGACACCACTCTCGTGGATCTAGCTCGTTCCATTCATGAGAAAAGATACTTTGAGTAATACTTTTGTATTTGAACGCCAATAGTCATTTTTCTGCTATAAGAATAACTTATTTCTCTGTCCATAACGCTTGGCGAGATTGTGGCGACGAATTTGGCAGAATGTTACCAACTTGGCGACTTGTTAAATATTTCCAAATTAAAGAAAATGACGCTAAATCAATAAAAATGACGAAAATTCAAGGTCTTGGAAAGAATATAAGTATCTACTATAAAAATAACCTATTTTTTTTTACTGTAACAGTAGTAAATTCATTGCATTATATATGGAAAGTCATGTGCTGCCTACATCAGATTTTTTTAATTTAAATTATATGTAGACGAAACTGAGTAAAATTTTAACAGACACATTTACACGCAAAGTGGGTCACGAATAAATCATGATAAAAATCAGCTTTTTCAATGCCCTGCCCAACAACAACGGTATCGCACGAAAAAATAGTAAATAAATTCTAATCCCACACTAAAATTGAACCCAAATGAGGAAGTAGGCAAATTCAATTCAAAACAATTTATATATATAAAATTAATAAAATTGAAATTGTGTGTGTGTGTGTGTGATTGTTTCATCATAACGAAAGAACGGCTACACCGAATGTTGAAGACCCAGACCGTCCGACTCATCCGAAGACAGAGCATCCATTTGGACGGCCGGGGCTACACCGAATGTGATGAAATGAAATTTTCGGGGTAGATTTGGAATAGTCCCAATTAAAATTTAGTTTTGAGTTTCTAGGGCCAGGGATTGACGATATATTAATAAAAAAAGCACTATTAAACCTTCTATTGAGATAGTATTATATGCAGAGGGTATTTGCTTCGCAAACTTATTTAAAAAGAAAAAAAAATGTTGCTAAGCAAACTGAATTAAACCCAATGAGTTAATGCAGCAATAAATATGTTTTGATTTATATATATAATAAAGATATGTATATAAATAAATTTTATCAAAATTGTATTTTTGATTGGATTATACCCGTTACGGCCTTTGGGTGTAAAGGGTTGATATTTTCAAATCCATATACTGTAGCACGAGTACATCTTCTTATACATGGATATAATCTACGAAAATATAAGTAGTACGGGTATATCTTCTAATACCATTTTAACGCTTTTCTTTTGGCATATATTGATTTAATTTCATATTCTTTGTAAATTTGTTTATAAACGGGATCTGTATGTTTTATTCTTCAAATCTACCTGTGAAGATAATTTTGATTCAATTTCATAATTTCTGTAAATTTATTTATAAACGGGATCAGTGAGAATTTGCACATGATTGTGAACTTTTAAGTTTCTTTATTATACTATATTCCGTACGAAGAACGGGTATACTACTATATAAATTTCATCATTATCCAAAAGTGATATCATACATTTCGTTTCGAAAATTTTGTATAATATCAGCATCTAAAATTGATATTACGCAAAACTGTAAGCAGCTTGACAATTTTGCATAATATCAATTATAGATACTGATAAGATTTCTGTAACATTCTTCTGAATTGAATCTGCCTACACTTCTCTAACAATTTTGCATACCATCAAAATTGCCTATACACTCTCATTTCCATTTGACAATTTGCATAATATATCAATTTTGGATGATGATAAGATTAATATAGTATTATTTTGAATTGAAAAATCTGATGTGGGCAGCACATGACTTTCCCTGCAGACATATCCACGTTCTCTTTATTTTAATTAAATTTATTTCACTTTTAATTCAATTTTCGTTCTCATTCGGTAACCGGACTTATTTTCAAAGGTGGCGTAGAGAAAATACGAAAAACTAAAATATCTCGAGAACGGCTAGTCCTAATGTAATGGGGTTGGTCTTATTCTTTTCTTCGTTAAAAAATATACGTATTAAACAAGCATTTAATGGATATATTTGAGTATACGTAGTTCTTTAGTTTAGATTTGGACGATTTTTGCGGGCCATTTTGCAAAATAATGCAGGTTATTTTTTTCCGAACCATACCAAAATCTAATCAGCACCAGGGTGACCCACAAATGACTCATTTGCCGAATTTTGTGAAATTCGGTCCATTAATTTTTTAGTTAGAGTGGATACAAGCTTTTGCGGGCCATTTCGCAAAAATAGGCGGGTTCTTTTATCCCGAATCGTACTCAAAACTAATCAGCATCAAACTCGCTCACAAGTGACTTACGTACCAAATTTTGTGAAATTCGGTCCATTAGTTTTTTAGTTATAGTGGATACAAAATCTCTCACAGACAGACAGACAGACACACAGACGTCACGCTAAAAATGGTTTTTTCGTATTCTAGAGGTTTCGAAACGTGTAGATCCGTCGAAAACTCGAGTTGCGATTTTCGACATGATTCCAATACTTTCCCTATACATTACCATGTATTGCAGGGAAAGTAAAAATCTGATGTGGGCAGCACATGACTTTCCCTGCAGACTTATATTAACGTTCTCTTTATTTTAATTAAATTTATTTCACTTTTAATTCAATTTTCGTTCTCATTCGGTAACCGGGCTTATTTTCAATGGTGGCGTAGCAAAAATACGAAAAACTAAAATATCTCGAGAACGGCTAGTCCTAGTGTAATGGGGTTGGTCTTATTCTTTTCGTCGTTAAAAAATACGTATTATACGAGCATTCAGTGGATATATTTGAGTATACCCAGTTTTTTATTTTAGATTTTGGCAATTTTTGCGGGCCATTTTGCAAAAAAAGGCAGGTTATATTTTTCTGAATCGTACCAAAATCTAATCACCATCAGGGTGACCTATACGTGACTCATCTACCGAATTTTGTGAAATTCGGTCCATTAGTTCTTCAGCTACAGTGGATACAAGCTTTTGCGGGCCATTTCACAAAAAAGGCGGGTTCTTTTATTCCGAATCGTACCCAAAGCTAATCAGCGCCAGCCCCGCCCACAAGTGACTTACCTACAAAATTTTGTGAAATTCGGTCCATTAGTTTTTTAGTTACAGTGGATACAAAATCTGCACAGACAGACAGACAGACAGACACACCGACACACACACAGACGTCACGCTAAAAATGGTTTTTTCGTATTCTAGAGGTCTCGAAACGTGTAGATCCGTCGAAAACTCGAGTTGTGATTTTCGGTATGATTCCAATACTTTCCCTATACATTACCATGTATTGCAGGGAAAGTAAAAAGGTATATATATATATATATATATATATATATAGTATTTCTTTGAATTGAATTGCATTGTATTGAATTGAATTGAACTTATATCCCTCAATTCCTTTTGTCAATTTTGAATAGAATATCAATTTTGGATGATGATAAGATTAATATAATATTGTTTTGAATTGAATCTACTTACGTCCTCAATTTAGTTTAATTTCTTGTGTGATTAAAATTTATTTTTTACATGTCCGTGCGCCACTGTTGTGTAGGGAAAGACATTGAAAAACTTGCTTTTTTCATATATTTTTTACTTTTTATAATTTTCATCTCTTTTTACGTAATTTAGGTTCTTACCTATATAGTATTATACATGGATTTTGCAATTCAAAAATCTTACATTTCAAAATCAACGATATTTTCTATTTAAATGCATAAAACTACATAAATTACGTCATTGTTATATTATATTTCACGTTTTTTACAACTCATTTACATTTTTTCCCCAATTAAAAATTTTTGGTGTTGGCAGCATACCATTTTACCCTAGACTGAAATTCATTTTCTTTTTATTTCTTTAATATTTCATTGAGTTTAATTACAGAAATAACACTGAATTTCCACTTTCAATTCAATTTGAGGTTTTATTTGGTAACTAAGCATTTTTTCAGAGGCAACATAACGAAGATGCCAAAAAATTCAAATATCTCGAGAACGGTTAGTCCTAGAGTTATGGGGTGGGTCTTACTCTTTTCATTGTCAAAATTTATGTATAAAACAAGCATTTAATTGATACATTTGAATATACGTAGTCTTATTTTAGACACTGATGGTTTTTGTGAGCCATTTCATAAAACAAGGCAAGATCTATTATCCCGAATCCTTGACGTTTTCAACGAGGAAAAAGTTACATCCAAACAACGTAATTAAGAACATATTAATAAAACAAGGTAGCGTTCAACTGCTTTGAGGACACGTTGGATCTCCTTCTTCAGTGCAAGATAGACCAACAAACCTGAAGTCAAGCCGAAATGGGCACAAATGAACAAAACTGGGGTATATATTATATATACCCAAGTCATGGATCAACTAAATATAAGAAGTACGGGTATACCTTCCAATACAATTTTATAGCTTTCATGTTGGCATATATTGATTCAATTTCATATTTTTCATAAAAGTGTTTACAAACGGGACCAGGATGTTTTATTCTTCAGATCTGCCTGTGAAGATAATTTTGTATAGCGAGAAGAGAGATTTAAAAAAAAATTAGGAGCATAACTTTAATATTTTAATAGGAGGTTTTAAATAACAATTTCATTTAGAATTCTATAGGAATTTGCACATGATTGTTAATTTCAAGCTTCTTTATATTGTACTAGCAGCGAATACTCAGAGTTGCTCGAGATTTACGATGCAAAACTCTGATGAAAATTACACCGGAGCACATAGGGCTATGAACCTTATACATTATTTTTTCACTGTGAAAGAAGTAAATTAATTACATTATGTAAGAAAAAAAAATCATTGCATTATGTAAGAAAAAAAAAATCATTGCATTATTTAAGAAAAAAAAATCATTGCATTATGTAAGAAAAAAAGATCCTTGCATTATGTAAGAAAAAAAACATCATTGCATTATATAAGTCACAGCTGCTTTTGGCACGCCCTTCGCAGCTAGGCCCTCCGGGCAGCGTCTCAGAATGTGATTATTAGGAGTCCACAATTGATATACAGTCAATATATACAGTTTAAAAGGAAAACTAAAATGACTTTTAAACGCTAGGCAACAATGCAAATGTTAACAAATTAAATGACATTATCCTAGTTTGTTAAGTTTTACAGCAATGCTTACTTGTAAACCACATTTTTTGATTTTCCTATCGGAGCTAAAACATACAAATTTTGTGAAGTTCCTACTCTTGTGCATGCCACATACAATTGGCCATGAGAGAAGCAAGAACTTTCTAAATTCACGCCTGCAAACTTGAGGGTTTGTCCTTGAGCTTTGTTGATGGTCATATCAAATGCCAGTCTAACTGGGAACTGGACTCGTTTGAAGCTAAATGGTGTATTGGTTGGTATCAATGGTATGGGAGGTATGAATACGTCCTCTCCTTTTGCCTTTCCCGTTAATACCGTGGCTTCTATGACATTTGGTAAAATATTTTTGTCACAGAGCAGTGTTCCATTGCATAGTTTTGGT
This sequence comes from Amaurobius ferox, assembly GCA_951213105.1. Taxonomy (NCBI): domain Eukaryota; kingdom Metazoa; phylum Arthropoda; class Arachnida; order Araneae; family Amaurobiidae; genus Amaurobius; species Amaurobius ferox. The sequence continues at coordinate 42,956,189 of OX578140.1, read as the reverse complement.
GGTTCCAGATTCCACAGAAGCATTATTGGTGATCCTTTCTTTAACTTCAAGATATGATAAGGCTTTCCAGGTTGCTCAAGGTAGTTCAGAAATTCCAGCGGGTAATTAACGGCATCATCGGTGTCCACTGCAGAGTCAAATGACTTGTCCTGATATAAAATGCTGATAATTAAATAACCATTAATCCTCACAAAATGCTGATAATTAAATAACCATCTTGATTTTTTAATGCTTTTCGTTGTTGAGTAAGCCTATGAAAAATAAACCATGGTGATAGAGTTTCCATTTAAATTTATATTTCAAACCTGCGATTTTCAAAAGTGACTAATACGTTCAATAAACTCCCACAAAACTCTGAGATTTAATTGACTTTCACGTTTTAAACCAACGATGTCCAACCTTTTTCGTTGGGAATCATGGAGTTAGAGAGTAGAACTCCTAGAAAAGAGTTTCGTTTTCCATTAATATCTCGACAATCCCTAGTCTTAGAAACTCGAAACTTGGACTAAATTTATAGGGGGATATTTCAAAGCTACTCTCAAAATTTCATTAAATTCGGTGAAGCAGTTCTCCCGTGATGATGAGACAAACGAAATTTTCGTTTTTCACTAATAACTCGAGAACGCCAGGGTGTAGAAACTCGAAGCATAGACTAAATTTTAAGTGAGGCTATTTCAAGACTATCCACCAAATTTCATCAAATTCGGTTCAGCTGTTCTCCCGTGATGTTGCATTATACATACATACATACATACTTTTTTTCTTTATATATATAGATATTATGTTGGAAGGCAGTATACTACTGGTAATAAATATGCTTAAATATGTCATTTGAATGCCCACTACACCCGCAATTTTAAACAAGTAAAACGAAAATAAAAACCGATTAAACTAGGATAAACCGTTCTCCAGATATATATATATATTTGTTTTTTAAACTCCGATATTTCTGTTAATTTAAAACGCACTAAATAGCTAAATGTCAAAAGAAGTATGTTAAAACTGCAAATGTGATTCCATAAGAGTATATTTTATATGTTAGTTTGAGTGCTAAAACATAGAAATTAATGTATATAAAGAAACAAATAGTGGATAAGTTAGCAAAGAAATTTGTGGTGCTGTCTGCATCAGATATTTTACATTTATTTTACAACTTCCTAACATTTCAAGTATTATAATTCAAAACCATTAAGTATTTTTTTCATCTAAAAAATTTGGACAGAAAAAAAATCTATTTTTTTTATTTTCAATTTCAGAAGAAGAAAATTAATTAACTCAAAAATTTCCTTTTAAAACCCATTCAGTTAAAAGCTGTGGATTTTAGAAAATAATTCTTTCATAGAAGAAAGCTATGTTTGATTTAAAATTAAGCTTATAATCCCCAATTTTTTTTTATTCCTTCTATGCTTCATTTATTTTCAGCCAATAAGTTATTAGTGGGTTTTATAATCACTGGAAAATGTAACTAAAAAAATGTAAATGTAAAGGAAAATGCAAAGAAATAATTATTAATTATTGCAGGATATGATAATTTTTTAACACTTTCAAGCACAGCTGTAAAGTTTGTTCATGGCTCTGTTCATTCGGTCTGTCCGTTAGAACGATAACTGCCGTAAAAATTACTTTATCAAAATGAAATTTTAGTATGTTGTTGAGACAGTCTGTGGAACACATGAGAATGAAAATTAATATCACCACCCAAATATTCAGAAGCGTGCAATATCTCGAGAAGGGTTCATGCTAGCGTTCTAAAGTTCTAAGGCTTTGTGTCAATCATTTTCTAATGAAAAATTACATAAGAAATACCTACCCATCTGTTTTTGACACTCTCCAGGTAGATTAATTCCTTGAATTTTTAACTTGACTGTAATATTCCTATTCAATAGAAGGTTAAACATAATAATTAAAGGTTTTCTGATATTGTATTTATTCCCAAATTTTATAAAACACATTACTTTCACCGCAGTTACAACTGAAAAAAATTTATATTCTACTTTTGCTGGAAAACTATTATTTAAATATTTTTTACAATATTTATGACTTGTATAAATTCTAATGTATTTTTAATCCAGTATTTCTTTAGAAATGTTATGTATAAATAGATAATCTTAACATTATTTTTAGGTTTTTAAGGTTTGCATTTTTGATTTTAAGGATCCCTTTAATATTGATATCAGTTATCAATAATTACAATATATAAATCATTATATATATCTTTTTAGTGATATTAATCAGTATTTTTTTAGAAACATGCTCTTTAATTTATTGAAAAAAATCTGATGTGGGCAGTACGTGACTTTCCCTGCAGACTTAAATCCATATTTTCTTTATTTCTTTAATAATTCATTGAGATTAATTGCACCAAATAACACTAAATTTGCATTTTTAATTCAATTTTTGTTTTTATTTGGTAATTGGACATTTTTCCGATAATGCCGTAGCAAAAATACAATAAATTTCAATTATCTTGAGAACGGTTAGTCCTAAAGTATAATGAAGTGTGTTAATAGTATTTTCCTTGTCAAAAATTGCGTATAAAACAAGAATTTAATTGATACATTTCAGCATACTTCATTTTGGCGTTTTTGCGGGCCATTTCGTAAAAAAAAGGCAGGTTGTTCTTTTCCGAATCGTACCAAAATCTAATCAGCAGCAGAGTGTCCCAAAATTAACTTATCAACCCAATTTTGTGAAATTTGGTCAATTAGTATTTTAGCTAGGGTGGATACATGGAATTTTTACAGGCCATTTCATAAAAAGTCGCAGATTATATTTTGGTACGATTAGGAAAAGAACAATCAGCACCAAAGTGTCCTACAAGTCGTATTAAATTTTGCGAAATTTGGTCAGTCACTATTTTAGCTAGAGTGGATACATGACATTTTTACGGGCCATTTCGCAAAAAAAATCGGGTTCTGTTTTTACGATTCCTACCAAAATCTAATCAGCACCAGGGTCTCACCCAAGTGACCTACACACCAAATTTTATGAAATTCGATCCATTAGATTTTTAGTTAGAGTGGATACATACATTGCACAGACAGACACACACACACAGACGTCATGCTAAAAATAGTTTTTCCGTATTCTAGAGGTCTCGAAACGTGTAGATCCGTCGAAAACTCGAGTTGCTATTTTCGACATGATTCCAATACTTTCCCTATACATTACCATGTATTGCAGGGAAGGTAAAAATATATTACATTTAGTCGCATACAACAACTTTGTACTTCAAATCAATATTGTATTATTATAATAGCGTCTGGTCATTTAGTTAATTTATACTTATATTACAATGAAAAAAATATTTTATCTACCGGTTATAATTTTTACTTTCTCTGCAATACATGGTAATGTATAGGGAAAGTATTGGAATCATACCGAAAATCACAACTCGAGTTTTCGACGGATCTACACGTTTCAAGACCTCTAGAATACGAAAAAACCATTTTTAGTCTGACGTCTGTGTGTGTGTCTGTGTGTCTGTCTGTCTGTGCAGATCTTGTATCCACTCTAACTAAAAAACTAATGGACCGAATTTCACAAAATTTGGTAGGTAAGTCACATGTGAGCGAGTCTGGTGCTGATTAGATTTTGGTATGATTCGGAAAAAAATGACCTGCCTTTTTTTGCAAAATGGCCCGCAAAAATCGTCCAAATCTAAACTAAAGAACTGGGTATACTCAAATATATCCATTAAATGCTGATTTAATACGTAATTTTTAACGACGAAAAGAATAAGACCAACCCCATTACACTAGGACTAGCCGTTCTCGAGATATTTTAGTTTTTCGTACTTTCGCTACGCCACCTTTGGAAATAAACCCGGTTACAGAATGAGAACGAAAATTGAATTAAAAGTGAAATAAATTTAATTAAAATAAAGAGAACGTTAATATAAGTCTGCAGGGAAAGTCATGTGCTGCTCACATCAGATTTTTACTTTCCCTGCAATACATGGTAATGTATATGGAAAGTATTGGAATCATACCGAAAATCACAACTCGAGTTTTCGACGGATCTACACGTTTCGAGACCTCTAGAATGCGAAAAAACTATTTTTAGCGTGACATCTGTGTGTGTGTATGCGTGTCTGTCTGTGTGTCTGTCTGTGCAATATATGTATCCACTCTAACCCAAAAACTAATGGACCGCATTTCATAAAATTTGATAATCAAGTCACTTGGTTGTGACCCTGGTACTGATTAGTTTTGGGTACGATTCGTAGAGACAGAATCAGTCTTTTTTTGCGAAATGGTCCGTAAAAATTTCATGTATCCACTCTAGCTGAAATAATAATTGACCAAATTTCACAAAATTTTGTAGATATGTTACTTGAGGGATACTCTGGTGGCGATTAGATTTTGATACGAATCGAAAAAAAACAACCTGCGTTTTTTTACGAAATAGCCAGCAAAAATCACCAAAATCTAAATAAAAGGACTACATATGCTCAAATGTATCAAATAAATTATTGTTTTATACGCAGTTTTTGACGAAAAAAAAGAATATAACACACTCCATTATACTTTAGAACTAACCGTTCTTAAGATATTTGAAATTTCTCAAATATAAAAACAAAAATTGAATTAAAAATGCAAATTTAGTGTTATTTTGTGCAATTAAAGTTAATCTAATGAATTATTAAAAAATAAAGAAAATATAAATTTGTGTCTGCAGGGAAAGTCATGTGATGCCCACATCAGATTTTTATAGATATTTTGATGACATATGCCTACAAACTGAAAAATCACTACTTTACATTAATTTTGTCTTTCTATAAAAAATTCCAGATCGAGTACAAGACTAATATTATCTACACTTAACTAATTTTCTATATATTAGTATTAAAACTGAATACGGCGATCAAGTTAAATATATATCTATTCGATACAGGTAATCAATATAACTTTAACATTCTACACATTTAGCACCTTAAATTTACGTTAGAGACGAGTATGTACAGAAACGTTTTAAATCAGGTTGTTAGAATTAAATAGAATTTGCAACAAGAGAGAGAGAAAAAAGCATATTATAAATCTTCAATGCCTCACTGAAAATAATGCATACACCGTCAATCTAGATAATTGTGTTTATTAAGCATTTTAAATAGTATCTAAAACTATAAATTTTACCTACTGCTAATTATTTCTGTATAATTACGGATTTTTTTAATGTCCACCAATCGTTAAGCCCATTAGCGTCGAAAATATATCAATTGTTAGGTTTTGTCCCACGATCGAGTTGAACCTTTTATGTCCAGCTGAGGGAGGGGACTGGATTTACCCCACTCCAACTCCACCCAATTTGTCCGCTCCATGATAAAAGAAATCGTTCGATTCAGTGGTCGATACAAAAAATGATGTGCCGTCTAAGCCACTGGAGGGATGCTTGGGGGTCTGGAAAGACTTGACAAAAAATCATAATCTCAGCCACGGGGGAGGAATTCAATAGTCGATATGTAAATGTGTATTCAATAGTCGAGAGTTCTAACCAATAGTCGATATGTAAAGTTTAAAGATTCAGCCTTCTAGATCACCAGGGGGTTTATGAAGGGTATGTAAAGTCAAATACAATATTAAACTGGTTAAACAATTATATATAAAGATAATTATTGTAAATGTAATTCATACATAAATTATTGATATTCAAATTAAATAATATTTTGACTTTAGCAGCCATATCTTATAAAAAGTATTCAATACATCAGTTACTCATTATATATATTTTATCTGTACAATAGTAGATGTAATTTTAATTGTACAGTTTTTTAATACATTTGTTTTGTTAAACTTACTAGTGTTATATGCTTAGTATATATATATATATATATATATATATATATATAATACGAAATATATAATACGAAAATTCCCTTCTACTTGGATTTCATCGGAAGAGAAGATATTAGCAGTGGCGTAACGTGCATTGAGGCTAAAAAGCTGAGCCTCCCCTGTTCATAATCCAATTTAATAAAATATTTATACATATTATTATTATTTATTATAAATTTTTAAATAATTTTGTGAAGATATATGTGTTATTTAGAAAATTGTTACATTTTACTTGCTTAAAGTGATACAATTCAAAGTATTTTCTCCATTAAAACGCATATTTTAATATTTTAGAACCTAAAATCATCCAGCCTTCGTCATCTATAAGGAGAAGCATGGTATTAAGATCACCCATTTGTTAAACTCCTCCCTAGTTGATTAACTAACATGTAAGCTAGCTTATAGAAAGGCGTGGCTATTGCTTCTCTATTTTTAACACTTTTATTAACAATCAATGATTGGATGTGGGACGTGACGTTTCATCAATGATGGGTAGATAAGGGTGGGTAGTGCAAGGGCAATGGGTCCTCCATTTTGGGTCAAACGTGGAAAATAATCATTATTTGTAATACTAAAGAATTTGAGTCATTTTTCACTAATAAACTAGGATTTACATAACTTTAAACAATATCAAGACGAAGAAATATACTAATAATGACTATCATTAAACTCACGTAGTTTGCAAAGTAGACTTAGTTCTTTATATCGGCATCAATATGGCGAAGCATCCGTTTGCATTTTGGGGAGTTTTAGAAAGAATAAATCTGATTCCCCTTTAAAAAATTTCCATGTTACACGAGAATCTAAGTTAGATAAAAAAAAAGTGGTTTAATTTTCTAGCGAATTCTTAGCATAAGATATATTAAAGTTTTCATAGTACGGTATTTGTATATAATGAATATACAATATTGTTTAAGGACATTGTTAACTACACTAATATTCAACTAAGCTCATGTGTCCAGATTTCTGACGAATTTTCAATGCACTCTTTCTTACATAGCCTGTAGAAAGTTTTCCGGGAAGGGGGAGCCCACATGACTTCATATTTAATAAAATGGTTGCAAAAGTCCAACTAATTTAGAAAGAAGACAAGAAAGATCAATCATGCATAAGCATTGATTATGAAACACTTTCCAACTGAAATGTAATTTCATTTAAAAATTTCTAAAATGTGATTCATTCAGTGGTAATATCTTTTACATTATCACAGTACTACAGTAATTTATTATACTTAAATATTTAAAACTGTATCGAAATATAAATCATCTGATTCTTTATGCAAAATCAATGAATATTTCATTCATATAACTTGTATTCCAGACTCCAGAGCTAAATAATTTTGTGTGAAAAAAATTCAGCAATTCTTATGTAATTCATCTTACAATCGCTTGAGATATTTGCATTCTGCATATGTTAAAATTAGGCTTCCTTGAAGAAATAATAAAAGTTTAGGGATCATTTAAAATCAAAACTATTGTAATTGCATAGGCACGGAATTAAGATACACAGATAATACACAGATAATATATATGTGTATGTGTATGTACTCAAAGTATTGGAATCGTGCCGAAGATCGGAACTCGAATTTTCAAAGGATCTACACGTTTTGGGACTTCTAGAACACGAAAAAACTACTTTTAGGAAGACGTCTGTGTGTGTAAGGGTGTATCTGTGTATGTTTCTGTGTGTCTGTGTGGATATTACATCCACTCTAATTGAAAAACTAATGGACCGAATTTCATACAATTTGGTAGGTATGTTTTTTGTGGGAAATCCTGATGTTCATTAGATTATAGAACGATTCGTAATAAAAGAATCTGCCTTCTTTGCGAAATGGCCGCAGAAATTGCCTTTATCCACTCTAGCTATAAACTAATGAACCAAATTTAACAAAATTTGGAGTATAATATTTCAATAACCTACAAGTGATTTATATACCAAATTTAACAAAATTTTGTATATAAATCATTTGTAGGTTATTCTACTACGATTCGGGAAAAAGGAACGGGCTATTTTTGCGAAATGGCCAACAAAAATCGTTATATATAAAAATAAAAGACTACGTGTGCTCAATTATATCAATTAAATTCCTATTTTTTATGTGATTTTTGACAACAAAAAGAATAAGACTAACCCCATTACTCTAGGACTAGCCGTTCTTGAGATATTCTAGTTTTTTCCCGTTTTCGCTACGCCACCTTTGACAATAAGTCCAGCTATCAAATGAGAACCAAATTTAAGTTTAACGTGTAAATTCAATGTCATTTAAAATGCTTATGTTGTGCAGATAAACTCAAATTATCATTGAATAAATAAAGAGAACGAATATGAGTCTGCAGAGAAAGACATGTGCTGTCCACATCAGAATTTTTAACAATATTACACCAATGATTTATAGAAGAGAACGGGGATTATTTTCAGGCCATTTCGAAAAAAATGTATGATCTATATTTAAAGATCCATCAAATTTTTGTCGAATAAAATGTTCAACAAATTTAAGCTGTGTACCAAATTTTAACTCTCTAGGACGTAGGAAAGTGTATTTAAAATGCCATCAATTAAATTTATCATGAAGAGTTATATAAAATTTAAAAAAAATGAAAAATTGTTATCTACCAAATTTATTTTAAAATATGAAGCCACTCCCATATGCAAAACGTTTAAACAAATGGAAAGATATTTATTATATAATATATCTCTCTTTTCTTTCTGGAAGATATCCCAAAGTCAGAATTTAAATGAATTTGTTTTTTTCCCTATATTAAATAATTTTTTTAATTAAAAAACTACTTAACATATTTTACTGAATTTTTTTTTATATATTCTATGGGATAATGTGAATATTTCCTAAAAATTTCGAAGCAATTCGTGAATTTTAAATTTACTTAAAAAATGTTTGAAGAATTAGGTCCCATAGGGTTCAATGTATTCCATTTTTTCAACCCGGGTTCAATAAAAAACTAATTGGGTGATATTATTTATTTATATTCCCATAGGTCCTACAGACCGTCTGAACAACATACTAAAATTTCATTTTGATAAACTCATTTTTACGGCAGTTATCGTGCTAACGGACAGACAGACAGACAGACAGACAGACAGACAGAATGAACAAAGTCATAAACACTTTTCAACTTTGTTGTAAAGTGTTAAAAATGGTTGCAAAAGTCCAACTAATTTAGAAAGAAGAAAACATTGAAATCGCTATATTTTGTACGCATTTATCTTACATATGTAATATATTTTAAAATATCGAGCATTTCATTCACTCTTAGCATTTTTATGTTAAATTATTTTATTTTACTCACCAAGGAAATAAAAAGTATTCAAAGTGCGGATTCTAATATAAATTTCACTTATAATACGAAAATCATTTCCAAGTTAAACCGTCAATCGCTTAACCTTCCCAATCAAAAATATCACGATACGCTACTGGATACTAGCTCTGAATATGATAAAATCATGCGTAACTTACAGGCCTGAAAGTAGGCCCGATGCACAGAGCCTAATGAAGCATCCATTTTGGTCCTCTGACTGGATATATAAGGAATCGCGTGACGTCGATGCGATGTGGAAAACATGGGAATTCGTGGAAAATACTGATCAAGGTAAGAATTAATTTTCTGTAACACTTCTTTATTAAGAATAGTTTCAGGGCCGGCTCAAAGCCCGGTCCTAATTTAGGAACTATATTGGTTATTTGACAACATATTGTCAGTCTATATTAGTTTAGCATGTTCACTAACTTTATTTTTTTAAGAGGGGGGGGGGGTCAAAATCATGCTTGGTCCTGGATGATAAATGTACTACCCACTCACAAATACATAAGTTTTGAGTTTATCTTTGAGTAGCAAAGAGAATATTTGGTCGAGCGGCTACTGCTATCTCCATAAAATTATTGATGCCGTGTTCGAATCTCGCCTGAATGTGGCGAGCCCTGAGTGTGCATGCATGTGTTCTTATAAATACCGCAGAGAACCAAAATATCCCAATTCAGTTCAATGCGTCAGCTGTAACTCATTAGCCGAAGCTTAAATTATTTAGAAAGAAAAAAAAACGTTCAAACTGCTGTCTACATAAATCTGTGAAAAACACTCCTTTATTAGCAGCATAAAAATATCAACCGATTTGCGAAAAGAAAAATAGAGTTTTTCTTCAGAATAAATAAACATCGTAACAGCAACAGTAAAAACAAGAACTCGTCAGTCAATAAGTAATTACAGCACGTGACCTAGGAAGAAAGTTGTTCCCAATCGGAAAACGCTAGGAAATAAAAATAGTAGGAAAGGAAGAGAATAGTAGAAGAATGCAAAAACTGTTTCAAACCACTGAGTTCTTTGAGAAAATGTTTCGATTTCTCCCACTGGTCTTTTTCGCTCCATTTGTGCGTTTCCTTTTCATTTTCAAACTTTCGTTTGAGAACAATTTTCATTCCCCTGTCACATAACGCAACTATTTATTCACGGATGCATTTGCTTTTAATGATGTAATTATTATAATATATATAAATAAAATTGAAAATCTGTCTGTACCGTCATCACGGGAGAACGGCTGAACCGAATTTGATGAAATTTTGTGGATAGCCTTGAAATAGACCCCCATAAATTCAGCCCAAGTTTCGAGTATCTAAGACTAGGGGCTGTCGAGATATTAATGAAAAACGAAACTTTTCCCTAGGAGTTCTACTCTCTAACTCCGTGGTTTATCCAAACGAAAAGCTTGAAAATCGTTTGAAAGCGAATTAAAACTTTATTTCTGAGTTTGATGGGAGATTTTTTGCGCTAATTAGTCACTCTGAAAACATGAATTATTTGAAACATGATTTAAATGGGAAATCTATCTCCATGGTTTATTTTACACAAGCTTTTACTGAACAATGAAAAGTATAAAGAAATCAAAATGGTTATTTAATTTCGCAGTTTATGAGGAAGATTCTATCTTATATCATGTTGCTCAGAAACGCAATTAATTTAAATCTGTCTGTTAATTTTAATTATTATTTTTTTTCAATTTGAATAATAAATAAATGGATATAAAATATATTTTAGAAAAGAACGATTTGATTTTTCTTATAGCATTTTTGACTGGATAATATCAATTACGGTCTTCAGGTTTAAACGTTATTATTATTGATATTTTCAAGTTATTATACAATTATTTTATTATGACAAAACTTGTTTAAACTCATATATTGTACGTTGTACGAGTAATCTTCTACAAATACACGGGTAGATCTTCTAATCTACGAGAATATAAGTACAGGTATATTGGCATACGTTTTGATATATATTGGCACATATGTGAATCAATTACGACCTTCTGGTATAAAGAGGACGGAGATTATTGATATTTTCAATTTATTACGTCATCTCTTTTATTTTGGCAAAGGTTTTTCAGACTCATATTGTAATATGGGTAATCTTCTACTCACACACTGGCATATTTTCTAATCTGCGATAATATAAGTAGTACAGGGTTGCATATATTGATTCAATTCTTTTTTGTTTTTTGTAAATTTGCTTACAAAAGGGGCCAGGACGTTTTATTCTTCAGATCTACCCTTGAAGATAATTTTGCATAGTGAGAACAGATATTCTTAAACTTCTCTTTAGGAGCAATAAATTTAATATTTTAACAGAATTTGCACATGATTGCGAATTATAAGTTTCTTTATATTATATACTCCGTACGAAGATCGGGTATGCGCCTAGTACTAAATAAGCGTAAGTAAATTTTTGTAGATATCAAAATAAACCTGGACGCTGGAAAACAAAAGTATTTATTGCATATTAATGTTATCTTAAATAACATACAACAAAAAAATAACTCTTATTATTTATATATTGGAAAATATATCTAAAGTCACTCGTGATTTAAAACATGTAAAAATTCTAATTCTCTTGAAAAAATATCCACTAAGATACTTAATTTAACTTTACAATAAAAGCAATTAATAATTTCTGTTCTAGCTGCACAAAATTATTGCCAAATGCAAATCGATAAAAGAAAACATCCTGGTCTCGATTGTAAATCAATTCGCGAAATGTATGACGTTTGGAAATAATAAAAGTGAAGGCGTTTTAATAGTAGCTCATGCATTTTAGTATTTACAATTCAGCAATTAAAAACGTATCCCGTAAGCAGATTTGGGGACTTGGCCGTTGTGTAGCCTCGTGTATCCGAAGTTGAAGTTTGAATTTAATTTGAAGCCGGTTGCGTAGTAGGACATTCATCTGCATAGAGATCCGCAAAATTGCAGTGCATAGCAAGTTTTCCTGTTGCCATTGCAAGTATCTGCTAGTCTATACTGCTGAGTGCATGAAAAGCAGACACACGGGTCCATTGAATATGCTACCTGCAATGGAACTACACTTATTGATATTCTTATAAAAATTAGGCACAGTAGAAATTGGACTCGAGGGGGCAGGGTTCATTTAGTGCTTGACGCTATGTGCAAAATATTAAAATGCTTATTTTTCATTATTTTTACTTTCCTTATATACAATAATGTATAAGGAAAGTTTTGTGACGGTCTCGAAAATTCGAATTCGAGTTTTCAACGGGAGAGCACGTTTCAAGCATCCCTGATCACGAATCGAACATTTTCGAAGTGATGTCTGTGTGTGTGTGAAAGTATGTGTGTGTGTGTGTGTGTCAATAAGTCTGTGGAGACGATAACAGATGAACGAATGGACTGATTCGAATGAAATTTGGTACAAAAATTACAATCCGTAAACACTAGAAACCTATTGTTTTCATACGCAATCGAATGTTCAGAACCCCCTTAAATTTTCGAGTGAAATTTTAAAAAATCGTCAAAAAATCAAAACATCTAATAAAGTTACGCAAGTAAACATTTCTTATGTAATTTTTCATTAGAAAACGATTGACATAAATTTTAGACTGCTAACGTGAACCATTCTCGAGATATTGCACATTTTTCCAAAAATCATATAAAAAAAGTTCTGATTGAGAAACATGCTCACTTTTCATATGTAATACCAAGGGATAAATTTGTGACATCATTCTCGTGGATCTAGCTCGTTCCATTCATGAAAAAAGATACTTTGAGTAATACTTTTGTATTTGAACGCCTAAGAATAACTTATTTCTCCGTCCATAATGTTTGGCGAGATTTTGGCGACGAATTTGGTGGGATGTCACCAACTTGGCGACTTTCTTCGATGTTGCTAAATTAACGAAAAACTCGCCAAATGGATAAAAATGACGCTAAATCAATGAAAATGACGATTCATTGACGAAAATTCAATATCTTGGAAGGAATATAAATATCTACTATAATAATAATATATTTTTTTTACTGTAAAAGTAGTAAATTCATTGCATTATATAAGAAAAGTCATGTGCTGCCCACATCAGATTTTTTTTTATCGCTACTAAACCTACCCTATACATGCAGATCCCAAAACTTTAAAGATATTTTGCTTCCAGAGGATGATTAGTATCCATATATTATCATTACTTTGAGCACATTTGGGATCACAGCAGTAAAAGACAATCGTAATATTAATTAATAGTTGCACTTTTAAACACTGCAATTTTAATATTTTTTGCGAAAATTCAATATCTTGGAAGGAATATAAATATCTACTATAATAATAATATATTTTTTTTTACTGTAAAAGTAGTAAATTCATTGCATTATATAAGAAAAGTCATGTGCTGCCCACATCAGATTTTTTTTTATCGCTACTAAACCTACCCTATACATGCAGATCCCAAAACTTTAAAGATATTTTGCTTCCAGAGGATGATTAGTATCCATCTATTATCATTACTTTGAGCACATTTGGGATCACAGCAGTAAAAGACAATCGTAATATTAATTAATAGTTGCACTTTTAAACACTGCAATTTTAATATTTTTTGCGAAAATTCAATATCTTGGAAGGAATATAAATATCTACTATAATAATAATATATTTTTTTTTACTGTAAAAGTAGTAAATTCATTGCATTATATAAGAAAAGTCATGTGCTGCCCACATCAGATTTTTTTTTATCGCTACTAAACCTACCCTATACATGCAGATCCCAAAACTTTAAAGATATTTTGCTTCCAGAGGATGATTAGTATCCATCTATTATCATTACTTTGAGCACATTTGGGATCACAGCAGTAAAAGACAATCGTAATATTAATTAATAGTTGCACTTTTAAACACTGCAATTTTAATATTTTTTGCTGCATTACTAGAGACACTTTGAATCAGCTAGAAAGCAACCTACAGATACTGCCATACACTCCGGTTGATTTGAACACAGAAAGCACATTAAAGTGCGAGAAATTGGACCACCATGTCAATGACGTGCTTTCTGAAGGATGTGAAGAAAAATTTGAAAATCTGATGGAATTTGGAACACTGAGTCAAGGTAAGATCTAGTCCATTTAATCATTTGAGTCAAGGTAAGATCTAGTCCATTTAATCATTTGATCCAAGGTAAGATCTAGTCCATTTAATCATTTGAGTCAAGGTAAGATCTAGTTCATTTTATCATTTGAGTCAAGGTAAGATCTAGTCCATTTAATAATTTGATCCAAGGTAAGATCTAGTCCATTTAATCATTTGAGTCAAGGTAAGATCTAGTCCATTTAATCATTTGAGTCAAGGTAAGATCTAGTCCATTTAATCATTTGAATCAAGGTAAAATCTAGTCCATTTAATCATTTGAGTCAAGGTAAGATCTAGTTCATTTAACCATTTGCACTGTTTCAGATGGATCAAAAAAATGTCCAGTATAATGCGACAACGACAACATGCTCCGTGCACAGGGTTGGTTGTCACGCGTGAAAGCACAGTTTGAGAAAATTCATATTTAATTAAGAAAACGATATTTTCACATTTAAAAAAAACAAATTTCTAGTAAAAGCTAAATGTCCAATCTTAATGTGAAAAATATCAAACTCCTGGATCAAAATCGATTATATGGTCGAAAAAAATTAAAATATGAAAAGTGTGACAACCATCTCCAGTCTCCCCTAATATGTGTACCAAATTTCTTTCGAAACGCTCCATTCGTTCGTGAAATATCGCAAACACACTGACATTACCTCAAAAGGTTCGAGTTCAGGGATGCTTGAAACGTGCTCTTTCGTCGAAAACTCGAATTCGAATTTTCGACCTCGTTACAATACTTCCTTTCCCTATGCAATATACTATGTATGTAGGGAAAGTAAAAAATGGCATACAAGATCCATGGCACAATATTTTCGTAATTGAATTAATATCACGTAAATTGAAACTGAGAGGGTTTTGGCAACACATTAGTACAATGCATATTCACGTGTAAAATCCTCATTAAAATGCACTTGACATTTAATTAATATTTCGAGAAATAATTTAATATAGGTGAATTCTCGGGCGTCAAAATGCAGATTTATTTTAAAAGGTGTCTTCTCCCGTGAATGGAACAAATTGGATACACGATAATGATGTCAACATTTCTGTCGTATAATATTGCATATGGGAACTGATCTTATTGGATAATATAATACACTACTTTTCTAATTTTATGTTTTTTTTTTATGAATTTACTTTATAAAAAAAACGTGCAATATCTCAAAAACGGTACGTGCTAGCATTCTAAACCTTAAGTTTTTCGTTCTTTAATGAAACATTAAAGTATAAAATGATTGTTTAGTTAACAATCTTGAAGGTCTTGACTTTTTAATGGCGTTTTTTCTTTCAAAAATTCATTCGAAAACAGTGCACATCACGCGCACAGTTCGTGCTAGTGTTCTAATCTTTGTATCATTCGTCCTGTAATAAAAAATGATTATTTATTTATGAAATGCCAATTTATTTATCATTATTGAAAATCCTGATTATTAAATGTTTTCCAAAAATCCATTCAAAAATTAGGGGGGGGGGGGGGGGGAGTATTTCAGTCATTCAATTGAGTATTTGAATTGATCATTTATATAACATTATTGAAAGTTTTGGGTGTTTTAATGATTTTTTGTCAATATTTCATTCAAACATCTGGAGATCTTCCGAACATTTGATTGTGTTTAAAATTATTAAGGTTCCAGTTCCCGTCGATTGTCCCAGTTTCCACCGAAACGTTTCAGTCGTTCGCGAGATATTGAGCACGCACGCACACACACACACACACACGAAACGTTCAGGGATGTTTGAAATATGCTCTTCTGTCGAAAACTCTAATTCGAATTTTCGACCCCGTCATAATACTTACTTTATACATTATACCATCTAAGCCGGGAAAGTAAAAATTGTTATAAAACATAACACTGTATTGCTCTGTTCACCTTGTCTCTCTTTTGTGAAGGAATTGATAAGTATAGCATAAGTATTCGACACCATGCGAGCAGTCGTGGGTTGCCACTTAACATACACTATACACTCTTCTGACCTATCTTTGTAGTGCACATAATAATAATACGGAAACGAAATTTTCTCTCAGTTTGAAGAATGAAAAAAATTTAATTTCCCTTGAAGATGATGCAAATCAGATGCGCTTTAAGAGGTAACCGTAAAGTGCACAAAACCGTAACCGTAGTAATAGACCGCGACGAGATAAAATCACTAAAAGTAAAAAAAAAAAAAATTAAAGTGAGGCACAAAAATAGGAGTTTTTTAAATGATTTTCAAAAATGATTCTACTAACCTTCATAATAGCGCAACGTCAACAGTATTCGTAATTCTACGCTTTATATTATTACAATTTTCAAATAGGGAGATTTATCTTACGCATTCGTGAAAAAAATATTTATTGTAGCCTTATAAAATAATATTTCTTTTATCAAACAGATTGTTATATAAAATACGTCGCTTCATGAACGTCTATTAAATATATTTCGTAACACGGTGGCCGTAAAATGAAAGATAAAACACATTTTGATCCTGTTATAGTGTATATAGGCCATTATAGTGTATTCCTAATTTGACATTTTTCAACGAGCTGCTTTTCCAATTAGATAAAAATAGTTAAATTGCATTTGTTCCACTGGCAGGTGTAGAAAGAAGTAACTTGCATCAGAAACAATCTCATTTCTCAATAATCATAAATAAACACTTTTATGCATATTGGGTCCTATGCTACCATGTTAAAAAAAAATACAAAATTCCGAATAAATTTCGTAGTTTTTGCTCAAATTTTAAAAAAATTCTAACTAGTTCTAGATTTTTTGATAACAAAGCCGGATATAAAGTTTCGAGAAAATCCATTAATATTTGTGGCAGCTATCGTATGTATACACAAGAAATAGACCACAGTCATGCAGACGAACAGACATTACTCAAATAGCCAAAACGTGCTCAGGAGGTCCTAAAACATATATTGGCATCAAAATTTCGAATTTAAAAATTTTCGTAAAACCAATACTTTCTCTACTATATTGCATAGTATGTATTAGAAAGTAAAAATTAATAAAATGAAAATTATTGCTCTGTGCTAATGATACACCTAATAATCAATTCCTACTGATACACTTAAAGTGCTGCTGATACACCTAATATTCAATTATGGGTAGTTATTATGTTATGTGTGTAGGGAAGGGGGCTCTAATTCACCTTTGTACCTAGGGTTCCAAACACACTTAAACCTGCGCATTGCATGAAATATAATTCCGGAGATTATTAAGTTAGAAAAGTGCAATAAAAGTTTCCCTTTTCTATATGAGATACCCAATGTTTGTGGATCATTAAACCTTATCAGATACTCAAAGAAATTCGGAATTCTTACCTATAGAATCCAGAATTATCAAACGCACGCTGAAGACAAAACGACGTATTAGTTACATCAATCCCAATCTATATATAAATCTCTGTTTCTGGCATTGTCAATTCAGCATTAATCAGAATATCCTGACCAGGTTGACACATTCCACTCAATAGCTGACATCCGAAAATACTGAATAACAAAAAAATAAAAAATAAAAATCAATTTTTCGCCATCGATGCACTTTAAACCAGAGATCGAGATCTGATGCATTGATGATATAAAAGTTTGATACATAATGCGCATATACAATATACATATCTAACGGCTCGATAAAGATTTTTGAGATTATTTAATGCACGATATTTAGCACGGTATTTAATGATGTAACAGAAAGTATATTGTATTAGTAAAAGATAGTTGCAGATATCTATAAAATATTTGATATCTTTTATAAATAGTGTAAATCGTGATTTGATATCAAGGTTCACAATTTGGGTATCTGCTTACCGAAATGTTCCACAGATTATATAATAAACGTTCAACACAGGAACGAATTACCCGTCATTGTCCGGGTTCTAAAATAAGCACAGATACAGATAACATCACTTAGCTTCCAAATCGCCTGTTTTAAACAAAAATCATTCCCGCTTACGTCGCCATACAAATTATGCAATTTAATGTTATTTAAGACATAGGTGGTATTGACGTATCTCTTTAAAGACATTGACGGTAATCGGAGTACCCTTTTCATTCCCTACCCTAAGTACATCCCCCTCTTACGCCTATTTGCTCAAAGTTCTTTGGTGCTATTCTTTGCCTTTCTGTTCAAAGTAATTAGTGGAAAAGGACATTGGAATGTCAAAATATACATACGCATTCTGATAAGATTGTACATTTTCGATTTTCCATTTATCATCCATCCCTTAACACCCCCCCCCCCCTCCCGCACACACACACACACTCAATTTGTTCTTCGGGTTCCTATCCTATTTTCGTCCAATCTAGTTTGCCTTCCTGATTCATTCAGGAAGGCAAATTTCCTTATTTATCATTCCTTTAAATGTTCTTCCAGAATGCTTCTTGGTTCTTCAGGAATCCCTTATTCACAGTAAATGGTGTGTTGCTCCAACTTTTAGTCACTATATACACTACGTGACAGTGAAAATGAGACACTAAGAAGGGGTGACCAGAAAGTGATGAAAATCGGCAAACAGAGAAAGACAGCAACGAACTATAAGTGATGTTTATTGCAACATGATACACCTATACACTGAGCGATAACACCGTCTGATCAGTAGGTTGTAGGACCATCGCGGGCGGCGATACAAGCAGCAACACGTCTAGGTACAGAGTCGATGAGCTTGCGGATGGTACCCTGAGGGATGTCTGCGAATTCCATGTCAACCATTTGCCAAATTTCGTCTTCTAAATACGGCGGTGACAGCGCACGCAAGCGACGTCCATTCACATCCCAGATGTGTTCAATTGGTGAGAGATCAGGGGAAACTGGTGGACAGGAAAGCACCTGGGTACCTTGCAGGGCATGCTGGCTGATGCGTGCCGTGTGTGGTCGGGCGTAATCCTGTTGGTAAATCGCATTGGGCACCTTTTGAAGTAAGGGTAGTGTCACAGGCCGCAGCATGTCATCCACGTATCGTTGGGTCGTCATAGTGCCCGCAATACGGACCAGAGGTGACCTGCTATCATAGGCGATGGAGCCCCAAACCATGAAGCCGCGTTGTCGCGCAGTATGGCGTTCCACAGATGCGGCCGGATTGGACCTGTCACCACTTCGGCGCCAGACTCGTACACGGCGACTGTCACTGCTGAAACAGAAGCATGACTCGTCTGAGAACACGACCCTGTGCTATTCCGCCGTCTACATAGCTCTATCCCGACACCATTGCAAACGGAGACGTCTGTACTGTTGGGTTAATGGCAGTATTCTTAACGGGCGTTATGAGTGCAGGTCGCCGGCGACCAATAGGCAGATAATGGTCCTGGTCGATATGGGATCAAAGATGTCCTGCACATGCTGCAAAAGGGCGACGGAAGTGGCCTGCGGAAGTGGATGCGTCGTTCCACGCGTGCTGACGTCGCTCTGCCATACCGGCACCTCTCAAACGTGCCACATTCCCTTGTTTCAACCATCTTCGCTACAGCCGGTGCACCGTGAACGAGTGTAGGTGGCTGTCCGCTGAGATTTGACGTATGGATCACCCTTCTGAGTCCGATCACCATACCCCTCGTGAAATTGTCTATCTGCAGGAACTGCCTCGGTTGGCGGCAGCCTGGCATTCTCTGCTACTACACGTTTCCTCTGAGACAAAAAAAAATGCAAAATGATTTCCCTGGCAGACAGAGAGAGCGTCGCGACTATTGCCGATTCCACAGGTTCCTTCCCTTATATCTCACTCAACATGCGCGGGATACCAACGCATTTCTCATCATTTACATAACTCGGTGAGCTGAGTCTACCCAGCAATTTGCATATTTTTCTACTCACTCCTCTTCGGTGTCTCATTTTCACTGTCAGGAAGTGTATATATAGGGTGATTAAAAAAAGATGGGCCAAACTTTACGAGGCGGTAGTACCCGCCAAACCAAGTATATTTCGTCACAGTTTACCTAGTAGGAAATGAAATGTAAAAGAGTTACAGGGTGCTTACTCGTTGGGAGGCGGTCGCTCCGCAAATTTCAAAACGTCATTTTGGTTGTTATTTTCTGGTTGAAGAAGAAAACCAAGTATGGAAATTTCATCTGGGGAAGAAGAACCCTCATGCAAATTTTCGTAACACCGAACTCGTCACCAGACTATCAGCCGCTGATGCCGAAGTGCGAGACATGCCTGGTCTGTTCGAGAGAGTTCGCCAATTCCTCCATCGCCGCTGCGAGACGTGCATTCAGGTTGGATGTCGCTCTTTTAAATCATTATTGTAATTATTGTTTATTAAATGTTATTTTATAACTTCCAAGTCATTCTTGTGTTTTCGCCTCACCTCATCGATTAAACGTCCACTGGTGACTTTACGTTTCATTTCCGACCCGGTAAACTATGACGAAAAATGCTTGGTTTGGTGTGTACCTCGTGAAGTTTGGACGAACTTTTTCTTAATCATCCTTTATACACTATTTCGATCTAGATCAAACAGCACTTTCAATATTTTGATGGACCTCCATGCAATAGGTTTAGGAAGATCCCTGAGTACATACTAATGAGTAGACTAAATATTGTTAGATATCAAATGCTTTACTTTTATGTTTAATTTTGGATAACAAAACGAAAAGAACCAGCCCTGTACAAACTGGAATAAACCGTTAAACCGTTCTAGAGATATATTTTTTTTTTAATTTGGCTACGTAGCGCTATTTTAAAACACACGAAGTTACCAAGTGAAAATATTTCATCGAGATTAAACAATTATCCTTTTCATGCGATTTGAGGTTTGATTATAATATATATATATATATATATATATATATATATATATATATATATATATATATATATATATCACGCTTATTGGTAGTTTCTTATAGAATTTAATGTTTGTATACGCTTTCGAATGAGGCTGATGTTTTCTTCGCAGCATTAAATAAATAGAAATGTGATTGAATTCTAAAAAATTAAGAAACTTATCTAAAATCAATAATATGCATTTCCAACAAAATATCAAGGTAGTTATATTATTTGAACTATCAGAAAATTTTAATAGTTAGTCCAGTGCTAAGTCTGAGCTTTAATAGTTAATCCTGCTTCTTTTTAAGTAGAATATTTTATTTGCAGGGTCTTTTAGAAGGGAAATAATACAATTTTATCGCGTATGTATAAAAAGAATAATTGAAACGTATACAATACTTGAGATGTATCTCAAATTTCTATTAAAATATTGTTCTTGTAATTTAATATATTACAAAATAATTGGGGAAAAAATGTAAAGATTTTAAAATGCAGAAATGAAAAACTTATTTGATTACAAAGATATATGTTTCGAAAACAAACTTTTTAAAACACTGCTAATATTAAACATAAAAAGCATCTCATTAATTCTGTTCTATATTTTGATACGGTTCAAGTTTTATTCTACTAAATTAAGAACAAACAGATTGTACATTTTTTTGCAGATGTTCATTTATATCCCACATGCGTGGGTTTGATGTCTAAGCTCCTAAAGCAATTATTTTATATCATCAAATATAAGACCTAAATCCATTGAAAGATATTGTTAGTTACTCAAATATATCAATGTAACAGAAAAACTTATATTTTATATATAAGGCGCAGCAGACACTGGTAATTCGATGTTCAGAACATAGATCAGC
Source organism: Amaurobius ferox (assembly GCA_951213105.1). Lineage (NCBI taxonomy): Eukaryota > Metazoa > Arthropoda > Arachnida > Araneae > Amaurobiidae > Amaurobius > Amaurobius ferox. The sequence continues at coordinate 42,934,326 of OX578140.1, read as the reverse complement.
AAGTTGTTGCTCCTCGCGAATATTAAAAGATTGTTAGTTATTCAAATGTATCAATGCAAGAAAAAAACTTCTATTTTATATATAAGGCGTGGAATATACTGGTAATTTAATATTCAGAACATAGATCAACTAGTTGTTGCCCCTCGAGAACGTTAAAATATTGTTAGTTATTCAAATATATCAATGTGACAGAAAAACTTCTATTTTATATATAAGACGTGGCAGATACTTGTAATTTAATGTTCAGAACATAGATCAGTAGGCTATTGCTCCTCGCGAACATTACAGCGTCCGCGCAGGTTAAATTAGTCCTAAAATTAATTTAAATATTAAAAGCTTTATTCACATAAAAGCGTGTTTTAAAATATATTCACATAGCCGTGATTTCGGGCGTGAAGTGCCTATCATCAGAGACATGCGCTTTTTACACACAGCCAAATCACGAACAAAAGTTGCATAATATTCAAGAGAATACAGAGGAATTAATAAACAAATAATACTAAAATGACACAGCAGAAACAAAACATTATATTAATATTATAAATAAACAGATTTAGATGTTTATATATGCTGATAATTATTTAACCCTCAAAAAGTCAAAGCTAAGCGAAACTGAGATTATGAACAAAGTCAAAATTACAGAAATAATCACGATATAGATATACAAAGATTCAAAAAGCAAGATATTACGGGTATTATTACAATTGGTTAAACGATTTTTTATTTTAGAACAGCCAGTTTTACATTGAATAATTAATTATGCTAGATTTTTCCATTGAATACCTAGCAGATTAAGACTGCGAAGTACAGTTCTTATCAAGGAAAAAGATAACATCAAATTTAATCGAACTATGTTTGAAGAAAAAAAAATTACGCAACCATCACATGAGAATGATCCGATATCAATCTCAAGCAGATACCGACCTCCTTATAGAGAAGTTGATCGGTTACTGATTTAAAAATGGCAATCAGATGACAGACTCGCTGAAAAGGGTCATGGACGTTTGCCTGATAAAAGACAATTTTGTTATTATAACATATTAAAGATCGTGCTGACATTGAAATAGAAATGATAAATATGAGAGGCAATTTGAAAGGGTGTACGATATGGGGCCGGTAAATGAAAATAGATTACTTTCACTTAAATTTATCTCAAGTAGATAAGCGGAACTCCGATAATTTTTATGATAAAAATAATTCTGTGATAGTTCAAACAAAACTGTTTGAAGAAAACAAATTACAATAGATTATTCACTGGGGGGGGGGGGGGGCACCACATGAGTGCTTACAAACTGTTAATATCTAGTGAAATCAAATTGCAAGGTGAAATGATTTTTGTATATAAAATTGTATAGTGAAATATGAATACACAGTTTAGCAACAACCGGCCACTCAATTTGGGGGAAAAAAAAAAATAAAAAAAAAAATAAGGGGGTATTGTAGAGGGAGCCGCAGGTTGATTTAATGGTTAGACATTTTTATACTTACTGGCTGCGATGTCCGCAACTAGCGGTGACTTTTTAATAGTACACATGCTTCCTCTGCACGTACGCATGCAATCTACGTAAAAAGTTCACAAAATAAGTCGCAATTTTAATTTTAAAGTATTAAAATAAAACTTGGCCACGCTGCAAAAAGGCATGCAATCCCCGTAGTAAATTAACGAAAAAAAAATTAAATGCATATGCCGCATTAAATGCAAAAAAAAAAAATTGCATTTTATTTAAATTATTTAATAAGCAAAAACAAAAACATTTTTTAAAGTACACTCTTTTATTGAGTGTAACTTAAATGTATGAAAAATGTATTTATTAAAATGTATGTAATTAAGTATGAAAGATACCATCATATCAAATTTGGACTTTCTAGCTGCTACAGTTCTAAAGTTATTCCCCCCAAACCAGGTACATTCCTATGTTGAGCTCAGAACGGGCTGGGATTGTAAGGTTCAAAATTCAAAAAATTAAAATATACCACCAAAGACAGTGATATGCCAAACATGATCAGACCGGATCTTGAGTCATTCCCGAAAAATGAGTACATGGAGTTAATAATGTTCACGAGGAGCAACAGCTTGCTGATCTATGTTCTGAACATTGAATTACCAGTATCTGCCACGCCTTATATATATAAAATAAAAAAATTTCTGTTGCATTCATATATTTGAATAACTAACAATCTTTTAATGTTGGCGAGGAGCATCAACCATGGGTCATCCAGAAAAGCACCAAATGTATAATTTAACATTAAAAAAATGTACCGTAGTTCTCTACATAATTCTTTTCACTGTGAAAGATGTAAATGCATTGCAGTATGAAGGGAAAATCATGTGCTACTATATCAGTTTTTATACCCCCCTCTCCACAGAGTAAATCGAAAATCTGGCTTCATTAAAATTCACCCGTGGTAGGTATTATAAGTGTATAAAGATTCAGCCTTCGAGGGATCACTTTTGGAGGACCAAGTTACACTTTTCACCCCACACCCCATATGCTTTGCCCCCGGAGGAAAAAATAAAAATCCGGCTCTATAAGATTCTTTTCTATATTCGATAAGTGTGCAACGCTTCATTCCTGTGGGTCTCCAAGGGGTGTCTGGAGGGTCTAGCCAGCAACACTTTAAAACCATTATTATATAAATTTACTTTGAAAACAAGGCGCAATTCTTAATGATGATTTGCAATTCTAACATTAATAATTTTGCTTAAATTATATAAAAAACAAATATTAAAGTTTTTTAGGAAACATTATTCGCGGGTAATATGATTTTTCGTCATTATATTGAAAAAAAATCTAATGTGGGCAGCACATGACTTTCCTTATATAATGCAATGAATTTACTACTTTTACAGTAAAAAAAATAGATTAATTTTATAGTAGTTATTTATATCCATTCCAAGATATTGAATTTTCGTCAATGAGTCGTCATTTTAAATGTCGTCAACATTAATGAGTCGTCATTAATTTAGCGTCATTTTTATCCATTTGGCGAATTTTTCGTTAATTCAGCAACATTTAAAATACTCGCCAAGTTGGCGACATTCCACCAAATTCGTCGCCAAAATCTCACCAAGCGTTATGGACGAAGAAGTAAGTTATTCTTACAGCAGATAAATGACTATTGGCGTTCAAAAGTATTACTCAAAGTATCTTCTTTCATGAATGGAACGAGCTAGATCCACGAGAATGATGTCACCAAATTTATCGCATGGCATTACATATGAAAAGAAAACATGTTTCTCGATAGGAAATATTATTTATTTTATTTTATATGACTTTTTGATAATTTTTTTGAAAAATGTGCAATATCTCAAGAACGGTTCATGTTAGCGTTTTAAAATTTATGCCAATCGTTTTTTAATAAAAAATTACATAAGAAATGTCTATTTGCGTAACTTTATTAGTGGTTTTGATTTTTTGATGATTTTTTCAAAATTTAGGTGGGTTCTGAACATTCGATTGCGTATAAACACAATAGGCTGCCAGTGTTTACAAATTGTGATTTTTGTACTAAATTTCGTTCGAATCGGTCCATTCGTTCGTCAGTTATCGTCTCCCCCCCCCCCACACACACACACAGACATCACTTCAAAAATGTTTGATTCGTGATCAGGAATGCTTGAAACGTGCTCTCCCGTCGAAAACTCGAATTCGAATTTTCGACCCCGTCACAGTACTTTCCTTATACATTATGTATATAAGGAAAGTAAAAAGTTCTGTAAAATGGGCCACTAACAAATATTTCTCAAAAAACGAATGAGATATTGCCTTTGAATACGAAAGGAAGAACTGACTGTAATCTACAATACACCGTAAAATAAATCGTTCTGAGAGTTCTCTTGTGCTACTTTAGTCAAAAATAGAGCAATATTAAGGAAACCATTAGTATAATGTCAAATAATAAGTATCTTTAAAAATAGATCGATATTTGCATTCCAACGACATTTTTTAGGCAGCCTCTAACCAAATGTAATATTCTTCGTTTTGAATATCTTTCGGTTGTAAAACTTAACATATTCAAATTTGTTTGTTTATCGTATCGAAGATATTTAAATGCTAGATAAATATGCACAAAGAATTATTCGATGGAAAAATATGTTTTATCACTAAGAGCATAAGTAGTTAAAATATTTCTCAACTATATACTCTTAAGATATTTTTTTTCAAATAGGCTGCAATCATGCATTTTGATTCTAGTAAAACTTTAAGATTAAAATGCAGACGACGTTTCTGCGATGCCTGAATTTTTACATAAGATACACCTTGAAATTTTTTCTGGAAAACGTGTTTTCTTTATAAATTCACTTAACCTTTTGCTTACGGTTGGGATAGTCTATCCCAAACGAAGAACCTCTCAAATAGACAGGTATTTGGCATACCCTATCCCAAACAGCTCGATCCCTCTTTGCAGGCATTGGCGTCCGCCAATCGAACTTTGGCAATATTTTCATTAATTTGGCGATATTCTGATCGGACGTAAAAGGTTCTAATAATTCCCGAAATGAGATACGAACGTTTAGATTCCTAAATGAAAAAGAAAAAAGAAAAAGAAATTGATAAATTGTAGAAAATATGCAAGAATATCGTATTATTGCCGGTATCGGATGCGCCAAAACAGGTGCGTTACACCGGGGTCAGTTCGGATGAGTCGGACGGCCTGGGTCTTCCACATTCCACACCGGGGTCAGCAATGAGAGTGGCGCTGGTTCAAGGCAAGTAAAAGTAAGTTTGGGGCTGATTCAAGGCAAGTGGAAGAAGTATGCTTGATGCTGGTTCAAGGCAAGTGGAAGTATGTTTGACGCTAGATCAAGTAGAAGTGTGTATAGTGCTGATTCTCTCATTCCTTGTCGCCAAAACGCTTCTCACTGTGATAAAACATGGCGATCCAGCATCGTGACGTCACGACCGAACATTTTCAGTTTCAAGGGAAAGACGTGAAGGTCTGTTCTTACGGACTTCCGTAACTCCGTAATTATCAGGTTTCGAGTCGCACCCATAAAAGTTCTACTTCAATAATAAACTAATGATAATAATAAAATTAAATGGTATTTTTGTTTATAATGCAATATATGAAATCCTGTTTTTGAGGACAACACGTGTATAAGTAAACCTACGCTTCCCTCTATACGTCAGTTTCCTTAAAAATCCTTGATGTCCGGGAATACCACAAAGGGAGGCATTTCCATTTAGCCTCCCACTTTAAACATTTTTCTTGTGTTTCTCATTAATGTCGTATTCATTAAAACATGAAATCCTTTTTCCCAAAATTAGGCAATCTCGAAAGAAAGATTTAACTCTCTGGAAGGATGTCAGGGAAAATTCAATTTCTCTAACGAACTATAGAATAACGTGGCTTCTCCATGTGTGTCAATTGATTCTGAATCGGTTTGCAGTAGATGGATGAACCGTTGGTATGTGATCATCATCAAGTGGCATTATTCTATTGGCGTATTTTGGTGGTTGTGTCCTTAAAAATAGAACCGGGCACAATGGGGTTCTAAGTGAAGGGCATTGTTCCTCCCGAAAACGTTTAATTTGGATTGTTTTATAAATAATTCTGTTTAATTCTGCGATGTTCGGTCGTTATGAAAACGTGGATACATTTCTTTAGAAAGTGGTTTATTTTTACTTTAAAGTGGGTGTGAAATTAAAGATCAGTAATGGAAATTACAATTTTGTTTTGTTCAGCATCCATTCAAGCAGTTGTTTTATTTTAACCATATATACTTTTTTTATCTGTCGCATTGAAAGGGATTTTTCCCGTGATCTGTCGAGTGCAGTGTTGAGAAAAAAAATCTGATGTGGGCAACACATGACTTTCCTTATATAATGCAATGAATTTACTACATTTACAGTTTAAAAAAATGTTATTCTTATAGTAGATACTTATATTCTTTCCAAGATATTGAATTTTCTTCAATGAGTCGTCATTTTCATTGATGTAGCGTCACTTTTATCCATTTGGCGAGATTTTAGTTAATTTGGCAACATTTAAAAAGTCGCCAAGTTGGCGATATTCCGCCAAATTCGTCGCCAAAATCTCGCCAAGCGTTATGGACGGAGAAATAAGTTATTCTTACAGCAGATAAATGACTATTTGCTTTCAAATGCAAAAGTATTACTCAAAGTATCCTTTTTCATGAATGGAACAAGCTAGATCCACGAGAATGTTGTCACCTAATTCATCGTATGGTATTACATATGAAAAGTGAACATGTTTTTCAATAGGAAATGTTTTTTTTTATTTTATATGACTTTTTGATAATTTTTTCGAAAAATGTGCAATATCTCGAGAACGGTTCATATCTCGAGAAGCGTTCTAAAATTTATGTCAATCGGTTTCTAGTAAAAAATTACATAAGAAATGTCAATTTGCGTAACTTCATTAGCGGTTTTGATTTTTTGACGATTTTTTCAAAATTTCACTCGAAAATTTAAGGGGGTTCTGAACATACGATTTCGTATAAAAACAATAAGCTTCCAGTGTTTACAGATTGTGATTTTTGTACCAAGTTTCGTTCGCATTGGTCCATCGTTCGTCAGTTATCGTCTTCACAGACTCACTGACTGACTGACAAACACACACACACACACCACGTCAATGATGTTTGATTCGTGATCAGGGATGCTTGAAACGTGTTCTCCCGTCGAAAACTCGAATTCGAATTTTCGACCCCGTCACAATACTTTCTTATACATTATGTATATAAGGAAAGTAAAAAAGTTTGGTACTCTGGAATTAAATATTAGAAGGAAATTATATTTTAAGGGTTTTCTTTAAAGCTTTTTAACAAACTTATTGATTGTCCGTAGAACTTAAATATTGTCCTAATGTTCCGAAAATGAACATGAGACGCAGATCTGTAGTTTTTAAAAAGGGTTCTCCTTTTCGGTTAAATGTAGCTGGTAAATTTTGCTGTTAATAAATTTTGTAAATTGTTTAAGTTTTGCTATAATCTCTAACAATCTGATATCTTTTTCATATCCAGGAGAAGGAAAGAAAGCATTTTCAAATTCTGGAAAAAGAAAAATCTGTATACTCTCTGGAAGAAATTATTTATGAAGTATTTAAGCACGCCGCCGTCAAAAGTTCTTCAAGAGCGGCTCTTTAACACTTCTGGTTCAATTTGCGACAAAAAGAAGCAGATCCTGGACTTGTTCGAATGTTTGTTTTCTTAAATAAAAATCAACAGTAGGTGAAAAACATTCACAATTCTTCAACTACTGTAGTTAAGAGTACCTACAATAAAAAAAACTATTTTAAAATAAATAACATTTAAAATAAAATTCTCATTTCGAACTTAATAAGGCTTTATTACACTTTTTACTCTTTTATTTTGCTTTATATTAATTTATTTACTAGTAATTAATAACATTTGATAAATTTAAATATTATTTATTAATAATTTGAAATGACTATTCGGGCATTTGAATATTCGAGATCTGGTTCATATTCGAATTCGAGAAAACCATTATTAACACATCTGTAATTTTATCACATTTGTCAGATGTTTTATAATTGCTAGTTAGTTTTAGAATGCTAACCCAGTCCTGTTCTACGTCTATAGGCCGCATTTGCTATCGTCGCTGTCTTCGTCACTATTGGGCTGAGTAAAATCCTAAAATGACAGACATTACATTTGATATTTAAAATGTTTTCCAAACCCAACACTTACAAAGCTCGAAAAAAAAAATTAGTCTAAGGGAAGTCATTCAGAAGTCGCATCAAATATTTAATTCAAGTTGTCTCCATCAAAAATAACTTCTAAAGATACAACTTAAAAAAGATCTAAAACTTATTTCGGAATCGAAAAATAAAATTTTCGAAGTTTATGCAATCATTCTTAGAATGGAAATATTGCAGCTAATTAAATTTCACCGCTATCTAAAAGCCATTCAAAACATGTATCTTAACATTACCGTAAAGATTTCATTTCCCATTAGTACTACCCCTACTCTTAATTGGGTTGGGGGGGAGGGGGCAAAACTTTGATGATTTCGTTCTGAAATTTATCCAAAGGAGATTTCGAAACTTTTAAAAATCTACGTCTTTCATGTATTTGAGACACAACGGCAAATAGATCGATATACTTGCCTTACGTAATGTAAAGGTTTCTACAATAATTTATCAGACAGGAAATTTATGTCGTATTGAAACAGCCACTTAGCCGATACTAAAAGTGGGATGAAAAATTTTGTGTGGGTACAACACTATTAAGTGGCACTATATGTGGGGATAATAAAAGCCGACAGTCACAAATAACTATTGAAGTTATAAATAAGTATAATAAAGTGAGAGAGATACAGAGTGTATAGGAAAGTCCGTATCAAGGGAAATTTCTCGAGAACAAAGAGTTATCCTTATTTATTAATGCAGCTGCATAGAAAAACCCCTATGATGATGTACAAGACAACTTTGGGGGACTAACCCCCTCTTCTTATGGGAGGCGGGGTTTATCTAGCTCCCTATTAGAGATAGAGAAAAATGTTAATTACAAAATTTTAGAGAGTTGCCAAATCAGTATAAAAATGTGTTTGTCCGACAGATAAAAAAACTGAAAAGAACTCTGAAAACTAAGGAATAGAATCCTAACCCTCCCCATATACAACATCCTGTGATGCTACACGACAAGATAAGTTTGGGGGGGGGGGGGCTAACCCCTCTTCTTATGGGGGACGCGGTTTAACTAGCTCCCTATTAGAGATAGAGAAAATTGTTAATTATAATTGTTGTAAAGAGTTGCCAAATCAGTATAAAAATGTGTTTGTCCGACAAAAAAAATTGATTAGAATTCTGAAAACTAAGGAATAGAATCCTAATCCTCCCCATATAGAACAACATTGACGTATTCAGAACGATTGGGATGTCTTGCATCGAAAAACGCTATGCGTACAATTGTTCGGCTGCACTGAAATTCCGGTTACATTCTCCAAAAATAAAGATCATTTCGCAATACTCTGTATTATAGCAAGCGTACTAAACATGGCTCATAAAATCGAAATAAAAAATAGGCAACAAACGCATAGCACAAGGATACAATACTGCAGATGGAATGTTTCTTCAACCTCAGATTAGTTTATTTATTTTTCTGCCTCCGATTACGATAACATTTACCGACAAATCGTCTGTTTAATCTGTCAATATTCCAGGAACTAGATCAGGGATTTTCAAACTTTTCATAAATACTGTATCATCGAAAGCAAAATTCAGAAACTTCAGTATCATCCACAAAAATAGGTCTTGAATAGAAATAGGACAAGGCTATACACTTAATTAAGCTATTGTGGCATACTTTTATTCCGTTCTTAATATAAAAAATCTGATGTGGGCAGCACATGACTTTCCCTGCAGACTCAAATTCATTTTTTCTTTATCTCTTTAATAATTCGTAAGATTGAGTTTAATTGCACAAAATAACACTAAATTTGCATTTTTAATTCAATTTCTGTTTTTATTTGGTAATTGGAAATTTTTCCGAAAGCGGCGTAACAAAAATGCAAGAAATCTCAAATATCTTAAGAACAGTTAGTCCTAAAAGTACAATTGAGTGTGATATACTTTTTTCCTCCTCAAAAATTGCGTATAAAACATGAATTTAATTGATACATTTGATACATACAATTGATACATCATACGATCATGCGTAGTCTTTTTTTTTTTTTTTTTTTTTTTTAGAGTTTGTTGATTTTTGCGAGACATTTCATAAAAAAAGACAGATTGTTCTATTCCGAATCATACCAAAATCTAATCAGCACCAGAATATCCCACAAGTAACTTATTTACCAAATTTTGTGAAATTGGGTCAATTAGTATTTTAGCTAGAGTAAATACATGAAATTTTTACGGGCTATTTCTGAAAAAAAAGGAGAGTTCTATTTTTACGAAGCGTACCAAAAACTAATCAGCGCCAGGGTCATATCCAAGTGATTTACCTACCAAATTTTATGAAATTCGGTCCATTCGTTTTTGAGTTAGAGTGGATACATACATTGCACAGACAGACAGATAGAAACACGCACACACACAGACGTCACGGTAAAAATAGTTTTTTCGTATTCTAGAGGTCTCGAAACGTACAGATCCGTCGAAAACTCGATTTGCAACATAATTTCAATACTTTCCCTATACATTACCATGTGTTGCAGGGAAAGTAAAAATCTGATGTGGGCAGCACATGACTTTCACTGCAGACTCATATTCACGTTCTTTATATTTCTTCAATAATTCATTATATTGAGTTTAATTGCGCAAAATAACGCCCATAATTATTTAAAATGACACTGAATTGGCACTTTTAATTCAATTTTCGTTCTCAGTTTGTAACTGGAGTAGCGAAAATGCGAAAAAACTAAAATATCTCGAGAATGGTGTATAGAGGTTGTTCTTATTCTTTTCGTCATTAAAAATTATGTATAAAAATGGCATTTAATTGATATATTTGAACATACATAATTTTTTATTTCAGATTTTGATGATTTTTGCGGGCCATTTCGTTAAAAAAGGTAGCTTATTTTTTTCCGAATAGTACCAAAATCTAATCAGCACCAGGGTGACCGAGAAGTGCTTTACCTACCAAATTTTGTAAAATTTGATCTATTAGTATTTGAGCTAGAGTGGATACAGGCAATTTTTACGGGCAATTTCACAAAAGGAAGCGGGTTGTTTTTATCCCGAATCGTATCAAAAACGAATCAGCACCAGGGTCACACACAAGTGACTTACTTACCAAACTTTATGAAATTCGGTTCATTAGTTTTTGAGTTAGAGTAGATACATGCATTGCACAGACGACACACACACAGAGAGACATCGCGCTAAAAATAGTGTTTTCGTATTCTAGAGGTCCCAAAACGTGTAGATCCGTCGAAAACTCGAATTGCTATGTTCAACATGATCCCAATACGTTCCCTATACATAACCATGTATTGCAGGGAAAGTAAAAATTAACAAAAATTAGCAATTACTATTAATATTATGATTAACAGAAAATACGATTACTAGAAGACTTTGCATGCTAGCGGTCACTAAATATAACAGCCAGTTTTCTAGTAAGTTCTGCACCCGCGCAGCGGATGACGAAGTCAAGAAACAAATCGCAGGTCGAAAAAACAAATAATTCAGGAAGGTACAATTTGAAATTATTTATCAACTGAAAATAATAACTTTTTATATTTGATGTTAATTCATCTTTTAGTGTTACATTATTTCTAAAGTTGGTAAAGTATTCAACATATTTTCATACACCTTTGATAATTAATTCATTTTTAATGGGTGCATGCTACTTACAGTAAAACCATTTACATTTGGTCCTTGTAAACATAAATTCAGACCATTCAGCCTTCCAAAAATTTATCTAAATATGCTAATCTAGTCAAAAATAACTCATAAAACAAACAATTTCTTAATTGAAATTTAAAATTAATTAACAAAGAAAACATCGCCAAGCACTTCTGGTCGAAGTTCAAAAAGGCGATTTAGTATATGGAATTCCAGTATGCAACAGTAATTTTTCGTGGTCACTTTCCATCACTTGACCGTAGCTGACTGATGTCGAGTGGTGGCAGTTGGCAGCGACAAACACATATATTGAACGCTTTCGCGGGGCCCTCGTGGTCGATCAAGTATGACATGGCCCCTGCTGTCCCCACTAAAATAATAAATACACTACCCGACATAGAAAACGCAACACCATGAAGCTTTGTCCGTATAATTATGCAAATTGCGAGACAAACACAGCTGGCCAATGTATGCAAATGATCTGAAATACAAGTAGGTCACGTGCTTAGAGCGTGGGATAAAAGGGGTGGAAACGGGAGTGAGCCAACAGTTGTTACTGTCTGTCGCCTACGGAAACCAGTTTTTCGAGCTGTTTTCCACTTCAGAAGACACGTATTAAGAGATTCAGGTGCTTCCTTAGCCTCCCGATCCTTCCCCCATTGAGTCATGTATGGGACATGATTGGTTGCCAGTTGACTACCCTGTTCCCGCATCAAACAGGGGACGGCCTGTGGAGGATGGTTGAAGGCATATGGTTACCCATCCCTCAGGAAACTATCCGCACGCTCATTGCATCTGTCCCTCGAAGGGTTGTGCTTGTATCGCCGCAAGAGGTGGTCCTACTGCCTACTGATCATCCTGTGCATGCCATTACTGTATTGCATTATCTTTCTGGAATTGACATCACTTATTTATACATATATGTCATCTCTGCCTGTGTGTCCTTTATCATCACACTCTATTCGCTCTTTCATGGTGTTGCATTTTCTGTGTCGGATAGTGTATTTGAAAACAGCAATTTTCCATGATGGTATTATCATATGATTTACATTTATGCTAAGTATCAAATCCCTAGCTCGTAATACCTTGCATTTTACGTTTATTTGACAATTCAAACATTTTGGTAATTATCGGTAACCACTAAATTTTAAATATTCTTATTTTTCCAACAACTGAAAACTTGGTACATGTTCAGCTTGAAAAGAACGTTTAACGCTCCGGAATATCGCCAAAAACAAATGTAGTTAACTACAACTACTTTTTATAAAAAGTAGTGACTACAAACTACTTTTTAAATATAGTCACTACTTAACTACTTTTATAAGACGAATTTTGTTTCAATTTACACAAAAAATTGCGGATATGGATATTATGTAGTAAGGGTTGCAATCGGCGTCAAAGTTAAAGGCAGGTGCAGTAAGGACGCATTTCCCGAGAACGCGTTTTCTCCCGACTGTGATCCTATACATTTCAATGGCGATTTCTGACCAAGAGCGTACTTGAGAAATATAAATGGTAAAATAATGGTTATGTACTGTTGCGCTTACGGCTGCAAATAAACGTATGTAAAAGGAGGACTTTACTCTTTTCAAGGATAAGATTTGTTTTCATTATATATCTTACAAATATAGTTAAAAAGTAATTGTGCTAGATTTTAGCGTGGTGCATTTCATTTGGCTATTAATTTCATTGCTTTTAATGCTGTATAATTAGAAGTTTTGCTTTATTTTTGGTGTTTGTGATATTGCAAAAGAGCGTATGATGTCATTGTAACACTTTAAAAAACATTTGGAGTACTTTGCTGATAGTTAGAGTTATTTTCGGCATCCTCGTATGTTTTCCCTTCGTGGTAGAACTTGGCGACTCGCAAGATTGGGTGGCTAGGGAAGAAAAAATATGAGTTTAGATAATGAGCGTAAAGACGTGTCGTATGATAAAATTTTACACTCAAAATAAAATATAATAATAGTTTACATTCATTGAAAATGTCAGCTAGATTTTACATCATAACCTTTCAGTGCATGTTATATAAAGATATATGATCTGAAATATGAGTATGATCTCATTTCTAGTTCAGAGTAAATCGTACTTAATAAGTATTACTAGTTAGCATGGACGCCCATAGGGGAAGACAAGGGGGCACTTCAAAATCACAAAGGCGGACATCAAACTAGTCGATGTTGTTAATCTTATCTTGAGTTTCCCGTCTCTGGATAAATTATATAGGTGCCGATGCTGGTTAGAATTACATTCAAAAGATATATTTTCTTCCGTTCACAAATTAAAAATCAATGGATGTATCATCAAACTCAGTGTTTTCAAGAAGTATTTTTGTATTACACTCTTGTTTAGTGCGCGAGAAAGAAATATGCCTTGTTCAAAGAAGTATTTGAATCGCCTACTTCTTGATCATGAGTTAGCAATCTATTAAATGAGTAATCTTAACTCTAAAAGAACCTCAAATTCTCCTCATCATAATTAAGTAATAGGCTTCTTGATCTAGAAACAACTCTACCAATATAAATATTTTTAGTTACATCATACATTTTTACTTACATAATTTACATTACAAATGCAGAAGCATTAATAAAAAAGTAACTCTATTTAAAGGTCATTAAAACTTAATTCTGCACATAGCTTTAATTATAATTTTGGTCCTAATGCTTTAGTTGTTTTCAACATTTTTAGAAATAATTTTAAATAGATTGATCTGTAATATTTGCTATAAGTTTTTAATATTTAATATGTACAACGTTTGATATTTTTATGTCCCATTGCGTTAGTCCACTGTAATTATGCTTACGGTCTATTTAATTCTGAATGCACATTTCACAATATGTATTTAAAGCATTTTTCAAACGAATTATTGGCAACCAAATCTCTGAAACTATTCAAATGAGATACAATTTTTGTATTTTTTTGCATTATATTTCATAATCTTATTTATTTCCTATACTTTATAGAAAACATTTTTAAAAAATTTCCAAATTCTATATCGATTAAACATGAAAAAACCTTCCGAACACGTTTTGACAAGAATCATGGCTATTTCAATACAGTTACTATTTATGAATTTAGACATAATTTTGTATCTTATTCTAAAATGTCATTTTATAAACAAAAAAAATATAAATAAAGTCAAATACTTTATTATTGCAAATATTACATTGTTTTATATTTGACGGTACGCATACAATATATTAAAATAAATTGGATGTAAAAATGACTCTGTCGTATTACGCTTCAAAGCAGATATGGATACTGCTACACAACTTCAAAGATAAAAGTGGAGAATTCTACATTTTACGCAAGTATGCACACAATTTTTCCATATACTTTATAATTATTTTTAAACATATTATACATGTTCTTCAATCTGTATACTTGTAATCTATTTCATATCATATTTTATTTGCAATTGCTTTGTAGTTTAATTTGTTTTACGAAATTGACTTCATTAACAAAACTATTCTTTAGTAATAAAATCTTTTGGTAATAAAAATATTCTAATCCTATTTCGTATTTTTCTTCATACATATTCATTAAAATCTTATAATGTATAACACGTATAATAACTTCGCGTTCATCCTCGTCTTTAATAGAAGTTAAAAAAAACCGAAGTACACTACAAAGTTTAGGCGATAAATCGCCAAATCATGAATGTCCTTCTCCTCCCCGACCTACTGCACCAGCTTTGTGTTTGACCACGTTACTAACATGGGGAAGATTGGACGGCGCTCCCTTCATATATACTAACTCGTTGGTTACATTACAAAAAATCTGATGTGGGCAACACATGACTTTCCTTATATAATGTAATGAATTTACTACTTTTACAGTAAAAAAATAGGTTTTTCTTACAGTAGATACTAATATTCTTTCCAAGATATTGAATTTTCGACCAATAGTCGTCATTTTCATTGATTTAGCGTCATTTTTATCCATTTGGCGAGATTTTCGTTAATTTGTAACATTTCAAAAAGTCGCCAAATTGGCGACATTCCGCCAAATTTGTCGCCAAAATTTCGCCAAGCGTTATGGACGAAGAAATAAGTTGTTCTTACAACAGAAAAATGACTATTGGCGTTCAAATACAAAAGTATTACTCAAAGTATCTTTTTTCATGAATGGAACGAGCTAGATCTACAAGAATGATGTCACCCAATTTATCGCATGGTATTACATATGAAAAGTGAACATGTTTCTCAATAGGAAATTTTTTTTTTCATTTTATATGACTTTTTCATAATTTTTTTGAAAAATGTGCAATATCTCGAAAACGGTTCATGTTAGCATTCTAAAATTTATGTCAATCGTTTTCGAATGAAAAATTACATAAGAAACGTCTATTTGCGTAACTTTACTGGTGGTTTTGATTTTTTGACGATTTTTTCAATATTTTATTCGAAAATTTAGGGGGGTTCTGAACATTCGATTGCATTTAAAAACAATAGGCTTCCAGTGTTTACAGATTGTGATTTTTGTACCAAATTTGGTTCGAATCGGTCCATTCGTTCGTCAATTATCGTCTCCACAGACTCACTGACACACACACATACTTTCACACACACACACAGACATCACTTCAAAAATGTTTGATTCGTGATCAGGGATGCTTGAAACGTGCTCTCCCGTCGAAAACTCGATTTCGAATTTTCGACCCCGTCACAATACTTTCCTTATACATTATGTATATAAGGAAAGTAATTACTAGAAAAAGTAGTGACTGCTATAGTTTCTCTATTTATAGAGCGTTATTTCCGACCACTGATCTTACCTTTGACCTCAGATACCTCAGTACATGGATCGCAATTTAAATTGTGGGCTTCCACGTGACGACCTGAAACACGATTGGTTCACGCTATGTACAAAAATTTATTCGAGCCGGTTGAGTTTTTCTATGTCAAAGAAACTTTTGCAGACAATCCGATTTGAGTCAGTGTTAAGGAAGCAATGCTCGGAATTAGCATTATTTTAATAAATATATTACTTTCCATATATACATAATGTATAAAGAAAGTATTGTGACGGGGTCGAAAATTCGAATTCGAGTTTTCGACAGGAGAGCACGTTTCAAGCATCCCTGATCACGAATCAAACATTTTTAAAGTGATGTCTGTATGTGTGTGTGTGTGAAAGTATGTGTGTGTGTCAGTGAGTCTGTGGAGACGATAACTGACGAACGAACGGACCGATTCGAACGAAATTTGGTATAAAAATCATAATCCGTAAACACTGGAAGCCTATTGTTTTTATATACAATCGAATGTTCAGAACCCCCCTAAATTTTTGAGTGAAATAGTGAAAAATTCGTCAAAAAATCAAAACCGCTGATAAAGTTACGCAAATAGACATTTCTTATGTAATTTTTCATTAGAAAACGATTGACATAAATTTTAGAACGCTAACATGAACCGTTCTCGAGATATTGCACTTTTTTCAAAAAAATTATCAAAAAGTCATAAAATAAAAAAAAAATTCCTATTGAGAAGCATGTTCACTTTTCATGTGTAACACCATGCGATAAATTGGGTGACATCATTCTCGTGGATCTAACTCGTTCCATTCATAAAAAAAGATACTTTGAGTAATACTTTTGTATTTGAACGCCAATAGTTATTTATCTGCCATAAGAATAACTTATTTCTTCATCTATAACGCTTGGCGAAATTTTGGCGACAAATTTGGCGAAATGTCGCCAACTTGGCGACTTTTTAATTGTTGCCAAATTAACAAAAATCTCGCCAAATGGATAAAAATAACCCTAAATCAAATCAAAATGACAACTAATTGAAGAAAATTCAATATCTTAGAAAGAATATAAGTATCTACTATAAGAATAACATTTTTTAACTGTAAAAGTAGTAAATTCATTGCATTATATAAGGAAAGTCATGTGTTGCCCACATCAGATTTTTTTTTTATAGTATTTGTTTATAACACAGTCGGTTCTACGTATTTTCCAACAAAAGAGTATTTTTCAGTGCGATTATATGTAGTTTTGACTTCATGAAAATGCAAATTCGTCATTTCTGTCACCGCATATTGAACCGCGAAGAAGATTTTTCGCTGGCCAATTTCGCATAAAAAAAAGTTCTATTTTACGAGAATCCGCCAAATTTTAATAGATTTAAATGTTAGACTAAGCTGCGTACCAAATTTCAGATCAGGACGTAGGGAAGTACTCGTATATTAAAAATGCCATCAAAAAAGTTGAAACAGACACAAGACAAACAACCATCGGTCATTATGAATTCAATAAAAGATATTAAAAAAGCTTTGATTGGATATCTTACTAGAAATTGATTACAAAATTGCAAAAGACTAAAATGTATAAAATAAAATATTATATATAAAAAACTTTTTAAGTTACACGGTTTTAATAAAATGCATTAAAAAGTAAAAAACAATTTTTAGCAATCAAAACATTCTTAGTCATATGCGACTAAAAATAAAACCGCGGGGTGCCCATAAAATAATGGTATTTTGACATTAATAGAATTTTAAGGAACAATAGATGTGGTAATATAAATATGGCATATATAAGATTGACGGATTGATAATCAAAGTTGTGAAACAAAAATTTAAATGAATTGAATCTAATCATTCTTATGCATATCAATTTTATGTAATCACTTCTATTGTTCTATTCTTCCATTTCACTTCTATTCTTAAATTACTGCTAATGTCCAAATACAATTCTTTTGTGTGCGCCCCACGTTTTTATTTTTAGTCGCATATGACCAAGAATGCTTTGATAGTTAACAAGAAAGATGAATCATGCATAAAGCATTGATTATGAAACACTTTCCAACTTCAATGCAATTTTATTTAAACATCGCTAAAATGCGATACATTCCTAGGTAATATTTTTAAAATTATCACAATACTACATTAATTTATTATATTTGAAAACTTAAAACTTCATCGAAAAAAATGAACTTTATTCAAATGACGGCATTGAAATATAAATTGCCTGGTTTAAACATCTCTAAAATGCGATACATTCTTCAGTAATATATTTAAAATTATCACAATACTACAATAATTTATTATATTTGAAAACTTCATCGAAAACAGATGAACTTTACTCAAATGACGTCATCGAAATATAAATCACCTGGCCCTCTGTATAAAAGCAGTATTTCATTCATAAACTGTTTTCCATTTATTTCATTCATCACAAAACTAGAATAATTTATTTTATTTAAAAACTTAAAACCATGGAGGTTTAAGTAATTTAACTCTATACTTAAAACTTCATAGAAAAAATCGTCTGCTTCTCTCTTTGTAAAATCAATGAATGTTTCATTCATATCAGCTATATTGCAGACCCTATGAGCTAAATAATTTTGCATTAAAGAAATGTAGCAATTCTTATGCAACTCATTCTACATTTTTTGGTGTTTGCATCCTCCATAAGGAAAAATTAGGCTTCCTTTTAGAAATAATCAAAGTTTGATGATCATTTAAACTCAAATATATTGTAATTGCGTTGTGTCATGACGTAGATGCACAGAATTTAAGTAAAAATAAAGCGGTTTTAGGACGGATACAACACTAAATATGCTATATTGCAGACTCCATGATCTAAATAATTTTGCGTTAAAGAAATGCAGCAATTCTTGTGCAACTCATTCAACATCTTTTGGTATTTACATTTTCCATAAGTGAAAAATAGGCTTCGTTGTAGAAATAATGAAAGTTGGATGATCCTTTAAACTCAAATATATTGTAATTGCGTTATTTCAGTATGTAGATGCATAGAATTTAAGCAAAAATATAGCGGTTTTAGGACGGATACAGCGCTAAATATGAATTGAAAAGAACTTTAAAAATCAGGATTTTGACAGAAGATGGATGACATTTTATTTTGAAGTGTGTCACGTGATCTCTTCATATAAAGGGTGTAATTATTATTTTAATTTTTATTTAAAAAACAACTGAATATATTATGCTGAAAATTTTTTTTTATATTTTTTATGGGATAATTTGAATATTTCCTAAAACTTTCGAAGCAATTTGTGAATTTTAAATTCGCTTAAAAAATGTTTGAAAAATTAGGTCCCATAGGGTTCAATGTATTTCATTTTATCAACCCGGGTTCAATCCAAAACTAATTGGGTGATATTATTCATTTATATTCCCATAGGTTCCACAGACTGTCTGAACAACATATTAAAATTTCATTTTGATACTGTCAATTTTACGGCAGTTATCGTGCTAACGGACAGACAGACAGACAGAATAAACAAAGTCATAAACACTTTTCAACTATGTTGTAAAGCGTTAAAAATTGTTGTTTATAGTTTAGCGCATTTTTCTAAAACCGTGTCATGGTAATGAGACAATAGCAAGGTTCCTGAGTAATTCAAACAGAATTAAACCATTTTAATAAATAACATCGAATTTTTTAGCACTACAGCAACCGTCACTAACAAAAATATAAAGCACACACACACACAAAAAAAAAACATATCATGTTGTTCTAAATATTTATCGTCCAATAACGATGAATGAAAGAAATAACCAGCAAGTTACGATATTGAAAATCAATATGAAACCATTGTTTGACCACAAATTTCGACGAAAAGTGCGCAATCACGTGACAGAATGCTATTCTACTTTTTATTTAGAACACTTAAAGTTGTTCGATGCCCTATACGTGAAATCATAGAGTTAGAAAGAAGTATATAAAACTCCTTTGGATGAAACGCTTGAAAATGCCGTAATGCTTTGAGAATTACACTCTTTTGCAAAAAAAAAAACCTGATGTGGACAGCACATGACTTTCCTTATATAATGCGATGAATTTACTACTTTTACTGTAAAAAAATAGATTATTTTTATAGTTGTTATTTATATTCTTTCCAAGATATTGAATTTTCGTCAATGAGTCGTCATTTTCCATGTCGTCATAATCAATGAGTCATCATTGATTCAGAGCCATTTTTATCCATTTGGCGAGTTTTTCGTTAATTTAGCAACATTTAAAAAAGTCACCAAGTTGGCGATATTCTACCAAATTCGTCACCAAAATCTTGCCAAGCTATATGGACGAAGAAATAAGTTATTCTTACAGCAGATAAATGACTATTGGCGTTCAAATACAAAAGTATTACTCAAAGTATATTTTTTCATGAATGGAACGAGCTAGATCCACAAGAATGATGCCACCCAATTTATCGCATGGTATTACATATGAAAAGTGAACACGTTTCTCAATAGGAAATACTTTTTTTTATTTTATATGACTTTTTGATAATTTTTTTTGAAAAATGTACAATATCCCGAGAACGGGTCATGTTAGCTTTCTAAAATTTATGTCAATGGTTTTCTAATGAAAAATTACATAAGAAATATCTATTTGCGTAAATTTATTAGCGGTTTTGATTTTTTGACGATTTTTTCAAAATTTCACTCGAAAATTTAGGGGGGGGGGGGGGTCTGAACATTCGATTGCGTATAAAAACAATAGGTTTCCAGTGTTTACGGATTGTGATTTTTGTACCAAATTTCGTTCGAATCGGTCCATTCGTTCGTCAGTTATCGTCTCCAGACTCACTGACACACACACACACACAGACATCACTTCAAAAATGTTTGATTCGTGATCAGGGATGCTTGAAACGTGCTCTCCCGTCGAAAACTCGAATTCGAATATCCGACCCCGTCACAATACTTTCCTTATACATTATGTATATAAGGAAAGTAAAAACGAAGCACCATTAAGAAAGTTAGTTTTTATTGAAATTAAATATGCGTGCAGCTCATACACAGGTAATGAAATGATTATAAAATCAAGGCCGAAAGACCCATAAATTGCTAGCAATTGCACATTGAATTTTCAAATCAGTAATTGGTGAAACCCCCCTTGGCGACAATGCATGCTCGTATACGTCTAGGTAAGGAGTGATAAATTTTTCTAATGTCATCCTGCGATACATTCTGCCAGACATTCGTCAATTGTTGCTCCAGATCAGCTACATTTCGGGGTGCCTGAATCTGGCAGCCTAGCATGTCCTATACATGCTCGATTGGCGAAAGGTCTGATGACCTTGCTGGTCAAGGAACAGTATCAACAGCACGGAGACAGTTCACAGATATACGAGCCGTATGTGGCGTGGGCATTATCTTGTTGGAAAATGACCCCGGAATGACGTGTCATGAAATGTAACGCAAACGGTCGCATGATTTCATCAACATGTCGTTGAGCTGTTGTACGCAGAATGACTAGGGGCGACCTGCTGTCGTAAGAGATAGCACACCATACCAGAGGTAATGGCTGTATGCCTGTTGAAGAACCAAGTCACTTGACTCACCCTAGGTTACGAGCAACAGAATGAGTGGCTGGGGCTGTGTAAAACAAAGTCTGATTGGGACCGCTGGTCCTGGCGCTTCCACACATGCACCCGATGATCATCTGCTGAAAGATTGAAGCGTGATTCATCGCTGAACACTATGCGATGTCAGTCTGCTGGCAGCCATGATGTTTGGCCACGACACCACTCCAAACGACTCTGTCGATGTTGCAGGGTTATGGGGTGACATCTTAAAGGCCGCGGTGTGCGTAACCCCACCTCAGCAAAACGCCGTGAGATGGTGGAAGGTATCACGGGTAGTATGGAAAAGGCAAGTTGGATGGTGAACAATGGTGGAGTGATGCCGTTGGGCCAGTTCGGGCCCGTCGCACAATCATCCGATCTTGCCTCGCATGCGTGCACCTTGGCCTTCCAGAGCCTTCATTCCGCCGATGAGTTCCTTGCAGCAACCATTGCTGGCAGCACCTTTGCACAGCAGTGTCTGTTCGGTGCAGGTGGCGGCCTATTGTTCGGTATGACCAATCAGCTTCGAGCATCCCGACTATACGACCACGTTCGAACTCGTTTAATTGCTTATAAAGTCTTCGGCAACGTCATAACGGCATTATTGGTTGTGTCTCTACGGATCTGCAACGCCGATAACGAGCAAAGACAAACCGTAGCGAATTTGTCGTCCAGGACAGAGCACCAGGCGCGAAGCGCCTTTAATCTCCAATCTCAACATATGGTTCGTATCATCAAACTGTAACATTAACTCATTGACCCGTGATATGGAGGTTCGAGGTTTTTATTTACTGTTTTATTATTTTTGACCTAGCTCCTAGTGTGGCAGTTTGTTGCACATTTAGAGTTTAAGCAGTTTGGGGGGTTGATGCAGATCTGTGGGTTACCTAGCATTTTGGCAGTTTAGGGATTAAGAACACTTCTAAGTTAAAACATTGGTCGCGATTTTTATTTAGTTTCAGCTGCTGGAGGTGGGACCTACCTAATTCCGATTATCAATGTTAAGTACTGCGCGGGGTCTCTTACGAGATTTGACCTTGCGATGATCATAATCATACAAATTGAATAATAGTTCGTTTGGAACAGATGGCAAATTTTTGTAGAATTTTAGCGATAGCTTTTTAATTTGGGCTCTCACGGTTTTTATTTTGAAGTCATTCCTAATTACCGAGTTTCTTAAGTATCTGGGGGCCTTCCTCAGAGGCCTTAGGATTTTATTTTGTTTTGTCTCTAGGAAGTATGTGGTAGTTTTACAGGCATAGCCCCATGCGGGTGTGACATACAGCATTCCCGGGAAAGACAAACCGTCCACATTTTAACCTCTTTTATAGGATTCTAGTTGCGCAGTAGAAATGCGCGCTATGACCGACGTTAACACTCATTGGCCTTGCAAACTTAGTCATGTACCTACTTGGTATAAAAGAATTTGCATGCGAAATTTCGAGATGATCGCATTATTTTTTAGGTATATTTCGGTTTTTTTTTCTTTTTTTCCCCAAAAGAGTGTATATCTCGGTGTTGCTATTGTTATTAAAGTTGCTGCTATTATTAGGTGACACAACAGAAAGGCGTAGTATTTAGTATATGTATTTTTGGCTATTTTTAAATTAAGGGCTCTCTAATTATGAGTACAATTAGCCAGTATTTTTTTTATAGTTATACGATAGAGTACAGAATATATGGAGATAAAAATAAATTCATATGTAAAATAATTTTGAATAAGTAGGAATTTTCTTTATTGTTTCAGTTCTAATTTGCGTTGTGCTAATAATTTATTTTTTAAAAATGGACAGTTTAAATAAATATATTAAGTCTTTCGCCATAGAAATGTATGCAATACAGAACTACTTATCTTATCTCAGCGCCACCTGAATTACTGTCTCAAATGATATTGGCGTTTTCTTAATATGAAGTCTTACTCCTTACTTTTACCTCCATGCGTGAAATACAAATTAACGCCTTTCCTCAAGTTATGTATGAATTTATCTATGCAGTAATTTCCAGAGCAAAATTACAAAGAAAGTATTTTGCATAGTTAAAAGAGCTGTAATAAAATTACATAATGGCATTAATATTAAAGCATTTTTACCAATATATCGCACTGAGAACTAAGGCTTGTTGCTTTTGATTAATGTACGCATTCAACATTTTATGAGTACCGCTTTATTACTTCTAATGTATACATAGTAGAATGTATAGAGAAAGTATTGTGACGGTGCAAAAAATCTGAATGGATTTTGGAAGGAGAAGGTTGAGTGTAACTCAATTAATTAGTCCTTCCGAGAGGTTGGTGGTAGGGGAAGGAGGGTACGGTCCCTGTGGATGCCTCCCCCACTGGGTTCCGGTCTAAATTGGGTGGCACTTCCCGACCGTCCAAAACAGTTACCTTACACCTTTCTGGTAGGTCGGACGGTCTGGGTTTCAACAACAACAACAACACTACAGTTAATTATTTTACATGGGAAGAAATCATAAATTAAATTGTGTTACTATCATAAAATGGGTGCTCCTACAGTTGTAGGAATTATTAGACGCCGTTTTCAAGATATTGGAAATACGCATAAACGCGAGACTGGTTTGTATTAGAGCGAATAAATAATTTTTTAAAACTGGCGCCGCGCACAATCATTGTAAAATAAGTTTATTCATGTCTCAGGAGGTAATTAAATGTGTATATCCATAAAAGAAAAATGCTTTGCAACGCCCATCCTATACATATACTACGTCTTGTAGGAACAGTAAAAAATCTCATGCGGGCAGCACATGACATTTTCTGCAAATTCGTTTACTTACTTTTAATTTCATGATGCATTAAATTGAGTTTAATTGCACAAAATAACACGGATACTTTTCTGATATTGTACCCAATTTGCAATTTTAATGCATGTTCGTTCCATTTGGCAATTTAATGCACGTTAAATTCCCAAAGCTCTTCAAAATCCCCCCCCCCCCACAAAAAAAACATTTTCGGGAATAGTTAATACTAGAGTCATTGGATAGGTCTTATTCGCTGTGCTGTCAAAAATTACATAAAGAACAAGTACTCAATTAATATATTTCAGCAATTTCAGTCATTTATTTCACATTTTCACGATATTTGCGGGCAGTTTCGCAAAAAAAAGGTCGGTTGCATATTTCTGAATCATGCCAAAATCTAACGAGTATCAAAATAACCCTCAAGGGTTGTAAGTACAAAATTTTATTAAATAGTTTTTCCACTATAGTGAAAAACGCCTTCAGTTTCCCAATTTATAAAACTTAAATATCTCGAGAATGGTGCATCTAATTGTAATGGAGTTGATCTTCTTCTTCTCGCCGTCAAAAATTATGTATAAAACATGCATTTAATGGATACATTTGTGTTATTTTATTTTAGATCTTGACGATTTTTGTGAGGCCATTTCATGCAAAACGGTAGGTTCCATTTTCTTGAATCGTACCAAAATCTAACCAATACCACGGTAACCCCCAAGCAACTTATAGACCAAATATGGTGAAATTTGGTTTATTAGTTTCTCAACTAGAGTGGATACATATAATTTTTGAAGGCCATTTCGCAAAAAAGATAGGCTCTATTTTTTCCCTAATCAACCAGGCCCAGGGTAATCCATAAGTGACTCATGAACCAAATTTTGTAAAATTTGGTCGATTAGTTTTTCAGCTTGAGTGGATGGAAGCAATTTCTGCGGGCCATTTCGCAGAAGAAAAAAAGTTTCTTTTATCACAAATCGTACCAAAATCTAATCAGCACCAGCTTCACCCACAAGTGAATTGCTTATAAAATTTTATGAAATGTGGTCCATTAGTTTTTGAGTTAGAGTGGATACATACACTGCATAGACACACAGACGTCACACTAAAAATGTTTTTTTCGTAAAAATGTTTTTTCGTACATATCAAAACATGTAAATTCGTCAAAAACTCGAGTTGCGATTTTCGACATTATTCCAATATTTTCCCTATACATTATCATATATTGCAAGGAAAAAGTGTATACTTTTCTCAGATAATCACACAAAATCGTCAATGCAAATTAGAAGAGTCCTTGAAAAACTGCTTTTAGGACAACGAAAAGATCACGAACATAAAATTCATCTAAGCAAGCTTTGGAACGCCAAATATTTGAATAAGGTAGCACCACAGGTAAATGCGCGCAGTCACGCTAACGAGAATAGCTTTTCATGGAGGTAAAGAGGGAAGTCACTGTGACCTCCAGTTTTAAAATGACGTGACACAGTCTGGATACCATTTTTAGAAAATATATACAATAGTTACGAAGTTTGAAACAGCGGTGAGTGGATTCATGAAATATATACATTAGTTATTCACCGGTGTAGTATTACACGTACAATAAAACAGTTCTCCTCGATCGTCTTTCTATAACGAAATTAATCTATCTATAACATCTTAAATTATAGTATAGTTACGAACACGTTCTCATTCCAGATAACAACATCGACGGACTGATTTCGCAATTAATACGATTTATGACATCAGCAGCACGAAGGGGCAAATACCGGCAAGAAAATTTACTAGGTGCGCAATTTTGAGAACCTTTACCGAGATTCACAGATTTAGTCAGTACCTCCGACGTGGGGGTTTATACCGCTACGAGGATTGACAAACACAATCCTATCACACTTTCGGCTTCACATTTCTTCAAGATTGAACTAAAGCTACGACAGGCAAGTCCATGCTTACAGTACCCCACTTACAGGGGCTGTTTTGATGAGCGTATAAAAAGCAACAAAAAAACATCTGAAAAACTATCATAAAACCCATGTAAATTTTATCTGAAATAAGAACGCGATTCTTATTTTAGAATTGTTTTTAACATGAATGTAAACTTTTATAATCCTATTGTCACACGTCTGCTAATTTTGTTAATAACAACATTCTGCACATGTGTTCATGTAAAACTGTAGAGACATGATATGTCACCTACATCTATTTTGTCAGATTCGAAAACCGAAAAATATTACACATGTCAAAAAATAAAAGTTTGAAAACTTCGTACCTCAACACCCCCTAAAAACATTCATTTCATATTTTATTCACCAATCTGAAACAATAAAAAATAAATAAAAATTCAAATGCAGTTAACCATAGAAACAAATCCTTTGAAATTGATTCTTGGAATTTTTCTTCCAAAAACCCACACGTCACAGTCGTAATATTGGTATTCTAAAATATATTTGGAAACAGGATCAAAAACTTAACTTAAGATTCAATATAAATAGAATAAAAAATGTTCGAATATGCAAATTCTATATAACGAGATAAGATTTTTTTTAATTTGCTAATTAAGAAACAGTGAAATAACGTCATAACTTGTCTGAATACTACAAAACTTGGCTGAATTTGTTCTAATAAGTTAAGTGGATTCCAGGAATTTTTCTTCCAAAAAATCCACAGATCATGGTCGTAGTATGGGTATTCTAAAATATATTATGAAAAAGAACCAAAAACTTAACCCAAGGTTCAATGTGAATAGAATAAAAGGTTTTCGAATAGGCAAATTCTATATAACGAGATCAGATTTTTTTTAATTTGCTAATTAAGAAACAGTGAAATAACGTCATAGCTTGACTAAATACTACAAAACAAATTTATTCTAATAAGTTCAAGTTCATTCTTGGAATCATTTTCCATCCAAAAACCCAAATATCCCGCTTGTAGTATTGGCAGAGTTGGGCAAAATATATTGAAAATGTATTTTCGATACAAAATACATAGGTCTTAGGACACAAAATGCAAAATACTTTTCAAATTTAAAAAATTTCAAATATAAAATACATGTATTTTCAAAATACTTTTTCAAAAATTAAACACTGCTGTATATTGGACTGGATTGAACTGAATTTTCGTTGCAAAGCAAAATACATATTATTGGAAATAAACAAAACTTATATTTGTTAAATAGTAACATTTGAATTTTAAAAGGATTACAATGTACTGAAAAAGTACGACTTAAAAGACTATACTCTTTGAAATTTTAAATCTTCAAGTTAATATAAAGTAAAAATAACAAACTATGGGAAAACACATTTTATATAACAAACAAAAATGTAATAATAAAACAAGAAATTTATGGAAAAACCGTCATATAATGACAAATGGTTTGTTTGTACACTTCATTTCTGACGGACTATTAAGCATTTTAATTCTCTTTTGCATACATATTTCTTACACTCATACGAATTTTTAGGAAAACAGGTAGCGACATCTCCAAAACTAAAAATCTGATGTGGGCAGCACATGACTCTCCCTGCAGACTTATATTTACGTTCTCTATTTAAATTAAATTTAATTCACTTTTCGTTCTCATTTGGTAACTGGACTTATTTTCAAAGGTGGCGTGGAGAAAATACGAAAAAACTAAAATATCTCGAGAACGACTAGTCCTAGTGTAATGGGGTTGGTCTTATTATTTTCTTCATTAAAAATTACGTATAAAACAAGCATTTAATGGATATTTTTGAGCGTACGTAGTTTTTCAGTTTCGATTTTGACGATTTTTGCGGGCCATTTTGCAAAAATAGACAGGTTATATCGTACCAAAACCTAATCAGCACCAACCAAGGTTACCCACAAGCGACTTATCTACCGAATTTCACAAAATTCGGTTCATTAGTTATTCAACAAGAGTGCATACAGGCAATTTTTGGGGGTCATTTCACAAAACACGGCGGGTTCTTTTATCTCGAATCGTACCAAAAACTAATCAGCACCAGGGTCCCACCCAAAGGACTTACCTACAGTTAGAATGGATACATACATTACACAAACAGACAGACACACAGGCGGATGTCACGCTAAAAGGAGTTTTTTCGTATTCAGGAGGTTTCGAAACGTGTAGATCCGTCGAAAACTCAAGTTGCGATTTTCGGCATGATTCCAATACTTTCCCAATACATTACCATGTATTGCAGGGAAAATAAAAATCTGGTGTGGGCAACACATGACTTTCCCTGCAGACTCAACTTCATATTTTCTTTATTTCTTTAATAATTCCTTAGATTGAGTTTACTTGACAAATATAAGACTAAATTTGCATTTTTAATTCAATTTTCGTTTTTATTTATTAATTGGACATTTTTCCGAAATTGCCATAACAAAAATGCAAGAAATCTCAAATATCTTGAGAACAGTTAGTCCTAAAGTAATGGACTTGATCTTATTCTTTTCCTCAACAAAAATTACGTATAAAATAAGCATTTAATTGATGCATTTGAGCATTTGTAGTCTTTTTTTTTTAGATTTTGACGGCCATTTAGTAAAAAAAAGGGCAGGTTATTCTTTTCCGAATCGTACCAAAATCTAATCAGCACCAGAGTATCCTATAAGTAACTTATCTACCAAATTTTGTGAAATTTGGTCAATTAGTACTTTAGCTAGAGTGGATACATGAAATTTCTACGGGCCATTTCGCAAAAAAAGGCGGGTTCTGTTTTTACGAATCGTACCATAAACTAATCAGCACCAAAATCTAATCAGCACCAGAGTATCCTACAAGTAACTTATCTACCAAATTTTGTGAAATTTGGTCAATTAGTATTTCAGCATGAATGGGATACATGAAATTTTTACCGGCTATTTCTCAATAAAAGACGGGTTCTATTTTTACAAATCGTACCAAAAACTAATCAGCACCAGGGTCATACCCAAGTGATTTATTTACCTACCAAATTTTATGAAATTCGGTCCATTCGTTTTTGAGTTAGAGTGGATACAGTCTGTTTCAAAATTATAAGACCACTCAAAATTCCACCCTTTCTCAACAAAGACAACATTGAATGTGAATTTCAGAGCTGGTGTATGAAACGAAACAATTTTGCAGTGTTGATTTAGCTTAGAAAAAACAAGAAAGATCAATCATGCATAAGCATTGATTATGAAACACTTTCCAACTGAAATGCAATTTCATTTAAAAATTTTTAAAATGTGATACAGTCAGTGGTGATATCTTTTACATTATCACAGTACTACAGTAATTTATTATACTTAAATATTTAAAACTGTATCGAAATATAAATCATCTTATTCTCTATGCAAAATCAATGAATATTTCATTCATATAACTTGTATTCCAGACTCCAGAGCTAAATAATTTTGTGTGAAAAAAATTCAACAATTCTTATGTAACTCACCTTACAATCGCTTCAGATATTTGCATTCTGAATAAGTTAAAAAAATCTGATGTAGGCAACACATGACTTTCCTTATATAATGTAATGAATTTACTACTTTTACAGTAAAAAAAATAGGTTTTTCTTATAGTAGATACTAATATTCTTTCCAAGATATTAAATTTTCGACAAATAGTCGTCATTTTCATTGATTTAGCGTCATTTTTATCCATTTGGCGAGATTTTCGTTAATTTGGCAACATTTAAAAAAGTCGCCAAGTTGGCGACATTCCGCCAAATTCGTCGCCAAAATCTCGCCAAGTGTTATACACTAAGAAATAAGTTATTCTTACAGCAGATAAATGAGTATTGGCGTTCAAATACAAAAGTATTACTCAAAGTATCTTTTTTCATGAATGGAAGGAGCTAGATCCACGAGAATGATGTCACTCAATTTATCGCATGGTATTACATATGAAAGGTGAACATATTTCTCAATAGGAAATATTTTTATTTTATTTTATATTACTTTTTGATAATTTTTTTGAAAAATGTACAATATCTCGAGAACGGTTCATGTTAGCGTTCTAAAATTTATGTCAATCGTTTTCTAATGAAAAATTACATAAGAAATGTCTATTTGCGACACTTTACAACACTTTACAACAAAGTTGAAAAGTGTTTATGACTTTGTTCATTCTGTCTGTCTGTCTGTCTGTCAGCACGATAACTGCCGTAAAAATGAAGTTTTAGTATGTTGTTCAGACTGTCTGTAGGACACATGGAAATATAAATGAATAATATCACCCAATTAGTTTTGGATTGAACCAAGGTTGAAAAAATGAAAGACATTGAGTCCTATGGGACCTAATTTTTCAAACATTTTTTTAGCGGATTTAAAATTCACAAATTGCTTCGAAAATTTCAGGTAATATTCAAATTGTTCCATGAAATATATAAAAAAAATTCAGCGAAATATATTCAGTAGTTTTTTAAATAAAAATTAAAATAATAATTACACCTCTTATATGAAGCGATCACGTGACCATATGAAAAGATCACATGACCCACTTCAAAATGACATATGGCATCCATCTTGTCTCAAAATCGTGATTTTTTAAGTTCTTTTTAATTCATATAGAGTGTTCTATTCGTCCTAAAACCACTTTATTTTTGCTTAAATTCTGTACATCTACATACTGAAACAACGCAATTACAATATATTTGAGTTTAAATGATCATCCAAATTTGATTATTTCTACAACGAAGCCTATTTTTCACTTATGTAAAATGTAAACAGCAAAATATGTAGAATGAGTTGTATTAGAATTGCTGTATATCTTTAACACATAATTATTTAGCCCATGGAGTCTGCATAGCTGATACGAATGAAATATTCATTGATTTTACAAAGAGAAGGACGATTTTTTTTTCGATGAAGTGTTAAGCATAGAGTTTAATTACTTGTAGCTCCATGGTCATAATTTTTAAATAAAATAAATGATTATAGTATTGTGATGAATGAAATGAATGGGAAATTGTTATGAATGAAATGTTTTTATAGAGAGATTCAGGCGTGTTATTTTTTCTATGACGTCATTTGAATGAATTTCAATTGTTTTCAATGAAGTTTTCAAATATAATAAATTATCGCAGTATTTTGATAGTTTTAAAAATATTACCGAGGAATGTATCGCATTTTAGAGATGTTTAAACCAGGCAATTTATATTTCAATGCCGTTATTTGAATGAAGTTCATTTTTTTCGATGAAGGTTTAAGTTTTCAAATATAATAAATTAATGTAGTATTGTGATAAGTTTTAATATATTACCGAGGAATGTATTGCATTTTAGACTTGTTTAAATAAAATTGCATTGAAGTTGGAAAGTGTTTCATAATCAATGCTTTAAGCATAATTGATCTTTCTTGTTTCGCATTCTAGAGGTCTCGAAATGTGTAGATCCGTCGAAAACTCGAGTTGCGATTTTCGACATGATTCCAATACGTTCCCTATACATTACCTTGTATGGCAGGGAAAGTAAAAATCTGATGTAGGAAGCGCATGACTTTCTCTGCAGATTTACATCCACGTTCTCTTTATTTTAATTAAATTTAATTCACTTTTATTTCAATTTTCGTTCTCATTTGGTAACTGAACTTATTTTCAAAGGTGGCGTAGAGAAAATACGAAAAAACTAATATGTCTCGAGAACGGCTAGTCCTAGTATAATGGAGTTGGTCTTATTCTTTTCATCGTTAAAAATTACGTATAAAACAAGCATTTAATGGATGTATTTGAGCATACGTAGTTCTTTATTTTAGATTTTAACTATTTTTGAGGGTCATTTTGCAAAAAAGGCAGGTTATATTTTTCCGAATGGTACCAAAATCTAATCAGCACCAGGGTGATCCACAAGGGACTTATCCACCAAATTTTGTGAAATTCGGTCCATTAGTTTTTCAGCTAGAATGAATACAGGCTCTTGCGGGCCATTTCGCGAAAACAGGCGGGTTCTTTTATCCCGAATCGTACTCAAAACTAATCAGCACCAGATTCGCTCACAAGTGAATTAATTACCTACGAAATTTTATGAAATTCGGTCAATTAGTTTTTTAGTTAGAGTGCATACAATATCTGCACAGACAGACACACACACACACGTCACGCTAAAAATAGTTTTTTCGTATTTTAGAGGTCTCCAAACGTGTAGATCCGTCGAAAACTCCAGTTGCGATTTTCGGCATGATTCCAATACTTTTCCTATACATTACCATGTATTGCAGGGAAAGTAAAAAATCTGATGTGGGCAGCACATGACTTTCCCTGCAGACTTATATTAACGTTCTCTTTATTTTAATTAATTTATTTCACTTTTAATTCAATTTTCGTTCTGATTCGGTAACCGGGCTTATTTTCAGAGGTGGCGTAGAGAAAGTACGAAAAACTAAAATATCTCGAGAACGGCTAGTCCTAGTGTAATGGGGTTGGTCTTATTCTTTTCGTCGTTAAAAATTACGTATTAAACGAGCATTTAATGGATATATTTGAGTATACCTAGTTCTTTAGTTTAGATTCTGACGATTTTTGCGGGCCATTTCGCAAAAAAAGGCAGGTTATTTTTTTATGAATCGTACTAAAATCTAATCAGCACCAGGGTAACCCACACGTGACTCATCTGCCGAATTTTGTGAAATTCTGCCCAGTAGTTTTTCAGTTAGAGTGGATACAAGCTTTTGCGGGGCATTTCGCAAAAAAAGGCGGGTTCTTTTATTCCAAATCGTACCCAAAACAAATCAGCACCAGACTGGCTCACAAGTGAGTTACCTACCAAATTTTGTGAAATTCGGTCTATTAGATTTTTAGTTAGAGTGGATACAAAATCTGCACAGACACACACACAGACGTCACGTTAAAAATGGTTTTTTCGTATTCTAGAGGTCTCGAAACGTGTAGATCCGTCGAAAACTCGAGTTGTGATTTTCGGCATGATTCCAACACTTTCCCTACACATTACCATGTATTGCAGGGAAAGTAAAAATCTGATGTAAGCAGCACATGACTTTCCCTGCAGACTCAAATTCATATTTTTTTTTCTTTAATAATTCATTAAATTGAGTTTAATTGCATAAAATAACACTAAATTGGCATTTTTAATTCAATTTCTGTTTTTATTTGGTAATTAGATATTTTTCTAAAAGTGGCATAACTAAATACGAAAAATCTCAAATATATCGAGAATGGTTAGTCCTAGAGTAATAGAGTTGTTCTTATTATTTTACCCATCAAAAATTAAGTATAAAACAAGCATTTAATTGATATATTTGAACATACATAGCTTTTTTTAGATTTTGCGATTTTTGAGGGCCATTTCGTAAAAAAGGCAGGTTGTTCTTTTCCGAAAAATACCAAAATCTAATCAGCACCAGAGTATCCCCCAAGTCACTCATCTATCAAATTTTGTGAAATTTGGTCATTTAATATTTTAGTTAGTGTGGATACATGACATTTTTGCGGACCATTTCGTAAAAAAAGGCAGGTTCTTTTCCGATTAATACCAAAATCTAATCAGCACCAAAGTATCGTACAAGTAACTTATCTACCAAATTTTGTGAAATTTGGTCAAATAGTATTTTAGCTAGAGTGGATACATGAAATTTTTACGGGCCATTTCGCAAAAAAAAGCGGGGTCTGTTTTTACGAATCATACCAAAAACTAATGAGCACCAGGGTCATACCCAAGTGACTTACCTACCAAATTTTATGAAATTCGGTCCATTAGTTTTTGAGTTAGAGTGGATACATACATTGCACAGACAGACAGACAGACACACACACACACACACACACACACACACACACACACACACACACACACACACACACACACACACACACACACACACACACACACGTCACGTTAAAAATGATTTTTTCGTATTCTAGAGGTCTCGAAACGTGTAGATCCGTCGAAAACTCGAGTTGTGATTTTCGGCATAATTCCAATACTTTCCCTATACATTACCATGTATTGCAGGGAAAGTAAAAATCTGATGTGGGCAGCACATGACTTTCCCTGCAGAATTATGTTAACGTTCTCTTTATTTTAATTCAATTTATTTCACTTTTAATTCAATTTTCGTTCTCATTCGGTTACCGGGCTTATTTTCAAAGGTGGCGTAGGGAAAGTACGAAAAGCTAAAATATCTCGAAACCGGCTAGTCCTAGTGTAATGGGGTTGGTCTTATTCTTTTCGTCGTTAAAAATTACGTATTAAACGAGCATTTAATGGATATATTTGAGTATACCTAGTTCTGTAGTTTAGATTTGGACGATTTTTGCGGGGCATTTTGCAAAAAAAGGCGGGTTATTTTTTTCCGAATCGTACCAAAATCTAATCAGCACCAGGGTGACCCACAAGTGACTCATCTACCGAATTTTGTGAAATTCGGTATAGTAGTTTTTCAGTTAGAGTGGATACAAACTTTTGCGGGCCATTTCGCAAAAAAAGGCGGGTTCTTTAATTCCAAATCGTACCCAAAACTAATTAGCACCAGATTCGCCCATAAGTGACTTATCTACCAAATTTTGTGAAATTCAGTCCATTAGTTTTTTAGTTAGAGTAGATACAAAATCTGCACAGACAGACAGACACACAGACGTCACGCTAAAAATGGTTTTTTCGTATTCTAGAGGTCTCGAAACGTGTAGATCCGTCGAAAACTCGAGTTGCGATTTTCGACATGATTCCAATACTTTCCCTATACATTACCATGTATTGCAGGGAAAGTAAAAATGAAGACTCTTAGTGAATTCCACAACCCCCTCTGGAATTCGACGTTCAATCCATATCAGTCATCATCTAAGCAAAATTTAAAGATTTCAGATTTCGTGATACCTGGATGATAGATCAAAATCTTGCAAATTTCTTTACTTTCTCAATAGAGACCACCGACAAGCAAAATTCTTCAGAACACATGTAACGACAAACAGTTGCAATTGCATATATTAAGCATCCTGACTGAATCCTTGTACAAGGTACTGTTGTATCCTTGGACAACTCAACCCAGTTATTTCCTACAAATACAGCTGTACTTAAATTAGTCTGCTTCTACGTATTCGCTTCAGCATACATCAGTGAAAGCTACAGCGGTTTAACATTCTAATTCTTTTTAACTAACCATTACGTATAGAAGGCAGTTGGAAATATCAACTCATTACTGGTAAGCTGAGTACATATTACTTGAGCTGAAGAATGTTGATCTTACTTCAGTACCGCTCAATTTAAACTTACAATTTATTTACATCTCAACAGGCACAACAAACCCAATTACAGAGAAGAGTAAAAAACAACACATATACCCTACACACATATACATACATAAAAAGTACACACATAAAAAAACTTATACATTAAAACACAATTAAAATTTACATCAAACAAGATCTAAAAACCTTTGGCGGACCATTAAAAATGTCAAAACTAAAAGGTAACCCTCTGACGAACTGCGGTGTAGGTTGATTCTTCAAAAAAAATTTGCCATGAAACCCTTCAAAGAGTTTCCTGTCCTATTAGCAGATACATAGATATTGATTTCACTTGGAAAGTCCGGATAGTCAATATTATTATGTATTAACTTATAAAAGAACAAAAAGACAAAATACAACCGTCTACATTCCAGAGATCCAATACCATTGTTGGTCCAGAGTGAAGTATAGACATATCAAGGTTACAAATACCATTGCCCTTATAACAAATGTATCTCAAACATTTATTTTGAACCTTCCCAATTTTACTATTAGCATGTAGCCTGTGGGGCACATTGAAGGACACAGTTTTCCGCAACAATCCTGTAACCCTGGATAAGCTTGAAGAGTTGATCTGTCAGGCATGTGCGTCCATTTCTGTTGACACACTACAGAAGGTGACTGCCAATTTCATCCGTCGTTTGAGCCATCTGTGTGCTGTGCAAGGTGCACATTTTGAATCGATTTTGATGTGCCTGCAACGACTGCTTTACCAAGGGTAGTCTTACCACTATTTATAGCCTATGTCTCGGATTCCGTACTGCGACTACAGCGTACAGTACCATATGTTAGCAACATTTGTAACTAATTTTAAAACTTCTGTATCAGATATTTTTACGGCTTTCCCAATAAACATATTACTTGCTTCAGTCTTCTATCGACCACCGTTTCCGAGCTGTTTCATTTCAAAGTTAGGTAGTCCTTTGTGAAACACCCTGTATATAGCCAATATTTAACCAATATTGGTGGCCAATGTATCCCCAATATCGCGTTACATTGGAAATATTTCAAATGAAACACGAAGACATACAATATTGGCTTAATATTGCGATTAGGGTATAGGTGAATTTTGTAACTATAACATTAAATTATAGACATTGCGCTATATTACTATTTCGAGATAAATGAAAGGAAAATTCTTTCCTTATCTTCGTGAAACCCGTGACATACAATGGAACTATTAGCCTCGTAACAGATCGTACCATAATCTTCAATACAAATAACGTATTCGAGAAATCGTTAAATTTAGCTCAAAAAATTTCGCTTTTTTTTACATCCCAAAATTAACACCTGTTAAAATAAGATAAAAACTGTGCCCCTATCTACGTTAATCTGATTCTAATGGATTACTCGCCAGCTTTTCTGCTTTCAAAGAACTCACCCTGTATAATACTTTTATCTTGTTCTTCTCTTCCGGCTTGTCTGGATTGACTGCAGAAAAATCGTGCGTGTAGCTACAAAGGCTGCATGACTAAATTTTGTAATATCAGAATTGAAGTTAACGATTTGTTTAAAATTGAAAATGAAATTTTAAAACGGGAACGTATCAAATTTTTGTCTAATACGCACAATGGAAGCAATCGCTCATTATTCTGTTGAAAAAGGCCATAATTGGGTTGTTTATTTGGTAGAGATTTCGAATACGGCACGTGTCGAAGAAATGTGTCTGTTACCTCATTGAGAAAACCTCAAAGACCCGGAAAAGTTAAATCGATAAATATTGGGACAGTTAACATTATCAATTTTAGAAAATGGTCATCAAGTTTTTTCTTCATTTTCACTCAGATTCAGATTTTCTTCCATTTCTTCAACATTTTCACTCAGAAGTTATAGGAAACAAGTCCCCAGAAAACAGAAATTGTCATTTCATGTCAAATATTTTATGAATATGAATTGGACCCGTAAATATCTCATGTATGTGTGTATGTATGTTATTATGTGGGTGTATCCGTGTGGGCACGATATCTCCCAAACAAATGACGCATTTCAAAAATTATTTAGTACGATTATTACAGTATGTGAATACTGAAACCCTATTGATTTTAAACACGATCGAATGCACAAAGTTTCCCTACCCCTTAATTTTCGAATAAAATTTCAAAAGTATCATTAAACAAGAAAAATCAATCATGCATAAAGCATCGATTATGAAACACTTTCCAACTGTAATGCAATTTTGTTTAAACATCTCTAAAATGCGATACATCCAGCGGTGAAATTTTTAAAATTATCACAACACTACAATTTATTATATTTGAAAACTTCATCAAGAATAAATGAGCTTTATTCAAATAATGTCATCGAAATATATATCGTCTGTCTCTATATAAAAGCAGTGAATATTTCATTCATAAACCTTTTCCCACTCCTTTCATTCAGCGGCGATAATAAAATTTTCACAATACTACAATAATTTATTTTACTTAAAAACTTAAAACCATGGAGGTAAAAATACTATATAACTTCATGCTTAAATCTTCATCGAAAAAGGAAATAGAATCGTCTGCTTCTCTATGTAAAATCAATGAATGTTTCATTCATATCAGCTATACTGCAGACTCCAGAGCTAAATAATTTTGCGTTAAAGAAATTCAGCAATTCTTATACAACTCATCTTATAGCTTATGTTTACATTCTCCATACGTGAAAATCAGTCTTGTAAAAATAATTAAAGTTTGATGATTATTTAAACTCAAAAATATTGTAATTGCGTTGTCGCAGTATATAGATGCAGAGAGAAAAATCAGAAATAAAGCGGTTTTAGGACGGATGCAACACTAAATATAAATTAAAAAGAACTTCAAAAATCACGATTTTGACACAAGATGGATGCCAGGGCGCGGTAGCCCATTGGTTAGCGCGCTGGAGTTGCACTCGGTAGGCCCGGGTTCGATTCCAGCCACTGCCAAAACTGCCGCCGTGTTCACGCGGAGTACGATCACGTTAAACATGTGGGTCCGTAAGCCCATCCGAGAGGTTGGTGGTAGGGGAAGGAGGGTACGGTCCCTGTGGATGCCTCCCCCACTGGGTTCCGGTCTAAATTGGGTGGCACTTCCCGGCCGTCCAAACAGTTACCTTACACCTTTCTGGTAGGTCGGACGGTCTGGGTCTCAACAACAACAAGATGGATGCCATATTTCATTTTGAAGTGAGTCACGTGATCTCTTCATATGATATGGGTGTAATTATTATTTTAATTCTTATTTAAAAAACTACCGAATATATTTTGGTGAAATTTTTTTTTATATTTTTTATGTGATAATTTAAATATTTCCTAAAATTTTCGAAGCAATTTGTGAATTTTAAATCCGCTTAAAAAATGTTTGAAAAATTAGGTCCCATAGGGTTCAATGTATTTCATTTTTTGAACCCGGGTTCAATCCAAAACTAATTGGGTGATGTTATTTATTTATATTTCCATAGGTCTCACAGACCGTCTGAACAACATACTAAAATTTCATTTTGATGAAGTCATTCTTACGGCAATTATCGTGCAAACGAACAGACACACAGAATGAACAAAGTCATAAACAATTTTCAACTATGTTGTGAAGTGTTAAAAATTCGGCCCTTCAAATAACGATAAATAAATTTTCAGATGTAATGTTTCATTTCAGATGTAACATTTCAGATATAATGTTTCATTAGGAAACTAATGATACAAACTTTAGAAAGCTAGCGTGAACCTTTCTCGAGATATTGCAGAGTTTTCAAATAAATTTATCAAAAAAATTACATAAAATTAAAAGTGTAGTAGGTATTACCTAATCAATATGTTCAATTTCCAGATGCAATATTATCCGATAAATCTTAACATCCTTCTTGCAGATCTCGTACATTCCTTACACGATAGTTAATACTTTTTGTTACAGTTTTGTATTTTGGCGCCCAAGAATTCGTCAATAGTAATTTATTTTACGGGATATCCATTAAATGGCAATTACATTTTTATGAGATATTTAGAGAGTATAAATAAATTTGTACTAATAACTGACAAATTTATATTATAAAGTTACCAAACCGGTATTTGGACTGTTCGGACTACTAAGTTGCCAAATGTGCCCAATTTCAATTTACGTGGGGTTAATTTAAATGTTAAAACCATTGTGCCGTAAATCTTGTACACCATTGTCTATTATTTTTTCTGTAGAAGAACTTTCTTATGTCATTGCATTATATGACCAAGCCATATGCTGTCATCAGATTTTCGTTACACGTAATTATAAAACATGTGACATAATAAAATGATATTTCCTCCAAATCTGCTTCTCTTGCACTCCTTTTCATGAGCCAAAGCATGGCCAGTCCAACCAAAACCAAATCTTTGAACTCTAGTAAAATTCGTAATCGTGCACAAATCAAGCAATAAATTTTGTAGAACTTTTCTGTCGTACCTTTGAATTTTAAGGAATGATTTTATTTTTCAAAAATAGAAAATAAAATCTATGTGAATAAAATTAACAGCGAAGCGGCTCAACTTGACTTTCTCATACTAGAATTAATTCCCCCCCCCCCCTCCCCAAATTTCACTAGATTTTTTTTTTAAAAATCTGCATCATGGGTTCAAATTATTACAACTATAGCATGTTAACTTCAGTTTCAAGGGCTTGAAAAATATTTTGATTAATACCATACTTGACAATGTACCCCCAGGGGATAACTTTTTCCCAAGAGATGGGGGAGGGGGGGCTATAATGACGTCACAAACAAAAAAAATTGTATTGCGACCTATTTTTCACAGCAATGATTGAAGCTATTAAGTCACGTGATAATTCAGCAATACATAAACCCTTTTATGCATGATTATGTTAAATTTTGTCCTATGCTGCCATATTGAAAAATATATAAAACTAGCAGCGATTACCCGACGTTGCTCGGGATTTACGATGCAAAACTCTGATAAAAATTACACAAGAAAATATAGCGCCGCGAATCTTATACATGGTGTTTTCATTGTGAAAGAAGTAAATTCATTACATTATGTAAAAAAAAAAAAAAAAAATCATTGCATTATGTAAGAAAAAAAATCATTGCATTATATAAGTCAGCTGTTTCCGCGGCGTAAGTCTGTGAAAAATAAACGATGGTGATAGAGTTTCTATTTAAATTCATATTTCAAATCTGTGATTTTCAAAAGTGACTAACTAATACGTTCAATAAACTCACGCAAAACTCCCACATATATATGTATATGTGTATATATATATATATGTGTATATATATATATATATATATATATATATATATATATATATATATATATATATATATAGAGAGAGAGAGAGAGAGAGAGAGAGAGAGAGGGAGAGAGAGAGAGAGAGAGAGAGAGAGAGAGAGAGAAAGAAAGAGAGAGAGATTTAATTGACTTTCACG
The DNA here is from genome assembly GCA_951213105.1 of Amaurobius ferox. NCBI lineage: Eukaryota > Metazoa > Arthropoda > Arachnida > Araneae > Amaurobiidae > Amaurobius > Amaurobius ferox. The sequence continues at coordinate 42,893,415 of OX578140.1, read as the reverse complement.
TTTTAAACCAACGATTTCTAACCTTTTTCAGTGGGAATCATGTGGAGTTAGAGAGTAGAACTCCTAGGAAAAAGTTTCGTTTTCCATTAAGATCTCGACAACCCCTGGTCTTAGAAACTCGAAACTTAGACTAAATTTATGGGGGGGGAAGGCTATTTCAAAGCTACCCACAAAATTTCATTAAATTCGGTGCAGCTGTTCTCCCATGATGATTAGACAACCGAAATTTTCGTTTTTCATTAATATCGCGACAACCCCTGGTGTTCGAAACCCGAAACATGGACTAAATTTTAAGTGGGGCTATTTCTAGACTACCCACCAAATTTCATCAAATTCGGTTCAGTCGTTCTCCCGTGATGTTGGATCATACATATATACATACATACATACTTTTCTTCTTTATATATACAGATTTCGAAGTTTTCGCTCAAATTTTAAAAAAGTTTTACTTGGTTCTAGATTTTTTTTTTTTATATAAAACAGCCTAATATAAGGTTTCGTGAAAATCCATTAATATTTGTGGATGCTAACGTGCATGCAAGAAATCGACCACGGACATCTGACAGACAGACGGACGGACATTACTTCACAAATATTCAAAACGTGTTCATGAGGTCTTAAAAGATATATTGGCATCAAAATCTCGAAATCGAACATTTTCGTGGAAACAATACACTCTCAAATCGGGAGACCCTGCGAATAAATCAACCAACACATAATGTAAAATTGCAGAACTGACCTGGATAATAATTCACTTTGATAACTTTTCTTTCATTATTTCTGCATGCCGAGTGGACGGATCTTCAATCTGCCTTAATGAAATCATGCTCCGACTCCGCTACAGAAGATAAAGCTCCCCCAACCTGAAGAAGAAACAAAATTGTCATCCAGTATGAGGTTCAATGTATTTTGAAATATTTTTAAAATATATCCGAGATTCTATAGAAGAATATTTTGACTATTATATTTTCTGAATCCGAAAATGCACCAAGTGCGAATTGAGATTGGACGTTTGTCAAACTTAAGCGACAAAGTATCAACCTAATCAAAAGTTATTGAACAAAGTCTTGTATATTAATTATAAAATATTAATATCAAATATATATGTTTATTTATTTACTTATTTTATTCCATTTATTTATTTATTTACTTACAAAGAATAAGAGCTACAGGACAAAATCCCTGTAACAGCGTGCAAGATAAAATACAATACAAAATATACAGATTAAAATATAATAAAATACATTACAATGCAAACTATTGACAACAAATTAATTTCAAAACCATCTGCAAATGAATAAATGCATTAAAATATAAAATATTTACAACAAATTATTTTTAAAAACCATTTCCGATGAATAAAAAAACATCATGATTATCGGGTAAACTGTTGTATAATTTACAAAAATGTTGTCAAATATACTTTATCAAATATATATATATACACATATATGTTATATTAATTATCAAATTAATTGTTAACAAGTTTTTATGAGACATTTTTACTTTTTTTACATACATTGTATACGCATAATATAATGTACTGTGACGTGGTCGAAAATTAGAAATAGAGTTTTCGACGGAAGAGCACGTTTCAAGCATCCCTGAATGTCGGTATGTGTGAGAGAGAGTGTGTGTGTGTGTGTATGTGTGTGTGGGTGTGAGGGAGAGTGTGTGGGGGGCGAGAGAGAGTGTTGTGTGAGTGTGTGTATGTGTGTGTATATGTGTGAGTGTGTGTGTGTGAGAGAGAGTGTATCTGTAGGAATGTGTGTGTGAGAGAGAGTGTATCTGTAGATATGTGTGTGTGAGAGTATGCGAGAATGAGTGTGTGTGAGAGTGTGAGAGAGAGAGTGCGTGTGTGAGAGAGAGTGTGTGTGAGAGTGTGTGTGTGAGAGAGAGGGAGAGCGTGTGTGTGAGAGAGAAAGCGTGTGTGTGTGAGAGAGAGAGAGTGTGTGTGTGTGAGTGAGAGAGAGTGTGTGTGTGTGATAAGAGAGATAGTGTGTGTGAGAGAGAGATAGTGTGTGTGTGTGTGTGTGTGAGAGAGAGAGAGATAGTGTGTGTGTGTGAGAGACAGAGAAGATAGTATGTGTGCGAGAGAGAAAGTGTGTGTGTGAGAGAGAGAGTGTGTATGTGTATGTGTGTGTGAGAGAGAGAGACTGTTTGTGTGTGAGAGAGAGAGCTAGTGTGTGTGAGAGCTAGTGTGTGTGTGTGAGAGAGAGTGTGTGTTTGTGAGAGAGAGAGTGTGTGTGTGTGTGTGATAAGAGAGATAGTGTGTGTGAGAGAGAGATAGTGTGTGTGTGTGTGTGTGTGTGTGTGTGTGTGAGAGAGAGAGAGAGAGATAGTGTGTGTGTGAGACAGAGAAGATAGTATGTGTGCGAGAGAGAAAGTGTGTGTGTGAGAGAGAGAGTGTGTATGTGTGTGTGTGAAAGAGAGACTGTGTTTGTTTGTGTGTGAGAGAGAGAGAGCTAGTGTGTGTGAGAGCTAGTGCGTGTGTGTGTGAGAGAGAGAGAGAGAGAGAGTGTGTGTGATAAGAGAGCTAGTGTGTGTGTGTGAGAGAGAGTATGTGTATGAGAGAGAGTATGTGTATGAGAGAGAGTATGTGTATGAGAGAGAGAGTATGTGTGTGTGTGAGAGAGAGAGAGAGTATGTGTGTGTGAGAGAGAGAGAGAGTATGTGTGTGTGAGAGAGAGAGAGAGAGAGAGTATGTGTGTGTGAGAGAGAGAGAGACAGAGTATAAATTTTACATTGGTAGTACAAAACGTACTGTTGACATCCGTTTAGCAGAACATGTTCGCGATGTCAAATCGGGTAAACTTTCTACGGCTCTTACTCAATATGTGGCTAATGATAAATTTCCTCCCGTTTTTGAAAAAACTTTCCTTTTGGTTCGTTGTAACAATCCACGTAGTATTCTTCTTTATGAATCCCTGCTTATTTATATTTACCGTGAATCAATTTGTAATTTTGATCCTGTTCAAATTTTAAGTTATGCTTGGCGACTCGTTCAATACTTTGTACGTCTTTTAGGATGTGTTAAATAAAAGACCTTTCGTCTTTTAAAACGCTTTGTCCTTGATTTTGTCTAGTTGAAAAGTGTTTATGACTTTTTTCATTCTGTCTGTCTGTCTGTCTGTCCGTTAGCACGAAAACTGCCGTAAAAATGGCTTTATCAAAATGAAAATTTAGTATGTTGTTCAGGCGATCTGTGAGACCTATGGGAATATAAATGAATAATGTCACCCAATTAGTTTTGGACTGAACCCGGGTTGAATAAATGGAACACATTGAACCCTGTGGGACTTAATTTTTCAAACATTTTTAAGCGAATTTAAAATTTACAAATTGCTTCGAAAGTTTTAGGAAATATTCAAATTTTTCCATAAAAAATATGAAAAAAATTTCAGCAAAATATATTCGGTAGTTTTTAAATAAAAATTAAAATAATAATTACATCCATATTATATGAAGAGATCACGTGACCCACTTCAAAATAAAATAGGGCATCCATCTTGTGTCAAAATCGTCATTTTTAAAGTTCCTTTTAATTTATATTGAGTGTTGTATCCGTGATAAAACAGCTTTATTTTTGCTTAATCCCTGTGTATCTATATTTTGAAATAACGCAATTACATTATATTTGAATTTAAACGATCATCAAACTTTATTTCTACAACGAAGCCTAATTTTCACTTATGGAGAATGTAAACAAATAAAGATGTAGAATGAGTTGTATAATAATTACTGAATTTCTTTAACGCAAAATTATTTAACTCTGAAGTCTGCAAAATAGCTGATATGAATGAAACATTAATTGATTTTACATAGAGAAGCAGACGATTTTTTCGATGAAGTTTTAAGCAGAGTTAAAACTTCATCGTTAGTTAAAAGTTTTATATAGAGAGCCAGGCGATTTATATTTCAATGACGTCATTTGAATAAAGTTCAGTTTTTTCGTTGAAGTTTCAAGTTTTCAAATATAATAAATTAATGTAGTATTGTGATAATTTTAAAAATATTACTGCTGAATGTATCGTATTTTAGAGATGTTTAAATAAAATTGAATTGCAGTTGGAAAGTGTTTCATAATCAATGCTTTATGTAGGATTGATCTTTCTTGATTTAATTACGACAGGAGTTGCAACGAATGAATAAAACAGACATCCAAGTTTCGTAAAAATTTCAAATACAATAGCATGATTTCACGCCAATCTAAATATTAAAATTTTGACTTTGAATTTACGTCGTAAGTTTGCATAACAAAATGAAAAAAAAAAAAAACACAAACATCAATAACTGTTGAATCATGAAGTAAAATGAAAATCCCAATTACGAAATATTTTCCGATTCTCTTGTGGTTTTTCAGCATCGAGAACCTTGAAAGACGTTTGAAAAATACCGGAAACTATTTAATTTATTTATTCTTGTATAGTCGTTTCTTACCCAAATACGCAAAGAGAAAATGGTAAAATATTTGACACTGAGCATGACTTTCAGTTTTATAAGAGTTTTGTTGCCACTAAGATTAAACATTTGCACAGGTAAAATTCCTAGTAACACACTAAAAAAATAGATGTGGACGACAGCACATAACTTTGACATACAAACTCAAATGCATTTTCTCTATATTTCTTCCATTATTCTATAAACTGAGTTTAACTGCACAAAGTAACAGACATCACTAGCCGAATACCCGTTGAAAATCAACGGTGTTGCAATAAGCAAACCCTGAATAATGTAAATTAACTTATAATTTACGTTTCACATTTATTCGACAAATCGAATATTTTGGTGTGCAGAACCCCCTAAAGGAGAAAATACTGGAAAACTAAATTTTCGGACTTCTGCCTCTGTTTGTATTGTGATTTTTATCAGATGATTGGCCCATATACCAAATATCAAGCCTCTATCACATTTAAAAGGAAGCGTGCCTCATTTATTCAGAAAATCGAACATATTAGTGTGCGCACCCCTTAAAGTAGCAAATATTGGAAATCTGAAATTTCACACTTTCTTCCTTTCAAACTATCTACCCTCACACCAAATTTGATATCTCTATCTCATTTCGAAGCATGGTTTTTTATCAATTCTCTTTTCGAACGTTTCGAACGAATAGATAGAGAGACATCGGCACCCCCTACAATAGCAAATGTTGGAAGACTGAAATTGCACACTTTCTTCCTTTCCAACTTTTTACCCGTACACCAAATTTGAAGTCTCTATCTCATCGTGAAGCATGCTTTTCTAGCATTTCATCTTTAGAATGCTTTTGTGTGGAGTACCCACCCCTTTAACTATACATTTTTTAAAAACTCTATTCTTTTTGTGATTTCAATTAGATGTTTCGCCCATATACCAAATATAAAGCCTCTATCACGTTTTTAAAGGAGCGTTTCTCCTTTATTCCGAAAATCGAACATTTTGGTGTGCAGCACCCCCTAAAGTAGAAAATATTGGTAAACTGAAATTGCACACTTTCTCCCTTTCAAACTATCTATCCTTACACCAAATCTGATATCTCTATCTCATTCCAAAGCATGGTTTTTTTATCAATTGACTTTTCGAACGTTTTACTCTGGAGCACCCCTTTAAACGAATATTTTTGAAAAACTGTATTCGTCTTGGGCGTTTTCGTCAAATTATTAGCCCATATACCAAATTTTAAGCCTCTATCAAATTTTAAAGGCGTATTTTCTCATTTATTCGGCAAATCGAACGTTTTGGTGTGCGGCACCCCCTTGAGTAGAAAATATTGGAAATCTGAAATTCCACACTTTCTTTGTTTCAAACGATTTACCCATACTCCAAACTTGAAGTCTTTATCTCATCGCAAAGCATGCTCTCCTATCATATCACTTTTCGAACGTTTTGGTGTGCTGCACCCCCCTTAAGGATAAAATATTGGAAATCTGAAATTGCACACTTTCTTCCTTTCGAGTGATTTACCCATATACCAAATTTGAAGTCTCTATCTCATCGCAAAGCATGCTTTCCCGTCATTTCACTTTTCGAACGTTTTGGTGTGGGGCACCCCCTCTATAGAACGTTTTCGAAAAATTCGATTTTTCCAGGGGGGTTTATCGAACGACCGAGCTGTGTACCAAATTGCAAGTCTCTATCTATTCGGGAAGTGCCTAAAAACGGCGTGACAGACAGACAGACGGACACTTGGCAATTAGTATATATAGATTATCAGAAATCACATTGAATTTGCTTCTAATTTCGTTTCTGGTTGGTAACTGGACGTTTTCATGGTAAAAAATTACATATAAAACAAGCATTTAACTGATACATTTGAACGTATGTAGTCTTTCATTTTAGATTTTGACGGTTTTGCGGGCCATTTCACAAAAAAAAGCAGGTTATTTATATCCCAAATCGTACTAAAATCTAATCAACACCAAGGTAACCTACAAGTGAATTACCTACAAAATTTTATGAAATTTTCTCAATTAGTTTTAAGTGGTTAAATATAGTTAAGTGGATACATAGCACGGACAGACACACACACACGCGTCAGGCGAAAAATAGCTTTTTCTTCTTCTAGAGGTCCCATAACGTGTAGATTACGAAAACTCGCGTTGCGGTTTTTGATAGGATTCCAATACTTTCCCTATATATTACCATGCGTTGTAGGAAAAGTAAAAAAAAAGTAACCATATAGCTATATGAATGTGTTATTGGTGACAAGAAATATTGTCATACTATTCTTTCTTTGGAAATGTTTTTACTTTGAAACAGCTTTTTCTCAAAATCTGCTGTAAATAGAGCTTAGATGGTGATTGATATAGATTAAGCATTAAATACTGGAAGTGGTTGAGGGGTTTACTAAGGTTTTTCACTTCCGGTTCTTTTTCCATTTCCAGTTCAAAAATTGCTATTTTACTTGAAACATCTATTTTTCAAAATTGGTTTCAGATGAGAGATTAGCATAAGATAATAACTTAATATGGATGTAGCATCAAATTCCAAAGAATGTAGGGTGGTTCACTAAGAATTTCTATTTCCAATTTCTTTTCTATTTCCAGTTCAAAAATTTTTATTAAAACATCTATTTCTCAGGATTGGCTATGGATAAGTCTTAGATAATTATATGGATTTAGCATTAAATTTTGGAGAGGTTTAAGTGAGCCACTAAGGATTGTCCAGGAAATGTCTCTTTCGACTAAAAAACTAACATTTTTCCTGGAACCACTGATTTCTTGGAATCTATTATAGGATGGCTGATATGGATTCAACATCAAATTCTGGAGGGGGTTGGAGTTTACAAAGGATTTTTATCTCCAATCCAAAAAAATTTCTTGAAACGACTATTTCTCAAGCTTGGCTATAGATAAAACTTAATGACTGCTATCAATTCAATATTTAATTCAGGAGAAGGTCTGGGGAGTTCACTAAATTTTTAGCTTTCCGAAATTTTTCACTTTCGGTTCAAAAAATAATTTCTTTGTAACATATTTTTCTCAGGATTGGATATTGATCGAGCTTAGATGAAGACTGATATGATTCAACATCAGATTCCGGAAGAGTTCGGGGCGGGAAAGAGGCACTAAAAATTTCCAAGTCCTAATTTTTTACACTTCCGGTTCAAAAAAATTCCTTGAAATATATATTTCTGAAGATTAGCTATAGATAGAGCTTAGATAATAACTGTTATGAATTCAACATCGAATTCCAGAGGAGGGGTAGGGGGAAGCTAGGGACTTCCATTTCCCATTCCAGAGATAACACTTCGGGTTTTTCCAAAAATTCGTATGACTGTACGAAATACTCTGCAAAAAAGAATAAAAATCTTTAATAGTCAAAAGCGAAGTATACACAATTTACCATCATATACTCTTTCACGATTTTACTCTATTAACTGAGAATGGCACAAAACTGTGGGTACATTTATTGCCACTGAAAAGACACTTTTAAACAGGAAAACAAACAGGTTAAATCATGGAGCTAAAAAGGAGTTAAAATTTCATATTAAGTAAACACCAATGTCGTTTGAGACAATAATTCAGGTGGCGCTGGGATAAAATTAGTAGCACTGCATTGTATGCTTTTCTATGGCAAAAGGCCTAAAATATTTATTTAAACTACGAATTTTGTAAAAATAAATTATTAGCACAATGCAAAATTGAACTGTAACAATAAAGAAAATTCCTATGTATTCAAAGTTATTTTAGCTTTCAATTTATTTTTATCTCCATATACTCTGTATTCCATACTACAACTATGAAAACATACTGATTCAGTATACTCATAATTAGTGAACCTTTAATTTAAAAGTAATCAAAAATGCATATATACTAAATACTACGCCTTTCTGTTGTATCAACTAACAATAACAGCTACTTTACTAACACTAGCGACGCCTAGATATAATTCTCAAAGCATTATGGCATTTTCAAAAGCTTCATCAATAGTTTTATCTCCTTGGATTAAATACTAATTTTAACAAATATCTAATGACATTTGACGAACGTTGCCACATGAATAAAACAACATTTAAAAAAATAGTGGAAATTAATTGTTTCATCATAGATCCTAAAATATAGCCATGCTAACTAAGCTTGATAGTTCTATAATACATCGATATCCTTCAATAATAAACGTTTATCCTTCACCGATGGTAGCAAATAAGCTTTACTGCATATGTTACGTAATCTGTTATTTAAGCTTCCTAAATCTTATTAAATATTCTAAGAACAAAAAATGCTCTGTTATTCTCGTGAAGTTCTTTCTCTAATACGACTAAAGAAGAGTTAGTTACCTTGGGAAAGATAGAAGGTATAGCAGAACATGGAATCATGATCAGTTTAGTAATAGATGTGACAGTAAAGATAAAAACAAAATGACTGCTTAGCTTATATTCATTCAAGCGGATTGTACTGCTAAAAAAAAAAAAAAAGAAAAAAAAAAGAAATATTGGGCATTTTGTAATGGAAACAAGCAAAGTAAGAGAATCTGAAATTCCATTATTACTGGTAATGCTACGTTGAGTATAATAGTGGAGAAATTGCTAATGCTTTTGCAACATACTTTAAATTCGTTTTTCAACCCAGTTCGATTTATGATAGGAATTTAAATTGTTCTCATGATGTTATTATACGTGTACTTGACCTTATGTCAATGGATGATATTTCTTATGAGGATTTCACAGAGCTATTTTGAAAATTAAAGGATTAAAATCTTTATGTATTGATTTGGTTCTTTCATATTTTTTAAAGGGCTGTGCTGAATACTTTGTTTATCCTTTACTGATTATTTTTAACTGAATACTTTATCCTTTACTGATTATTTTCAATTTTTCTGGTGATGTTTACTAAACGTGTACTTGACCTTATTTCAGTGGATGGTATTTCTTATGAGGATGTTCACGGAGCTATTTTAAAGATTAAAGGATTTAAATCTTTGAGTACTTAATTGATTCTTTCATATATTTTAAAAGGTTGTGCTGAATACTTTGTTTATTCTTTACTGATTATTTTTAATTGTCACGTTGATGTTATTAAAAGTGTACTTGACCTTATTTCAGTGGCTCGTATTTCTTATGCGTAGATTACAGGATCTAAATCTTGAGTATTGAATAGTACTTCCACATAAGCTCTGCTTCGAAAAAAATATATGCACCCATAAGAAATTGAGCTACAGCCATGAAACTCTGTATGTATCGTTTTGAGCAAATGATTAGAATTTAAGAGCAAAAATAAAATAACCAAGAAAGATCAATCATGCATAAAGAATTGATTATAAAACACTTTCCGACTTCAATACAATTTTATTTAAACATCTCTAAAATGCGATACATTCCTCGGTAATATTTTTAAAATTATTACAATACTACATTAATTTAGTATATTTGAAAAATTAAAACTTCATCGAAAAATTGAACTTTATTCAAATGACGACATTGAAATATAAATTGCCTGGTTTAAACATCTCTAAAATGCGATACATTCCTCTTTAATATTTTTAAAATTATCATAATACTACAATAATTTATTATATTTGAAAACTTCATCGAAAACAAATGAACTTTATTCAAATGACGTCATCAAAATATAAATCGCCTGGCTCTCTCTATAAAAGCAGCATTTCATTCATAAATTTTTTTCATTCCCTTCATTAATCACAATACTATAATAATTTATTTTGTTTAAAAACTTAAAACCATGGAGGAACAAGTAATTAAACTCTATGCTTAAAACTTCATAGAAAAAATCGTCTTCTTCTCTATGTAAAATCAATGAATGTTTGTTTCATTCATATCAGCTGTATCGCAGACTCCATGAGCTAAATAATTTTGCATTAAAGAAATGCAGCAATTCTTATACAACTCATTCTACATCTTTTGGTATTTACATTCTCCATAAGTATAAATTAGGCTTCGTTGTAGAAATAATCAAAGTTTGGTGATCATTTAAAACTCAAATATATTGTAATTGCGTTGTTTCAGTACGTAGATGCACAGAATTTAAGCAAAAATAAAGTGGTTTTAGGACGGATACAACACTAAATATGAATTAAAAAAAACTTTTAAAAACACGATTTTGTCACAAGATGGATGCCATATTTTATTTTGAAGTGGGTCACGTGATCTCTTTATAATAAGGGTGTAATTATTATTTTAATTTTTATTTAAAAAACTATGGAATATATTTTGCTGAAATTTTTTTTATATTTTTTATGGGATAATTTGAATATTTCCTAAAACTTTCGAAGCAATTTGTGAATTTTAAATTCGCTTAAAAATTGTTTGAAAAATTAGGTCCCATAGGGTTCAATGTATTTCATGTTTTCAACCCGGGTTCAATCCAAAACTAATTGGGTGATATTATTCATTTATATTTCCATAGGTCCTACAGACCGTCTGAACAGCATACTAAAATTTCATTTTGATTAAGTCATTTTTACGGCAGTTATCGTGCTGGCTGACAGACAGACATAATGAACAAAGTCATAAACACTTTTCAACTATGCTGTAAAGTGTTAAAAAAGCGTTTTATTAAGAAATGGTGGCAACAGGAAGATGACATTTTAATAAGTGGTAAGTGGTAAGAAATACATTTACCCGGTGTATCAACAGTGCGGTGTATCAACAATCTGGAGTAAAAAACCGGTGTATCAGCAATCCGATGTATCTATAATCTGGTGTAAAAACCAAGTGTATCAGTAATCCTATGTAAAAACCCGGTGCATCAACAATCCGGTGAAAAACGGGGTGTATCAGCATTTTTAAATTTTAAGCCTTAGATACCGCTATTGCAAAATTTTCAAAGTTAAACGCTCTGTTCACGGAAATGACCAATTACTAAATTTTCTGAATTTTCACAGTGTTTTTAACACTTTACAATAAAGTTGAAAAGTTTTTATGACTTTGTTCATTCTGTCTGTCTGTCTGTCAGCACGATAACTGCCGTAAAAATGGCTGTATCAAAATGAAATTTTAATATGTTGTTCAGACGATCTATGGCACCTATGGGAATATAAAGGAATAATATCACCCAATTAGTTTTGGATTGAACCCGGGTTGAAAAAATGAAATACATTGAACCCTATGGGACCTAATTTTTCAAACATTTTTTACGCGGATTTAAAATTCACAAATTACTTCAAAAATTTTAGGAAATATTCACATTATCCCATAAAATATATAAAAAAAATTTCAGCAAAATATATTCAGTAGTTTTTAAATAAAAATTAAAATAATAAATACACCTTTTATATGAAACTATCACGTGACCACTATATAAAAAGATCACGTGACCCACGTCAAAATAAAATATAGCATACATCTTGTGTCAAAATCGTGATATTTAAAGTTCTTTCTAATTCATATTTAGTGTTGTATCCGTCCTAAAGCCGCTATATTTTTGGTTAAATTCTGTGCTTCTACATACTGAAATAACGCAATTACAATATATTTGAGTTTAAAGGATCATCCAACTTTGATTATTTCTAAAACGAGGCATATTTTTCACTTATGAAAAATGTAAATACAAAAAGATGTTGAATGAGTTGTACAAGAATTGCTGCATTTCTTTAACGCAAAATTATTTAGATCATGGAGTCTGCAATATAGCTGATATGAATGAAATATCAATTGATTTTACAGAGAGAAGGACGATTTTTTCGATGAAGTTTTAAGCATAGAGTTTAATTACTTGTATCTCCATGGTCTTATGTTTTTAAATAAAATAAATTATTATAGTATTGTGATGAATGAAAGGAATGGAAAAATGTTTATCAATGAAGTGCTGCTTTTATAGAGAGTCAGGCTTGTTATATTTCGATGACGTCATTTGAATAAATATCATTTGTTTTCGATGAAGTTTTCAAATATAATAAATTATTGTAGTATTATGACAATTTTAAAAATATTATCGAGGAATGTATCGCATTTTAGAGATGCTTAAACTAGGCAATTTATATTTCAATGCCGTCATTTGAATGAAGTTCATTTTTTTCGATCAAGTTTTAAGTTTCCAAATATAATAAATGAATGTAGTATTGCGATAATTTTAAAAATACTACTGAGGAATACACCGCATTTTAGAGATGTTTAAATAAAATTGCATTGAAGTTGGAAAGTGTTTCATAATCAATGCTTCATGCATGACTGATTTTTTTTTTTTTTTTTTTTTTTTTTGTGTGTGTGTGTGTGTTGTTGTCAAAGTGGATGCAAGCATTGCGCAGACAGACAGACGTCAAGCTGAAAATAGTTGATTCACATACCAGAGTGCCCCCCCCCCCCCAACATATAAATTCAACGAAAACTCTTAATTTCAATTTCCTGCCTCATTCCAATACTTTCCTTATACATGACCACATATTTATTGTACGAAAAGAAAAAATGAGATAATAATCCTCTAGGCACGTAACGGCATGACAAAAATGATGTATAGTTTGAACAGGTGCATTAGCACAACCGAGTAACATTATTACTTGGAACCAGAGATTCGATAAACGTTATCCTTAAATCTAAGGCTCCTTTATATACGAGCTGACTCATCAAGCATATTGAAGCCCACCGTAGCTGGAAGCGCAGTCCATTAGCATTAGCTCTATTCGTATTTTCACTTTAAGAAGTACAACTGAAATAGTTATGGGTGGTTGTTCTGCACCGAACTGCTCTAACCATTGTAGAAAGGGTTTTAGGCTATTTTGCTTTCCTAGAAACGAAGAAAGAAGTAAAGTATGGCTAATAAATAATTTAATACCCGGTAATGGAACATACTTGTGCGAGCTAAGTTCTACAATATTCTAATTGAAACTTCTTTTTTTATATAAAGTATTTATTTTAAACACTTATTTTATAATTTCTGTAACTGTAATGGAACCCTATGGGTTTCAATATGCTTGATACGTCAGCCTGTAGTAGAGGAGCTCTACTTAGATCAAGGAATACCAATAAATCGGCAAGTATCACCATTAAATCGGCAGTTATGTTTCAATATGTATATTTATATATTTTTTTTTTTTTTTAGTTTATCGTACATTCATATTCCGATTTTCCGTACTGTATACTCGTTCTTCGTACGGCATATATATATAATGTAAAGAAATTTAATTTCCGATGTGAAGTAAACTTTTAATATACGGAATCTTTCGCTTTGAAATTTTATCATATGTCACAAAAAGTAGCTCTCCCGTGTTGAGATAATAAACAGACAAGCAATAGCAGAACTTAACAAGGAAGATCAATCATGCATAAAGCATTGATTATGAAACACTTTCCAACTGTGATGCATTTTTTTTTTAACATCTCTAAAATGCGATACATTCAGAGGTGATATTTTTTAATTATCACAGAACTACAATGATTTATTTTACTTAGAAAACTTAAAGCTTCATAGAAAAAAATGAACTTTATTCAAATGACGCCACCAAAATATAGATCGTCTGGCTGGCTCTCTATATAAAATCAGTAAATATTTCATTCATACACTTTTATTCCAGACTCCAGAGTTATATAATTTTGCGTGAAAAAAATTCAGTAATTCTTATACAAGTCATCTTACAGTGAATTGTATAAGAATTACTGACATTACATTCTGCATCCATGAAAATTAGGCTTCGTTATAGAAATAATCAAAGTTTGATGATCATTTAAACTCAAATATATTGTAATTGCATTGGCGCAGAAAATATATGCACAGAAAATAAACAAAAAAATAAAGCGGTTTTATGACGAATGCTGCATTAAATGTAAATTGTAAAGAACTTTAAAAATCACGATTTTCACTCTGGGGAAAAAATATGGATGTCATATTTTATTTTGAAGTGGGTCACATGGTCTCTTTATATTATATGGGTTGTTGTTGTTGAGACCCAGACCGTCCGACCTACCAGAAAGGTGTAAGGTAACTGTTTGAACGGCCGGGAAGTGCCACCCAATTTAGACCGGAACCCAGTGGGGGAAGCATCCACAGGGATCCTACCCTCCTTCCCCTACCACCAACCTCTCGGAAAGACTTACGGACCCACATGTTTAACGTGATCGTACTCCGCATGAACACGGCGGCAGTTGTGGTAGCGTGCAAATCCAGCACGCAAACCACCGGGCTACCGCGTCCGAAATGTGCCAACAGCACGCGGTGTTCCCAAGTGGTCACCCACCCAAGTACTAACCGCGCCCGATGCTACTTGACTTCGGTGATCTAACGAGAACTGGTGTTTTCAGCACGGTAGGGCCGTTGGCCATATTATATGGGTGTAATTATTATTTTAATTTTTATTTTAAAAAACGACCGAACATATTTTGCTAAAAAAAATTCTATATATTTTATGGGATAATTTAAATATTTCCTAAAAGTTTCGAAGCAATTTGTGAATTTTAACTTCGCTTAAAAACTGCTTGTAAAATTAGGTCCAATAGGGTTCAATGTATGTATTTCATATTTTCAACCCGTGCTCAATCCAAAACTGATATTATTCATTTACATTCCCATATGTCCCACATACCGTCTCAACAAGATACTAAAATTTCCATTTTGATAAAGTCTTTTTATGGCAGTTATAGTGCGAACGGACAGACAGAATGAACAAAGTCATAAACGCTTTTCAACTATGTTGGAAAGTGTTAAAAACAACGGTTAGTTCCATAAGCAACGGTATATAGAATATTATACACGAAATAGCTCTATTATTTTAACTAAATGAAATATTTGCAACGCTATTAAATTAAAAATTAAAAAGTTTATTAAAAAATTTGATGTGGGCAGTAGATGACTTTCCTCATACAATTCAATGAATTTACTTCTTTCACAGTGAAAAAAGGATGAAAAAATCCACGGCAAAGTGTTTATAACGTTGAATTGTACATTTGGCGCTTTTACTGACTACGTGTAAAACTATTTCGTACCCAATTAACTTATATTTCAAGCAACCCTAACTTAACAATTATCAATATTAATAGCATCCTCAAAACGCAATATAGTCCATATATTGAAAAATTTTAATAGTAAATTCATCAATTAGGCGCCATTTTCGTTAACTTGGCGTGATTTTTACAATTTTAACGGTGTTTTCGTCAATCTGGGGCTAGATATAGCTAAGTTGGCGATAATTTTCTAGCTCCGTTTGCAAGTTCGCCAAATGCATTGTCAAGTGTTACAAACAAACGGAGAAAAGGCGAATTTCCTATATATTAGAAGGTATGCCTCTCATATGACAGAATTAAAGATTTGTAAAACATTGCTTTTTATTTAACTTCATTTTTATCAATTTGGCGACAATTTTATCAATTTGGCGACAATTTTGTCAATTTGGCGACAATTTTGTCAATATGGTAATATTTAAATAAGTCACCAAGTTAATGAAATGCCACCAAATTTTTCGCCAAGCATTATGGACGGACAAAGAAATGGGTTACTCTTATAGTTCTTTCCAAGATATTAAATTTTCATCAATTGATCGTCATTTTCAATAATTTAGCGTCATTTTTATCAATTTGTCAACACTTAAAAAACTCGCCAAGTTGGCGATATGCCGCCATAAATCATTACTAGAACTTCGCCAAGCGTTAGATGAAAAAATAGGTTAGTCTTAGAGTAGATTCTTATAGTCTTTCCAAGATAATGAATTTCCATCAATTAGATGTTAGTATCTTTGATTTAGCGTCATTTTTTTTTATCAATTTGCCAACATTTAAAAAAATTGCCAAGTTGGCGCTATTGGGGCAAATTCGTCTCCAAAATTTCGCCAAGCGCCTTGGATGGAGAAATAGGTTATTCCTATAGTACATAAACGACTAATGGCGTCCAAATACAAAGCTATTGTCCAAAGTATCTTCTCTCGTGAATGGAACGAGCTAGATCCACGAGAAAGATGTTAACAAATGTATCGAAAAATATTATATATGAAAACTGAACATATTTCACAACAATTAATTTTTTTTTTTTTTAATTTCATGTAATTTTCAGATAAATTTATTTGAAAAATGTGCAATATGTCGAGAACGGTTCATGCTAGCGCTCTAAAGTTAGTGTCAATGGTTTACTAATGGGAAATTACAGAAGAAATAATTACTTGCATAACTTTATAGAAGGTTTTCATTTTTGATGACATTTTCAAAATTTTATTTCAAAATTTACAGGTGTTCTGAAAATTAGATTGCGTTTAAAAACAGTAGGCTTCCAGTATTCATTGATTCGCTTCATTCATTCATTAGATATCGTCTCCACAGACACACTGACACACACACACATATATACGCGCGTGCACACGTACATATAGCCATCACCTCGAAAACGTCTGATTCGTGTTCTCAGGGATGCTTGAAACATGCTCTCCCGTTGAAAACTCGAATTCGAATTTTCGACCTCGTCACAATATCATCCTATGTATATAAGAATAATAATATACCATCATTACAATAAAATTTAAAATTAAAAAAAAAAAAAAAAAAAAAAAAAAAAAAACGGCAGTGGCTCCAATCTGATGGAGCCGAAACGGTTTTGAGTGAATAACATCCATCTATGTGAATAGTTTGTCCGTTTTAGGTATTTTTAAAACAATTTTTAAAAATATGATGTAGGCAGCACATGACTTTCTCTACAGACTCATATTCACGTTCTCTTTATTGCTTCAATAATTCATTAAAATGAGTTTCTTTGTACAAAATAACAGCCATAATTATTTCAAATTACACTGAATTTGCACTTTTAACTCAATTTTTATTTTCATTTGGTAACTGGAGTGTTTTTCAAACGTGGCGTAGAGAAAATGCAAAAAAAAAACAAAAAAAACTAAAATATCTCGAGAATAGCTAGTCCTAGAGTAATGGGGTAATTATTTTCATCGTCAAAAATTACGTATAATACAAGCATTTAAATGATATACTTGAGCATACGTAGTCTTTTGTTATAGATTTTAATGATTTCTGCGGGCCATTTCGCAAAAGATGTAATTCTTTTTTTCCGAATCGTACCAAAATCTAACCAGCACCAGGATCACTTACAAATGATCTATTTACAAAATTTTGTGAAATTTGGTTTATTAATTTTTCAGCTACCATGAATACAGGCAATTTTTGCGGGACATTAAACAAAAAAAAAAGCAGGTCTTTTTATAACTATTTTAAACTAGACGTTCTCTAACTGTCTCTAAACGTTCACGGGCTGGATAAAATCAAACCACGGGCATTAGTTTTGGGACCCTGCATTATATTATTTTAAAATTCGATGGCCTTCTATACGTTTCACCCTATACGTTTAATACGTTCGAAGATGTATACGTTTAATACGTTCAAGGATGTTTGAATCCCATCAAGAAATAAAAATTGAGCTACATTTACTGAAAGCAGGGATCAATATCATTCAAACAGATACACATATTCGAACAAATTTTAATATTCTATTGTGTACCTCCGTCGACAGAGCCTCGGGCCTTTATCGTGCCAGAGTTCCATTTGGGCGCAGTCTATCACCGATCTCTCTTGGTTACGCAATTGCGCATTGCGTAACCTTTCAGGTGCTCGCCGACTAAAAATAGTCAGAGGACGGAACACGGAAAACAAATTTTAAAAGGTCTTTTTGAGTCGGAAGAATATAGTTTCCTCCGGTTCAGATTGGCAGCTGTTGACACTTTCACTGTGGAAAAGTGCACGAAGGGCTCAACAATGATTCACCGCGGCATCCCATGAACATCTTTCGGATTTCAAAAGAATTTTTATGGTTTCAAAATTCTACGAACTTAATAATTAAAAAAAATATATTATTTTCATCTTTAATGAACAGATGCTGATGAAACACTTGGTGCTCCGTCTAATTTATGGCTGAATTTCTGATAATTATCGATTTTCAGGTTACAAAAAAAAAAAATGTTTTTTAACTTTATAGCTTCTAGAAATTTCGGCTTGGAATAAGTTCCTGAAAATGTCTTTTAAGATTTCTAATAGATGGCAGAGCCGTTTAACACGAGTCACGGAACTTTAATGTTGTTCCAGTTTTAGGGAATTTTTATATTGTTCCAGTGTCAGTAATGACTAACAGAAATTAAATGTGAGTTTGTTTTAGTTCCGCATAGATCGCGAAACAAACATTGGGAAAGAAAGTATGCACTACATGATTCTCTGTTATGTGCTACCAAGAGACATGGTATTTTTAAATTCTCATTCATATTAATAATAACTAAATGCGCGGCAAAAATGACAATTAATAAATATAGTAAAAAAAAAAAATCACGTGCCTGTAAGTAATAAAAAAACATACAAAACTTCAAACAGATGTGGAACAAAACTCTAAACAGTCCTCTTCAAATTGACTTCAAATTATTGCTGTCGTCATCTGCAGACTGGTCTTTCGGGTAACGTCATAATGTCACCGATTCTCAGGGCAGCAATTTCGCTAAACAATATCGCTAAAAAAATTTTTTTAAATAAATTCATTTCTTTTACAAGTTAAAATCATAATTTCTTAAACGTTATGAATTTGTTTCCATTGTGTTTCTCACTGACGTAATTATGAGATAAAATCTCAACTCATCAACCCGGGGGATAGGGATAGAAAAGACAAATTCACATTTTCTGAAATAAAAAATTGTTTTGTTGAAAAATATGTAGAACAGATTGTATTCTGAACAAATAGTCTAAAAAATATCTATCATGTTTAATATTACATTTTTAAAGCTCGAGGGACACAAAACTGACACTTATTAGATACTCCGCCTCTTTTAACTTTCTCTGCAATACATGGTAATGCATAGGGGGAAAATATTGGAATCGTGTCGAAAATAGCAACTCGAGTTTTCGACGGATCTACACGTTTTGGGACCTCTAAAACACGAAAAAAAAATATTTTTAGCTTGACGTCTGTGAGTGTGTTTGTGTGTGCAATGTATGTATCCACTCTAACTCAAAAACTAATGGACCAAATTTCATAAAATTTTATACGTAAATCACGTTTGTGTGACCCTGGTGTGGAGTAGATTTTAATATGATTCGGAATAAAGGCCCTCGCTTTCTTTTTTCCGCAAAATGGTCCACAAAAATCTTATGTATCCACTCTAGCTAAAAATTTAATGGACCAAATTTCACAAATTTTTGTAGATAAGTCTCTTGTGAGATACCCTGGTGCAGATTAGATTTAAGTGCAATTCGCAAAAGAAGAACCTGTCGTTTTTTACGAAAGGACCTGTGAAAATCTAAAATAAAAAACTGCGTATGCTCGAATGTATCAATTAAATGATTGTTTTATACGTCATTTTTGACGAGGAAAAGAATAAGACCAACCATCTCCATTACTCCATTAGAACCAACTCCATTACTCCATTAGAACCAACCCCATCACTCCATTAGAACCAACTTCATTACTCCATTAGAACCAACTCCATCACTCCATTAGAACCAACTCCATTACTCCATTAGAACCAACTCCATTACTCCATTAGAACCAACTCCATTACTCCATTAGAACCAACTCCATTACTCTAGAACTAATTGTTCTGGAGATATTTGAGTTTTTTCGCATTTTTTGTCACGCCGTCTTTGAAAAAATGTCCAGTTATTAAATAAAAATAAACATGGAATTAAAAGTGTTATTTTGTACAATTAAACTCAATTTAGTGAATTATTAAAGAAATAAAGAGAAAATGAATCTGAGTCTGCAGGGAAAGTCATGTGCTGTTCACATCAGATTTTTTGTTGTTGTTGTTCAAATATTGAGTCATATCTAATTAATATCCAAAAACCCATAAATGTTGATAAAATATTTCACTCAAATGAACAACGTGCGTAGCAAAGCAACCATTTTACCGTTTCATAATATAAATGTTTCGTGCGTAATCAATCAACTTACATAATTCTACTGGTATACTTATGCGAACGGAAAAACAATGGCGGAAACGATAAGAATTGCGCAAAAAATATGAGAGATTATCTTTTTTTCTGTTATGTAATGATCGAGCATTATTTCAGGATCAGCTATTTCTAACAAATAAAAGCAAAAAAAAAGTAATAATAATAAATTAAAATA
Organism: Amaurobius ferox; assembly: GCA_951213105.1. Lineage (NCBI taxonomy): Eukaryota > Metazoa > Arthropoda > Arachnida > Araneae > Amaurobiidae > Amaurobius > Amaurobius ferox. Next base: position 42,872,953 of record OX578140.1, on the reverse strand, counting down.
ATAGTAATAATAATAATAGTTTTTAAAGTACCCCCGTTTATTATTTGTATGCAACTTGTTAAATGTATGAAAAATGTGTGTATTCAAATGTATGTATGAAAGATAACGACATACCAAATGCGGGGGGGGGGGGGGGGGGGGGAGAGACGGACGGGTTAGCCTGATAATGTTAAAAATAAAAAGAATTAAAGTATACTGCTACAGATAACAACGTGGTAAATTTGAACTTCGTAGCTGTTCCAGTTTTCGATATATTTAAATAAAAACGAGTGCATTCATATGACGAGTCCACGACGCGCTAGTTCGATGAAGTTCAAAATCCAAATAGGAATAAAATATACCACAAAAGGCAACAACATCCTAAATTTGGACTCAAATACAAAAGTATTACTCAAAGTATCTTTTTCATGAATGGAACGAGCTAGATCCACGAGAATGATGTCACCCAATTTATCGTATGGTATTACATATGAAAAGTGAACATGTTTCTCAATAGGAAATATTTTTTTTTTTAATTTTATATGACTTTTTACAATTTTTTTTAAAAAATGTGCAATATCTTGAGAACGGTTCATGTTCGCGTTCTAAAATTTATGTCAATCGTTTTGTAATGAAAAATTACATAAAAAATGGCTTTTTGCGTAACGTTATTAGAGGTTTTGATTATTTGACGATTTTTCAAAATTTCACTCGAAAATTCGATTGCGTATAAAAACAATAGGCTTCCAGTGTTTACGGATTGTAATTTTTGTACCAAATTTCGTTCGTCAGTTATCTTCTCCCCCCCCCCCCACACACACACATCACTTCAAAAATGTTCGATTCGTGATCAGGGATGCTTGAAACGTGCTCTCCCGTCGAAAACTCGAATTCGAATTTTCGACCCCGTCACAATACTTTCCTTATACAGTATATAAGGAAAGTAAAAAAATGTATATAAATTTTACCAGAATTGCACTTTTGACTGGAGAAAGTCAATTAAGACCTTTGGATTTAAAGATTACGGGGTATTGGAATTTTCAATTAAGTAATGGTATTTTCAATTTCTTACGTTATCTGGCAGACTTTTCAAACTCATATATCGTGTTTAACTCATATATTATGTTTGGTCGATTATTGAAGCAAAATAAAAGTAGTACTGGTACATCTTCTAATACTATTTTAGCGCTTTCATTTTAGCGTATACTGATCTAATTTCATATTTTTCATATACTTGTTTACAAACTGGACTAATATGTTTTATTCTTCAGATCTGCACGTAAAGATAATTTTATATTGAGAGAAAAAAATTCCTACACATTTTAGGGGAATTAAATTAAATATTTAATAGCATGTTTTGAATAGAAATATCATTTAAAATATTATAAGAATTAGCACATAATTGTGAATTTTAATTTCCTTTATATTATACATTCCGTACGAAGAACGGGTATACCGCTAGTATACAATACAATTTAAATGAGTTTTAAATAAATATCAATTAAAAAATATTAAAAAGGATTTAAAATTCCTGTCAGGCACGAACCCAAATTAAATGTTTTCTGTTTTGTCAATAAAATCAACATTTTTATAGTGGTCATAAGTTTTAATTATGGCATGATTAACATTTTTACAAATTATATTAAAATATAGTTACTAAAATTTTCAAGTTTCTACTCAAATAATGCATACTTTTTTTTTTCAAATTTCAATCGTATTTTAGAAAATTTTATATTGTGGATAAATTCATCAGAAAGTCAGTTGTAGTGGCATTCATGAAAATAATTTATCATTTCATTGCAGCACAAAAAATATTGAATGCTGTACATTCGGGTGAAGGATTCCATTTTTAGATTCTATTTCTTTTATTTTCTTTTTTATTGCACAAAACTCGCATCTGCCTCAAGACATTCCAAATTGCAACCTCTATTTTCAAAGTGGATATTTTTTTACTAAACAACTTATTAACTTCGAGTGATTTCTAGCTGTTCCTTCGTTCAACATCTTTTACGGGATCTTCCTCGACTCCCAGAGCACGTAGGCAACTTAAACTCGGCACACAGTTTCACCTCGCGGAACATATATATATTCACGTCATTACGTTACATCATTTATGTGCGTCATGATCACTTTTTTGCCTTCTCCTTGCACTTTCTTTGCGAATTACAATTTTAGTATGTTCAGATAAAATGTTCTTCTGGTTCTCAATATGTTCAGATCAAATGTTCTTCTGGTTCTCAATATGTTCAGATCAAATGTTCTTCTGGTTCTCAATATATTCAGATCAAATAGTTCTTATGGTTCTCAGTATGTTCAAATAAAATGTTCTGTTGGTTTTCAGAATGTTCAGATGAAACGTTCTGCTGGTCCTCAGTATGTTCAGATGAAATGTTCTTCTCGTTCTCAGTATGTTCAGAAGAAATCTTCTTCTGGTTCTTTATATGTGCAGGTGAGATGTTTTTCTGGTTCTTAGTATGTTCATATGAGATATTCTTCTGGTTCTCAGTATGTTCAGATCAAATGTTCTTCTAATTCTCAGTATGTTCAGATGAAACGTTCTTCTGATTCTCAGTATGTTCAGATGAAATGTTCTTCTGGTTCTAAGCGTCGATTTATGTATAATACATCGGTTTGAACGTAAATTACTTAAAAAAAAATAGAAAAAACGTAAAAATAAAACCAAAAATTATAAAATAAACTGGAAAAAAGAAACAAGTTTTATAAAATCCTCCTATGCTTAACAGTGGAGCATAAAAAAATAAAAATAAATTTTACTCACACTTAAAATTGGACCAAATTGGTGGTGCAGGCAGTTTCAATTTAAAATAATATTACAACGGTCGCTCGATTAGAGTGACTATCGTGCTAATCGAATGCTTATCGAATAATCAATATAAAATACCATTAAGCGTCCTAAAACCTTGAAAACGCCAACCAATATTCATGTAAATGCGTTTTGATGGCAATTTAATATACAATTGCAGTAGAATCCAAACAAAGGACAATAAACAATATTTACGGAAAAAGTTTACAGAAGATAAAACCTTTTAGTATTTCCTTGAAAACTTTAAGTAACATTACAATAAGACGAGTGATGCAATTCGGTGCACATATTGCGCAATGCATCGAAATATGAGACAATCTATGAACGTTTGAACAGACGTTTAACTTAAACTTACTGTACGTTATATATATATATATACATAACCCCTCTACACTGTAAATATTATTTTAATTAATTTAATTTTAATTATTTTCATTTTATGGATGTTTTAAATGATGGAACGACGGATATTTTAATTTTATAGATATTTTAAATAGCATATGGTCATTATAAAATTTAAATTAGCGCGCGGGAATTGCACTCGGTAGGCCCGGGTTCGATTCCCTCCGCTGCCAAAACTGTCACCGTGTTCACGCGGAGTACGATCACGTTAAACATGTGGGTCCGTAAGTTCTTCCGAGAGGTTGGTGGTAGGGGAAGGAGGGTACGGTTCGTGTGGATGCCTCTGAAGCGCGATCTGCCCACATGATTTCCCCCATCTGAGATCCCCCCGTTGAGCATTTTTGTCTTTTCACATCTCTGGGATTTTTTTATAAAATGCTGAAATTTTGTACATCATCTTATTAATATATGGGGCACATTTTACTCATTAAAAATAGTTTTGTACGAGGGCCGTATAAAAATTTAAATTTTGTATTTCTTAAAATTTAATTCCCTTGAAAATTTTAATCGATTTCATAAAATTAAAATTATTAATATTTTTTTACGCAACTTTGTAATTTATTATATATGTCTAAGATCAATATTTAAGGAATAAAATCCGAGGTCAATGTTTTTGGGACAACCTGTATATAATTGCATTTGCAATTTGAATATTATATAGATTGAAAAACGTTGTGTTTCAATACATTCAAAATTAATTTTGTTGATGGCACTTTTTAAAGTAGCTTAAAATGTAAATAAAAGTGAATTTTAGTTAGAAAGTGTTTCATAATCAATGTTTTATGCATGATTGATTTTTCTTGTTTTTTTTTTTCTAAATCGAGACCTATTGTTAGGTCCCTTGTATCATTCTCATACTCAACACACATCATCAACCTTTTCCCATTCGAAATATACGAAAGGAATGATGTTTCACTTCAATTTATAACGAAGAATAGAATTACTCATTATTACTTTCCCTACGTTACATGGTAAAAAATAGGGAAAGTATTGGAATCGTGTCGGAAATCGCAACTCGGGTTTTTAACGGATTTAAGCGCTTCGAGAACTCTAGAATTTAAAAAAATATAATTTTAGCGTGACGTTTGTGCGTAAGTGTGTGTGTATGTTTGTGTGTGTGTGTGTACGTGTGTAAGTTTTTGTCTGTTCAATATGTATCTATCCACTCTAACTTAAAAACTATTTGACTAAATTTCATCACATTTGGTAGGTAAGTCACTTGTGGGTGACCCGAGTGTTGATTAGATTTTAGTACGATTCAGAAAAAAAATAACCTTTTCTTTTTTCTTTACAAAATGGCTTGCAAAAATTATCAAAACCTAAAATTAAGGGTTACATATGCATAAATGTATTAATCAAACGCTTGTCTCATTCGTAATTTTTGACAAGAATACGCAATTTCATACGCAATTTTTCTTTTAAACAATACGAACACCAACGCCATTACCTTGGGGGACTAACACCGCTCTTAAGATATTTTAATTTTTACGGGTTTTTTTTTCTCTTTTTGCAACATTCTCTTTGGAAAAGCGTCCAGTCACCAAATGAAACGAAAAAAATGAATCAAAACTGCTAATTTAATGTCATTTCAAATACTTATTCGTGTTATTTGTGCAAAGAAACTCAAATCAATGAATTATAAAATAAATAAAAAGAAAATAAATTTGAGTGTCAATGCAAAATGATGCAAAATAAATCAAAATAAAGATAAAAACGCTTCCACGGAATATTCAAGATAAATTATCCATAAATTAAAAGAATAATAATAATAAAAAAAACTAAGCATCATAAATAATGGTGAAAAAAAAATCGGAAAAACCGCCTATTATCTTCTTCGAAAAGCGTGTAATTTAAGAAGCCCCTTTGTTGCTGATGGGTGACCTTCAACAGAACAAGAATATGAAGCCGTTTTTTTCCCAAACCAACCTGGCTATTTTTAGATTGATTTTCTTGTTTCTGGTCGCACGATACCTTCTTACGCTTCAATAAGGACAGCATGGATAAATACAGTGTTACGTAATACCTAACTTTCCAGAGATATTAGAGTCAATCATTCGAATCGAGTTCGACTGAACGATTGCTTGGATAAGAATGCAACTAGTAGAATACTAGCTTATTGCACAGTTACGGCCGATATTGTTTGACATATAGCTGAATATGTGATAATTACCCATTTTCGGGTCAATTTTGAAGTCGCTGTTTGTATGTTTTGACAAACAACGTTTGGCTACTTTATGTAACTAAGAAAACAATTTTTTCTCGTTTTCCAGAAATCTATGAAACTTTTGGTGACATGAAACTCTTTTCACTCGCTTTATATGAAAAAAAAGCAAACCAGTATTCTTCATTATCTAAAAAATCCCAGGACATAATATATTTGTTATTCGCAAAATTTCTGAAAAATCTTAAAATTAACGAAAAAAAAATCTCGAAAATTACAAAATATATATATATATATATATAAAATAGAAATTAGGCAATAGAAAAAAAATTTAAATTCGACTCCGGAAAGAAAATCCCCTTGACAAAACGAAAATTCCTAATCAAAACGGAAAATTCAACCAGAGAAATTCCCTCACAAAAAAAAAAATTCCCTGAGAAAAAGGAAAATTCCTGATCAAAACAGAAAACTTGACTAATAAAATTCCATCACAAAAAGAATTCACTGGCAAAAAAGGAAATTACTGATCTAAACAGAAAATTTGACTAATAAAATTCCCTCACGAAAAGAATAGTCTGAAAAAAAAGGAAAATTCTGGATCAAAACGGGAAATTTAACCAGGGAACTTCCCTCACAAAAAGAATTCCCTGAGAAAAAGAAAAATTTCTGATCAAAACGGAAAATTTAACTAATAAAATTCCAACACAAAAAAAATTCCCTGAGAAAAAGGAAAATTCAACCAGAGAAATTCCTTCACAAAAAGAATTCCTTGAGAAAAAAAGAATATTCTTGATCAAAACGGAAAATTTGACTAACAAAATTCCATCACAAAAAGGATTCCCTGGCAGAAAGCAAATTACCTTAAAAAAAATATATCTTGACAAAGAGAAAACTGTCCTGTAGGAAAATGACCTGAAAAATAGGGGTTTTTTGAAGTTTGGAACTTTTTAAGGAGATTTCCATGACAATTCCCACACAGATCAGTTTTTCAATTGCCTGACAAATTAAAATTCTCAAAAGGAAAAACGAAAAAAATGTTCTAAGAAAATGGAAAAATATTTGACGAAACGGATGTAAGTCATGACAATGAGTAAAATGACAAATTAAAAGCTGCTAATCTGAAGAGAAAGAAATCCACTGCTTCTTAATATAAATATTTCATATATAATTATTTACTTCACCACATTTACGCAAAAGAACAGTTAACAAAAGAACAGTTAAAAACAGTTTAAGATACACAAATGCTCTGAATATACAGATTGAATATGAATGTTTTTAAAATGCAGGTCTTAACACAAATGCACTTATACAAATTTAATAAAAGGTAGCTAATAAAATCTGATAAAATATTCCCAATTAAATGTAGTTTTGAAAATAACTAAATTAAATTTAATTAGTAACATTTTATATATATCTACAGAACAAAAATTTTTGAAAAGAAACTGGCAAAAACGTTTGTATATATTTTATTTATAATTTTAAAAACACATAAATGTGAAAAAAACAAATATACACCTCTCTTTAAATTAAAGAGAAAAAAAAGGGCGTTGTTTGATGTTAAATATTTAATTCCTCGTTAAAAGCATTAGAAGCATCTAATATGTGAGGCTTGTCTAAGTGGTTTTAAAAATTCACATATGCTAAAAGATCGGATAGTTCAGACACAACACAACATTTAAATAACAAAAGATTTCACCTTATTAATTTAGAATTTAAAAACGAATGTAGGTACCTTAAAGACAACCTTTATACATATAAAATTCCTCAGAGTAAGTAAAATCATTTTCAGTTATAACGAAAAGATTAAATAATTTCACAAACTGATTCGCAAACATTAAGTTGAACAACACTATTAAGAACGTTGTTCAAAAATTAATTCAGTCAAAAATTATTTGCTGCGTACATTAAAACCGTATAATTATTGTCAATTCCATTGCAGTTAATTTCTTTCAATAACTTATGATAGTGCTTAAGACGTAGTTCAAAATTCCTGAAGACGAACTGGTTAATAGAAAGAATCAGTTAACATAGAAAATGGATATTTGAAATTACAGAGAATTTGAAGTTTACTATTCATTTTATTCGACATTTTTACGCATTTTTAAATAGTGTCAATTGGCCAAATTAAAAGAAAATAATAATAAAAATTATGAGAAAAAAACAAGTTTTTCGATGTCTTTCCTTACACAACAGTAACGTAGGAAAAATTAGAAAATAAATTCGAATCACGCCATAAAATGCGACCAAATTGAGCATTAGATTCCAATCAAACCATTCTATAAATCTTATTATCCAAAATTGATGTGCGAAATTCTCGAAGGGAAATAAATGAAAGAAGATGAAACAGTTTTGGATAATGATAAAATTTATAGTATTGCTATTTTCAATTGAATCTTTCTACACCTTCAATTTGGTTCAATTTTGAGCGTATTTAAAATTTATTTTCATCTTTTTCTTTCGTCACTGTTGTGTAGGGGAGGGGGGAGGGGGACATTGAAAAATGTATTTTTTCTTCTAATCTAATTTTTACTTTTCAGTTTTCATTTCCAGTTATACATTTTTCCCACACCTCCATCTTATTATTATTATTATTATTATTATTCGTTTTGGCGTAATTAACACACAAAAGTATGTATTGTTATTTATACATGGATCGACGCTTTATAATCAGAACATTTTAACTGAAAACATTGAATCGTAATTGATAAAGAAATAAAGAAATAAAGAAATATAGAAATAAAGAAAATTCATCCATCTGTATTAGAGTCATTACATTCCTTATATACATAATGTATAAGGAAAGTATTGTGACGGGGTCGAAAATTCGAGTTTTCGACGGGAGAGCACGTTTCCAGCACCAATGATCACGAATCAAACATTTTTGAAGTGATGTCTGTGTGTGTGTGTGTGTGTGGGTGTGTGTGTGTGTGTGTGTGGGTGTGTGAAAGTGTGTGTGTGTGTGTCAGTGAGTCTGTGGAGACGATAACTGACGAACGAATGGACCGATTTACCCGAAATTTGGTACAAACATCACAATCCGTAAACACTGGAAGCCTATTGTTTTTATGCGCAATCGAATGTTCAGAACCTCTCTAAATTTTCGAGTGAAATTTTGAAAAAATCGTCAAAAAATCAAAACCGCTAATAAAGTTACGCAAATAGACATTTCTTATGTAATTTTTCATTAGAAAACGATTGACATAAACTTTAGAACGCTAGCATGAACCGTTCTCGAGATATTGCACATTTTTCAAATAAATTTATCAAAAAATTCCATAAAATAAAAAATATATATTTCCTATTGAGAAACATGTTCACTTTTCATATGTAATACCATGCGATAAATTTGGTGATATTATTCTCGTGGATCTAGCTCGTTTCATTCATGAAAAAAGATACTTTGAGTAATACTTTTGTATTTGAACGCTAATAGTCATTTATCTGCTGTAAGAATAACTTATTTCTCCGTCCAAAACGCTTGGCGAGATTTTGGCGACGACTTTGGCGGAATGTAGCCAACTTGGCGACATTTTTAATTGTTGCCAAATTAGCAAAAATCTCGCCAAATTGATAAAAATGACGCTAAATCAATGAAAATGACGACTAATTGAAGAAAATTCAATATATTGGAAAGAATATAAGTATCTACTATAAGAAAAACATTTTTTTAACTGTAAAAGTAGTAAATTCATTGCATTATATAAGGAAAGTCATGTGTTGCCCACATCAGATTTTTTTTGTTACATGACGGTCAAATTTCATGAAAGCGGTGGATAGAGCTAAAGAAGAAAAGTACGCGCACTCAGATCATTTTAAGTCACAATAAAACTGCTGCTTGTGAAAATAAAACTTTCAATGCTTTCTTGGAGAAAGCAGGCGTATGAAAATTAGGCGACTACAATTGTGGATTACTACAATGAAAAAAGCAAAATTATTATCATTAAGGTGACCAATTTTTTTACAATGAAAAGGAGGACGAAAAAATTTAAGAAAAAGTACAACGTAAATAAATGAAACATTTTATTAATTCAAACAAAAATACACTAATTATGCTTACATCCCTTTTAATTATTTACTTAAACGAGTATTTTTCCATTGAATGAATATTTTTTGTCAATATATAATTTTCTAACAGTAACAATATATTGGAAATTTCGGAGCAAGAAATATCCTTCATATTGAATTTTACCGTAAGTGCTGCAGCTAGAGTATCAACATTTAATCTTGATTTCTCACTTGTCCAAAAATCGTTACCAATTGAAAAAGAATTGAAATAATTTCGTATTTCCGTTAGAAGTAAACACGAAGTATAATATAAAATAAACAAAGTGAAGTGCGCAATGGTGCGAGACAAATGCGAGACACATGAAGTTCTCCTATGCACTGCGCATGCGTTTCATAATCGTGTCTTTCCGAATTGTACCGTCATATGACGCGTTACAGTTCAGCGCGGCATCTCTGAATACAGAGATTAACAGGTTAGTTTTAAAATATCAAAAAGGAGGACAGGTAGGAGGACACTTTTCGAGGAAGGACAAAACCTGCAAAAGAAGGACTGTCCTCCCTAAAGGAGGACGATTGGTCACCTTATTATCATAGCAGTGCGTAAATGACGTACAACGTGAAAATTTGATAAATGAAAGTGCTCAGCACGATGAGCCGAGGAAATGGGCCCGTCAAAAATGTTAAAATGAAAATACTGTTATGAACCCCTTGCTCCCATTTATTAATTTTTTCTAAATTTTATTTTAAGAAACGCGATTTCAAAGTTCTATTTTGTTCTATTACATTCAGCGAAGTTTAATTTCGTTTCGATTCGGAATTCTGTTCTTATTTTCTATTCCAAACTGATAAAGCGCCAATTGTTTTTACTTCGACTTTTGGTAGTCCCCCGGTCTGTATCGGTAACCCTTAGCGCTATGATACATTCCTGGCGTTTCGAATGTTTACTCGCACATACATTTCATATTGAAATGCATTGGTACTATTTTTTATGTCGTCACACGCGAGCGCATTTACATTAAAACAATGACTTAGTAATTAGAGTTAGTTGACATTTGGCGATCAAAACTAGAAGGAGTAGGACGTGTTTGCCTTCGGAGCAGTCATAAGAACTTAAGAAAATTTGTCCGCGTAATATTAATTTTTATGGAAAAGTAATCAAAATTATCAGCGCTAACGAAGGATTTTGCGTAAATTGTATTTAACACGAGATTGTCTGCATTTCCATGTCCTTCAACGTATTGCCAATGTATTTTAGTTTTCATGGAAGTGTAAGTGAAAGCCCCAGGCCGTCCGGCTCGTCCAAAGGACTTAGAGCAACAAATTGGACGACCGGGAAGGATGGAAGTGTAAGTGTTCATCTTCTTCAGATCGCCATGTAAAGTATGAAGTCATCAAATATCTTTATTGCCTGAATAAATTAACTTTAAACGATGCCAAATAAAGGAAGATAATTAAAATGAGTCAGCTTCTGCCACTCCATTTATTGAATTACGCCAACACTACATTTTCTGCTTGTCATACCCTGTCTTCCATCGGAATTCTTCAACCCTGGTGATAATGATCGACATTTTCCGTTATCCTAACAAGACCTCCTGCAGCGCTTCAGCATCCTCGACCGACTTCATATTGTTCCTGACACTCCGACCGCAGACGATCCTCGGATGTTCCCTGTGCCTGCATACCATTGATGATCTTCGATATTCCTTGCAATCCCTTCTCGTGTTCTTCGTTTACCGCCCGCAGCGGAGGCGCTTCCATTGTTTTGGCATTTTCTTTCCTCGCCCACTTACACGTTCGCTGTGACGTTGCGTGCCAAAAAGGGCACCTAACAATACATAGAGCGGTAATGTGAGGTTAAAAAGAAGAATTTGTATCTAAACAGCAATATCTTGAAAACTATTTAAGCATGGTATCAGTTGTTTTGTTCGTTTTGTTATCAAAAATTAAGCGTATAAACGGATAAATTAATGCAGTTAAGCACATTTATTCTTTTACTTGATTTTTTGTCGATTTTTAAGCATTATTTCGTAAATAAGACTATTTCTCATCTTCGATTTTTGACGAAATCTATCTGCAACAGAGTAGTTTTTGTTATAAATCAGTCAAATTTCCTAAATCTGACAGATAGAGCTAAAGTGGAACAGCACGCACCTGCACAGACGTGCATCATTTTAAGTCACAATAAATAAAACTGCTGCTTCTGAGAATACAACTTTCAATACTTCCTTAAAGAAAGCAGGCATTTAAAAATTAGATGACTTCCGATTATTTCGAGGGGTTTTATAGCCCTCTTCTTCAGGCCAAAAATCCACGTCTTCTTTTAACAACCGCTAAGGACTGCCTTTTGGATAATGATAAGCTTTATATATATGACAGTCAGTTTCCAATAATTGTCAATATCAGCCAATTGCCAATGATTTATCTATATACATTGACAGCCAATATTCAGTTATTTCTTAGTTAAGAGAAGTGTCCCGTTAGTTCCCTGCCTAATTTTCATATGAATGCTTTTTTAAAGGAATTATTGAAAGTTTGATTATCATTTTAAGTATTCGACATGTGTTCTTGAGGTGTTAAAACGTATCCCGTTAAAATTTTAAATTTTTCCAGAGCACAATACTTAATCTATATTATATAATAAAATAAATGTTAGCTAATTTCGGACACAACAAACCCTCTTGATACCAATTATGCTTGTTACAGATTTTAATATAGCAAATATTTATACGCACTGAAATTAATACAGTTTTCAAACTAAAATTAAACATTGCCTTCAGTAAAGCACCCCTAACATTCAAATAATGAACCCGTACAACATTTTTAACTCGTCCTACGAAGAGTTTAATTGAATTAACAAGTTCCCTTGTCAACTAAGAATCTATTCTACAAATTGCATTTTAAACTCTCTGCCGTATCGCATTTCTAAAATGCATTTGGAAGTTTCTCAAGACGAATGAGATGACGAACTTACTCCATTGATGAACTTAATTCTAGCTAACTTTAATGAACATAATTCTAGCTAACTTTAATGAACATAGTTCAAATATTCCGCACAAGATTTAAGACGCAACAGAGCTTAGCGCTGATATAGCTTCAGCGAATGCGTAGGTTCAATAAGGATCGCAATTTTTTTTTGCACATTTTTCGATTAACTAGCCAAAGAGCATCGCTTACAAACATTCAATACTGGAATAAAATAAAAAAATGGCATTTTGGCACTTTTAAATATTAACACTTTAATTATTATAAACTAGCCGCCTTTGGCGACCAGCCTTGTTCGCTACACTTGAAAATTCTGACCGTGGTAAACTCACTGGCGCGACCTACCAGTAAAGTATAAGGTAACTGTTTGGACGGCCAGGAAGTGCCACCCAATTTAGACCGGAACCCAGTGGGGGAGGCATCCACAGGGATCGTACCTCCTTCTCCATTCACCAACCTCTCGGAAGGACTTACGGTCCCACATGTTTAACGTGATCGTACTCCGCCTGAACACAGCGGCAGGTTTGGCAGTGGCGGAAATCAAACCCGGGGCTACCGAGTGCAATTTCCGCGCGCTAACCATTGGGCTACCGAGCCCTCCGCGACAATCCCCATAACCTTCTTTTTATTCGCCCAATTTAGACCGGAACCCAGTGGGAGAGTCATCCACAGGGCCCGTAACCTCCTTCCTCTACCACCAACCTCTTGGAAGGGCTTACGGACCCACATGTTTAACGTGATCGTACTCCGCGTGAACACAGCAGCAATTTTGGCAGTGGCGGTAATCGAACCCGAGCCTACCGAGTGCAATTCCCGTGCGCTAACCACTGGGCTACCGCGCCCTCCGCGACAATCTCCACAACTTTCTTTCTATTCACCCAATTTAGACCGGAACCCAGTGGGGGGCATCCACAGGGACCGTACCCTCCTTCCCCTACCACCAACCTCTCGGAAGGACTTACGGACCTACATGTTTAACGTGATCGTACTCAGCCTGAACACGACGGCAGTTTAGGCAGTGGTGGGAATCAAACCCGGGCCTACCGAGTGTAATTCCCGCGCTAATTTAAATTTTATAATGACCATATGCTATTTAAAATATCCATAAAATTAAAATATCCATCAATCCATTATTTAAAATATCCACAAATTCAAATATCCATTTAAAATATCCATAAATTTAAATATCCATTTAAAAAATCCATATCGTTCCATGAATCATCCATATCGTTCCACCAATCCATAAATATAATAATTTCAAATACATCACCACAATTCAATCCACCATAATTCAATCATTTAAATTATTTAAAATATCCATAAATGAAAATATCCATTTAAAATATCATATAAATATAATAATTTCACCCGATGTATCCAATACATATGCTAAGGTTTTAATTCATTTAAAACCAGAAGCGCGGTCTCCATGGAGACAGGGAAAAAACTACTGCGGGGGGGGGGGGGGGGGGGGATGTCGGGGAAGAATCGGTTCTTCGCCGAGAATTGGGCAAGAAATATAAAATCATGACGTCTTTAAAATTGAGATCCTGCGGGCAAATTTCATTATTTCTTGACCAGATTGGACTTGTAAGAATTCCAGATCTTTGGCTTTCTAAAATTGCAAATTATTAGTCGAAATTATGAGTAGTTTTTACGATGGGAGGATTTAAAAACGAAAGTTGGTTTTTTTGAACGGAAAGTGACTTTTGTTTTAAAATCTTTAAAAAATATTAGAAATCGAAATTGAGATTTGAAATTGATATAGTTTTACTTGCAATTGTCTACTCTTTCCGGTGGTGTGATTTGTTTTTTTCTACGACGTCTGGATCGTGGAGAAAAACGGGCAAAATACGGTCGAAATCGCATAAAATATTAAATAACTAAAAAAATAATTAAACTTTTAAAAATCGGTTTTCACGTGTCCCCTTCCCGCCCCCCTCCTCCCCCCGGGTCTCTGATTGCCAAATTTCGTAGCTTTCCGGCGCGCGGTCGCTGAACGTATAGTGTATAAGACAGACATACAGTCAGACAGACATTGTCTTTTATTATATAGATTTATCATTTAATCATTATGAAAATTTATAAAAATTAAAGAAAAACAAGGTTTATGATATATTTTTAATTAAAGGGAAAATATTACATATATACTAACTCCCATGTGGCCGTCTGTCTGTCCACATGTATGAGTCACACCCGTAATTTGGATCAGGAGGTCAGGTCAATCTTTCGATAAAAAATACCAGGTAAAAACGAATTTTATCAAAGACGTTCAGTTGAAGGTGTGATCCACACCCAAAAACGTTCGAAATGCGAAAAGATAGAACAGAGTACTTTGCTATAAGACACAGTACACATTTGGTGCAAGGGTTGATCGTTCGGTTGGAAAAAGATGTACAATTTAGTTTTCTCCTATATTTGTTACTTTAGCCACACACCAAAATATTCGATTTACCGAATAAATAAGGAAACCTTTTAAGTGAGATGGAGCCTTCAAATTTAACGCACAGGTTGACAATTCGGTAATGCACACTGGTAAAAACAAGTTATTCTAAAATTTAAGTTTGAGGAGGGGGGGGGGAGGAGTCCACACCAAAATGAAATCGAAGTATTAAAAAATTTACATTGTTTGGGCACCCGTACATTAAACAAACCCCGACCAGCCCATTGCGATATACCAGTCGATCACGGCGAGACCTTCTATTCCATGTAGTACTTTAAAACATTTTGATAATTGATTCCAATAAGAAAAAAATCTGATGTGGGCAGCACATGACTTTCCTTATATAATGCAATGAATTTACTACTTTTACAGTTAAACAAATGTTATTCTTATAGTAGATACTTATATTCTTTCCAAGATATTGAATTTTCGTCAATGAGTCGCCATTTTCATTGATTTAGCGTCATTTTTATACATTTAGCGAGTTTTTCGTTAATTTAGCAACATTTAAAAGTCGCCAAGTTGGCGACATTCCACTAAATTCGTCCTCAAAATCTCGCCAAGCGTTATGGACGAAGAAATAAGTTATTCTTACAGCAGATAAATAACTATTGGCGTTCAAATACAAAAGTATTACTCAAAGTATCTTTTTTCATGAATGGAACGAGCTAGATCCACGAGAATGATGTCACCCAATTTATCGCATGGTATTACATATGAAAAGTGAAGATGATTCTCAATAGGAATTTTTTTATTTTATTTTATATGATTTTTCGATAATTTTTTGAAAAATATGCAATACCTTACGTACGGTTCATGTTAGCGTTCTAAAATTTATGTCAATCGTTTTCTAATAAAAATTTACAAAAAAATATGTCTATTTGCATAACTTTAATAGAGGTTTTGATTTTTTGACGAATTTTTCAAAATTTCATTCGAAAATTAAGGGGGGTTCTGAATATTCGATTGCTTATAAAAACAATATGCTTCCAGTGTTTACGGATTGTAATTTAAGTACTAAATTTCGTTCGAATCGGTCCATTCGTTCGTCAGTTATCGTCTCCACAGACTCACTGACACACGGACACACACACACACACATCACTTCAAAAATGTTCAATTCGTAATCAAGGATGCTTGAAACGTGCTCTCCTGTCGAAAACTCAAATTCGAATTTTCGACCCCGTCACAATACTTTCCTTATACATTATTGTATATAAGGAAAGAATAGGGTGAAGTAATAAACTGATATCAGTTCCGTTTTAAACGTAAAATATAGTATTGTAGTATTGCAATACTTTAAAAATAAAGACAACCAAAAAAATTAGCTATAATTAAAAGTCTTTTATCAAAATCTCCTTTTACGATGTGCTAAAATTACTCAACCATAGGCATTACCATGCCCTTCATCAGTGGCAAATTTGCCACTGATGAAGGGCATGGTAATACCCGAAAACGCTAATGGCAAAGTAATTTTCGTACGTCGTAAAAGGAGATTTTAATAAATAAAACTTTTAAATATGATCAATTTATTAGTTGTCTTTAATTTAAAAGTACTTATTACTTTAACGTGTTACCATACAGTTTTATTATTTTTATAGGATTGCATTTGGAAATGCACCAAAGATAAATGCCCGATCCTGAAAAATGAGGCACAAAATCTGATGTCTTGTTTTGCCTCTGCTCATAAAGAGAGATAAATTAAATGCAGTGTAGCTCAACTATACTCTCTCATGCCAGAATCCATTTCTAAGTACTTTTTACTTTCCTTATATACATAATGTATAAGGAAAGTATTGTGACGGGTCGAAAATTCGAGTTTTCGACAGGAGAGCACGTTTCAAGCAACCCTGATCACGAATCGAACATTTTTGAGGTGATGTCTGTGTCTGTGTGTGTGTCAATGAGTCTGTGGAGACGATATCCCATGAACGAATGAAGCCATTCGAATGAAATTTGGTACAAAAAACACAATCCATGAATACTGGAAGCCTATTGTTTTAAAACACAATCGAATGTTCAGAACCTCCCTAAATTTTCGAGTGAAATTTTGAAAAAATCATCAAAACATCAAAACCTTTAATAAAGTTACGCAAATACACATTTCGTATAATACTTTTTCCTTAGAAAACGATTGACATAAACTTTAGAACGCTAGCATGAACCGTTCTCGAGATATTGCATATTTTTCAAATAAATTTATCAAAAAATTCCATAAATTAAAAAAAAATATTAACTGTTGAGAAACATGTTTACTTTTCATATGTAGTATCATGCGATAAATTTGGTAACATCATTCTCATGGATCTAACTCATCCCATTCACGAGAAAAGATATTTTGAGTAATACTTTTGTATTTGAACGCCAATAGTCATTTATCTGCTGCAAGAATAACTTATTCCTACCTCCATAACGCTTGCCGAGATTTTGACGGCGAATTTAGCGGAATGTCGCCAACTTGGCGACATTTTTAAATGTTGCCAAATTAACGAAAATTTCGCCAAATGGATAAAAATGACGCTAAATCAATGAAAATGACGACTAATTGAAGAAAATCCAATAATTTGGAAAGAATATAAGTATCTACTAATATAACATTTTTTTAAACTGTAAAAGTAGTAAAATCATTGCATTATATAAGGAAAGTCATGTGTTGCCCACATCAGATTTTTTTTTAATTTTATCAGAATTTTTTTTAAAAAAATCGGTATCATGGATCCAAATGATTACAATTATAGCGTGCTGCCCTTCACTTTAAAGGGCTCGAAAAAATCTTTGGATTGATACTATACTTGGCATTGTATTGACATGGCTATTTGCCACAACGATTGAAATTATTCATGATCAATGAGCAGCCCTAAATAATCCGCTTTTGTGTATGATTGTGTTAAGCTTTGTCCTATGCTCCCAAAACAATATAAAATTTCAAATCAATTTTGAAATTTTCACACGAATTTAAAAAAATTCTATTCAGTTCTAGATTTTTCGATAACAAAGCCAGATATGAAGTTTCGTGAAAATCGATTGATATTTGTGGCCGCTATCGTGTGCACAAGAAATTGACCAGACAGACGGACATTACTCCAAAATAGTCAAAGCGTGGCCAGAAGGTCTTAAAACATATATTGGCATCAAGATCTGAAAACAATACTCTCTCTTATGCTATATTACATAGTATGAGAAAGTAGATATTAATTTTTAAGTGAGGAACATCTTGATCAAGGTATACGATTATCTGTTTTTATCGTAGGATCCATACTTTGAAAATATTGCCAAATCTAGGCAATGTCAAAAATCGTATCAGCATTTATTACTTTCCTTATATACATAATGTATAAGGAAAGTATTGTGACGGGATCGAAAATTCGAATTCGAATTTTCCGCGGGACAGCACGTTTCAAGCATCCCTGATCACGAATCGAACATTTTTGAGGCGATGTCTGCATGTGTGTGTGTCAGAGACTCTGTGGACACGATAACTGACGAACGAATGGACCGATTCGAACGAAATTTGGTATAAAAATTACAATCCGTGAATACTGGAAGCCTACTCTTTTTATACGCAATCGAATGTTCAGAACCCCCCCCCCCCTAAATTTTCGAGGGAAATTTTGAAAAAGTCATCAAAAAATCAAAACCTCTAATAAAGTTGCACAAAGAGGCATTTTTTATGTAATTTTTCATTAGAAATCGATTGACAAAAATTTTAGAATGCTAGCATGAACCGTTCTCGAGATATTGCACATTTAATAAAAAATTATCAAAAACTCATAAAATAAAACAAGAAAGAGCAATCATGCTTAAAGCATTGATTATGAAACACTTTCCAACTTCAATGCAATTTTATTTAAACATGGCTAAAATGCAAAACATTCCTCGGTAATATTTTAAAACGTATCACAATACTACATTAATTTATTATATTTGAAAACTTAAACCTTCATCGAAAAAAATGAACTTCACTCAAATGACGGCATTTAAATATAAATTGCCTGGTTTAAACATCTCTAAAATGTGATACATTCCTCGGAAATGATTTTAGAATTGTCATAATACTGCGATAATTTATTATATTCGAAATTTTCATCGAAAACAACTGAAATTCATTCAAATGACGTCATAGAAAAAATAAGACGCCTGGCTCTCTATATAAAAACAGCATTTCATTCATAAATAATTTCCCATTCATGTCATTCATCACAACTCTATAATAATTTATTTTATTTAAAAATTACGACCATGGAGCTACAAGTAGTTAAACTCTATGCGTAAAACTTCATCGAAAAATATCGTCCTTCTCTTTCTAAAATCAATGAATTCATATCAGCTAAGCAGACTCCATGGACTAAATGATTTTGTGTTAAAGAAATACAGCAATTCTAATACAACTCATTCTACATATTTTGCTGTTTACATTTTACATAGGTGAAAAATAGGCTTCGTTGTAGAAATAATCAAATTTGGATGAGCATTTAAACTCAAATATATTGTAATTGCGTTGATTCAGTATGTAGATGCACAGAATTTAAGTAAAAATAAAGTGGTTTTTGGACGGATACAATACTCAATATGAATTAAAAAGAACTTTAAAAATCACGATTTGGAGACAAGATGGATGCCATATATCATTTTGAAGTGAATCACGTGATCTTTTCATATGGTCACGTGATCGCTTCATATAAGATGTGTTATTATTATTTTAATTTTTATTTAAAAAAGTATTGAATATATTTCGCTGAATTTTTTTTTATATATTTTATGGAATAATTTGAATATTACCTAAATTTTTCGAAGCAATTTGTGAATTTTAAATCCGCTTAAAAAATGTTTGAAAAATTAGGTCCCATAAGGCTCAATGTATTTCATTTTTTCAACCCGGGTTCAATCCAAAACTAATTGGGTGATATTATTCATTTATATTCCCATAGGTCCTACAGACCGTCTGAACAACATACTAAAATTTCATTTTGATTAAGTCATTTTTACGGCAGTTATCGTGCTAACGGACAGACAGACAGACAAAATGAACAAAGTCATAAACACTTTTCAACTTTGTTGTAAAGTGTTAAAAACAAATTGGCTATTAAAAGACAAATACAATGTCCCGAGGGATTTTTTGGTGTATTTTCATTTAGAAAATCTACAGTTGATTTTATGTAAGTTTGACAATTCCACATTACAATGCCCAGCAAGTTTATTTAGAGCGTATAAAAAATAACTTACTCAGGGCGTATTAAAAGACATCCTATCAAACAGAGGTATAAATCTATCCCAAAGAGGTAGAAAGGCGTATTTAGGGCGTATCAAAAGAACTTATTTAGGGCGTAAAGGAACTTATTCAGGAAGAACAAAAAAACCTACTTAAAGAGGATTCCGCGCGTGCAGAGATCAAAAGACGTATGTAGGGCGTATCAAAGAAGCTTATAAAGAGAGTATCAAAGGATATTATTTAAGGCGCATCAAATGAGCTTATTTAAAGCTCCCGCGCAGAGAACGAAAGGCGTATCTCAGTTTATATCAAAGCGCATTTAAGGCGTATCAAAGCTTATTTACGCGCATTACTCACGCATAGAAGAAGAAAGGCGTATTTACGGAGGGACGCTTACCCAGTAGTTCGCGCGGGTTGCACTCGGATGACCCGAGTTTGCTTCCCGGCTCTGCCCAAACTGTCGCCGTGTTCACGCGGAGTACGATCACGTTAACCATGTGGGTCTGTAAGTCCTTCCGTGAGGTTGGTGGTATGGGAAAGAGGGTGCGGTCCCTGTGAATGCCTCCCCCACTGGGTTCCGGTGTAAATTTCGGTACACTTATCGGCCGTCCGAACAAATACTTTACACCTTCGGGTAGGTCGGATGGTCTGGGTCGAAGAAGACTGCGTATTTAGGACATAATACGCAATCGTTAACGGGCGTATCGGTCGATGTACCCTGCGCTGGGCCCAGGCGTATTACTCAACCACGCAGCAGGCTAAGACGATTTTAGGCGCTTATTCAAGACTTATTACTACGCCTTTTGATAAATTGAATCAATTCAATTAATCCCCGATTTAAATCCCGAGCTATGCCAGGTACACTTTTTTAGTTACGATTAAGTTAATGTAAAATCATTGAAAATTATACGAGAAACAACTGATGGATTCAAAAATTTTAAAGTATTTTTAATTTTATTACATTCTATAAAAACAAATGATTCCTATAAACGATTTCCTTAAAAACAGTGGCAACATCACCCAATGAGTTCGTTTTCTCAGAGATTTTAGTCAGATCGGAAGAACGGGCTTACTTGAACTAAAATTGGAACAGATAGGAAGGAGATAAATCGGAAATGAGGTTCGAAAAATGTGCCGGCCAGTCATATCGAGGTCGAAGAAGACATTTCTGAATAAAAAAACTAACCGCTGTGTGTCGGGATCAAATTAATCAGTTCGCCATCTGCAGTTGTCAGGCGAAATGGAAATTACCTTGCATGAATATCCACTCGACTTTCTCAGAAAATCATATTTCATAATTTAACATCCTTGTGTACGACAATTATAGTGAGCAAGTTGCAATTTATAAATATTTTTAATTATTTATATACGTTCGCAACAGGTTAGTCAAGTAGGAATTTGATACAAATTATATTATATGTGTTAACGCATATTATTTTATTACTTTTTGCATGCATGACAAATTAAACACAATCAAGTTTCCTGCATTGACTACTAACAATGAGGAAAGCTTATGTAGCGTAATATATGTGGTACATGGTGGTAGATGTCGTTTATTGATACGGAATTAATATCGTTTCTCATTGTATTGATACTGTATCGTATATAAGACGTAACCTAATCAAAAATATAAAATGTATTTTTATATCAATTTCTTTAATATTTAAATTGTATCGATTGAATGAAAATCGTCTGTTGTATAATATAAACACAATTGAATTAATTCCGTTGCTAAACTAACATAATATAATTTTCTTCACAATGAATTTTTTTAAAAAAATCGTCTGCACTATATTATTTCAATGAAAACGTGTTCAACATTTTACAACATAGTTGAAAAGTGTTTATATCTTTGTTCATTCTGCCTGTCTGTCCGTTCGTACTATAACTGCTGTAAAAATAACTTTATCAAAATGAAATTATAGTATATTGTTGAGACGGTCTGGGGGACATATGAGAATGTAAATGAATAATATCACCCAATTAAGTTTTGGATTGAACCCGGGTTGAAAAAGTGAAATACATTGAACCCTATGGGACCTAATTTTTCAAACATTTTTAAAGTAAAGTTAAAATTCACAAATTGCTTCGAAAGTTTAGAACATATTCAAATTATCCCATGAAATATATAAAAAAAATTTCAGCAAAATATGTTCGGTAGTTTTTTTAATAAAATTTAAAATAATAATTAGACCCATATTATATGAAGAGATCACGTGACCCACTTCAAAATAAAATATGGCATCTATATTTTTTCCCAGAGTAAAAATTGTAATTTTTAAAGTCCTTTTAAATTTATGTTTAGTGTTGCGTAAGTCCTAAAACCGCTTTATTTTTGCGTATTTTCTGTGCATATATATTCTGCACCTACACAATTATAATATTTTTGAGTTTAAATGGTCATCAAACTTCGATTATTTCTACAACGAAACATAATTTTAATGGATACAGAATGTAAACAAGTGATTGTAAGATGAGTCGTATAAGAATTGCTGAATTTTTATTTCACGCAAAATTAGTTAACTCTGGAGTCTGGAATAAAAGTGTATGAATGAAATATTCACAGCTTTTACATAGAGAGCCAGTCGATTTATATTTCGATGACGTCATTTGAATAAAGTTCATTTTTCTGGATGAAGTTTTAAGTTTTTAAGTAAAATAAATTATTGTAGCTCTGTGATAATTAAAAATATATCGTCGCTGAATGTATCGCATTTTAGAGATGTTTAAATAAAATTTCATTTCAATTGGAAAGTGTTTCATAATAAATGCTAAATGCATGATTGATCTTTATTGTTATTAATATTTTCACAACTCCTGACTCTAGAAATTAGAAACAAAGATCCAGTTACCCGCAATGAAGAAAGAATAACCATATGAAATTTGAGAGAAAAAAAATGCGTCAAAAACTATGTATTTGCATACGGAATAAATAAACAAGCTTTCAAGTTCATACTAGCGATCACTAATTACAGCAACCAGTTTTTATAACAATCTGTTCTTTTCAGCAATTACTGTATGAAGCAAATAAAAGATAACTAAAAATATGTACATTAACTATATAACTTCTAGAGTATCGTTTTTAAAACTTTACAACATAGTTGAAAAGTGTTTATTACTTTGCACATTCTGTCTCTCTGTCTGTCCGTTCGCACGATAACTACCGTAAAAATGACTTTATATCAAAATGAAATTTTAGTATGTTGTTGAGGCGGTCTGTGGGATATATGGGAATGCAAATGCATAATATCACCCAATTAGTTTTGGATTGAACCCGGGTTAAAAATATGAAATACACTGAACGCTATGGGACCTAATTTTTCAAACTTTTTTTAAGCGGATTTAAAATTCACAAATTGGTTTGAAAGTTTTAGGAAATATTCAAATTATTCCATAAAATATATAAAAAAAATATCAGAAAAATATATTCAGTAGTTTTTTAAATAAAAATTAAAATAATAATCACACCCTTTATATTAAGATATCACGTGATCATTTATGAGGAGATCACGTGACCCACTTCAAAATAAAATATGGCATCCATCTTGTTTAAAAATCGTGATTTTTAAAGTTCTTTTTAATTCATATTGAGTGTTGTGTCCGTCCTAAAACCGCTTCATTTTTGCTTAAATTATGTGCATCTACATACTGAAACAACGTAATTACAATATATTTGAGTTTAAATGATCATCCAACTTTGATTATCCAACTTTGATTATTTCTACAACGGAGACTAATTTTCACTTATGGAGAATGTAAATACCAAAAGATGTAGTATGAGTTGTATAAGAATTGCTGCATTTCTTTAACGCAAAATTATTTAGCTCATGGGAGTCTGCAATACAGCTGATATGAATGAAATATTCATTGATTTTACACAGAGAAGCAGACCCGGCCGTTCAATTGGTTGCTCGTGTCCTTAGGATGAGACGGACGGTCTGGGTCTTCAACAGAGAAGCAGACTATTTTTTCGTCTGCTTCTCAGTTCAATTAAACTCTTATGTTTTAAGACTCTTATGTGTTAACAACTTATGTTTTAAGCATAGTGTCTAATTACTTGTACCTCCATGGTCTGTACATTACTTGTACCTCCATGGAGTTTAACTGGTCATCAAACTTTGATCATTTCTACAACGAAGCCTAACTTTCAAGTATGGAGAATGTAAACACATCAAGCTGTAAGATGAGTTGTATAAGAATTGCTGAATTTCTTTAACGCAACATTATTTAGCTCTGAAGTCTGCAGTATAGGTGATATGAATTGACTTTACGTAGAAAAGCAGACGATTCCATATTATTGCTTTTTTGATGAAATTTTAAGCATGGAGTTAGAAAGTAATTTCACCTCGATGGTTTTACCTTTTTAAGTAAAATAAATTATTCTAGTATTGTGATAATTTTAAAAATACCGCCGCTGAATGAAAGGAATGGAGTAGTTTATGAATGAAATATTCACTGCTTTTATATAGAGAGCCAGGCGATTTACATTTCGATGAAGCGATTTGAATAAAGTTCATTTGTTTTCGATGAAGTTTTCAAATATAATAAATTATTGTAATATTTTGATAATTTTAAAAATATCATCGCTCAATGTATCGCATTTTAGAGATGTTTAAACAAAATTGCATTTCAGTTGGAAAGTGTTTTATAATCAATGCTTTATGCGTGGTTGATCTTTTTTTTTTCTATACTTCTGTAGTGTCAAGTTAGATTTGTAGCAAGTATAGACATGAGCATAAATAATAAACTGCCATAATTTTTGTTCAATTTGATTAATTGTAAAAATTCTATGTGAAAATGCGATCAAAAGCCCCACCCTATCCCGAATCAGAATTCACAATGCGCAGTGAGTAAATTTCTGTAAGAGTTGCCATTCTAAAAATGCATACAATGAGATAAATTCAGTTGAAAAACAACAGGTCAAATAATAATACTGATAAAGAAGAATACGATAAATGGGACAACTCTCACATGTAAACAAAAACATTCGAGATCATAAATCATAGAAACGTACACCAATAAAAAATCTGTTTTGCAATATAATGAATAGTGCAACCGTATGATAATTCTCGATGGAATCCATATTTACACAGTGACATATTCATTGTCATTAGTCTTTAAAACTAACCGCTAAGAATTTATTCACAGCCTTCTGTGTGGGAGGCCATTAAAACATGAAGCATGAGAAAATGTAAACATTGTAGAGTTTAAATTGCAGCTGAGGGATAACCAAACCAACCCGAATTGTTGCATTATTTTTTAATTTTAGATAATAAACACAAATACAACACAATAGAAGCTTGCAAATTGTAAACGTCAAAATATTATCTCAATGTGGACACTAACTTATTCGCCATTTTTATTTTTCCTACATACATAGTACGTCGGAAAGAGGATAAGCACAACTTGAGCATTTAAGCATAAATAATACAATAAGGCAGCATGCAGCGGTTTCGAGGATGCGCTGAATCCACTTCATCAGAAAACCAACCGGATCCAGCGTATCTTCGAAACAGCTGTATACTGAATTATTGTCTTATTTGTGCTCAAATAAGTTGCTCAAGATTTCCTCACAATTTTTTTTTTGTTTGTTCTTTTTTTACTTTTTTTTTTCAGCGCCGAAATTGCATGATTTTGTCGCTTTTCACTAATTTTGGAGCTCCAGTTATACGGCTCACACAACACAACTGTATTTTTATAAAACCATGCCAAAATTTACATTTCCAACTTGGTACGCCATGTTCAAAAATATATGGCAATGATTGCATTCTTATATTCATGCGAATAAGGGTTTTCAGACATGAAACATAAGAAAAATAATCTCAAGAACAGACTTATTGTTGAACACCTTCCTTTTCTCTTGAGAATCACCCCCTCCCCCCCCCTCACAGTGTAACTCAGATTATGCAAAACAGAAAGAGTAACTTACCAGATGTCTCTATCTTCTACCCAGATACGACAGCGATAGCGACTTGCCATATGTATATCTTACCGATTGTCAAAAATTGTGCAGTGTCTTGGTTAAAATATAAACTCAACCATGGGCATATTTAGGGGGGGGGGGAGTCACGGGGGTGCCAAAGCATCCCACTAGAAAATTGTTAATTTACTTAAAAAGCCAATATGAGAGAAGAAAAAGTCAGATAAATGTTTTTTTTTTGGAATTAGAACATCCAAACACAACTGTGTGTTTTCCCCACGTGTATATTAATAAAAAACAATTTAAACTTATACCTAAATGGAAAACTTAAGATTATTGCATTTGGTATGTTTGTGAATGTCCAATTTGCTAGTTTAGTTACTCCGTCTCCAGGAAGGTTTGAATTCCATTATGAAAGGGGGACTATTTTGTAAAAGTGGTACACACTAATTTTTAAAAATTGGTGCATAGTAATTTTTAAAAATTGGTGCATACTAATTTTTAAAAGTTCTATACACACTAATTCTTCCGGCCACACAATTTGTTACCATAAACCCCTGGGTTGGTCGTGTGGTCTGGGCCTTCAACACACTAATTCTTAAAATGTGATATTCATACCATCTATTCAAATTCACTTTGTAACAATACATATTTCAAGGTTGATAGTAAACTCGAAATTGTGAATGCCATCAATTTTAGCACCCCCCCCCCCCTGGAAAAAATCCTGCATACGCCCAATGAACGCAGCACTACTCAAACAGGTATAAATGCATGCACACCCTTATGGGGCTACTAATCCAATGTGGATTCTATCTCCATAACAAAATTAGAAATTTTGTAGAACAATAAAATTTAGAAAATCAGGTAACTAATTCTAGAGGAATAAATGCACTTAAAATGCATAATGCTTACCTGTTGACTTTGTCTTCAATCTAACAACATATGCCTAATTACATTTTAAACCACCATTTGGCAATTAGCAGGGTAGCTCTGCCATCGTGAACTCAGTTGGTAGAATCCATTTTACACAGTTAAAATTTAATTAAAATGATATTTACGTCCATAGTGAGACATTAATGAGTCGTATAATTGTCGACAAAATCATTTATTAGCACGTGTCTAGATTATGTAACTTCATATATTTATTCCCATATAATTTTATAATTAATATATATTACTTTCCTTATATACATCGTATAATGTATAAGAAAAGTATTGTGACGGGGTCGAAAATTCGAATTCGAGTTTTCGACGGGAGAGCACGTTTCAAGCATACCTGATCACGAATCGAACATTTTTTAGGTGATGTGTGTGTGTGTGTGTGTGTGAAAGTATATGTGTATGTCAGTAAGTTTGTGAAAACGATATCTCACGAACGAATGGAGCGATTCGAAAGAAATTTGGTACAAAAATTACAATCCGTGAATACTAGAAACCTATTGTTTTTAAACACAATCAAATGTTCAGACCCCTCCCCCCTAAATTTTCGAGTGAAATTTTGAAAAAAACATCAAAAAATCAAAACCTTTAATGAAGTTACGCAAATAGACATTTCTTATGCAATGTTTCCTTAGAAAACGATTGAAAATCTTTAGAACGCTAGCATGAACCGTTCTCAAGATATTGCACATTTTCCAAATAAATTTATCCAAAAATCCCATAAGTTAAAAAAAAAATTAACTATTGAGAAACATGTTCACTTTTCATATGTAATACCATGCGATAAATTGGGTGACATCATTCTCGTGGATCTAGCTCGTTCCATTCATGAAAAAAGATACTTTGAGTAATACTTTTGTATTTAAACGCCAATAGTCATTTAACTGCTATAAGAATAACTTATTTCTCCGTCCATAACATTTGGCGCGATTTTGGAGACGAATTTGGCGGAATGTCGTCAACTTGGCGACTTTTTTAAATGTTGCCAAATTAACAAAAATCTCGCCAACTGGATAGAAATGACGCTAAATCAATGAAAATGACGCTTAATTGACGAAAATTCAATATCTTGGAAAGAATATAAGTATCTACTATAAGAATAACCTATTTTTTACTGTAAAAGTAGTAAATTCATTGCATTATATAAGGAAAGTCATGTGCTGCCCACATCAGATTTTTTTTAAGGTTATTAACCTTCATAAATGAAACATTTGATGGTTATCTCATCAATACTGATTGATCATCATAAAAATAATAGAACACATATTGAAATTAATTATTTAGGCAAATTTTTATATTACATATTCTACACATTTTCAACCTCTACATATTAGGGCTGTTTATACCCAATATCTATTAAAATGTTTGTCTAGATATATTTTAATATTTGGCTTATAGATTTTTTAAGTACCTTTTATCTTTGATTATAGATATATATATATATATATAAATATATATATATAAATTTGTCTAAATAATTAATGTCAATAATGTGTTCTATTATTTTTATGATGATCAATCAGTATTGATGAGATAACCATCAAATGTTTCATTTATGAAGGTCAATAACCTTTAAAAATATATATTAATTATAAAATTATATGGGAATGAATATATAAAGTTACATAATCTAGACACGTGCTAATAAATGATTTTTGTCGACAATTATTCGACTTCCAACTGAGTTCTCGATGGCAGAGCTACTCTGCTAATTACCAAATGGTGATTTAAAATGGAATTAGGAATATATTGTTAGATTGAAAACAAAGTCAGTAGGTAAGCATTATGCATTTTAAGTGCATTTATTCCTCTATAATTAGTTACCTGATTTTCTAAACTTCATTGTTCTACAAAATTTCTATTTTTGTTATGGAGATAGAATCCACATTGAATTAGTATCCCCATATAAAGGGTACCGTGCCAAGATGCGTACAGAGTCATCAGATCTAGTATTCAACCTTCAGAGCCGAGAAAATAATTTTAGCTATTTTAAGGCTGGTCGATTCGAGTTTGTCTTCATCTCTGTCCATCCGTTATTTCCTTTACTTAACTTCGTCATAAAATAGATTTTTAGCGTTCATCTTCGTTGTTAATCTTAACATTGTCGTTATTTAGTTTATGGAGAATAGTCCTTTTTGAATATCTTATAAAATCACATCAAGGAGTGAAACCGGCTCGAGCCGGTAGCCCTAAATCCACCGCTCTTGCAGTAGTTCAGAAGAGTGTCACGGTTGCTGAGTAACCTCTTCATTGCTAGGAGCCCAGAGGTCGAAACTAATTGTTTGCCACTCGCTTTTTCTTCAAGAGCGTCGAATGTTCTCAATCATGATGTTCGCTTGAAGGATTTTGTAAACGGGGAAACTAGAAGGCTTGCTATTTTTATTTTATTTTGAAGCTCTTGCTTAATAATATACATTATATGATCAAAAGTATCCGGACACTTTGGATGTTAGAATGTTTTTCGAATTTCTAAACAAATACTTGGCGAAGTGTTCTGCAACTTTGGCGATGTGAAGAACATGCTTGAACGCACACTTTCCAGTAAAGTTTCGGTGACTTGTGCATTTAGGGGACCACCAAGATATATAAAAAGGGAAAAAATCTATTTGATCACTCTGTATCGTAAAAAGTTTGAAATGATTTGAAACTTAAAAAAAAAAAAAACCGTATATTCATGAAGCTATAAACATTTCTTTAAAAAAGAAAAATGTTTTGTTACATGTTTTTTGCTTACAATATCCATAGGTTTCAATTAAATTTCACGAAACTTACAGAACATTTGTCAGTGTCCAAGAAAAACATTATACTTCAATTGAAAATTAAAGCATTGAATTTACGATGAGATATAAGCATTTGAAGAAACCAAGATTTTACTGCACAGGTGCGAAACATTGCAATAGTTTTCTTTCATGATTTTGTAGTGAATAATGTAGGGCAACTTCTATTAAAAAAATCTACTGGAATATCGTGAAAATTCACAACGATACTCTGACTCTCTGAAAGTACCCGGATGATAAGGGGGTTTACACAAATTGACATTTTACAAATTAATCGAACACCCCTGCTCTGAAAATTAACTAGTCCAATTTTATGCAAATAAGGATCAAAAGTTTCCGGACATCCCTGATCATTATTTCCATAAATTTGGACTAGTTCATTTTCAGAACAGGGGTGTCCGATGAATTTGTAAAATGCCAATTTAGGAAAAAACCCTTATCCAGGTACTTTCAGAGAGTCAGATAAAAACTGATCACTATATCGTCGATATCTTTGTGAATTTTCACGATATTGTAGTGGATTTTTTTTATAGAAGTTGCCCTACATTATTCACTACAAAATCATGAAAGAAAACTACTGCAATGTTTCGCCCCTGCGCAGTAAAAACATAGTTTCTTCAAATGCTTATATCTCATTCATTACATTAATTTTCAACTGAAGTATAATGTTTTCCTTGGACGTTGACAAATGTTCTGTAAGTTTCGTGAAATTTGATTAAAGCCTATGGATACTGTAAGCAAAAAACATGTAACGAAATTTGTTTTTTTGTTTTTTTTTAAGAAACGTTTATATCTTCATGAATATACGTTTTTGTTTTACGAAAATACTTATACACATTTGAACAAAGCTAGTTAACTATTTTGTGAAAGTTACAAATAATTCCCCAGCTTTTTATAATACAGGGTGATCAAATATATTTTTACCCTTTTTCAATATCTTGGTGGTTCCCTAAATGCACAAATCATCGAAACTTTACTGGAAAGTGTACGTTTAAGTATGTTCTTCACATCGCCAAAGTTACAGAACACTTCGCCAAGTATTTGTTTAGAAATTCGAAACACATTCTAACATCCAAAGTGTCCGAATATTTTTGATCATGTAGTGTATGTCTGATAAAATTCTTTAATCACGACAATCCTGAAAGAATTTGAATCGCTTTGTCTAAAATAGAACACATAGGTTTTGTACTTACGTGATCGTAAACTGTGGCAAACAAGGAACACAGAGCGCAGGAGGAATTTATTTCCTGTAAAAAATGAAAATACATATGATTAGATTGTGGTATAAGGATTAATTGGAAGTTTTACAATATACTTTCTTCATGCAGTCAGAAACTAGTCACTTATTTAATTAATAAATAAAGACACATTAATTTAATGTCACCTTTTAATAGAGAAATAAAAAATATAAATATAAAAATAACATGAAATTGACGTCTGGATATACATATGACGATATAATTATGACACAGGATTGGATATAAATATGTCTGGATATATGACGTCCGGATACAGATATAAATATGACATAAAATTCACGTCTGGATATAAATATGACATATGACGATATAAATATGACATTAATTGGATATAAATATGACTGGATATATAACGCCTGGATATAGATATAAATATGACATGAAATTGACGCCTGGATAGCATTTAATTGAAAATTGGACCATGTGGCTCTACACTCTACTTTCTCAAATTACTGCAAGTTTTAAAGTATGTTTCAGTTGTATTTATATCGGAAACGGTGTTGCTGAATGTACTCAAATTTTTACCAACCAATTCGGCCGGTACAGCTAATTTTTTACTGGCTACCTACTAAAACATACAGGCCAAATAAAATGGAATCAAAACGGGAAAACAAACAAGGATAATTAATTCCACCATCCCCAACCCTGATGAACCATGATATCAATTTTTTCCTTCGTTTGGAAATACGGATTAGGGTCAGCCTCGTCATTGCTTCAGCCTTAAAAATTGTCAAGTTCCCTCAAAAAGTCTGGTTTTCATAATGACGCGTGGTTTTAAAATTTTACAAGTCATTTTCAAAATTTTAGTAGTCATTTGGCGACTGGCGAACGAGATTCAGCACTGATAAAGTCACCTTCGAAATGCACTGATAAAGTTACGCTAAATAGTTAATTCTGTTCTAGGGTGCTGAAAGCGTACATT
Organism: Amaurobius ferox; assembly: GCA_951213105.1. NCBI lineage: Eukaryota > Metazoa > Arthropoda > Arachnida > Araneae > Amaurobiidae > Amaurobius > Amaurobius ferox. The sequence goes on along the minus strand of OX578140.1, from coordinate 42,841,131 downwards.
CGAACTTTATATCGAATTTTCAATTCCTTGCCGATTAATTCCCTCTAGCAGGGACGACCTGGGAGTTTACGCCCAGAATCTGCCAGGTGGCAATTCCTTTCTTTAACCCCCTTACAATAGGCGGGTTCTCCCTATACTTACACTATGACCGAATCGCTCAAAATGTTGTTACATTTTGCTAACTCCATCGCAAAAATTGCAGCTGTTTCTGCCAAATACCACTACGACCACATATTTTAGACAATTTTCGTTCAACTTGTTTACAACTAATCTCTCGAAAACATAACAATTAACAAAATGTGTGTCGCTCATCTGGATACACTACTACGCTATTTATCTCAATGTCGAAGGCCCGGAGCTTTGACCCAAAAATAGAGAACTTCGCAGCCTGCCTCCTTTATTTAAATGCATGGACAATCCATCACACTCATTGCAAACACAGGCGATGAAAATAAGACTTAATTCAGGAAAAACAAGCTTCAGTATAATGAAAATTCCGCGCTTAGATAAAATTTTCCACCGGAACACGCTGGAGTTATTGTGTTCCTAATAGATTTTTATATCATGTAAGACCATAAATCCTTAATTGTACTACCCTTATAACATTACAATTCGTTCATTTTCTATTCACGAGAAAATTAACTGGATTGTGCCTCAACTCAACTATCACATACCAGAATCCAATTTTAGTAGTTTTTTTTTTAATTTTATAAGAAAATTTTCAAAAATCGGTATCAACGGTCCAAATGATTACAGTTGTGTCGTGTAACCCTTCACTTTAAAGGGCTTAAAAAAATATGTCTATTGATACCATACTTGACACTGTAGCCCCCCCCCCCCCCGGGGAGGGTGGAGGGGAATTAAAGCTAATGACGTCACGAACAAAATAATTGTATCGTGGCTATTTTTCACAACAATGATTGAAACTATTAAGTCTCGTGATCATTGAGCTATAAATAAACCCTTTTATGCAAGACTATATCAAATTATGCCCTATGCTGCCATGTTAAAAAATATATAATTTCCAATAAATTTCAAACTTTCCGCTCTAAATAAAAAAAAATTCTATCTAGTTCTAGATATTTTGATAATAAAGCCGGATATAAAGTTTCATGAAAATCCATTAACCTTTTGCTTACGGGTGGGAGAGCGTCCATTCCAAACGAAGAACCTCTCAAAAAGGCAGGTATTTGACATACCCTATCCCAAACAGTTCGATCCCCCTTTGCAGACATTGGCGTCCACGCCAATGTTTTAGAGATTCTTCGTTTGGGATGGACGCTGTCCCACCCGTAAGCAAAAGGTTAATATTTGTGGCCGCTAAGAAAACGACCACAGACAGATATCATTCCAAAAAGAGTCAAAAAACGTTCAGGAGGTCTTTAAACAAATATTGGCATCAAAATCTCGAATTCGAAAATTTTTGTGAAAACAATACTTTCTCCATACTATATTACATAGTACAAGAAAGTAAAAAAATCAAACTAAATGAAAATATTCAATATCACATGTTTAATGGGTGATTGTTATAATTTCATTCGGGCCCTCCTCAGGACCAATGCCCAGCGATATTGGGTACTGAGAACTTATAAATGATATTAAGTATTGTACTATATTTTATACTTTATAACAAACATATTGCTGTGGACAGCTATTGTCAAGGATAAAATCCATAAAAACAAAATCAACGTTCTCGGTATACAAACATCTTACCCGAATCTGTGCATCGCTAATATCAAGTGTACGGACTGACATTGACTACTTACGTAAGCAAAATCGATGACAGATCTCACATTAACTAAGCGTGTGGTCTAAAGTATACATTTCTTGGGAAATTTTTAATGTCTAATTTTTACGGTGCATTTCTAATGCTTTTGCTTTTATAATTTTTTTTACGAAATTCACGGCAACCGTTGGTCCACAAGTTCAGGATTTTTTTTTTTTACGTGGCTCTTTACACAATAAGGTTGGACAACCCTGTGATTTGAGCAACCCTATAACTTCATGATTGAAAATGTTCGCCTATTTTGCATTCTTTTCAAGATAGGAATGAATTCTAACTTCTTCAATTCACCGTTAGAGGAGCTGCAAACTTTCTCAATCGATAGTGCATAGCCGCTTTCCTATGAGTAGACAGACCGTCCTTCCACAGCTTTAGCTACAACAAACACTTGAATCAAAAGTTGGGTGGCCATTCTTGGGATGCCAAGTAATTTGTGTGGGAATCCTGTATATGCAACTAAATAAAGTGCAAACAATAAAAAAAAAAATCTGATGTGGGCAGCACACGACTTTCGCTGCAGACTTATATTCACGTTATCTTTATTTTAATTAAATTTATTTCACTTTTAATTCAATTTTCGTTCTCATTTGATAATTGGACTCATTTTCAATCAAAGGTGGCGTAGAGAAAATACGAAAAAACTAAAATATCCCGAGAACGGCTAGTCCTAGTGTACTAGAGTTGATCTTATTCTTTTCGTTAAAAATTACGTATTAAACAAGCATTTAATGGATATATTCGAGCATACGTAGTTTTTTTGACGATTTTTGCGGACCATTTTGCAAAAAACGGCAGGTTATTTTTTTCCGAATCGTACCAAAATCTAATCAGCACTAGGGTGTTCCACAAGTGACTTATCTACCGAATTTTGTGAAATTCGGTCCATTCGTTTTTCAGCTAGAGTGGATACAAGCTTTTGCGGGCCATTTCGCAAAAAAAAAAAAGCTGGTTCTTTTGTCCCGAATCGTACCCAAATCTAATCAACACCAGATTCGCCCACAAGTGACTTACCTACCAAATTTTATGAAATTCGGTCTATTAGGTTTTTAGTTAGAGTGGATACAAAATCTGCACAGACAGACAGACACACAGGCAGACACAAAGACAGACACACACAGACGTCACTCTAAAATTAGTTTATTCATATTCCAGAGGTCTCGAAACGTGTAGATCCGACGTGTAGAGTTGCGATTTTCGGCATGATTCCAATACTTTCCCTACTTTCCCTATACATTACCATGTATTGCAGGGAAAGTAATATAACCTCAAAAGTCTAGAAAATTCAATTTCATCCAAATCCAAAATAAGATAAGAGCTCAAAAATGTATCCGACATTTGAACATGAGAATGAACTTCAAGTAAATCACATCAAATCCCAAGAATGAATTTCCTGAAAATATTCGATGTTTCTAAACCTCCCACGTTTAGTGAATGAAAGGGAGAGGGCAATAATCGATATTTGCGAGAATTTAAAAAGAAAAACATCAAACAAGGTGGAATGTTTTTTTGAAAAGAATGTTTCGTTTGAATGGAGTAGTAATTTCAGTCAAACGATTACGATTTATTTAACTTCGGATGTCGAAAAGCAAATAATTAATTCAAGGCGTACTGATAAAAAAATAAAAATAAATAAATAAACATAAAAATATCTTAAATGTTTAGTACCACTCTATTTTCTCACACATTGCTTAAGGGGCCAATGGCCCTACCGTGCTGAAAACACCGGTTCTCGTCAGATCACCGAAGTCAAGCAGCATCGGGCGCGGTTAGTACTTGGGTGGGTGACCACCTGGGAACACCGCGTGCTGTTGGCATATTTCGGGCGCGGTAGCCCGGTGGTTTGCGCGCTACATTTGCACGCTGCCACAACTGCCGCCGTGTTCGTGCGGAGTACGATCACATTAAACATGTGGGTCCGTAAGTCCTTCCGAGAGGTTGGTGGTAGGAGAAGGAGGGTACGGTCCCTGTGGATTCCTCCCCCACTGAATTCCGGTCTAAATTGGGTGGCACTTCCTGGCCGTCCAAACAGTTACCTTACACCTTTCTGGTAGGTCGGACGGTCTGGGTCTCAACAACAACACATTGCTTAAGGGTACAAGTATCATAACCAGCATCGGAATGTTAAAAATGCATATTTTATTAGTTATAGTTCGTACGTTATTTTAAAATGTATTTTATAATAAAACTTTCGAATTGGCAACAGGTCTACCACGTACATGAATAAAGAGACATCTGATTGATTTCTTTTAATAAAAGGGGTTCTTAGAAAGCCCTTAAGCACAGCCAATAACTTTGAAAGGAAATATTCATAAATGTACAAGTTAGGTCTATCTGTAATAAAGCGGCAATGTCCTATCGAATAAAAGTGATTGCAGCGCCCCTAGTACAGAATTTTAAAATCTAAAGAACTCAGCAACAAAGCAAAATAGACTAAAAAGCAAATTACAAAATTAGACAGCATTGTCTAATTAGTAGAAATCAGCCATAAAACTATTACAGAAAGCATTTATTTGACACAATATGGCTATTGGCGATTTTTGCCTTCCATATATACGCTCTGTGAGTTCCTGGCGTCAATTCTTACTAAATAGACAATACTCTACAATTTTTAATTAGCTTTTTTCGTTTATCCCATTTTACTTTGTTGCCAAGTTCGTTATCCTGACTTTTTAAATTCTCCGCTAGGGGGGGGGGGGGTCCTTTTATTCGATCGGGCATAGTAACTTTACGATAGACAGACCTAACGTATACACTTATGAACCTTTTCTTACAAAGTTTTCGAGGTGTTTAAAGGATTTTTGAAGAAACTCTGTTTCAATATGCCATTTATATCCATAACACAGTAATACCACCCCCTTCTCCGCATAGACAATTACTATCGTTTCGAAAATTATATCTATATAGGAAATACTGTTTAATAGTTTCAAACTTCGAGTAATTCCAGTTTGAGCAATTACTCAACATTCTGACACGTTCTTGTTTTAACATCAGAGACATGACTAGTATTAAGAGCTGAAGGGCCAAGACGGAGTTCAGATATCAGAACAAAACAATTTTTTCCTGAAAAACGTTATTGAAAAATAAAGGTACTTTATAGTTATTATAGCATTATACGTATTAAGTTATTTATGATTAATTAAGCACAATTTTATGATAAATATGAAAGCAATTTTACACAAAATATCAATTAGCTGAAAAACAGTGAATAGTGTTACGACATATCCTCTAAAATCTTGGGCTTGGGTGTACTCTCGGGATACAACAATTAGTCCAAAGTTATGGTTAACTAACATTTATATTTAAAAGCACAGTAAACCGTAAACACTAAAACAAGAACAATATACAGCAAATAGCTCGATAACTATCTTACAAGACCGCTAAACAACAGTCACATACAATAGAATAGCAATTAAATGCTCAGCTAATTCACAAAATAGCGGATAATATTCTCAAAACACTGACGTATCTCACAATTCAATTTAGCTCATATCACGTCAACTGCTCTCCAACTGAGCGATGACTCCTTCCATACACTCTCCGTAGATATCTCAAAAGAGGGCTCAAATCTCCTAGACTATTCGATGTTTCGAGAAAGTTCTAGTACATTCAAAAAGTCGCCAGATTGGCGGTAAATCGCCACATCTGTCAACACCACCCAGAAAGGTAACATATAGCAACCCCTTTTGACTTGGTTTAAAGCCATTTCTAAATTCGATAAATAACACTGTTTATTAATTTTATTAGGACGTAGGGTCTTTGTGCTGTAGTTCCGGCGAAAAGCCTGGTCGTCGCCGAGGGTTGAACAGCCACACTTTGTCGCTCTCCTGAAATTGCTTTTCATTAGCTTTAACATCGTACCGGGTCTTCAATCTATTGTTATCAATGTTGATCCTTTCACTAGCGGAACAATGTACTTTCTCCAACCGTTCCTTCTACCGTCCGACCTACTCGAAGGTGTAAGGTATCATTTTGGACGGCCGGGAAGTGCCACCCAATTTAAATCGGAACCAAGTGAAGGCGGCATCCACAGGGACTGTACTCACCTCCCCCTATCACCAACTACTCTGAAAGACTTATGGACCTACATATTTAACGTGCTCCAACTTCGCATGAACACGGGGACAATTTGGGCAGGGCCAGAAATCAAACGCGTGTCGTCCGAGTGCAATCCATTGGGCTGTCCCACCCCTCAAACCGTGGGGCGCGGTAGCCCATTGGTTAGCGCGCTGGAGTTGCACTCGGTAGGCCCGGGTTCGATTCCAGCCACTGCCAAAACTGCCGCCGTGTTCATGCGGAGTACGATCACGTTAAACATGTGGGTCCGAAAGTCCTTCCGAGAGGTTGGTGGTAGGGGAAGGAGGGTACGGTCCCTGTGGATGCCTCCCCCACTGGGTTCCGGTCTAAATTGGGTGGCACTTCCCGACCGTCCAAACAGTTACCTTACACCTTTCTGGTAGGTCGGACGGTCTGGGTTTCAACAACAACAACCCCTCAAACCGTGCCTGTAGATTTTGCACATATTCATCAGGCGACGAAGGAGCATGACATGGTCTTCTAAGTATTAGCATACATGGTAATCGTAGATCCCGGCCAAACAGCATTTTTGATGGAGAATGGCAAGTCGATTCGTGAACAGCACTTCTGCGAGCCAGCAGGAACAATGGTAGGTGGCGGTCCCAGGTTTGCTGGTTTCTGGATACGAATATGGAGAGATGATTAAGTATCGCTCTCTTGAATCTCTCTACCATGTCGTCCGATTCAGGATGAAGAGGATTAGATCGAGTTTTGCCCATTCAGAGTAGTTTGCACAGTCCCGTAAATATGTCAAAGTTCGTCCCTTAATCAGGATGAATGAGTTGTTGAGGCCCAGACCGTCCGACCTACCAGAAAGGTGTGGAAACCCCAGGCCGTCCGACTCGTCCAGAGGACTTGAGTAACAAAGTGGACGACCGGGAAGGTACCAGAAAGGTGTTGAAGTGTTGAAAACCCAGACCACACGACAGACCCGAAGGTTTACTGTAGCTAAGTGTGTGGCCGGGAACTTTATTTTAGATTCAAAACATTACAAAACAGGTTAAAATTGCAAGGAACTATATAAACAGCACAACAAAACAAACCACATAAACAAAACCAACTACAAAAACAAAACAAAAACCTCCAGCAAAAAAGCGACACCTCAGGGGGGTCCAGAGAGCAGAGAAAAGGTTAAAAGCAGAAGAGGCTCCCAGACTGATTATGTAATTTTATTAGAAATTTCTCTCGCTATGAGAACACAGTTTTTGATCTTGTTAATAGAAGTTTTGTTGGAGCAGACACTCGAGAACCAGGCCGCGGAATTTCCAGCAGAAGGTTTAGAAAGGTGGAAAGATTTTGTAAGGGGACAAGTGAAAACATAGTGGTCTGCGTCACCATAGGATCCGCAAGTACAGCATGAGGTTGTTTTGTGTTTAAAAAAGTATAAGTAATCGAGGAATGGGCCGTGGCCCGTAATAAAGTAAACAAGATATTTATTTGTTATGTGGGTATTAAAGTTAACATTCGGGAGAAATTTTAATATTCTAGCTGGATCGTGGTTTCTGGGGGAAATATAATCATTTAAATAGTTTTGCCAAGAATTTAGGATGTCGAGTTTACAGTGTTTCTTTAATAAGGAATATGGAAAAGGTATAGAGGTGGGGGTGCCGGAAGAGGTAGCAAGTTTAGCATTTGTATCGGCGGCCTCGTTACCCGAGATGTCTGAGTGGGCCTTGACCCAACAAAGGTTGATTAAATGTTTATTAATATTAGCTTCAAGTTTAATTTTGGACAGAAAGTCAGATTTGTTTCTAATAGATTTAAGGGCCGAAATAGAGGATTGACTATCTGAAAAGATGTTAATTTTGAAATTATTAGAAGATGCCCATTTGATAGCAAAGTGGATAGCGGCGATTTCCGCCTGAAAAACTGTGTTCCCAAGGTTGAGTTTGAAAGTAAAGGTGTTTTCTAACGTGTCTTTATTAAAAATGCAAATAGCATAACCAATTTTGTCGTCAATGGCAGAGCCATCGGTGTAAACATTGATATAAGAAAAGGTGGAGGGAACAAGAGGTAAAAGGTTAGCAATACGAAGATGGGGGGGGATAAGTGAAGAGGGAGAATTAAAATCGAAGTTTGAAGGGGAGGGGAGGGACGGATCAGTAAAAAGGTTATTCCGGAGTTTCCAAAAATTATATTTTTTATATTGAGTATTTATAACAAAATGTATGGGAGGGATACCAGTTAAAGAATATAGAGAAATGTTGGAAGTAATCCGAAAACCAGAAGAAATTTTTAGAAGAAAAATCCTTTGGAGAAATAAAAGTTTTTTGACCTGAGCCCCAGTCAAAGCTTGTCCCCAAATTTCCGCGCCGAAAATGATAATCTTTTCGATAACCGAAAGATACCAGGTTTTTAAAAAGGATTTATCTATTCCCCAATTATTGCCAGTAACCCGCCCAAAGGTACTGGCAAACTTAAAACATTTCTCTCTAAGGTTAAAAATGTGGGAACTCCATTTAAGATTATCATCGATTGTTAATCCAAGAAAGGTTAATTGTCTAGAAGTTTGAATTCTGTAATTTTGAATTTTAAAGGAGGGACGCTGTCTAATTTTTGATCTGTTTTTGTTAAAAACTATGGATTTGCATTTTTCTGGGGCAATAGATAATTTCAAACTTGAAAGAGAGGAGGAAATGAGATCAAGAAGGTTATTGGTATTTAAACGGAATGATTTAAGGCTAGAGGAGTAAGTGACCACCGCGAGATCATCCGCAAAAGCCTGAAGGTGATATAGATCATTGTTCAGATTAAGAATATCATTAAAATAAATACTCCACAGGGAGGGCGATAAAACCGAGCCCTGTGGAGCACCCATGGAAATAAATTTGTTGATAAGGGAAGTACCAATGGAAAGGGAAATTTGTCTGTTTGAAAGATACGAAAAAATAAAATGTTGAAAAGTAAGGGGAAGATTAATTTTTGTAAGAGCTAAAGGTAAAATGTTCCAATTGAGACTATCAAAAGGCTCCGCAGATGTCTACGGTGGTCAAGGAAACAAAATGTTTAGATTTATGTGATGAAACCGTTTCAATCAGCCCGAGAGCGGCGTCCTCACAACTGGACAGTTCTTTAAAGCCAAATTGGAGAGGATGGAGAGCTCCCGCGGAAGAAAGCCAAAAATTAAGTTTATTTACAAATATTCTTTCAAGGATTTTTCCAAAGGTGGGGAGGAGGCAAATAGGTCTATAAGAGGAGCAGAGAGAGGGATCCTTTCCGGGTTTGTTGAAAAATAAGATATTAGCATTTTTAAGACAGGAGGGAAAATGACAGAATTTGAAACAGAGGTTTATAATTTTGGATAGGAGAGAAGGGAAAGATTTATATAGATGTTTCCAAATTGTGAAATCCAAATTATCAAGGCCCGGTGCCTTGCCATTTTTTAAATTTTGAAAGACAATCAGAAGCTCTTCATCCGAAATAACTCAAAGACCCTCAGATGGCAAAGTGAAGGACGGAAAATTCATGAAGTCCTTATCTTCTTTAAAATGATGGTCCAACAAGCGTCTCATTTTTTCATCATGGGAGAGGGAAGGAGAGTCTGGAAAGTGAAGGTTTATATCGTTAAATTTTTTATGTTTGTGGAAAGTAAATTTGAAAAGGGATCCGAAAGTTTCACTGCATTTAGAGCAAAAGGATTTCCAGGAGTCAAATCTTGTCTTTTTTATCATTAATTTGTACTTTGCTCTGTTAAGTTTATATATAATCAAGGCAGCCGAGATTTCGGACTGGGGAGCGGAGTTCCTCTCGAGTGACTTAATTCTTTTATAGAGGGCTGTAACAAAGTTTCTATGTTTCGACAGATCCTTATTCCTCCAAGTAAAATTCCTAATTGTTTTTGATTTCTTCTTCCTAATATGTTTAATTGCACAATTTTGCGTTATATTTATGAATGTATTAAAAAATGTATCCAAGGAATGAGTATCACCGATGTTGTCCAATAGGGAATTAAGTAAATTAAGGTTTGATTTGAAATTATATATAAATTTGCCGATTCCATAACGTGTTTTCAGATAAAAAGAATTAGGAGAGGGGGAAACTAAGTTAAGAGTAATTTTTATATATTTATGATCGCTAAGGGTGTCACTCGAAAGGACCTCCCAGCAATGTAAAGAATCAAACAATGAATAATTTAACAGGGAAAGGTCAGGAAAGCCATTACCAGAGTGAGAGACGAAGGTTGGACCACTGTTTTTATCATTACAGATTAAAAGGTTGTTGTTGAGGCAAAAATCAATCATGTCGAGACCTCTCTGGTCTGTGAACCCATATCCCCACATCCGAGCTCTGGCGTTAAAGTCTCCCAAAAGGAGAAAATTAGAGGTTAAATAATCAAAAATTTCTATTTCTGAAAGTAATGTATTAAAATTGTCGTGGGGAGGAAAGTAAATGCTAGCCAGATTAAGGGGGGGGGAGATGGGGAAGTAAAATTTCAACAAAGATTGAAGAAGAGGATTTATATTTGAAGTTGACAGTAAGAGAGGGATTAAAAATTAAAATAACTGCCTTTTGGGAGGCAGAAATAAACTGTCGAATTCCAGGGGGAGGAGAAAGAATGTGGTTTCGGTTAATATAGGGTTCTTGGAGGCATATAAAATCGATTGAGTTATCAATTGCGAATTTAAAAGCATTTGAATGGGCACAAAGGGAATGATTAACATTAATTTGTAAGCCAGAAATGGTCATAATTAAGAAAAAAAATAAGAAACTGGAAGACAAAAGGACAAAGCTCGGAGGGAGGGAAAACACAATAAAAGGTGAATACAACTCGGAAAAACAAAGTAATATATAAATACACTAAAAACACCAAAAGAACACATAACTATATACAAGGAGGCAAAATAATCAAGCTTCCCTCTGAAGGGAGCGGATTTTAGCCATTTCAGCCATATACGTGCGACAGTTCTTTCTGTCATGAGTGTTATGGTATATATCGTAATTGAGTCTAGGATTACCGTCATTGGAAGTTGTGCAGTTGACACAGATTGGCGATGATTTAGCTGAACACTCTCTAAAGGTATGTCCAGGACGCGTGCAATGGCTGCAGTTGCCAATGGGATAATGACAAAAGTTTGCAACGTGCCCGTATCCCTGGCACTTATGGCACATTTTCAGAGAGATGTATTTTTTCACCGAAAAAGACCTGAAATGGTGAAATAGTTTTTTTGAGTCTAGAATGCGATTTGCTGAAGGAAGATCCACCAGGAAAACCCAATTAACACAACCGGACCTGGTCTTGAAGTTTTTGATAATACGAATGTCTCCAGATTTCAAGGTAGTATGATTGAGGCATATAAGTGCTTTAACATTCTCTTCAGAAAAGTCTGAAGGGATGTTGAAAATAATAAGAGCTTGCCGACGGTCTTCTTGAAGTTTAAAAGTGAATTTTTCTTTAATGTTGGAGTTCTGGAAGATGGGCAATAGAGTTTCAGGATGAGATTCTTTGCAGGTAACTTTTAGAGTTCCATTAGGGAGAGTCGAAATGTTTTTTATATTTACTCCCTGGGGACAGGAGAGCGAGAAAAGATCCTTTTTAAGTTGTTGATTGCCTTTAGTCCTGTCTCTGCCCTGAAGGAGGATACTTGAATAAAGTCTGTTGCCAGCAGGATCAACAGAAGGGAATGAAGAAGAAGAAGAAGTTGAAGTGCCTCCAAGCGGAGCAGTTTTCCTAATAGTTTGTTGAACAGAGCTCTTGATAATTTGTGGGATCTCTTTAATAATTGAAGATGATAGATGGTTCTTGATAATCAGTGGGATCTCTTTAGAAATAGATGAAGAAAAGTTTTTAAGACTATTGTCTATTTTATTTTGAAAAGATGAAAGGTTTTCATTGATAGATTTGGAGAGAGATTCCAATGCAGCTGTGTCCGCCAGTCGAGAGCGTGGAGATGGCAAGGAGGAGGAAACATTACTCTCCAGAGTATGACACGAGATCTTAATATCTTTGAATTTATCTTCAGTATAGAGTTTCTGAGTTGCGTTAAGTTTAATATTTTTGGCTATATATTTTTCCAGTCTAGAGATGTTCAGAAGGATCCTGGCAACATGCTCGTTATTTATGTTGATCTGTGGAAATTCAAGGACTGTGACATTCGAACCAGGGCTGGAAGCTGCCGAAGGAGCAGGAGTTGCAGAAGGATCATCAGGCCTGAAGGAAGAAGTTGGAGCAGGAGAAGATGGAATAACTGGAGAAGAGGAAGAGCCAGCAGCAGCAGGAGAGGAAGGAGACGAAGGAAGGACCGGCGGAGAAGGAAAGACTGGCAAAGTGGAATGAGGAGGTTTGCTGGCCGGGAGAAGAACTCTTGAAGTAGCTGGTTTAAGCATGGCAGTAGACATTGGTTTAGTAGATGGTATACTAGGTTTAGATGATGGGTTAGAAACTGGATTGGTATATGTTTTAGTTGTTTTCGAGGATCCAAACGGTGCAAGAATTGTAGAAGATGTTGAAGGTTGAGATAAGATGGACTGTCGAGGAAGACGAGGAGGCAGGATGGAATGAGAGAAAATTGCAGAGTCATAAACTTGTGAGGTTCGAGGAACACTTTTGAAGTTTGAAAATTTAATGCCAGGATTTCCGGTTGTGGGAGTTGTTTCAATTGGAGTATTTTCTGTTGAGCACAATAAAGTAATAGAATCAGGAGCAGCGGTTCTCTCAGTGACCAGGGATAACGGGGTATGCACTACAGTAGGTTGGAGAGGAGGAAAGTCTTCTGAAGAAGAGGAGTACGTGCTGGGATTCATGATGATAATCAATTTAACAATATACAATATTTACAAAGAATAAGCTAGAAAGAAAGAAAACCCGAAGTTTACCATAAAAAGATTCCGTATCTAAAATCTGAGGTGTCGAAGAGGTTAGCAATTTTATCTCAATTTCTGACTTCAACTGTTTATCCATATTCTTTAAATCAATACTATACACTGTAGATAACATAATAATACATAAAAAAATACAAAAACATGTTTAAAAATCAACAAGAGTGAAAATAAATGCGTGACCGGTATGCCGATATAGAAATGATAGGAACGACAAGCAAGTCATTCAGGAGACGCGACCGAAATGACAACACAAAGGCTGAGACCGAAATGACAAAATTTAAAAGCGTGACAGAAATGACACATTTCGGAGACGTGATAGAAATGACGAAAATGTGACAGAAATGATCAAACTTTACTGATGCCACAAAAGAAAAATTGAACTCGATGTGCCAGAAGTTCTAAACTTTTTTAGAAGAGTAAAGATGGCAATCGGGCTCTTGATGCAGAACGGATAAGAAATATATAAGTTTTTAATTAAATTAAAAAATAAAATGTGAAAATTTAATAGGAAACTCAATGAGAGTGAGTTTTACAGGGAAGAAGAGGCGAAAAATCGCCGACCAAGAGGTTGAAAGTAAAGGAGGAATATTCCAACACCTGCTGTTTAAGACATGGGAGAGGTACATTATCAAAAGTAAGGGGGGATTCGAAGTAATGGAAACAGAATATGACAAAAGTGAAAAACAACAGTTTTAAAAATGCAAATTTACAATATATACAGGAACAGGGATGGCTAAAAACATATCATTTAGTGTAATAAACATATCAAGGTATATAATTATGCAATTTAAATATAGTTAAAGTTAAAATTAGAAGGTTTAAACAGATGTAGCAAAAGGTCGTTTTGAGCACTTTTGCAATGAATCCCAATACAATAGATACTTGAAATACAATAGAACAATGAAATGGAATGTTTTGAAAATATAATAAAGGATTTTTCACCAACCAAACATCGCAGCGGGAAACCACTCATATCTACGTAAAGCTGGGGAAAAGCACAACAAAAAAACAAAGACGGCCGGGAAGTGCCACCCAATTTAGACCGGACCCAGTGGGGGAGGCATCCACAAGGACCGTACCCTCCTTCCCCTACCACCAACCCCTCGGAAGGACTTACGGACCCACATGTTTAATGTGATCGTACTCCGCATGTACACGGCGGCAGTTGTGGCAGCGTGCAAATCCAGCGCACAAACCACAGAGCTACCGCGCCCGAAAGCTGCCAACAGCACGCGTTGTTCCCAGGTGGTCATCCACACAAATACTAACCGCGCCCGATGCTGCCTGACTTCGGTGATCTAACGAGAACCGGTGTTTTCAGCACGGTACGGTCATTGGCATAGGATGAATGAGTGAGGGAACCCAGTAAAGACATCCAGTTCCGGGTTAGGACTTCCCTGATGGTCGTAGACTCTTGATCAGTGATTACGTATAGGCTTCTGGACAGTTTGTAAAGTAGTCCATTACTACTAGGATGTATGTGCTATTGTCCAAAATCAAAATTTAACTATTATTTTCCTATTCTTTATATTCATTATTTTTAAAGGGCTTAATAACAATGTAATTATCACTTTATCTGCCATTTTTTTCACTTACTGACTGATACGCACGTGCACACAGACACACGCGCGCACACCATCATCATTTTAAAAACGTTTGATTCGAGTTCAGGAATGCTTAAAACGTGCTCTTTCGATCCAAACTCGATTTTTCGACTCCACAATACTTTCCGTATACATTATACTACTATGTATTCTGAGAAAGTAAACAGATAACCTTTCAGAAAATAAATACGATTGGCAATGATTGAAATTCAATAATCCAATATCATTAAAATTCAAAAGATTATATATATATATATATATTACTATGCTTTATAATATATGAATGGCTACAAAATATGAAATATTAACAAGTATTTTGACAAATAAAAAACCAGTTTCAAAATATGTAATCTCAAAGTTTTAGAATGAGTCCCATCAAAATTACTTTTCGCTTTTCCCTCACCTACGCTCAGAAACTCAGAGGGACAGGAAAATAATCAATAACCTGTAGGAATTAAAAAAAGCCACGAATGAAATATTTTTACGAAATTAATTTTTATTCAGAATGGAATGTTAGAATTTTTAATCAAACGGAATTCGTTAAACTTTGTAAATGAAGATCGGAAGTTAAGAACTACAAGTTTAGCGTTCCGTAGAACACTATTTACCAGACGGTACGTCCCGGTAAATTTCTCGCCAAACGTAACGGACGGACGGCGAAATGGGTTATTCTTATAGTCTATTCTTATGTTCTTTCCAAGATATGGAACTTTGATCAATTATTGGTAATTAAATTTTGGTTATTTCATTGACTTAGCGTCAGCTCCATCAATTTGGTGAATTTCTATCAATTGAGTAACATTTCCGTCACTTTGACAACATTTAAATAGAGATATTCCAAAAAATTCGTCATCTAAATTTTATCTGAGCGCTACAGAAGGAAGAATAGGTTATTCTTATCATAGCGTTTTATATTACTTCCAAAATATTGAATTTTCGTCAATTAGTCGCCATTTTCACTGATTTAGCGACATTTTTATCAATTTAGCGATATTTTTACTAATTTGGCAACACTTAAAAAGTCGCTAAGTTGGCGACATTCCGCCCAATTTGTTACCAAGCGTTATAGATGAGAAATATGTTATTCTTATAGCAAATATATGACTACTGGATAGTCCAACTTCAAACGTATTATCCAAAGTAACTTTTCTCATAAATGGAACAAGCTAGATTCACGAGAATGATGTCACCCAATTTATCGCATGCTATTACATATGAAATGTGAACATATTTCATAATAGTTAATATTTATTTTTATTTTATGTTATTTTTTTGACAAATTTATTTGGAAAATGTACAATATCTCGAGAACGGTTCATGCTAGCGTTCTAAAGTTTCTGTCAATCGTTTTCTAATTAAAAATTACATAAAAAATGACTATTTGCGTAACTTTATTAAAGGATTTGATTTCTTCGCGATTTTTTTCAAAATTTCACTCGAAGATTTTGTAGGGTTCTAAACATTCGATTGGCGTTTAGGGATGCTTGAAACGTGCTCTCCTGTCGAAAACTCGAATTCGACCCCTTCACAATACTTTCCTTATACATTATACTATGTATATAAGTAAAGTAAAATGCGACTTAGTATTTAAAAACACGAGTACCGGCCAAAAATAAGCATAGAGAAAAACCAATTAGAGCCATTTCCACCACATATTGTAAACTTTGGTCAATTAGTTTTACAGCCAGAAGGGATATATACGATTTTTAGGGGCCGTTTCGCTAATAAAGGCAGGTTCCTTTTTCTGAGTCGTACTAAAATCTAATCAGCACCAGGGTAACCCACAAGTAACTTATCTACCAAATTTTGTGAAATTTTGTCAATTGGTTTCTAAGCTAGAGTGGACACATATATTGCACAGACAGACATATAAACACACAGATGTCACGCTAAAAATAGTTTCTTGGTATACTAGAGAAGCCAAAATGCGTAGATCCGTCGAAAACTCGAATTGCGATTTTTGACGTGATTCCAATACTCCCTGTACATTACCATGTAGGAAAAGTAGGGAATGTAAAAATCTAACAGTTATAATTTGAGCCAATAAATCAGAAAATCGATATTTTAACCATTTTTAAGGTACTGTGGCCCCTTAAGTTGGCAACATCTTTGTAGTTTTGGTGAATTGGATGCATTTGTGTAATCTATATTATATTAATATAGCCTATTTCGACATCATTAACATCCAACGTAGTTCATACTATCAATTTCCCCATAGACAACACTACTATAATTGCTGTCCATATGAAACGCTACAAAAATCATGAAATGTTAATAATGTGTGTTTTAATCCTGCGAATTACTAAAAATTTTGTATAGATCTAATTTTTCCCATAATGCATGCACACATATAATCTGATAGTCGCTAATGCTTTCCCTTTTCAGTTTTCGTGTCCACACCTCAAAGACAGACAGACAGACAGACATCCAACACATTCAGAAGCAAAGAGCTTTCTTAAAGTGCCCGAAATGGGCTCAGGCGGTCATAAAATACACTTAATCTTTAACTTTTTACTTACGAGTGGGACTGCGTCCATCCCGAACGAAGAACCACTCAATCCCCTTTTGCAGACTTTGGCGTCCAAGGACGCCAATACCTGCAAAGGGTTAACATTTCGAATTTGAACATTTTAAGGTTAAATTTCAAATTCGAACATTTTCGGGAGAAATCCTTTTTTTACAGCAGTAAAAAAAAATTCTAATGTGAGCAGCACATGACTTTTCCTTCCGACTCAAATTAATTTTCTCTTTATTTCCTTACTAATTCATTAAATTGAATTTAATTGCATTAAACACACGTATAATTAATTGAAATTACGCTGAATTTGAACTTTTAATTCAGCTTCCGCTTTCACTTGGTAACTGCACTTATTTTCAAAATCAGTTTAGCAAAAATGCGAAAAAACTTAAATATCTTGAGAAAGGTTAGCCCTAGAGTAATGGGATTGTTCTTATTCTTTTTATCGTCAAAAATTACATTTAAAACAAGCATTTAATTAATGCATTTGAGCATACGTAGGCTTTTATTTTAGATTTTGACGGGTTTCGAGAGCCATTTCACAAAAAAAGTATTTTTTTTTTCAAATCGTACCAAAATCTAATCAGCACTAGGGTAACACACAAGTGCTTTTCTACCAAATTTTGTGAAATCTGATCCGTTAGTTTTTCAGTTAAAGTGGACACAGATAATTTTTAAGGGCCATTTCGCAAAAAACGCAGGTTCTTTTATCCCGAATTGTACCAAAAATCAGCACCAGGGTCACCCACATGTGACTACCTAAAAAATTTTATGTATTCGGTCAATTAATTTTTGAGTTAGAGTGGATACATACATAGCGAGCGAGCGAGCGCACACACACACATCACGATAAAAATAGTTCTTTTCGTGTGCTAGAGGTCTCAAAATGTGTAGTTCCGTCGAAAACTCGAGTTGCGATTTTCGACACGACTCCAATACTTTCCCTATACATTTACCATGTATTGCAGGGAACGTAAAAAATCAGCAAAATTGTTTTTTCTTGTTAGAAGTATTCAACTTACAACACCATTGTCAGTGTTTGCTTCATTGTCACCATTGCCAGTTGTTTCAGCCTGTTCGTATAAAAGTGCTGAAGGGGATGATCAAGAAAAGAAAGAAAAACGAAATTGTCTAAAGCGAGAAAACATGTCTGAAGCAATGACTAGACAAGGTAACACTCCATGTGCTATCTTTGTTGGAGCAACAGCCAGATGCGCTGATATAAACTGTCGCGATATCGCACCTTTACTTTAAAAGTTCCCCCTTTGCTTCAAAACACACAAATAAGATTAATAAAATGAAGAAAGCCATTTTAACAATTACAATTTGTTAAATGTTAAGTTTGTCAACACTTCTCAAAAAGTATCGACTGATTCTTTATAATATCTGTAGCAAAAAACTAGTAAATGAATTATAAATTTTTTCTAGAACCATTGCAAAAATGAACTCAGTATGGTTTAACTCGACTTTCTCGTACCAGAATCTATATTTTTTTTGTCCCCCCCCCCCCTCCAAATTTTACAAGAAAAATTTTGAAACATCGGTTTTGTGGACCCAAATGATTACAATTATAGCGTGTTATCTTTCACTTCAAATGGCATGACAAAATCTTTCGATTGATACAATACATGATAATGTACCTTCCCCCCGGAGGGGTAACTTACCCCTCAAAGGAAGCTAATAACATCCCAAACAAAAAAATTGTATAGCAACTATTTTTCACAACAATGATTGACCCTTTTATGCATGATTATGTCGAATCTTGTCCTTAAAAAAATATATAATTTCGAAGTTTTCGTTCGAATGTACAAATTTTCTATCTAGTTCTAGATTTTTTGATATCAAAACCAAATATGAAGTTTCGTGAAAATCCATTAATATTCGTGGTCGCTATCGTATGTACACAAGAAATCGACCACAGACAGACGGACGGACAGACATCACTCCTAAAATAGTCAAAACGTGTGCAGGAGGTCCTGAAACATACATTGACATAAAAATTTCGGATTCGAAAAATTTCGTGAAACCAATACTTTCTCTTATTACATAGCATGAGAAAGTAAAAATATCTTCCCTCGGAACAAACTAAATTGAAGGGAACAATGTTAACAGATTCATTACTCAATACAGCATATATGGAAAGTGAACCTATTTGAGGATATTAACACTTTTTTTTAAAGTTTATGTTTTTATTTGCTACATTTATTGAAAAAACCATGCAATACCTCGAGAACAGTTCGTGCTAGTGTACTAAAGTTTGTATTAATCGTTTTCTAATTACGTATGAAATGATTATTTATTTATCATCAAAGGTCCAGATTTTTTAATTATATTTCTAAGAGAGGGAGCGAAAATTATAGGGTCTTATGGGCGAAATTATAGGCGAATATTCGATTGCGCCTAAAATCAATACAGTTCCAGTACTCACTAGTATTAATCTAAAAAATTTATTTTCGGAAAACTGCATTAGTTCATGAGATATTGAATCCACAGATTCATGGACACTCACAAACTAACATACGCCATACACACTATATACACGCATTAACACACATATACATATTAACACATACACATTAACACGCACACATATTAACACATGCACATTAACACGCACACATATTAACAAGCATTCATACACATTAACATAGAAACTAACATACATACACATATTAACAAACATTAACATAAATACACATATTAACAAACATTAACATACATATACATTAACATACAAACTAATATACATACACGTTAACACGCATTAACATACACTCACTAACACACATTACATACACATTAACATACACGCTAACAATCATACACACAGACAACATCTCAAAAACGTTCGATTCACGTTCAAGGATATTTAAAAGGGATACATTTTAGGGATGCTCTTGCGTCGAAAAATCGAATTCGAATATTCGACCCCCATCACAATACTTTCTCTGAACATTATTGTACCCATGCATAGGGTAAGTAATACATGAGTTTAAAATATCGTTGCCGAAATCAAACACATCATTTAGAATTGAAAATATCAATAATTCCCGTAATCTTATATCCCAAGGCTGTAATAAGACTCAAATTCATTTATAAAATTTATTTTTATATTATTTCTTTATAATTATTATTTCAATCGTATAAAATGAATAAAAATAGCCTGCCGTGTAAGCTCACTTGATTAAATTCCGTCGAAAAGCAATATAATATAATTTCCTCGAATAAACTTTCGAGGGAAAAAATAGTCTACTCAATGCTATTTTTATGCAAGATTTAATTTTGCTTCCTATTTTAATAATATCTTGACAACCCAAGGTCTGAGAAACCAAAAACATGGATTTCATTATGCGCAATGTAGTAGAAAATAATCATACAATTAGAATAAAAAAAAACATCCGCTATAAAATGTGGATTTCTATACGGAACAGACAAACAAATATTTAATTTTATATATAGAGATAAATGAATTGTTATGAGGAATTAATAACCAGGGCTAATTGACTTTTATTAATTAACGATATACACAGGACCATTAAAAGAGGGAAGGGAGCTGAGGCTACGCTCCCCCCCCCCCCTTCTGAGCCCGACCTGCTCAGGGGGGGGGGGGGGGGCAAGCAACGAAAGAAAAAATTAGAACAAGGAGTAAATGAGGAGGAGAGGCCCTCACCCCTGAGTCCGCGATCGCTTTCTACTGACCTGGATATGCAATAAATATTAAGAAATCTTGACAATTTTCTAGCTGTGTCGCTTGTCTAAGACGCCATCTACGAAACCTGAATTCCGTAATCACTTAATACAAAAGCTTGGGCACCACGCTCCTAGAACTTTAACCAACATAAATAAACTGTTTTCTATCTTGCTAGGGCTCATCAGCACGAAATATATCTGTCACCGGGATTCCTAAAACTGTGGTAAATAAGTTTCTTGCTGCTAGTGTATTTCATTTTATTTCTGATGAATTTCATCAAGAGCGAAACCGGGTTACCAATACTAATCAGCCGTCTCCAAACTTTGAAACATCTTTTAAGGGGTTTTAAAACAGGGAAATTTGGTGCATGGAGTGAAAAAAATACACTGCAATAGATCGCTTAAAAAGTGATACCTGAATGCGGATAGTTGCACATATTACATGTTTCATTGTACGTATAACATACAATTTTCTGAACTTTAGATGGGAGAGAAATTTTTATTGGCAAAGGCCAGGTATGATAAAAGTCAAAGAAGGGTGCTTTTTATGGGCTTTCTCTGGGAAACTATTGTATTCCATGTCAAGAACATCATGTCTGTGATTTCTATATATAAAGGCACAGTGACGTTTAGATTTCATAATGGCTCGGTGGCGTAAACAGAGGGGAGGGGGGTATTTCGGATCATAACTACCCCCCTCCCCAATAGAATTAAAACTGCATTAGTTCTCCTTAGATTTCATATAGGAATACTACAGAATTCAGTACTGTAACACCCCCCTCCCCTCTCTTTCCGAGATCCTGTCTACGCCTATATAATGGCTTACAAGCATATTCTCCATGTTTTATAAGATAACAAATGCATTATTTGTGCACACGCACGAATATGAAACGCATTTAAACAACACAAAAAGAACGAAATCTGTCCCAATTGAATAATCAATGAATCAAACCAATCGCAAATAACCATTCTGCTTAAAAAAAATGGTTACTTCGAGGGCAGAAACGAACTTTAAAATTTAAAAAAAAAATCATATAAAACTTACAGCTTCGTGTATTTTAATCCAGCACTTTTAACTCCCGTAGGTGCAAACCACAACAAACCCGTTACGCAAGACAAGACGGAAGGATCCTCCGAAATGAGATTCAATACCGTCAATCACAGCGGCCGTGTACACTTCGCGAACCGGAAACCTGTATATTCTCGACAATTATCAGAATGGCGCTGCAACAGTTGGTTACGTTGGCGAAAGAAATGGTCGCCAATGGAGGGTAATTTTGATACCGGCGGAGGACGAATGGACGTGGGATTGGATAGTGTTATGTAACATGGAATGTTTATGCGCCGGTCTTTATGTAACTGGAATGTTTACGCGCCGGCCTTTACGTAACTGAAAAGCTTATGCGCAGAACTTTCGCAGACATATGAAATGGGAGAAATTTGTTGGGGAAGCCGTCAGCAGAGGCGAATCTCAATTTGGGAGCAGCCAGTTCTGTAATGTCTAGCATCGGAATAAAGACATTACCGTTTTTACCTAAATGGAATTTTATTTATTAGAATATATATATATATATGATGAAAAAGTATTGTTTTCCCGAAAGTTTTCGAATTCAAAATTTTGATGGTTTATATTTCGTGAACTCGTTTCAACACTTTTGGACCCTTTAACCTTCTGCTGAGCTGTAGAAACAGGGTCTACTTTCAGGAAGGCAACTGTGAGCTGTCGATTGAGAACGTTTGCAGTGCTTCTGGCGGTTAAATTAAGAAGTTAAAATTCTTATCTTGAAAACGAAGCATGATAAGCCAAAATTTTCAATTGAAAATTTGTAGAGCCACAGGGGCCCATAGGGAAGGGCAAAGGGGGCACATTGCCACCTCCTAGACATTTAAGGTCACAAAGGCAGGCATCAAGCTAGTTGATATTGTGCGTCTTAGCCTTGATTTTACGCCTCCCCCCCCCCCCCTCTGGGTTCTATGGGCGCCCACGTGTAGCGTGTTCTCTATTTAGTATGAGAAAACGTGCGGTTTGCACATAACATATACACAGAGATAGAAGATGACGTCAACGAAAAGCGACAATTATGAAACTGTTTCGTTTAGCACTAAAGTACTTCTGGAGGAAATTTGAAGAAGTACGCTTGGAAAAATAGATATCCGTGTAAAAAGCTTTTTTTTTTTAAGTAAACAATAAATGTTGTATAAGAAATTGTAGACAAGTGGCGCAGGGATTATATCTATCATTGACCTCATTTTCATTGATTTCATTTTTGCTAACCGTCTCAATCGTGAGCGTATAGTAGCTTTCCTGTTTGTAGTCCCTGTTTCTGCAGCTCTGGAACCGTGAAATCGACAGTTAAAGGGATGCAAAAATACTTAGGAGGGAAACCTATATATGTGTGGAAGCTGTAAATCATGAACATATTCACCTACCGCTAGCTTATATGTAGATACAGTACGTGAAAAACTAAAATAAAATATAATCTTTAGTAATTATTATTATTATAAATCCAATTATTCGAATTTGAATATGTCCATAGCATTATGTCCTATGGAAAACAATCTATCTATATATATATATATATATACTAATTGCCAAGTGTCCGTCTGTCTGTCTGTCCGTCACGCTTTTTTAGGTACTTCCCGAATAGATAGAGACTTGTAATTTATTACACGGCTCGATCGTTCGATAAAAACCCCTGGAAAAATCGAATTTTTCGAAAACGTTCTCTAGAGGGGGGTGCTCCACACCAAAACGATCGAAAAGTGAAATGAAAGGAAAGCATACTTTGTCATAAGACAGAGACTTCAAATTTGATGTATGGGTAAATCGTTTGAAAGCTAGAGAGTGTGCAATTTCAGATTTCCAATATTTTCTACTTAAGGGGGTGCTGCACACCAAAATGTTCGATTTACCGAATAAATGAGAAACGGCTCCTTTAAAATTTGATATCGGCTTGAAATTAGGTATATGGACTAATCATTTGATGAAGACACCCAAGACGAATATAGTCTTTCAAAAATGTTCGTTTAAGGGGGTAGTGCTCCAGAGGAAAACGTTCGAAAGGTGAATTGATAAGAAAACATACTTCGGGATGAGATAGAGATTTGAAATTTGGTGTAGGGGTGGATAGTTTGGAAGGAAGAAAGTATACAATTTCAGTTTTCCAATATTTTCTACTTTAGGGGGTATCGCACACAAAAATGTTCGATTTTCGGAATGCAGTAGAAAAACCCCTTTTAGAACGCGATAGAGGCTTGATATTTGGTATATGGGCGAATCATTTAATAGAAAACCCAAGAACAATGGAGTTATTCAAAAATGTACATTTAAGGGGCATGGGTACTCCACAGAAAAACATTCAAAAGGTGAAATGACAGAAAAAGCATGCTTCGCGATGAGTTAGAGACTTCAAATTTGGTATACAGGTAGACAGTTGGAAAGGAAGAAAGTGTGCAATTTCAGTTTTACAACATTTGCTATTGTAGGGGTTGCCGCACACTAAAATATTCGATTTGACGAACAAATGAAAAAAGCCTGCTTTAAAATTTGATAGAGGCTTGAAATTTGGTATATGGGCTAATCATTTAATGAAAACACCCAAGACAAAAGAATTTTGTAAAAATGTTCGTTTAAGGGGGTGCTCCAGAGAGAAACGTTCGAAAGGTGAAATGACAAGAAACCATGCTTCGAGATGCGATAGGCACTTCAAATTTGGTGTACGGGTAGAGAGTTCGAAAAGAAGAGCATGTGTAATTTCAGTTTTTCGAAATTTTTTACTTTAGAGGGTGCCGCAAACCCAAATGTTCGATTTTCCGAAT
Source organism: Amaurobius ferox (assembly GCA_951213105.1). Taxonomy (NCBI): domain Eukaryota; kingdom Metazoa; phylum Arthropoda; class Arachnida; order Araneae; family Amaurobiidae; genus Amaurobius; species Amaurobius ferox. Next base: position 42,816,824 of record OX578140.1, on the reverse strand, counting down.
AAATGAGAAACGCCTCCTTTAAAAATGTAATAGAGGCTTGATATTTGGTATATGGAGAAATCATCTGATAAAAAAACAAAAGAATAGAGTTTTACAAAATTGTTCATTTTAGGGGGTAGCTACTAAACACAAAAACTTTCGAAAAGTAAAATGATAATAAAAATATGCTTCGCAATGGAATAAAAACTTCAAATTTGGTATATAGATATACAGTTGAAAAGTAAGAAAGTGTGCAATAGAAAATTTTCGATATTTGTAATTTTGAGGGTTTCCGCACGCCAAAACGTGCGAAAAGTGAAATGATAGAAAACATGCTTTGCAATGACACAGAGACTTCCAATTTAGTGTATGGCGATATCGTTCGAAAGGAAGAAAGTGTACAATTTCAGATTTCTAATATTTGCTACTTTAGGGAGTGTCACACACCAAAATGTTCGATTTTCTTAATAAATAAGAAGTGCCTAATTTAAAATTTGATAGAGGCTTTAAATTTGGTATATAGGTTAATCATTTGATAAAAAACCCAAGACGAATAGAGCTTTTTATAAACGTTCATTTAAGAGGGTGCTCCACATGAAAACGTTCGAAAAATGAAATGATAAAATTGCATGCTTCAGTATGAGATAGAGACTTCAAATTTGGTGTGCGGGTAGATAGTTCGAAAGGAAGAAAGTGAGCAATTTCAGTTTTCTAATATTTTCTTCTTTAGGGGGTTCCGCATACCAAAATTTTCGATTTTAAGAAAAATGTGAAACGTGAATTGTTCAAAAATTTATGCTCTTCAGGGATTGCTTATTGCGAGACCGTTGATTTTCAACGGGTATTCGGCTAGTGACTTTACAAACGTGTTCGAAAATGACTCAAGCGGTCTTAAAACGTGTTTAAGTCTCAAATTCGAAAATTTTCGGAAAACAATACTTTCTTAATACAGTAGTATGTAAAAGTAATAATATTTTTAAAGAATTTTTACGGGTTTTTTAAAAAGAATAACTTGGAAAGAGAGGCTAATAAAAAAGTAAATACTTTTTGTATGATTATGATAAAAGTATACCAAATCTTTATGGAGTATGAATGTAGACTCACACACGCAGATATTTTTAAATGGAATCAGTTCTATATCATACATCTGAGTGAGATTAGCTGACTAATGGGATAAATTATGCACAGCCCAAACTACTGAAAGTAGACACTTGAAACTTTGCACATACGTGGGACTTGACAAATTTAAAAATATTATTGAGTTATTTTAATTTACAGCAGACGATTTTTGTTATTATATTTTATTAATGAATTTATTTAGAGTTTTGATTCCACTGTGCGGTCACTATGGTAATCGAGTTACATTTCAAATACCAAAACCGTCTGTTGGCTACATTTTTAATCAAACTATTGAAAATCGGCGCTATAATTAATTAATTTTTTTCTCTAAAGCTCTGAAAATATTGAAAATAAGACATATTGATTGGAGATGAAATATTGTTTTAGTTACACCACAATTTCCCGTCTAATAGAACTGTAAAATGGATGCCATTTTTATGCTTAAATTTAAAACTTTTTTTAACATTCAGAATTTATATTACTGTGTAGGTATCACATTGAGCGTAGCCATTTCTAGTATTAATTAGTATTAACGTAAAGGCCAGCTGACAGCTGACGATGGTCTTTAAAACCCATCTCTTAAACAACCTGCTATGCCAATTTCAAAGGTTATCATGTGAAGGTAAATGATAATCTTAATCTGAAAGAAGTTCAATTGAAAAGTAAAAGGAAGCAACGTTCCAACTTCCAACCGAGGAATATTCACACCCCACATATTTAGAGCATGTTCTATCGCAGTTATTTACATAAATCTAATCTTGAATGATATATTTGAAGCGTGATGTGACGAAGGTGATATTTGAAAAGCGTTATGCGATTGGATTTCAAGTAGTATAAAAACAATGGAATGATAACGATAAAAGGCATCGGTCAAGGATGTGGGTAATTGGGTAATCGGGAAGAATTTGATCCATTCATGCACAAAAATAAAAAAAATATCTGGAGTATAAAATAAATAAGGAGGTATAAAAAGAGGAAAATATAAGTCTCCACTCGACATCCCCATTACATTTATCTATATTATACAGCTGAGTAAGACTAACTGACTAAGGGATGATTTACGACCAAAACTGCTAAACCGAGAAACTTTGCATAAACGTGAGACTTTGCCCATAAATATTGAAATAAATCTAAATATTTAGTTGGAAGACAAAAATAATTTTGGTTCAACATTTTTCCAGCTATAATTCGAGAACGCTAAGTGCAAAAAATTTGTTGTTTTACTATCATACGCAAAAAAAGGTGATGTGGGCAGCACATGACTTTCCTTATATAATGCAATGAATTTACTTCCTTCACAGTAAAAAAATTATGTATACGATCCACGGTACAGTGTTTTTAACGTTGAATTGTACATTTGGCGCTTTTCCGGATGAGAACATGTAACACAATTTTAAAGTACCCAATTAACTTATTTTCCACGCAACTCTAAATTAACAATTATTAATATTGCTAATACTATATTACACTATAGATATCACGCTAGGTGATTCACCAAGTTCGTCAAATGTATTGCCAAGTGTTACTACAGACAAAAGGAGAGCAGAACATTTCTTATATACTGCAAGGTATGCCAGTCATACGACGGAATTCAAAATTTGCAAAACATTACCTCCTATTTGGTGATTTGTATCAATTTGGCGACATTTTTTATCAATTTGGTGACATTTTTGTCACTTTGGCAATATTTAAAAAGTCGCAGAAATGGTTAATTAAAAGTCGGAAAAATGGATTAATCTTATAGTCGATTCTTATGTTCTTTCCAAAATATTGAATGTGCATCAATTAGTCATCATTTTCATTGATTTAGCGTCATTTATATCAACGTGGGGGCATTTTCGTCAATTTGGCAACATTTTATAAAAGTAGCCAAGTTGGCAATAGTTCGCCAAATTTGTCGTTAAAATTTCGCCAAGCGTTATGGACAAGAAATGAGATTATTCTAATAGTAGATGAATGACTATTGGTGCCGAAATAAAAAAAAACAAGTACCCAAAGTATCTTCTCCTGTGAATGGATCGAGCTAGATCCACAAGAATGATGTTAAGAAATTTATCGCATAATGTTGCATATGAAAAGTGAACATATTTTAAAATAGTTAATATTTTTTTAATTTATAAAAAATTATATAAAATTAATTTGAAAAATGTACAATATCTCGAGATTAGTTCACACTAGCGTTCTAATTTTTACGTCAATCATTTTATAATGAAGAATTGCATAAAAATTTATTATTTACGTAACTTTATTGATGGTTTTGATTTTTTGATGATCTTTTCAAAATTTTATTGGAAATTTTAAAGGTACTCTGAGCATTCAATTGCGTTTAAAAACCATTGGTTTTCAGTGTTCACAGATTGTGATTTATGTACCAAATTTCGTTCGAATAACTCCATTCGTTCGTGAGATATCGTCTCCATACACACATACACATATCACCTCAAAAATGTTCGATTCTTGTTCAGAGATGCTTGAATAGTGCTCTTCCGTCGAAAACTCGAATTTTCGACCCCGTCACAAAACTGTCCTTATACATTATACTATGTATATAAGGAAAGTAAAAAATCCTGAATTTTCTTATTTAACTCTACTGGCGTATAGCCAAGTGTACTTGGGATATTTTAATTTTAAAGTTTAATTATAAGTAAAGTTATAGCAAGCGATTTTTTTGTTCAATTTTTTATACAGATTTTAATTCCTTTTGTAGCAACACTTCAAATACAAAAATTGTCTGTTGGCTATTCTTCTAGTAAAACAACTGAAAATATGTTTTTATTAATAATTACGATTTTTAGATTAAAATATCTCAAAATGTGTTTAAAACAAAGCAGAGCAGATCAGAGCAGAGCAGAGCAGAGAGAGAGAGAGAGAGTACATAACTACACACTCACTCATTGAAAATGTTTTTATACGGGGGGCGTATAAAAATTTAAATTTTGTATTTCTTCAAATTTAATCCTCTGAAAATTTTTATCGATTTCATAAAATTCTGTACCTTTTTTTTACGCAACTTTGTAATTTATTATATATGTCTAAGATCAATATTTCAGGAATAAAAGCCGAGGTCAATGTTTTTGGAACACCCTGTATAATATAATAGTCATATAACTAATATAACTTCATTAATCATACAACTTCATTAATCATATAACTTCATCGAATATAATAAGAATTAACTGCAGCAATGTATATTTATAAATTACTGAGTCAATAAGACCACGCAATTTAACATGCGGTAAAAGAACAACCAAACCATTTATTACTTACTATTCGACGGATATAGAACTGGATAAGAATTCCGAGAAGTGAGAAAGAGGTTTCATAATAAAAATGGTTTCATAACTCTTCTAATAATAAATACGCCATATTGGAAAGCAGAAATGAATTGGAGTTACGCAACTGGATACAAATCGATTATTTATTGCCTCTGCTATTCAATTTTCGGAATGAAAGACGAAGAAGCCTGTAAATGCACGTGGACTTTCTGTAAATTATGTCATTGGCTTTTACATAAAAAAGGTATATAAAATTATATTTATGCAACGCTTTTTAACAATTTTTTATATCTTTTTTTTTCGATTTCTGAAAAGTGTTCATAAAAGTAAGGGCTTTCCTCTCATTATATCTCCCAGTCTGTGACAGCCATCGATTGAAATAATCGTACAAAATTTGATTTGTGTCACTCAATTGGTTCATGAGATATCGAGCCCATAGGCACACACAGAGGGATAAATGATTATAAAACGGTGAATTCACAATCAGGTGTGCTGAAAGGAGTAAATCCATCAAAACACCAGTGTCTATTTATTGACTTTCCATTATAAAATTTGATTTTCCACTTAGACATGCTGTCTTACACTAAAGTAAAAAGTTATTTTTTCTATGCCAGGAACTTAACCTTTTGCTTAACGCCAATGCCTGCAAAGGGGGATCGAACTGCTTGGGATAGGGTATGTCAAATACCTGTCTTTTTGAGAGGTTTTTCGTTAGGAATTGACGCTATCCGACCCGTAAGCAAAAGTTTAATATTGCAATCATTCAGCTATATTAGTGGCCAAGAGCGTGAACTATTTTGTCGTGGCGTTATCCTAGTGCACCACAGGAGAATCACATTACACCCTTTAACCATCCAGTTTAAACCGGAATGCAGTGAGTATGCCAACCATAGGGTTAGTACCATCCTTGTATATTTCCATATTATATATTGCCTTCATATTGTATTATACATTTTTTCTTAGCTAACCTTCTACCAGTTCGGCTGAGAACTGTGCACTCGTTAGACCTTCTTATAAAGCCCTGTTACGAGTTTACCAGTAGCAATCAGACAATGTATCTGTTACCGGCAAAGTGTGAAAAGAAGGCATAGTATAGAATGCGTGACGTTTTTAGGCAAAGTATGAATTGTCTGTTTTATTTTAATATTTTACATACTTTCCCTAGGCATTGCATAGAATACCTAGGCATTATATAGAATGACAAATACCATTTCGGCAAAGTGAGAAAAGGGCTTTTATTGAAACGATGCATGTATAAATGTAAGAAGTACAATATGTAAGATACGGGATTTTTCTACAGAAAGAGAAAAAGACCAGTGCTGAACTACACTTGTTTAGACTGGAATGGGAATAGATGTAGTATAATCCCTTTTTCATTCTTGGCGATTTTAGGTGAGATTCTGGCAGTCCTTGCTATGATTTTGAGAACGTTCCATTCTGACAACTCTTTTCGCGTCTTTTGTCGCCCTTTTGTTGCCAAAGTAAAAATCGCAATATTCCATTCTGGAAACGTTTTCCATGTTTTTGTTGATCTTCTGTCGTCCTTTTTTCGCCAGTTGTGCAACAGTTGATCTGTAGCAATTCAAACATGGGCCTACGCCCTCTCAAAAACATCACAGAATCCGGTCCCGCTGGCTGTTGGAGGTCGCATGTAGCAATAGCTGTTTGTGCAACAGGTGTTCTATGGCTCATTGAGCGTAACATGAAAATCGGAAAAATTTTCTGATTTTTACCTTGGCGACAAAATTCCTTGGCGACAGATTACCTTGGAGACATATTACTTTGGCAACAAATTTTCTGATTTTCCCGTTGTGCTCTATGAGCCACAGAACACCTGTTGCATAAACAGCTATTGCTACGTGCGATCTCCGACAACCAGCGGGACCAGATTCTATGATGTATTTTAGCGGGCGAGCGTATAACCCTCGAAGTGACCGTAGGCCTATGTTTGAATTGATACAGATCAACTGTTGCACAAACGACGAAAAAAGGACAACAGAAGATCAACAAAATCGTGGAAAACTTTGCCAGAATGTAATATCGCGATTTTTACCTTGGCGACAAAAGAAGACAATGTACTTCTTATATTTTCACATGCATCTCTTCAATAAAAGCCTTTTCCGCACTTTGCCGAAATAGTATTTGTCATTCTATATAATGCCTTGGGAAAGTATGTAAATATAACAAGAAAGATCAATCATGCTTAAAGCATTGATTATGAAACACTTTCCAACTTCAATGCAATTTTATTTAAACATGTCTAAAATGCAATACATTCCTCGGTAATATTTTAAAACTTATCACAATACTACATTAATTTATTATATTTGAAACCTTAAACCTTCATCGAAAAAAATTAACTTCATTCAAATGACGGCATTAAAGTATAAATTGCCTGGTTTAAACATCTCTTAAATGTGATACATTCCTCGGTAATAATTTTAGAATTATCATAATACTACGATAATTTATTATATTTGAAAACTTCATCGAAAACAACTGAAATCCATTCAAATGACGTCATAAAAAAATAACACGCCTGGCTCTCTCTATAAAAGCAACATTTCATTCATAAATAATTCCCCCATTCATGTCATTCATCACAATACTATAACAATTTATTTTATTTAAAAATTAAGACCATTGAGCTGCAAGTAAGTAAACTCTATTCGTAAAACTTCATCGAAAAATATCGTCCTTCTCTTTCTAAAATCAATGAATTCATATCAGCTAAGCAGACTCCATGGACTAAATGATTTTGTGTTAAAGAATTACAGCGATTCTAATACAACTCATTCTACATATTTTGCTGTTTACATTTTACATAGGTGAAAAATAGGCTTAATAGTAGAAATAATCAAATTTGGAAGAGCATTTAAACTGAAATATATTGTCATTGCGCTGTTTCAGTATGTAGATGCACAGAATTTAGGCAAAAATAAAGTAATTTTACGACGGATACAACACTCAATATGAATTAAAAAGAACTTTAAAAATCACGATTTTGACACAAGATGGATGCCATATATCATTTTGAAGTGGGTCATGTGATCGTTTCATATCATGGACACGTGATCGCTTAATATAAGAGGTGTTATTATTATTTTAATTTTTATTTAAAAAACAACTGAATATATTTCGCTGAATTTTTTTTTTATATATTTTATGGAACAATTTGAATATTGCCTAAAATTTTCGAAGCAATTTGTGAATTTTAAATCCGCTTAAAAAATGCTTGAAAAATTAGGTCCCATAGGGCTCAATGTATTCCATTTTTTCAACCCGGGTTCAATCCAAAACTAATTGGGTGATATTATTCATTTATATTCCCATAGGTCCTATAGACCGTCTGAACAACATACTAAAATTTCATTTTGATTAAGTCATTTTTACGGCAGTTATCGTGCTAACGGACAGACAGACAGACAGACAGACAGAATGAACAAAATCATAAACACTTTTCAACTTTGTTGTAAAGTGTTAAAAATGAAACAGACATCACATACTTTTCCTATAAACGTCACGCTTTCTATACAATGCCTACTTTTCACACTTTGCCGGTAACCTATCTAACGCGTGACAAAATAAGGACTGTATTATGCAATAAATTGTTTGTACTTGTGGTTTGGAACTTTAAGCAACTTTGCATCTGTGAATAAATTTGAATTTGAAACATGCTATTTACTACATTATCAAAATTCGAAAAAAAAAATTTTAACGCACATCTGTATTTACACAATACATAAAAGCTCTCAATATATACAGTACTATACTTCCCGAACAAATTTTACGCGTTAATTCACTGTGAAATTTCAAAAGTCACAGTTGGCGTCACTCCCATTATCAGATTTATTCCACAAAAACACTCCGGTTTTAGACTTCTTACATTTCCACACGTTATGCCCTGAGCATACATGAATAAATAATTTCTTATCTCACGGCAGCGGCAGCACGTGATTTGAAAACATATACATACTTGCTGCCATCCTTTATTATGCATTAAAAAAAAAAAATTCTTTTAATGAAAATTCTTGAGGATACTGGTTGGCGTCATTAACACAAGGTGATATTGACTGGGGAGACTGAGCGATTGACGTTTAAACTTGGAAAACGGTTTTGTATTATAAGTGAAATTTATATTTTAGTTCGCACTTTCTATAAGTTTTATTTCCTTAGTGAGTAAAATAAAATAATTTAACATAAAAATGCTAAGAGTGAATTAAATGCTTGAAATTTTAAAATATGTTACCTATGTAAGATAAATACGTACAAAATATAACATTTTAAATGTTTGTTTCCTTATTTCTAAATTAGTTGAACTTTTACAATCCTTTTATTAACACTTTACAACATAGTTGAAAAGTGTTTATGACTTTATTCATTCATTCTGTCTGTCTGTCCGTTAGCACGATAACTGCCGTAAAAATGACTTTATCAAAATGAAATTTTAGTAAGTTTTTCAGATGGTCTGTGGGACCTATGGGAATATAAATAAATAATATCACCTAATTAGTTTTTTTATTGAACCCAGGTTGAAAAAATGAAATACATTGAACCCTATGGGACCTAATTTTTCAAACATTTTTTAAGCACATTTAAAATTCACAAATTGCTTCGAAATTTTTAGGAAATATTCACATTATTCCATAAAATATATAAAAAAATTTCAGTAAAATATGTTAGGTAGTTTTTTAATTAAAAATTATTTAATATAGGGCGAAAAACGAATTTAATTAAATTATAACTTTTGAGATATCCTCCAGAAAGAAAAAATATATATATTATATAATAAATATCTTTCCAAGAGTTTAATTATTTTGTATGTGAGAGAGGCGTCACATTTTAAAATAAATTTGGTAGATAACAATTTTTCAAATTTTTTTAAAATGTTATATATCTTCTCATGATATACTTAATTGCTGGCGTTTTTAATGCACTTTCCTACGTCCTAGAGAGTTAAAATTTGGTACACAGCTTAAATTTGTTGAACATTTTATTCGACAAAAATTTGATGGATCTTTAAATACAGATCATACATTTTTTTCGAAATGGCCTGAAAATAATCCCCGTTCACTTCTATAAATCACTGTTGTAATATTGTTAAAAATTCTGATGTGAACAGCACATGTCTTTCCCTGCACACTCATATTCGTTCTCTTTATATCTTCAATAATAATTTGAGTTTATCTGCACAAAATAACAACCATAAGTATTTTAAATGATATTGAATTTACGCGTTAAACATAAATTTGGTTCTCATTTGATAGCTGGACTTATTGTCAAAGGTGGCGTAGCGAAAACGCAAAAAAACTAGAATATCTCAAGAACGGCTAGTCCTAGAGTAATGGGGTTAGTCTTATTCTTTTTGTCGTCAAAAATCACGTATAAAATAGGAATTTAATTGATATAATTGAGCACACGTAGTCTTTTATTTTTATATTTAACGATTTTTGCGGGCCATTTCGCAAAAACAGCCCGTTCCTTTTTCCCGAATCGTACTAGAATAACCTACAAGTGATTTATATAACAAATTTTGTTAAATTTGGTATATAAATCACTTGTAGGTTATTGAAATATTATACACCAAATTGTGGTAAATTCGGTCCATTGGTACATTAGTTTTTAGCTAGAGTGGATAAAGGTAATTTCTGCCGGCCATTTCACAAAGAAGGCAGATTCTTTTATTACGAATCGTACTATAATCAAATGAACATCAGGGTTTCCCACAAAAAACTTACCAACCAAATTTTATTAAATTCGGCCCATTAGTTTTTCAGTTAGAGTGGATGCAATATCCTCACAGACACACAGACGTCTTCCTAAAAATTAGTTTTTCGTGTTCTAGAAGTCCCAAAACGTGTAGATCCTTCGAAAATTCGAGTTCCGATCTTCGGCACGATTCCAATACTTTGAATACATACACACGCACACACATATATTATCTGTGTATCTGTGTATCTAAATTCCGTGCCTACACAATTACAATAGTTGTGATTTTAAATGATCCCTAAACTTTTATTATTTCTTCAACGAAGCCTAATTTTGACTTATGCAGAATGCAAATATCTCAAGCAATTGTAAGGTGAGTTACATAAGAATTGCTGAATTTTTTTCACATAAAATTATTTAGCTCTGGAGTCTGGAATACAAGTTATATGAATGAAATATTCATTGATTTTGCATAGAGAATCAGATGATTTATATTTCGATACAGTTTTAAATATTTAAGTATAATAAATTACTGTAGTACTGTGATAATGTAAAAGATATCACCACTGAATGTATCACATTTTAGAGATTTTTAAATGAAATTACATTTCAGTTGGAAAGTGTTTCATAATCAATGCTTATGCATGATTGATATTTCTTGTTAAATATAAAGTCATTGTTGCTCCCCCTCGGAAAATGTTCTATGGGCGCCTGTGTAAAAGAGAGAGCACAGAAACTTAGTCAGAAATCTGGAACATAAGCTAAGTTGAAAATCAGTGCAGTCAACAATGTCCTTAAACAATTTTGTATATTAAATATTTACAAATACTGTACTATGATAATTTTAAAATATCTTATAATTACAATATGATAATAATGCGCTAGAAAATTATCAACCACTTTTTTAACACTTTATAACATAGTTGAAAAGTGTTTATGACTTTGTTCATTCTGTCTGTCTGTCAGTACGATAAATGCCGTAAAAATGACTATCAAAATGAAATTTTAGTATGTTGGTCAGACGGTCTGTGGGACCTATGGGAATATAAATGAATAGTATCACCCAATTAGTTTTGGATTGAACCCGGGTTAAAAAATTGAAATGCAATGAACCGTATGGGAACTAATTTTTCAAACATTTTTTAAGCGAGTTTAAAACTCACAAATTGCTTCGAAAGTTTTAGGAAATATTCAAATTATCAAATAAAATATATAAAAAAAATTTCAGCAAAATATATTCAGTAGTTTTTAAATAAAAATTAAAATAATAATTACACCCTTTATATGAAGAGATCACGAGACCATTATATAAAGAGTTCACGTGACCCACTTCAAAATAAAATATGGCATCCATCTTGTCTCAAAATAGTGATTTTTAAAATTCTTTTTAATTCATATTGAGTGTTGTATGCGTCCTAAAACCACTTTATTTTTGCTTAATTTCTGCGCATCTGTATACTGAAATAGCGCAATTACAATATATTTGAGTTTACATGATCATCAAACTTTGATTATTTCTACAAGGAAGCCTAATTTTCACTTATGGAGAATGTAAACACCAAAAGATGTAGAAGGAGTTGCATAAGAATTGCTGCATTTCTTTAACGCAAAATTATTTAGCTCATGGAGTTTGCCATATAGCTAATATGAATGAAACATTCATTGATTTTACACAGAGAAGACGATTTCTTCTATGACGTTTTAAGCATAGAGTTAAATTACTTGTACCTCCATAGCTTTACGTTTTTAAATAAAACAAATTATTATAGTATTGTTATGTTTGAACGGAATGGAAAAAAGTTTATGAATGAAATGCTGCTTTTATAGAGGGAGGCAGGCAATTTATATTTCGATGACGTCATTTGAATAAAATTAATTTGTTTTCGATGAAATTTTCAAATATAATAAATTATTGCAGTATTGTGATAATTTTAAAAATATTACTGAGGAATGTATCGCATTTTAGAGATGTTTAAACCAGGCAATTTATATTTCAATGCCGTCATTTGAATAAATTTCATTTTTTTCGATGAAGGTTTAAGTTTTTAAATATAATAAATTAATGTAGTGTTGTGATAATTTTTAAAATATTACCTAGGAATGTATCGTATTTTAAAGATGTTTAAATAAAATTGCATTGAAGTTGGAAAGTGTTTCATAATCAATGCTTTATGCATGATTCATCTTTCTTGTTAACTATCAAAGCATTCTTGGTCATATGCGACTAAAAATAACAAGAAAGATCAATCATGCATAAGCATTGATTATGAAACACTTTCCAACTGAAATGTAATTTCATTTAAAAATTTCTAAAATGTGATACATTCAGTGGTGATATCTTTTACATTATCACAGTACTACAGTAATTTATTATACTTGAATATTTAAAACAGTATCGAAATATAAATCATCTGATTCTCTATGCAAAATCAATGAATATTTCATTCATATAACTTGTATTCCAGACTCCAGAGCTTAATAATTTTGTGTTAAAAAAAATTCAGCAATTCTTATGTAATTCATCTTACAATCGCATGAGTCATTTGCATTCTGCATATGTTAAAATTAGGCTTCGTTGAAGTAATAATAAAAGTTTAGGGATCATTTAAAATCACAACTATTGTAATTGCATAGGCACGGAATTTAGATACACAGATAATACACAGATACACAGATAATATATGTGTGTGCGTGTGTATGTACTCAAAGTACTGGAATCGTGCCGAAGATCGGAACTCGAATTTTCAAAAGATCTACACGTTTTGGGACTTCTAGAACACGAAAAAACTATTTTTAGGAAGACGTCTGTGTGTGTAAGGGTGTATCTGTGTATGTTTCTGTGTGTCTGTGTGGATATTACATCCACTCTAATTGAAAAACTAATGGACCGAATTTCATACAATTTGGTAGGTATGTTTTTTGTGGGAAATCCTGATGTTCATTAGATTATAGTACGATTCGTAATAAAAGAATCTGCCTTCTTTGCGAAATGGCCGGCAGAAATTGCCTTTATCCACTCTAGCTAAAAACTAATGGAACAAATTTAACAAAATTTGGTGTATAATATTTCAATAACCTACAAGTGATTTATATACCAAATTTAACAAAATTTTGTATATAAATCATTTGTAGGTTATTCTAGTACGATTCGAGAAAAAGGAACGGGCTGTTTTTGCGAAATGGCCCGCAAAAATCGTTATATATAAAAATAAAAGACTACGTGTGCTCAATTATATCAATTAAATTCCTATTTTATACGTGATTTTTGACGACAAAAAGAATAAGACTAACCCCATTACTCTAGGACTAGCCGTTCTTGAGATATTCTAGTTTTTTTGCGTTTTCGCTACGCCACCTTTGACAATAAGTCCAGCTATCAAATGAGAACCAAATTTAAGTTTAACGTGTAAATTCAATATCATTTAAAATACTTATGGTTGTTATTTTGTGCAGATAAACTCAAATTATTATTGAAGAAATAAAGAGAACGAATATGAGTGTGCAGGGAAAGACATGTGCTGCTCACATCAGAATTTTTAACAATATTACAACAATGATTTATAGAAGTGAACGGGGATTATTTTCAGGCCATTTCGGAAAAAATGTATGATCTATATTTAAAGATCCATCAAATTTTTGTCGAATAAAATGTTCAACAAATTTAAGCTGTGTACCAAATTTTAACTCTCTAGGACGTAGGAAAGTGCATTAAAAATGCCATCAAATAAGTATATCATGAAGAGTTATATAAAATTTAAAAAAAAATGAAAAATTGTTATCTACCAAATTTATTTTAAAATGTGAAGCCTCTCTTATATTCAAAATGATTAAACACTTGGAAAGATATTTATTATATAATATATATCTCTTTTCTTTCTGGGGGATATCCCAAAGTCAGAATTTAATTGAATTTGTTTTTTTCCTATATTAAATAATTTTTAATTAAAAAACTACTTAACATATTTTACTGAAATTTTTTTATATATTTTATGGAATAATGTGAATATTTCCTAAAAATTTCGAAGCAATTTGTGAATTTTAAATGTGCTTAAAAAATGTTTGAAAAATTATGTCCCATAGGGTTCAATGTATTTCATTTTTTCAACCCGGGCTCAATAAAAAACTAGTTGGGCGATATTATTTATTTATATTCCCATAGGTCCCACAGACCGTCTGAAAAACATACTAAAATTTCATTTTGATAAAGTCAGTTTTACGGAAGTTATCGTGCTAACGGACAGACAGACAGACAGACAGACAGACAGAATGAACAAAGTCATAAACACTTTTCAACTTTGTTGTAAAGTGTTAAAAACGTGGGGCGCACACAAAAGAATTGTATTTGGACATTAATAGTATTTTAAGAATAAACGTGAAATGGAAGAATGGAACAATAGAATAAAATAGAACAATAGAAAATTTTTTTTATATATTTTATGGGATAATTTGAATGTTTCCTAAAATTTTCGAAGCAATTTGTGAATTTTAAAATCGCTTAAAAAATGTTTGAAAAATTAGGTCCCATAGGGTTCAATGTATTTCATTTTTCCAACCCGAGTTCAATCCCAAACTAATTGGGTGATGTTATTCATTTATATTCCTATAGGTCCCACAGACCGTCTGAAAAACATACTAAAATTTTATTTTGATAAAGTCATTTTTACGGCAGTTATCGTGCTAACAGACAGACAGACAGACAGAATAAACAAAGTCATAAACACTTTTGAACTATGTTGTAAAGTGTTAAACAAGAAATATCAATCATGCTTAAAGCATTGATTATGAAACACTTTCCAACTTCAATGCAATTTTATTTAAACAAGTCTAAAATGCAATACATTCCTCGGTAATATTTTAAAACTTATCACAATACTACATTAATTTACATAAAATTGACATGCATAAGAATGATTAGATTCAATTCATTTAAATTTTTGTTTCACAACTTTGATTATCAATCCGTCAATCTTATACATGTCATTTTTATCTTATCACATGAATGAAGTTCATTTGTCTTCGATGAAGTTTTAAATATAATAAATTAATGTAGTATTGTGATAATTTTAAAAATATTACCGAGGAATGTATCGCTTTTTAGAGATGTTGAAATAAAATTGCATTGAAGTTGGAAAGTGTTTCATAGTCAATGATTTATGCATGATTGATCTTTCTTGTTTTTATCTAACTAAGATTCTAGTGTAACAGAATTTTTAAAGGGAAATCAGATTTATTCTTTCTAAAATTCCCAAATATGCAAACGGCTGCTCCCCCATTTTGATGCCGATATAAAGAGCTAAGTCTACTTTGCAAACAACTAAAGTTTAATGGAAGTTATTTTTAGTATATTTCTTCGTTTTGATATTGTTTAAAGTTAGGTAAATGCTAGGTTATTCGTGAAAAATGACTCAAATTCTTTAGTATTACAAATAATGATTATTTTATATAAATAGTAATTAATAGAATCACGTTTTATTCAAAATGGAGGAACCATTAGACTTGCACTACTTACCCTCACCTACCCATCATTGATGAAACGTCACGTCCCACATCCAATCACTGTTTGTTAATAAAGGATTGGAAATGGGGAAGCAATAGCCACGCCTTTCTATAAACTGACTTTCTTGTTGGTTAATCAGCTAGGGAGGAGTTTAAAAAATAGGTGGTCATAATGTCATGTTTCCCCGTATAAACCCCGAAGGCTGGATGATTTCAGCTTCTAAAATAAAATATGCGTTTTAACGGGAAAATACTTTGAATCGTGTCACTTTGAGCAAATAAAAGGCAACAATTTTCTAAATAATGCATCTATATCGGCAAAGTTATTAAAAAATTATAATAAACAAAAGTATGTTTAAATAATTATTTAAATTAGATTTTAAACAACTTAGCCTCAATGGACGCTACGCCACTGGTTGGCGTATAGATACCATTCGAATGAATTGAATGTCGGAGTCTTTCCAAAAATGCGTCGTTCACAATCCTGTAAACAAAGTCGCCAAGGTGGTAAGTTTTCTACAAATCGAAATGGAGAGAAAGTTCCCACATTTAGGCCTATCTTCGGTGTCTATACTGTTGATTTCGAAAGAATATAAATTAGAATACAAAGGATCAAAACGTCTGGAGCTAGACTATAAGTGCAACAATCATTTATCACCAAAGACAGACATTTAACATAGAGAGTGATCTGAATTAGAATAGCAGTCCTGTTCAGTCTTCTGGAGAGGTATGTGATAGTTTAAAGGAAAATGGTGCAATTTTCTGTAATCTCACTTCTAAGATAACGTCGTTTACAGTCATTATACCGACAACTGTATCCTTTTCAGCTTTATTTTTTCTTTCTCATGCGTGGTATTGAGAAAGTATTGTTTTTCTCAATTTTCGATTTCAAGATGATTTTGATGCCAATATATGTTTTAAGACCTTCCGAATACTTTTTGACCATTTTTGAAGTGATGCCAGTCTGTCTGATGTCTGTGATCAATTTCTTGTGTCCCCAATAGCAGCCACAAATATTTTATTCAAAACTAGCCGCCTTTGGCGACCAGCCTGTTCGCCACCCTTGAAAGTTTTGACCGTGGCAAACTCGCTGGCGCGACCTACCAGTAAAGTGTAAGGTAACTGTTTGGACAGCCAGGAAGTGCCACCCAATTTAGACCGGTACCCAGTGGGGGAGGCATCCAAAGGGACAGTACCTCCTTCTCCTACCACCAACCTCTCGGAAGGACTTACGGTCCCACATGTTTAACGTGATCGTACTCCGCTTGAATACGGCGGCAGTTTTGGCAGTGGCGGGAATCGAACCCGGGCCTACCGAGTGCAATTCCCGCGCGCTAACCACTAGGCTATAGCGCCCTCCGCGACAGTCTCCATAACCTTCTTTTTATTCACCCAATTTAGACCGCAACCCAGTGGGAGAGTCATGCACAGGGTCCGTACCCTCCTTCCTCTACCACCAACCTCTCGGAAGGACTTACGGACCCACATGTTTAACGTGATCGTACTCCGTGTGAACACGGCAGCAGTTTTGGCAGTGTCGGTAATCGAAACCGGGCCTACCGAGTGTAATTCCCGCGCGCTAATTTAAATTTTATAATGATCATATGCTATTTAAAATATCCATTTAAAATAACCATAAATTAAAATATCCATTTAAAAAATCCATATCGTTCCATGAATCATCCATATCGTTCCACCAATCCATAAATATAATAATTTCAAATACATCACCACAATTCAATCCACCATAATTCAATCATTTAAATTATTTAAAATATCATATAAATATAATAATTTCACTTGATGTATCCAATACATGTGCTAAGCTCTTAGTTCATTTAAAACGCAAAGAGCGGTCTCCATGGAGACGGCGAAAAAACTACTGCGGGGGGGGGGGGGGGGGGATGTCGGGGAAGAATCGGTTCTTCGCCGAGAATTGGGCGAGAAATATAAAATCATGACGTCTTTAAAATTGCGATCCTGCGGACAATTTTCATTATTTCTTGACCAGATAGGATTTGTAAGAATGCCAGATCTTTGACCTTTCAAAAAATGTAAATTATTAGTCGAAATTATGAGTAGTTTTTACGATGGGAGGGTTTAAAAACGAAAGTTGGTTTTTTTGAACCGAAAGTGACTTTTGTTTTAAAATCTTTAAAAAATATTAGAAATCGAAATTGAAATTTAAAATTGACATAATTTTACTCGCAATTGTCTGCTCTTTCCGGTGGTGTGATTTGTTTTTTTCTACGACGTCTGGATCGTGGAGAAAAAAGGGCAAAAAACGGTCGAAATCGCATAAAACATTAAATAACTAAAAAAATAATTAAAATTCTAAAAATCGGTTTTCACGTGACCCCTTCCCTCCCCCCCCCCCCCCCCCTCCGGGTCTCCGATTGCCAAATTTCGTAGCTCTCCGACGCGCGGTCGCTGAACGTATAGTGTATAAGACAGACAGACATTGTCTTTTTTTATATAGATTTTATATTTTTTTAACATAACACGGCAGTATAGGACAAAATTTTACATATTCAGGCAAAAAAGGGTTTATTTGTGTCTCAAGGTCACGAGACTTCATAGTTTCAATCATTGTCGTGAAAAACATCAGCGATACAATTATTTTTTGTTCGTGACGACACTACCCCCCCCCCCTTTCACGGAAAAGTTACACCCCCCCCCCCGGAATACATTGTTAAGTATGTTATCAATCTAAAGATATTTTCAAGCCCTTTGAAGTGCAGCTTAACACGCTGCAGTTGTAATCATTGAGACCCACGATACCGATTTTTCAAATTATTTTCTTGTAAAATTGAAAAAAAAAAAAAAAATGAGTTCTGGTATGAGAAAGTCGAGTTGAACTACGCTTCAGTTAATTTTATTTAAGTAGCCGTATGCTTCTCAAATAAGAAATGCTTTTTCATGACTCTCTACGGGTTGTCAATTCCTAGAAATAAAGATACTCGTGTACTCGTATTGAGTACAGCACAGAACCTAACACTGAGCTAATTTTTGATTCAAATGTCTATTTTTGACACTAAGCGTCACACAGTGTTAAATAATAAAAAAAAAAGTTACAGCCAAAGTTTTTAAGAGTGTTAGTTTCTCTGCCTTTAACAGACTTCAATACTAGTTCTCAATAATAACTCATTAAAAAAAAAAAATTCGATGAATGAGTTAATGTTGCAGTGTATCATTGTAGTTAATTCTGCCGGGATGGGCAGCAGTTAGTGTAACTGGGCGCGATCTAAACGACCTGAGTTTCTTGAGTTTTATTATCATACAGTTTTATATCAATACATATTTTTAGGATGAGAACTATTTATATGGAAGTTTAAATCCTCCATATGAATACTTCTTATCCATTCATATTCCGTTTCTACTTTGTATCCCAGTCGTGATCAGAATGAAATAAATCGACAGTGGTATCAGTCAGATGGAGATGAAATGGTTTTGGGTGAATAGCACCTTTCTTTGTAGGTGGTTAGTCTTCTTTCTCCTTTAAACATTTTCAAAACACTTTAAAATATTAAAATATCGAAACTAGAATAACTATATATCGATAACCTGGTCCTAAATCCAATTATATATCCTTGTAGGTCTTTCCTAAAAACTACAAATCACTTCTTATACTTCATAACTGGCACTTTGAGTTTTCGAGATAAAAGCTTTGCAAATCTGAAATACGGAAAATTTTCAATCTTTAAAATTGAGAAGGCGATTCCCCAAAAACTAAGATCTTTGAAACTGAATTTCTTACTGAACGCTTTTGTCACTTACTATTTGTATCTATCTTCTATAGTTCAGAAGATTTTTCAAGCGAATGTAAATAAAGCAAAGCAAATATACGATCAGATAAAAACTTTTTTTCGAAGGGGGGGGGGAGTTCAAAATATTAAACTTATTTTTATTTATTCTTAAATAAAAGCCTATTTCCGACAAAATATGTAAAAATTGTTTATAGTTTTATCTGCTAGGTTCAGACATTTTATCTATTATATTCTCTTTCTTTCCCTATGTATTGTTGGGAAATAAAAATGAGAGGTATTAGACAAATTTCTCGTAATCTTTTAAATAGAAAAGAAGTTCGTAATGAAATTAGGCTTATGCTCGGAAATATAATACATTTTTCCTTGTTAACACATTATACCAAAATTAATACGTTGAACATAATTAAATTACTTGAAGCGGTGAAACAATTCATTGTTGTAAGCATAATCAAAATATTCCCGCAAGAGAGGCGGAAACAATAGAGCTTAACTATTTTGGATACCAAGTCAAAGGTTTTTGATACTATTTTTCTGGTGAATTGTATAGAGGTAAAAATATTTTAAAGGTTATAAAGATGGTATTTATTTAGACGCATTCTTGTATAGATAAAGCAGTGGTCCTCAACGTTCACGTACCCCTTGTACAACATAGATCTTCTCGGCGTACCTCATGCTATACGTTGACCTTTTTGGCGTACCTCCTGTTATTTGGTGTACCCCTTTTTTATTCACTTAATTCGACATGAAATGGTTTTAAAAAGAAATTCTACAACAGAATATAACAAGAAAGATTAATCACGCATAAAGCATTGATTATGAAACACTTTCCAACCGAAATGCAATTTTATTTAAAAATGCGATACATTAAGCGCTGATATTTTTTAAATTATCACAGTACTACAATGATTTATTAAACTTGGAAACTTAAAACTTCATAAAAAAAAAACAATACTGTAAAATTGCCTGCTTTTCTATGTAAAAGCAATGAATATTTCATTTATATCACTTATATTCTAGACACAGGTGCTAAATAATTTTGAGTTAAAAAAATTCAGCAATTCTTATACAACTCCTCTTACAATCGCTTGATCTGTTTACATTCTACATACGTTAAAATTAAGTTTCATTGTAGTGTTTCGTTGGTGACCATTTAAAATAAAAAATATTGTAATTGTGTAGGCACAGAATTTAGATACACAGATAATAAGGAAAAATAAAGAGGTTTTAGTACGGATGCAACACTAAATATAAATATAAACAGTTAAAAATCACGAGTTTCACACAGCGAAAACAAATGGATGTCATATTTTATTTTGCAATGAGTCACGTGATCTCTTCATATAATATGGGTGTCATCATTATTTCAATTTTTTTTTAAAAACTACTGAACAAATTTTGATGAATTTCTTTTTTACACATTTTACGTGGTAATTTGAATATTTTCTAAAATTTTCGAAACAATATGTGAATTTTAACTGCGCTTAAAAAATGTTTGAAAATTAGGTCTCATAGGGTTTAATGTATTTCGTTTTCTCAACCCGGGTTCAATCCAAAACTAATTGGGTGATATTATTCTTTTACATTCCCATATGTCCCACAGACCGTCTCACCATCATACTAAAATTTCATTTTGATAAAATCATTTTTACGGCAGTTAGCTGTGGGAACGGACAGACAGACAGACAGAATGAACAAAGTCATAAACACTTTTCAACTTTGTTGCAAAGTGTTAAAAATGTACCAATAAACGATACTTATACTGAAATAGGTGAATATAAATTAATATGCACATAAGCTGACGCAATGGCTGAGCGACCAAGGCAAACGGTTATCGTACTCACTCGGCTATTGGGTTGTGGGTTCGAGTCCCACCTGCGGGCATGGATATTGTGTTGTTCGGCGCAGTGTGTTCCGCCCCCACATGTGAGCCAGGCCATCGTCATGTGACGGCTAAATGATTCACTATGATTATGTCCGATGTATAGATGAATGATGGAATTGTATCAAGTGTCCGGCTATTTGTAATAAATAAATTATGAAAATAATTAAAAATATCTGGCATGAGTCTCTATTTCACTTTCTCGTGCATTCAAATTCCATAGTGTTTGTTATTCCTATTTCTTTCATAATCAATGGCAGATTGGAAAATGCATGTATCTTTCTAAGGTTTTGTGCCCAAATTATAATCTAGTTGCCAAATTCGACAATTAGAATAGTCACTTTTTAGAAAATCTCTTAACTTGCAATAACTTCCTTGCAGTAGTTGTCAACTGCGTTTACACCCGCTAAACGGACGGGTACGCCCGCAGTCCTCATACGCAATCCAGATATGCCCGAAGCGTGGGCGTAATACGCCTCAAAAGAGCACCTAAACATGTCTGGGGCGCTGTAGCCCATTGGTTAGCGCGCTGGAGTTGCACTCGGTAGGCCCGGGTTCGATTCCAGCCACTGCCAAAACTGCCGCCGTGTTCATGCGGAGTACGATCACGTTAAACATGTGGGTCCGAAAGTCCTTCCGAGAGGTTGGTGGTAGGGGAAGGAGGGTACGGTCCCTGTGGATGCCTCCCCCACTGGGTTCCGGTCTGAATTGGGTGGCACTTCGCGACCGTCCAAACTGTTACCTTACACCTTTCTGGTAGGTCGGACGGTCTGGGTTTCAACATCAACAACAACCTAAACATGTCTTCTCCCTACTTCGCTGACATTACACGGCTTTCGTTAACTCAAGCTACGAAGTATGGTACAACATAATAGTTCAGCCTAAAAGTATAATTCAGCGGATTAATACGCCTACTGCGCAGGTGCATACAATTCGAGTATACACGTTGCTCGAGCATAATATGTCCTACAGGGAAGCCGACAGGAGAGGGGGGGAGGAGGATACATTGCATAGGGTCCGTTACATTTGGAGGCACTGGTCGTATAGATAATTTATGAAAGAAAATGGCAATAACTTGTAAAATAGAGGGTAGTAGAGTATTAATAGAGGATAGTAGAGTATTCATAGAGGGTAGTAGGGTAGTAGTGTAGGGTAGTGGGGTTTTAGTAGAGGGTAGTAGGGTATAGTAGAAAATTCTGTCGGTAACATTGCGCCCTAAATAAGTGCCTAAACAAGCCTTCGTCCCCGCTGCGAGAGTGTTATACTGCCTTCATTAGCTCAAGCTAAGAAGTACTGTTTTTAAAGCTAAATTCTATCATAATAAGAAGCTGAGTTATGATCAAATTAATGAAATACTTAAAATTGGTAAGGCGGTAGAGAGAATAGTTGTAAAATGTGGGCCAATGAGTCCGTAACATATTTAAATTTATCGATTGTGAAAATGGGAGACAGAAAAGTATCATAGGTCTTTATTTTATTTTATTTTTATTTTTTTATCGTTTTATTACTTTTCCGAGATTGCACAGAACAGAAAGTCAAACATTGTTTTATGATAAAAAAAAATATATTTTTCAATGCGCTCAATTTCTTGTCTCCTATTTAGCTTCTTGTCTTCAAAGTCTATTTGTGTGACCTCAATCACATCTAGCTTGAACCTGTGATTCCATTAGATAGAAGAAAACGCTATTGCTGCAATAATATGAATAAACTATATGTAAATGCAAATAATTAACCGCTGTCGTTGCTAATCTTATACATAATGACTGTCATTGAGCCAATTAAGCTGCTTAAAAAACCTAAGCCAGACGCATTCACAAGACCCGTTTATCGTTCCCCATTTTGGTGCTATTTACTTTATTTTTAATATAATAAGTAAAAGTTCGTTAATAATATCAAAATGACGATTTGAGGTCGAAAAAGATACATTAATAAATTATGATCTATTACAAATCTACTTGATTTAATTGATTTAATGAATAAGCAGTTTTTATAAGTGGGGTAAAGTCAAGAAAATTACTGATAAATCAGAATTGTAAAGTCAAGAAAGTTATCGATAAATCAGAATTGTATTACTGACTTCTCTTATTGTGATTCATTCTATTTTGATGATGATTGATGAGACTGTGGTTCTTAAATGGTCGAAACTGTCAAAGATAAAAATCTGCTAATTTCCATAGAATAGCTGTTAAAATAATGAAGAATATGTATGTATTATTACTCTTATTTTATCACATATATTTTTTTTAAATCTGTAACTTTGGATATTTTTCTTAGAAGCTCTCACTGTGTTGAGGAAACGTTATGACTTGTTAACCATCCTACAACTGTATATTCCTTTCCCTACATACATGGTATAATGTATAGGGAAATTATTGTGATGGGATCGAAGATTCGAATTCGAGTTTTCGATGGAAGAACACTTTTCAAGAATCATTCAACTTGAATCGAAAGTTTTTGAGCTGATGTCTGTATGTATGTGCATGTTAGTGTGTATGTAGTGTATATATGTTAGTGTGCATGTGTGTTAGTATGTCTATGTCAGTGTGTGTGTGTTTATGTTTGCGTTAGTGTGTGTGTGTGTTTATGTTTGCGTTAGTGTGTGTGTGTGTTTAAGCCGATGTCTGTATGTGTATGTTAGTGTGTGAATATATGTTGGTGCGTGTGTGTTAGTGTATGTGTATGTCAGTGCGCGTGTGTGTGTTTGTGTTAGTGTGTATTAGTGAGTTTATGAATGCGATACGACACGAACGAATGAAACGTTTGAACGAAATTTTGTACGATTATTAAAATCGGTAAATACTGGAACCCTTATTGATTTTAAAAATAACTGAATGTTCAAAAGATCCCCAAATTTTCGAATGAAATGTTGAAAAAAATCAGAACCTTCAATAGTGTGAAATAAATAATATTCTTATATAATTTTTCATTAGAACACGAATGGCGTAACTTTAGAACGCTAGCATAAACCGTTCTCGAGATATTGCACGTTTTTCAAGTAAATTTATGAAAAAAATCACATAAAATTAAAAAAAGTATTAACTACTGTGAAATATGTTTACATTTCTTATGGAATATTTTGCGATAAATTTATTAACATCATTCTTGTGGATCTAGTTCGTCCTATTCAAGTGAAAATATATTTTGTATAGTAGTTTTGTACTCTGACGTCTAACAATTCACCATCAGTCATTTATATATAAAAAATGCTTTCCTCTGTCTGTCTGTAACACTTTGTGATCAATTTGGCAAATTTTGTCACTAATTTGAGTAAATGTCGCAAACTTGGCGACTTTTTTAATGATACCAAACTGACGAGAATATCGCCAAAATTACAAAAATGACGCGAAATTAACGAAAATAACGACAAATTGGTGAATCTGTTATTAATTTGTTTTTAAATGTGGACAACATTGCTTATTGCGGATGGTATCAATACTGATAATTATCAAGTTAGATTTACGTAAAATATAAGTTAATGGGGTACTTTGAATTAGGGTTATGAATATGTGAAAATGTTTAACTCAGCGTTAACATCATTGTGTCGTGGAACTTCTACATCATTATTTCGATGTGAAAGAAGTAAAGTCATTGCATTAAGTAGAAAAGATCATGTGCTGCCCATACCACATTTTTTTTAGTGTATTTCTATTTTATTTAATAACCCCAACAACTTAGAAATCAATCTCAACATTAGATCTACTCGTTCCTGTAATTATGTTAAAGCTAAAGATAATCGTGAAATTCCACATACGAATTTTTGAGGTTAGTCCCTAAAATTTATAATATAAACACCTGGATTTATCTGTCTGTTTACCTATATATCTCTGGGTAACGCTTGGCAAAATTTTTGGTTTCGAAATTGGCGGAATATCGCTAACTTGTGAGATTTTTTTAAATGCTGCCAAATTGAAGAAAATGTTGCCAGATTGGTAAAAATTACGATTAATTGGTGAAAATTCAATATCTTGGAAAAAATATAAGAATCTACTATAAGAATAATTTCTCCGTTTGTAACACTTGGCGAAATTCTGGCGGCGAATTTTTACGGCATATCGCCAACTTGGCGAGTCTTTTTAAATGCTGCTAAATTGACGAAAATGTCGCAAATTGATAAAATTGACTCTAAATCAATGAAAATGACGACTAATTAATGAAAATTCTATATCTTGGAAATCACATAACAAACGACTATATGAATAACCCATTTTTCCACCCTTAAGTAATGCTTGGCAAAAAATTTGACGAAATGTCGCAAACTTTGCGACTTTTATAAATATTTCCAAATTGACGAAAATATCGCCTAATTGATAAAAATGTCACCAAATTGATAAAAAAAACGCTAAATGGGAAGTAATGTTTTGCAAATTTTTAATTCCGTCATATGACATACCGTCTAGTTTTTTTTTAAATGTTTTTCTTAATGAACTTAAGTTTGAAAAGTCATTTAGTTATTTTAAGATTAAATTGAAAAACTGCCTTCATTCGTCCGTAGATCAAGTTGTAACACAGAGGCTGTTTACAGAGAGAGAGAGAGAGATTTTAGGAAATTTAAAGCAATATAATTAAGGTTAGAGTAATAATATTTATTTCTTAAATTTTCTAACTGGCGGTCTTTTCTCTGCACTATCAATCTACGTCTTGATTTCTAAGATAAGAAAGTTTTTCTGAAAATTGTGAGTGATATTTTGTTCCACTCCTCCTTCACAGTTTTTCATAGTTCATCCATCGCTTTAGGTCTGTGTTTAGAAAGTTCTTTTTCTAACAATCCATTGGTAGCACACCAGGGGACTTTGAAGGAATGCGAGCAAAAGGTATAGCTTTAATACCTCTATCTTTTGTCATTTTCTTTTTCAAGCAATGTAGCGCTAGATTTTGATGTGTCACTAGTAGCTTTATCCTGATGAAATTTTACTCTATTAAGACTTTGTGGATAAAGGGATGACATTTCTTCTTTAAATAAAGGAATTACATCACTATCTTGGTAATGTGTTGAATTGATTTTGACATTTTCCTCAACTTTTCATAACTTTAATTTACCGTTATAAGAAAAGCAGGCAATAATCATGAATCCTTTACTGAAACTTTCTTTTGATTCTTGAAACCAAGTTTTTAGGTGTTTTTTTTCTCCTCTTTTGCGATATTAAATCGATCAATTTTACTTCAGTCATTTAAATAGATCCATCCATTCTTCCTCAATTGTCATAATTTATTTTCATCTGTCACCGGCTAAATGATTTTTTTAGCTAATTCTACAGCGTGTTCTAATTCTACAGCGTGTTCTCAGCCACACGTCTAGGCAAAAGGAGGTGAACATAATACTTTTTAGTTTTTTTAAAATTTTATTATTTATTTATTATGTTGTCTACAATCACTACAGAGGTATTTAGAAACCCTGCAATTGTTTTTGAGTTGGTGAAGTTTCTTTTGAGATAAGAGACTTTATTTTACAAATAATCGTAAATATACGAACCTTCTTTGGGTATTTATTCATTATTCTTTTTCCAGTTAAAAGCAATGCTTAGCGCTTTTTCCTTTTATTATTAATAATATTGCCAACTTTGCATTCAGAATTACGAATTCTATGATTCTCTGAGCGTTTTTAAATTACAGAATTAATTCTTTCACAGTAAGAAAATGATATATAGGATCCACGGCACAATGCTTATACAGTTAGTTCATCAATTTGGCGTCATTTTCGTTAATTTATACTAATTTTTGCAATTTTGACCATCGTTTTGTCAATCTGGGGCTTACCCCCACTGGGTTCCGGTCTAAATTGGGTGGCACTTCTCGGCCGTCCAAGCAGATACCTTACACCTTTCTGGTAGGTCGGACGGTCTGGGTCGAAGAAGAAGAATCAGGGGCTTAATATCGTTCAGTTGACGATATTTCACTAAATTAGTCACCAAATTCCCCAAACTTATCGCCCAGAATTACAGACAAATGGAGTAAAGAGCTTTTCTTATTACTATTGGCGAAATGATAGGAGTCAAAATACAAAACTATTACCTTAAATGGCTTATCTCGCTAATGAAATGAACTGAATCCATAACAATGATATTAACAAATTCATCGCATAATAGTACATATACAAAGTAAACATATTTCACAAAAGTTAATACATTTTTAATTTTATGCGATTTTTTGATAAATTCATAGGAACATTTTGCAATATCTCGAAAACGGTGCATGCTACAGTTCCAAAATTTATGTCATTCGTTTTTTGATGAAGAATTACATAGGAAATAATTATTTACGTAACATTATTGATGGCTCTAATATTTTTATGATTTTTTCAAAATTTTATTCAAAAACTTGGATGTGTGTAGGGGTGGGGTTGGGGTGGGGGGTCTTTCAAACATTCGATTGATTTTAAAACCAATAAGGTTCCAGTATTCCTTGATTGCAATATTTGTGTCAAATTTCGTTCAAAACGCTCCACTCGTTTGTGAGATATCACATCCACAGGCGCTCTCTCTCTCACACACACACACAGAGTAAAAGAGACGGGTGGAGGGAGAGACAGCATGAAAGAGAAAATCTCAAAAATGTTCAATTCGAGTTCAGGGATGCTTAAAACGTGTTCTTCTGTAAAACTGAAATTCGAATTTTCGAACCCGTCGCCATACTTTCTCTATATATTGCATTAATAAGTAAAGTAATACATTATACTAATAAGGAAAATAATAACTAAAAAACTAATTCGAATTTTTAAAACATTTCGCCAATGTCTGTCATACCAAGAGTTCAGCTAACTCAGTACCAAATTTTGTGGCTGTCCGAAGTTTAGAACTTCCGCTACCAACGACACACACGCACAAACAGACGAAAAGCCGGATAAGCAATTTATTTTATTATGTAAGATAGAAGATACATTTAATTTGATTTCGATTTGAAAAGTATTGTAATTGGGTTAAAAATCCTAATCTTGGAATTGTAAAAATTTACAGATTTTAGACATTCCTGAATACGAATCAACAGCTTTTATGGTTGTCTGTAATGTAGGCTTGTCTGTCTGAATCGTGTGCTGGCGGGGAAGGTAATATGTGTGCTTGCGGATGAGAGGAATGTTTTGCTTCCTTTTATATTTATACCTCCTTCATTATATTTATATCTCCCGTGACTGATGGGCTTAACATCTAATTGTTACTGAATTTATATTAAAATATCGAATATACAGAGAAAACTGTAACGCAATTATTTACTTCTTTCTTAAGTGTCTTGATTCTCTAATAAACCTTCAAATTTTAATTCCAATTACATGCACGGGATATACTAATATGTAACTGGGATGTACAAATATGCAATTTGCACGGCGGCACTTTAAAACTTAGGACTAAAAAAACTTAAATCTGCCATTGTTCTTAAGTATAAAAACATTCGGGGGTGGTTTTCAGTCCGATGGAGTTGAAATGGTTTTGCGTGCACAACATTTTGTAAATTACAAGACAACTTTTGTAATATCGAGAAAAGAAAAAACTCGATCAGTAATATGATTATATACACTTATACGGCTTTCAAAGAGCTACAAATTCTTGCTTGTTGCTTATAACTATCACTTTTACTTTTTCAGATATAAGCATTACAAACGTTGAAAAACCTCAGATTTTCATACTTCTCTAAATTGACAAGACGATTACTCAGCTATAAAAGATTTCTTTAAATATAAATATAAATATAGAAACTACATTTTTTCTCATTCATATATATATATATACTCATATATATATATATACTTATACAGGGTGACAGGGTGATTAAAAAAAGATAGGCCAAACTTTACGAGACGGTAGTACACACCAAAACACGCATTTTTCGTCAGTTTACCGGGTCGGAAATGAAACGTAAAGACGCCAGTGGGCGCTTAATGGTGAAACTAATGAGGTACTGCCTACTGATTACACTGTCTATACCAGGGGTGGCCAACCCAAATGACCTTGCGGGCCACTTCGGAAAAACATTATAATCCCGCGGGCCGCATATATATATATATATATATATATATATATATATATATATATATACATATTTTATTGCCAATGGCCAGGCACTTGACTCATCGTCATTCGCCCATAATTCGGCCTTATATGTGATCCATTTAGCCATCCTAGGGACGTTGCCCCAGGAGCACCAGAGGGGGGGCGGAACACGCTGCGCCCACAACACAACAACATCCATGCCTTACATGGGGCTCGAACCCACAACATGGCGGTCGAACGATTGCTTTGGAAACGCATGCCTTGACCACTCGACCACCACGTCGGCCCGAGGGCCGCATATAAAAATATATATCTTTATATTAGATTTGGACCCATTACAAACATTTATAGGAGTGAAAATTTAAAACAGAATTAATTATTATTATTGTTTTCATTATTTTTCATGTATACAAACATAGATAATATAATAATAATAATGCAATGATCGAATAATGTTTAATTTATTTAATGAGTGAGTTATTTGTTTCTCAACTCTTTCACTTAGTTTTTGCAAGTCGATCTCAATGCGTGTATTTGCACATCGTAATTGATGTTGCAGGTTTTCGTCCGTTAAGTTTGAGCGCGATTTATGTTTGATAAATTTCATTTTCGAAAAAAACGATTCACAGGTGTAAGTTGATCCAAAATCGCTCACAACTTTTTGTGCCAGATCTCTCAAATTGGAAAATTTTTCTTTTGTGACATAAGTGTTATAAAAATCTATTTTTGATTCTGGTGTTTCAAAAATGTGTATTAATTCATTATTGCATTGTAAGTCAATCAGTTCCATTTGGAGATATTCTGGGGCCGACTCGACATCGACATGAAAGGGAGATGAACATATTTCAAATAATTTTTTGTATTTTTCTAAAATGCAATACTGCGCATGCAATACTGTCCACTTCTAAGTATGTATAAAAACAGAAGCAACGTGTAAAATAGAAACAGTTATGGGATTTATTTGTTACAAAACATTATTGTTTGCTAAAAACAAAAATATTGCACAAAATAATCGTATTTTGTAAAGTTGTAATGAATCTCGCGGGCCGCAAAATTATTCAAGGCGGGCCGCATGCGGCCCACGGGCCGCGGGTTGGCCACCCCTGGTCTATACCATTAATGCATTGTATTAATGGCATTGGAATTAACATCACGTATTTATATAAAATATAAATACGTGATGTTAATTCCAGAAGGATAATGCAATTATATATATATATATATACATACATATATATATATATAGCAACTAACTTGATGCCTACCTTTGTGATCTTGAATGTCCAGGAGGTGGCAGTACCCCTTTTGCCCTTCCCTATGAGCTCCAATGGCTCTACAACTTTTCAACTGAAATTTTTGGCTTATCATGCTTCATTTTCTAGATAAGAATTTTAACTTCTTAATTTTGCCGCCAGAGACACTGCAAATTTTCTCAATCGACAGCCCATAGTTATATCGAGAAAGTAGTTCATTCCTTAAAGTAGTTCAGACAGATACTCTCTTACATTTTTTTATTCTTTTTAAAGTAGAACTCGGTACACAATCCAATTAAATACACTTGTAGGGCTTTCAAAGAGCTACAAATTATTGCTCATTGCTCAAATCTAGCTCTGTTAGTTTTTAAGATATAAGCATTACAATCTCGAGAAACGGAAATTTTTCTATCTTTTTCAACTTGATAAGACGATTACTCAAAACCTATATTTTAGTACTATATTTTCTAGTACACATTTTTTCATGTACTTTTTATATCTATATTTTATGGTTTACTATATAGTTCGAGTGAAGCTTTGAAAAATGGGGGGGGGGGGGGGGACTTGCTTAACTTGATGTTTTTAAAATCTTTCGAAAAAAAAACTAGCTCAAAATAATAGAATATTGAAATCATTTTTATATATTCATAATCTGGACTCTATTTCCGACAAAAAAAGAAAATTTATTTATATTTTTAACTATTAGGGTTAAGAATCCTAACTGTTTACTTTTTTCCCTAAAGTCTCGTTTTTCCGCCAGAAAAACCCCAACCATAGATGTTATTCGCATAAAAAAAGAAAAAGGTTCTAAACATCTACAACGATTAAACATCTGTTTTACAGCGAATAGTAGTGAATCATAAAACAAAAACGAACGAACGAAAATCAGACATTTTTATCGATTCTATGGAAGCAATTACGTCACATTCATGTTTGCGCCTGTACATCAATCATTGCTTAATTTTACATAATGAATATATCCTTCATCTTTACATGATATCTTTAAAGAAATAACATATCTGGATAAAAAAAAAATATCTTCCGACAGTAGAACAGCATAAAATATAAAATATTATACAAGTTCCACAGCTCTTTTTAGAGCAGTTTGAATCAATTATTGTAATGAAACGCCACATTTATTCAGCTATTGTCATAATACCACATTCAAGTACTATAAACTATAAAATAAATTTATTTCGGAAACAATTACGGAACAACGCGCAGCTCGGGAAGTAATTTTTCGATATGCCGTGATCCAAGGACTAAACTACTCCGCTACACTTTCGTCTTTCATTGCCCGAGAAATCACCTGACTCAGTGACGTAGACCATCGTATGTCTGCTATATTCAGTTGTTTATCGCTCCTTGTTTGGCATTGTGAATTTCGCCGGTTATGTAACGCGTGGGAAAAAAAAAGTCGACGGGTAAAATGATAAAACAACAGCGGTCATTGGCAATAATGGAGAATATAAATGTACATTTGAATTTTAACGGATGGTAAAAATTAACCGCATGAACGTAAAGAAAATTTAGAAAACAATATTTTAAGTGTGAAAATTTTAATGGTGAAAATTTTTGGAACAAACCCGGAGCAATAACCTGGTGGTATAGTATTCTATGTGAGATATAATGGTTCAAATGGATGGGCAAGCATTATGTAGTGTATCGATACGATAATGATGTTTAATAATGTATCGACGCTGTATCAATATCGCTTTTCATCGTATCAATACTGCCATTTGCGAATTCAGCGTTCATTGCATATAAATTAATTGTACTTCAGCCTAAATTCATCAGATGCCAGTGCTATAAGAACTATTTATAAGAAGTGCTATTTATAAGAACTATTTATAAGAAGTGCTATTATCAGATGCCAGTGCTACAATCTAGGTATCTGATAAGATCATATAAAGTCATAATTTCAGTTAATTAAGGTCTGATAAAGTCATAATTTCAGCTACTGAAATTATGACTTTTCAATTTAGCTTAGTGCGATCCGCTTGGACAACAGACTTAAACACAGAGTCAGGATGAATACGAGACACGACATGCATTAAAGTAAAATAAAATTCAAATGCAGTAAAATCCTTGAAATAATTGCGGAAAAAGAAACTAACAGATTTTATCCCTGAAGATTATTCAATTGCCTCTTTGCTTAATTGGGCGATAAATCATGTTGCATACAAAATAATTCTTTTCCTAGACTTGTCAAGAAACGAATAAGGAAAACTCCTAAAAACCTTCTTGCATTTTAGGAATGATATGCTACTAAGGGCATTTTTGCCACCGTTTTTCGTCGAGTTTATGAAGTATCAGTCTATTACGAGTCAGAAAAGGGATGGAAAATAAGAAAGAAATCTGAGTAGATCGTGACTTCCACACAGAGACACTAATATATATATTTTTTATTTATTTATTAATCATTTTTTTCTTTTATTTTGCTATTTATAATGTATTTTAGCTATTTATTTATTTTTCTTCCATTCGTTATTTATTAACTTCTCTTCTTTACGTTACTTATAAAAAATTTCCTTTAACACATAATGTATCATGCTTCTTTTTACTTTCCCTGCAATACATGATAATGTATAAAGTATTGGAATCATGTCGAAAATCGCAACTCGAGTTTTTGACGGATCTACAAGTTTCGAGACCTCTAGAATACGAAAAAACTATTTTTAGCGTGACGTCTGTGTGTCTGTCTGTGTGTCTGTCTGTCTGTCTATGCAGATTTTGTATCCACTCTAATTAAAAAACTAATCAACTGAATTTCATAAAACTTGGTAGGTAAATCACTTGTAGGCGAATCTGGTGCTGATTAGTTTTGGGTACGATTCGGGATAAAAGAACCCGCCTTTTTTTGCGAAATGACCCGCAAAAGCCTGTATCCACTCTATCTCAAAATCTAATGAACCGAATGTCATAAAATTTGGTAGATAAGTCACTTGGATGTGACTCTGGTGCTGATTAGTTTTTGATACGATTCGTAAACATAGAACCCGCCTTTTTTTGCGAAATGGCCCGTAACAATTTCATTTTTCCGCTCTAGCTAAAATACTAATTGACCAAATTTCACAAAATTTGGTAGATAAGTTACTTGTTGGATAGTCTGGTGTTGTTTAGAATTTGGTATGATTCGGAAAAGAAGAACCGCCTTTTTTTATGAAATGGCCCGCAAAAATTTCATGTATGCACCCTAGCTAAAATACTAATTGACCAAATTTCACAATATTTGGTAGATAAGTTACTTGTAGTATCCTCTAGTGCTGATTAGATTTAGGTACGATTCGGAAAAGAACAACC
Organism: Amaurobius ferox; assembly: GCA_951213105.1. Taxonomy (NCBI): domain Eukaryota; kingdom Metazoa; phylum Arthropoda; class Arachnida; order Araneae; family Amaurobiidae; genus Amaurobius; species Amaurobius ferox. The sequence goes on along the minus strand of OX578140.1, from coordinate 42,783,065 downwards.
TGCCTTTTTTTACGAAATGGCCCGCAAAAATCGCCAAATTCTAAAAAAAAAAAAAAAGACTACGTATGCTGAAATGTATCAAATTCTTGTTTTATATGCAATTTTTGACAAGGAAATAACACACTCCATTATACTTTAGGACTAACCGTTCTCAAGATATTTGAGATTTCTTGCATTTTTGTTACGCCGCTATCGGGAAAATGTCCAATCTATATAAATAAAAATGAAAATCTGTCTGTCTGTCTGTCTGTCTGTCTGTCTGTCTGTTTGTCACACCATCACGGGAGAACGGCTGAACCGAATTTGATGAAATTTTGTGGGTAGCCCAGAAATAGCCCCACTTAAAATTATATCCATGTTTTGAGTTTCTACGACCAGTGGTTCTCGAGATATTAGTAAAAAACGAAATTTTCGTTTGTCTCATCGTCACGGAAAAACGGCTGAACCGAATTTAATGAAATTCGGTGAATAGCCTTGAAATATCCCCCCATAAATTTTGTCCAAGTTTCGAGTTTCTAAGACCTGGGGTTGTCGAGATATTGATGAAAAACGGAACTTTTTCCTAGGAGTTCTACTCCCTAACTCCGTGGTTTATCCAAACGAAAAGCTTGAAAATCGTTTGAAAGTGAATTAAAATTTAATCTCTGAGTTTGATGGGAGATTTTTTGCGTTAATTAGTCACTTTCTGAAAAAATGAATTGTTTGAAACATGATTTAAAGGGGAAATCTATCTCCATGGTTCATGGTTTATTTAAAACAAGCTTTTACGGAACAATGAGAAGTATAGAGAAATCAAAATCGTTATTTAATTTCGCAGTTTAAGTTATAAGACATGACATATTTAACATGTTATAAGATTCTATCTTATATCATGTTACTCAGAAACGCAATTAAATTAAATCTGTCTGTTAATTTTAATAATTATTTTTTCGATTTGAATAATAAATAAATGGATATAAAAATATATTTTAGAAAAGAACGATTTGATTTTTCTTATAGCATTTTTGACTGGATAGTATCAATTACGGTCTTCGGGTTTAAACATTATTATCATTGATATTTTCGGGGACTGTTGATTCAGGGATTATTGATATTGTCAAGTTATTATGCCATTGTTTATTTATGACGAAAATTGATGAAACTCATATATAGTACGTTGTACGAGTAATCTACAAATGCACGGATATATCTTCTAATCTGCGACAATATAAGTAGTACAGGTATATTGGCATATATTTTGATATATATTGGCATATATTGGAATCAATTACGACCTTCTGGTATAAAGATTACGGGGATTAGTGATATTTTCAATTTATTACGTCATTTCTTTTATTTTGGCAAATATTTTTGAGACTCATATTGTAATACGGGTAATCTTCTACCAACACACTGGCATATTTTCTAATCTGCGACAGTATAAGTAGTACGAGGTTACATATATTGATTCAATTCCTTTTTTTTGTAAATTTGCTTACAAAAGGGGGCAGGATGTTTTATTCTTCAGATCTGATCGTGAAGATAATTTTGCATAGTGAGAACATATATTCTTAAACTTCTCTTTAGGAGCAATAAATTTAATATTTTAACAGAATTTGCACATGATTGCGAACTTTAAGTTTCTTTAAATTATACACTCCGTACGAATAACGGGTGTGCTGTTAGTGGTTAATAAATTTTAACATTTTAGGAGGATATATCATGTTGCTCGGCATCACAATTAAATTAAATGTGTTTGTTAATGTTTTTATTATTTTTTTTCGATTTAAATAATAAATAAATGGATAAATGGATATAAAAGTATATCTTATGAATGGACGGTTTGATTTTTCTTTTAATTATATTAATTGCTGACTGCGTACATCAATTTCATTTATTTTGGCAAAGAGTTATCAAGCTTATATCGTATTTAGCTACTAAACTCATATATTGTGTTTAGCCAATAAATTCATATAGCCGATTGTTGAAACAGAAAAAGAGTAGAGCGGGTATATCTTCTAATACAATTGTAGTGTTTTCATTTAGTATATTGAAACGGGATAAGAATGTTTCATTCAGATCTGCAAATTCAAAGCTACGAATTTGGAGGGATATCGCTAATTTGACAACTTTTCTTAAACTTTGCCAAATTGACGGAAATGTCGCCAAATTGATATAAACGACACACAAACAGCTGCCATAAACCTTCGGGTTGGTCGTGTGGCTTGGGTCTTCTACATATCAATGAAATTTTTTTTTTGTTTTGTTAGAAGAGAGTACTGAAATGATGTTTGGTTAGCATTTATCTGTCAGACCAACCATCCTACTTAGTAATACATTTAGCGAATTTTTAAAATGTCACCAAATTGACAAAAATGTTTTCAAATCTATAAAAATATCTTGAAATTGATAAAATTGCGCTACATAAATGATATTAATTGTTTTTTGTTAGGGGATAGTATTGTGATGATATTTCGTCAATTTGTCGCAAAGTGAAACTGTCAGTTCTACAGTCCCACTTGGCGATAAATGTGGTGATTTTTTAAAATGTCGCTAATTTGACGAAACTGTCGCCAAATGTTCCATAGAAATATAACTATTTAGACGATATTTTTTCTACTAATTTATTTGAAGCAAATGATATCATGTCGCTTAGCAACGGATTTAAATCCAATGTGTTTATGCGGCAGACGATTTTTATTAAATCCTTTCCGATTTGAATAATGAAGATATGTATATAAAATAAATTTCATTGCCATTTCATTTTGGACTGGATAATATCAATTATACTCTTCAGGTTTAAACATTATTATTATTGATATTTTCCGGAATTATTGATTCAGGGATTATTGATATTTTTAAGTTATTACGCCATTGTTTTATTGCGGCAAAAATTGCTGACACACGCATATTGTACGTTGTACGAGTAATCTTCTAGGAATGCACGGGTATATCTTCTAACCTACGAGAATATAAGTAGTACAGGTATATTGGCATATATTTTGACATATATTGGCATATATATTGGAATCAAGTACAGTCTTCTGGTATGAAGATTAAGGGGATTAATTATATATTCAATTTATTACGTCGTCTGTTGTATTTTACCAAAAAACATTTGTGACTCATATTGCAAAACGGGTAATCTTCTACTAATAATCGGACATTATAAGTAGTACGTGTATATCTTCCCATATAATTTTAGCACTTTAATTTTGACATATATTGGAATAAATGACTGTCTTCAGATTTAAAGATTACGGGTTTATTGGTATTTTCAATTTATACATGTAATCTACTAATACAGGTTATATTGTCTAATATTCGCGTATATAATTAGTACGGGTCCCATACAATTTTAACGCTTTTATTTTGCATATATTGATTCAATTCCATATTTTTTTTTATATTTGCTTACATAAGGGGTCCAAGATGTTTTATTCTTCAGATATGTCCATGAAGATAATTTTATATAGCGAGAACAGAGATTCTTAAACTTCTTTTTAGGAGCATTATATTAAATATTTTAACAGAATATTTTGATTAAACATGTCATTTAGTATACTATAAGAATTTGGGCATGATTATGAATTTCAAGTTTCTTTATATTATATACTCCGTACGAAGAACGGGTATGCTGCTAGTATTTAATATATAAAACTGATAGTCTGAGTAATAATAAATTGAAGCCTAAAACTCAAAAACAAAATTCTACTTATACATCTAGATAATGTTCAACTTTTCGTTTATTAATTTGTAATTGCGAATCTGTTACTATTTCAAGCATTCAATCTATATAAATAAAATTGAAAATCTGTCTGTCTGTCTGTCTGCCTGCCTGTCTGTCTGTCTGTCTGTCTGTTTGTCTGTTTGTCCCATCATCACGGAAGAACGGCTGAACCGAATTTGATGAAATTTGGTGGGTAGCCTAGAAATAGCCCCACTTAAAATTTAGTCTATGTTTGGAGTTTCTACGACCAGTGGTTCTCGAGATATTAGTAAAAAACGAAATTTTCGTTTGTCTCATCATCACAGAAAAACGGCTGAACCGAATTTAATGAAATTTTGTGGATAACCTTGAAATAGCCCCCCATCAATTTAGTCCAAGTTTCGAGTTTCTAAGACCAGGGGTTGTTGAGATATTAATGAAAAACGGAACTTTTTCCTATGAGTTATACTCTCCAACTCCGTGGTTTATTCAAATGGAAAGGATCAAAATTGTTTGTTTAAAGCGTCGAAAGGAAATAAAACTTTATTTCCGAGTTTGGTGCAGGATTTTTGCATTAAATAGTCACTATCGGAAAATACGAATTGTTTGAAACATGAATTTAAATGGAAAACTCTACCTCCATGGTTATCTTTCACAAGCTATTACTCAACGATGAAAAGTATAAAGAAATCAAAATGGTTATTTAATTTCGCATTTTATGAGGAAGATTCTATCTTATATCATGTTGCTCGGCAACGGAATGAAATTAAATGTGTTGTTAATATTTATTATTTTTTTTTCTATTTGAATAATAAATAAATGGATGTAAAAATATATTTTTTAAATGAAAGGTTTGGTTGTTCTTTTAATTATATAAATTGCGGACTGCGTACATCACTTTCATTTATTTTAGCAAAGAGGTTTCCAGCTCATATATTGTGTTTAGCTAATAAACTCATATATTGTGTTTACCCAATAAATTCATTTAGCAGATTGTTGAAGCAGAAAAAGAGTAGAACGGCTGTATCTTATAATACAATTTTAATGTTTTCATTTAGTATATACAAACGGGATTAGGATATTTTATTCTTCAGATCTGCAAATTTAGAGATACGAGTTTAGCGGAATATCTCTAAATAACTTGGTAACTTTTCTTAAACTTTACCAAATTAGCGGAAATGTTTCCAAATTTATAAAAATGACGCAAATCAATGATTTGTTTTTTTAGAATAGAGTATTGAAATGGTGTTTCGGTAGCATTTGTCGGTCAGTTCATCCATCCTACTTAGTAACACATTTAACGAATTTTTTTAATATCACCAAATTTATAAAAATATTCGTAAATCCATAAAAATATCATGGAATTGATAAAATCGAGCTTAATAAATGGAATTAATTGTGATTTGTTAGGGGATAGTATTGTGATGATGTTTCGTCAATTTGTCGCAAAATGGAACTATCAGTTCTACAGTACCACTTGGCGATAAATTTGGCGATTTTTTAAGTTATCGCTAAATTGACAAAAATGTCGCCAAACCTTCCATGGAGATAGCATTATTCAGATGATATGATTTCCAACAATTTATTTTAAGCAAATGATATCATGTCGCTTAGCAACGGATCCAATGCGTTATGTGCTATACGATTTTTATTAAATCTTTTCCGATTTGAATAATAAAGATATGTATATAAGATAAATTTCATTGACATTGCATTTTTGACTGGATAGTATCAATTACGGTCTTCGGGTTTAAACATTATTATCATTGATATTTTCGGGGACTGTTGATTCAGGGATTATTGATATTGTCAAGTTATTATGCCATTGTTTATTTATGACGAAAATTGATGAAACTCATATATAGTACGTTGTACGAGTAATCTACAAATGCACGGATATATCTTCTAATCTGCGACAATATAAGTAGTACAGGTATATTGGCATATATTTTGATATATATTGGCATATATTGGAATCAATTACGACCTTCTGGTATAAAGATTACGGGGATTAGTGATATTTTCAATTTATTACGTCATTTCTTTTATTTTGGCAAATATTTTTGAGACTCATATTGTAATACGGGTAATCTTCTACCAACACACTGGCATATTTTCTAATCTGCGACAGTATAAGTAGTACGAGGTTACATATATTGATTCAATTCCTTTTTTTTGTAAATTTGCTTACAAAAGGGGCCAGGATGTTTTATTCTTCAGATCTGCCCGTGGATATAATTTTGCATAGTGAGAACACATATTCTTAAACTTCTCTTTAGGAGCAATAAATTTAATATTTTAACGGAATTTGCACATGATTGCGAATTATAAGTTTCTTTATATTATATATTCCGTACGAAGAACGGGTATGCTGCTAGTCTATATAAATAAAAATGAAAATCTGTCTGTCTGTCTGTCTGTTTGTCCCATCATCACGGGAGAACGGCTGAACCGAATTTGATGAAATTTTATGGGTAGCCTGGAAATAGTCCCACTTAAAATTTAGTCCATATATGGAGTTTCTACAATCAGTGGTTCTCGAGATATTAGTAAAAAACGATATTTTCGTTAGTCTTATCATCACGGGAGAACGGCTGAATCGAATTTGATGAAATTTTGTGGATACCCTTTAAATAGCCCCCCATAAATTTAGCCCAAGTTTCGAGTATCTAAGACCAGGGGTTGTCGAGATATTAATGAAAAACGAAACTTTTTCTTAGGAGTTCTCCTCTCTAACTCCGTGGTTTATCCAAACGAAAAGCTTGAAAATCGTTTGAAAGTGAATTAAAACTGTATCTCAGAGTTTGGGGGGAGATTTTTTGCACTAATTAGTCACTATCTGAAAACATCAATTGTTTGAAACATGATTTAAATGGGAAATCTATCTCCTTGGTTTATATTATACAAGCTTTTATTGAAAAATGAAAAGTATAAAGAAATAAAAATGGCTATTAAATTTTGCATTTTATGAGGAAGATTCTATCTTATATCATGTTGCTCGGCAACGGAATGAAATTAAATGTGTTGTTAACATTTATTATTATTTTTTCTATTTGAATAATAAATAAATGGATGTAAAAATATATTTTTAAATGAACGGTTTGATTGTTCTTTTAATTATATAAATTACCGACCGCGTACACGACTTTCATTTATTTTAGCAAAGTGGTTTCCAGCTCATATATTGTGTTTAGCTAATAAACTCATATATTGTGTTTACCCAATAAATTCATTTAGCCGATTGTTGAAGCAGAAAAAGATTAGAACGGGTGTATCTTATAATACAATTTTAGTGTTTTCATTTAGTATATACAAACGGGATCAAGATATTTTATTCTTCAGATCTGCAAATTCAGAGCTACGAATTTAGTGGAATATCTCTAAATAACTTGGTAACTTCTCTTAAACTTTACCAAATTAGAGGAAATGTTTCCAAATTTATAAAATTGGCGCTAATCAATGATTTGCTTTTTAGAATAGAGTACTGAAATGATGTTTCGGTAGCATTTGTCGATCAATCCATCCCTCCTACTTAGTAACACATTTAAAGAATTTTTTTAATATCACGAAATTGATAAAAGTATTTGTGAGTCTATAAAAATATCCTGGAATTGATAAAATCGCGCTTAATAAATGAAAATAATTGTATTTTGTTAGGGGATAGTATTGAGATGATGTTTCATCAATTTGTCGCAAAATGGGTCTATCTGTTCTACAGTCCCACGATATGATTTCCATCAATTTATTTGAAGCAAATGATATCATGTCGCTTAGCGACGGATCCAATGTGTTATGCCGCATACGATTTTATATTAAATCTTTTCCGATTTGAATAATAAAGATATGTATATAAAATAAATTTCATTGGCATTGCATTTTTGACTGGATAATATCAATTACGGTCCTCAGGTTTAAACATTATTATTATTGATATTTTCGGGGACTGTTGATTCAGGGATTATTGATATTTTCAAGTTATTATGACATTGTTTTATTATGCCGAAAATTGTTGAAACTCATATATAGTACTTTGTACGAGTAACCTTCTACAAATGCATTATATCTTCTAATCTATGAGAATATAAGTAGTACAGGTATATTGGCATATATTTTGTTATATATTGGCATATATTGGAATCAATTACGCCTTCTGGTATAAAGATTACGGGGATTATTGATATTTTCAATTTATTACGTCATCTCTTTTATTTTGGCAAATATTTTTGAGACTCATATTGTAATACGGGGAATCTTCTACTAGCACACTGGCATATTTTCTAATCTGCGACAATATAAGTAGTACGGGGTTGCATATATTGATACAATTCCTTTTTTTTTGTAAATTTGCTTACAAAAGGGGCCAGGATGTTTTATTCTTCAGATCTGCTCATGAAGATAATTTTGCATAGTGAGAACAGATATTCTTAAACTTCTCTTTAGGAGCAATAAATTTAATATCTTAACAGAATTTACACATGATTGCGAATTATAAGTTTCTTTATATTATATATTCCGTACGAAGAACGGGTATGCTGCTAGTTGCCAAATAATTTCAGAGTTATTGCTGAATTAATAAAACTCCAAAAGTCTGTTATTAAATAGATCTGGCCAATCACAAGAGAGTAATTTTTTGGAATGCAAGATGAGAGCTTTAGGATATAAATAAAAATCAGGAAAAGGTAGAATTAATGTAAAATAATAATCTATATAAATAAAATTGAAAATCTGTCTGTCTGTCTGTCTGTTTGTCCCATCATCACGGGAGAACGGCTGAACCGAATTTGATGAAATTTTGTGGGTAGTCTAGAAATAACCCCACTTAAAATTTAGTCCATGTTTGGAGTTTCCATAACCAGTGGTTCTCGAGATATTAGTGAAAAACGAATATTTCGTTTGTCTCATCATCACGAGAGAACGGCTGAATCGAATTTAATGAAATTTTGTGAATAGCCTTAAAATAGCCCCCCATAAATTTTGCCCACGTTTCGAGTTTCTAATACCAGGGGTTGTCGAGATATTAATGAAAAACTGAACTTTATCCTAGGAGATCTACTCTCTAACTCCGTGGTTTATCCAAACGGAAAGGATGAAAATCGTTTGTTTAAAACGTCAACGTGAATTAAAACTTCATTTCTGAGCTTAGTGCAGGATTTTTGCATTAATTAGTCACTATCTGAAAGCATGAATTGTTTGAAACATGAATTTAAATGGAAAATCTAACTCCATGGTCAAGCATTTACTAAACAATGGAAAGTATAGAGAAATCAAAATGATTATTATTTTTGCATTTTATGGGGAAGAGATCAAAATGGTTATTTAATTTCGCAGTTTATGAGGAAGATTCTTTTTTATATTATGTTGCTCAGCAACGCAATTAAATTAAATGTGTTTCTTAGTATTTGTTATTATTTTTTCTATTTGAATAATAAATAAATAGATGTATAAATATATTTTGTAAATGAACGGTTTGATTTTTCTTTTAATTATATTAATTACGGACTGCGTACATCACTTTCATTTGACAAGGAGTTTTCAAGCTTTTATATTGTGTTTAGCTAATAAACTCATATTGTGTTTACCAATAAACTCATTTATCCGATTGAAACAGAAAAAGAGTAGAAAGGGTATATCTTCTAATACAATTTTAGTGTTTGCATTTAGTATATACAAACGGGATCAGGATGTTTTATTCTTCAGATCTGCAATTTCAGAGCTACGAATTTGGCGGAATATCGCTAACTTGGCAACTTTTCTTAAACTTTGCCAAATTGACGGAAATATCGCCAAATTGCTAAAAACGACGCAAATCAATGAAATTAAATTCGTTTTTTTAGAAGACAGTACTGAAATGATGTTTCGGTAGCATTTGTGGGTCAGTCTATCCATCCTACTTAGTAACACATTTACCGAATTTTTAAAATATCACCAAGTTGATAAAAATGTTTGTGAATCTATAAAAATGTTATGAAATTGATAAAATTGCGCTTAATAAATGAAATTTATTGTGTTTTGTTAGGGGATAATATTATGATGATGTTTCGTCAATTTGTCGCAAAATGGGACTATCAGTTTTACAGTCCCACTTGGCGATGAATTTGGCGATTTTTTAAGTTATCGCTAAATTGAAGAAAATATCGCCAAACCTTTCATGGAGATAGCATTATTCAGACGATATGATTTCCATCAATTTATTTGAAGCAACTGATATCATGTCGTTTAGCAATGGATGTAAATCCAATGTGTTATGTGGCATACGATTTTAATTCAATCTTTTCTGATTTGAATAATAAAGATATGTATATAAAATAAATTTCATTGGCATTGCATTTTTGACTGGAAAATATCGATTACGGTCTTCAGGTTACACATTATTATTATTGATATTTTCGGGGATTATTGATTCAGAGATTATTGATATTTTCAAATGATTATACCATTGTTTTATTATGACAAAAATTGTTGAAACTCACATATTATACGTTGTGCGAGTAATGTTCTATAAATGCACGTGTTATATTCTAATCTACGAGAATATAAGTAGTACAGGTATATAGGCATATATTTTGATATATATTGGCATATATTGTAATCAATTACGACCTTCTGGTATAAAGATTACGGGGATAATTGAAATTTTAAATTTATAATGTCATCTGTTTTATTTCGGCAAAGATTTTTTAGACTCATATTGTAATAAGGGTAACCTTCTACTAACATACAGGCATATTTTCTAATCTGCGACAATATAAGTAGTATGGGTATATATATATATATTCCCATATAATTTTAGTGCTTTCATTCTGGCATATATTGGAATCAATTACGGGTTTATTGATATTTTCAATTTATACATGTAATCTACTAATACAGGTTATATATTCTAATATTCGCGTATATAAGTAGTACGGGTCCTACACAATTTTAATGCTTTCATTTTGCATATATTGATTCAATTCCTTTTTTTTTTTTGTAAATTTGCTTTCGAAAGGGGCCAGGATGTTTTATTCTGCAGATCTGCCCGTGACGATAATTTTACATGATGAGAACAGATATTCATAAACTTCTCTTTAGGAGCAATAAATTTAATATTTTAACATAATTTGCATATGAATCTGAATTATAAGTTTCTTTATATTTTATACTCCGTACGAAGAACGGGTATGCTGCTAGTTAGAAAATAAAATCAAAAATTGAATTTAAATTGCAAATTTAGTGTTATTTGGTGCAATTAAACTCAATCTAATGAATTAAAGATATAAAGAAAATATGAATTTAAGTGTGCAGGGAAAGTCATGTGCTGCCCACGTCAGATTTTTTATTATTTGTAAATCTGCTCGTCATTTCGTTATTTATAAATCTTTTTGTATTTCGCTTTCTATAAATGGTTTTTTTTTATTTCGTTTTTTTGTAAATGTTCATTTATTTCGTTATTTATAAATTTTTACTTTATTTCAACTGAATATAAAATGTTCCCCTTATTTCGTTATTTAAAAATTTTCCTTTAATTTCGTTATTATTAAATTGTTGTCTGTTTCGTTATTTATAAATTGTCTCGTTATTTTGTAATTTATAAATGTTTTACTTTATTTTGTTATTTATAAGATTTCCTTATATTTCATTATTCGTAATTTTCCGTTTTTCGTGATTTTTAAATTTGTCATTCGTTGCTTATTTTGTTATGTTTTCCTTTGTTTTGTTATTTATAATTTTTCCGTTATTCATAGTTTATTTCGTTATTTCATTATTTATAAAAAAAATCATCTTGTATTTCGTTATTTATAAATATTTTTCTTTTACTTCGTTATTTGCAATTTTTTCCGTTATTTATAGTTTATTTCTTTATTTCGATATTATAAAAAAATATTTTTCGTTATTTATATTTTTTGCCGTTATTTATAGTTTGTTTCTTTATTTAGTTGTTTATAAAAAATTATCTTGTATTCCGTTATTTATAAATGTTATTCTTTTATTTCGTTACTTATAGTTTGTCGCTTTAATTCGTTATTTATAAGAAAAATATCTAAATCAGATAACTAAATAATTTCGTTATTCAAAACAAATAACGAAACAGAAAAAAAAACATTTATAAGATGCGAAAAATTAAAAATTACGAAATGAAGGACACACAAATAATAAATTAAAGAAACATATGATACATTATGAATTTATAAATAATGGAATAAAAACATTCGTTATTTATAATTTTTATCTTTTACTTCATTATTTATAATATTTTTCGGAATTTTTAGTTTGCTGCCTTATTTCGTTATTTATAACTTTTTCTTTTATTTCGTTATTTATAAATTTTTCCTTTATTTTGTCACTTCCTTTTTTTGTTAACATTTTCTTTTTATGGTTACTCATTAAAATATTCATTAATTTCGTGATTAAGTTTATCCCTATTTCGCTAATTTTAAATTTTCATATATATATATATATATATATATATATATATATATATATATATATATATATATATATATATATATATATATATATATATATATATATATATTGATTCTCTAAATACTTGTTTTTAATTTGTAGGAATATTTTATGTTAGGGTTTCTTGAGTTACAACTTCTCTCTGTATTTTATCATTGGACTTTCATATTATATTTTTATTATATATATATGTATGTATGTGTGTGTGTGTGTGTGTGTATTTCACTAATTTTAAATTTTCCTTTATATATATGATACAGAAATTTTAAGCTTTCCCAAATAACGCGTGCTTTTCTTTCATAGCGCGGGAATTGCACTTGGTAGGCCCGGATTCGATTCCCTCCGCTGCCAAAACTGCCGCCGTGTTCACGCGGAGTACAATCACGTTACGTATGATCACGATGAGTAAAAGTTTGTGAAAAATAAACCATGGTGATAGATTTTTCATTTAAAGTCATGTTTCAAAGATTCATGTGTTCAGAAAGCAATTAATTAGTGCATAAATCTCCTACCAAACTCAGAGATAAAGTTTTAATTCACTTTTTCATTTTAAACAAACGATTTCCAACCTTTTCGTTTGGAGGAACCAGGGAGTTAGAGAGTAGAACTCCTAGGGAAAAGTTTCGTTTTTCATTAATACCTCGACAACCCCTAGTCTTAGAAACTCGAAACTTGGACAACATTTAAGGGAGGCTATTTCAAGGTAACCCACAAGATTTCATTAAATTCGGTTTAGCCGTTCTCCCGTGATGATGGGATAAACAAACAGACAGACAGATTTTCAATTTTATTTATATAGATTATAGATCATTCTATTAGAAGATTCAATACATAAATTTAAATTCAGGAAGTTAACCTTAACATTAATAGAAGGTTCATTATTCAACAGTTCCAGATTATCCAGATAGAAATCGATTTTGATATTATTTAGATCCGTTTTAACTATGCAGATTAGATCATCTACGTAACGATAAATTTGTAAACAAGTTGATGTAAATGTCCATTCATTCATATTGATAAAGTTATAAATTCGCCAACACACTACTACTACAACCACCTTGGGCGACACCTGAGACTTGTAAATATAATTGATTTCCCAGAAAAATAGTTATTAAATAATACAAAGTGATGAATTTCAGGAAAGTTTTTTGATTTTTATATGGTCGGCATGTTTGGTAACATATGCATTATACAAGAGATAAAATGATTTTATAAAGATCTTGAATATCAATGTTATTAAAAAGATTTTTAAAATCAAAGGTTTGGAAGCCTACGATTCTGTCAATTAAATGCAATTTTTCAATTAATTTTTGACTATTATCTAAAATAATATAATGAGATTGAGAATATGGAAGGCTGTCATTTAGTTCTTTCAAGCAATTGTGTAATAATTTACTAGCTAAAGTAAAATAAGTTTAATGCTCACTGGTGACAGTTCTAAATTTGATGGGATTCTTATGAAATTTAAGTATTAATACCATATGCTGAAATTTGTAATATTTGGAGTGTAATTGTAAATCACCATAAATATTAATAATTTTTAGTATTAAGATCAAAAAGTGGAAGTTTACAAAAAAGATCAAAACGTGGGAAAGGGAAAAACTAGAAATCAACAAACCGTTATAAAAACCCTGCATCACAACTTCAAAAAAAAAAAATGTGGGCAACACATGACTTTCCTTATATAATGCTATGAATTTACTACTTTTACAGTTTAAAAAATGTTATTCTTATAGTAGATACTTATATTCTTTTCAATATATTAAATTTTCTTCAATTAGTCGTCATTTTCATTGATTTAGCGTCATTTTTATCCATTTGGCGAGATTTTCGTTAATTTGACAACATTCCGCTAGATTCGTCGCCAAGTTGGCGACATTCCACTAGATTCGTCGCCAAAATCTCGCCTATCGTTATGGACGGAGAAATAAGTTATTGTTACAGCAGATAAATGACTATTGGCTTTCAAATACAAAAGTATTACTCAAAGTATCTTTTTTCATAAATGGAACGAGCTAGATCCACGAGAATGATGTCACCAAATTTATCGCATGGTATTACATATGAAAAGTGAACATGTTTTTCAATAGGAAATATATTTTTTTTAATAAAACTTTTTGATAATTTTTTAGAAAAATGTGCAATATCTCGAGAACGGTTCATGTTAGCGTTTTAAAATTTATGTCAATCATTTTGTAATGAAAAATTACATATTAAATGTCTATTTGCATAACTTTAGAGGTTTTAATTTTTTGACGATTTTTTCAAAATTTCACTCGAAAATTTAGGAGGGTTCTGAACATTCGATTGCGTATAAAAACAATAGGCTTCCAGTGCTTACGGATAATTTTTGTAACAAATTTCATTCGAATCGGTACATTCGTTCGTCAGTTATTGTCTCCACACACACACACACACACACACACACACACACACACACACACACACACACACACACACACACACACATCACTTTAAAAATGTTCGATTCGTAATCAGGGATGCTTGAAACGTGCTCTTCCGTCGAAAACTCGAATTCGAATTTTCGACCCCGTCACAATACTTTCCTTATACATTATGTATATAAGGAAAGTAATAACGTATAATTGGAGAAACATCAAATCATTTATATTTGCTATCAAAAAAAAGAAAAATTAATCATCTTTATGCCGCCTTCTTAAAAATAAACGTATCCAATTAATACTTTAAACATATTTTTATGATCTGATTGTCACTCGTGCAAAACACTTAAAACTACAACTCAACAAATCTTTCAATAATAATATCTCCACAAATTCTTATTGTGTTATATCATTTAAACATGCAATTTATAATTCCATTAATTTTGATGAATAATTTAATACACATCACCATTTACTGCCAATCAATGAATTAAAAGTCGTAAAAACATTCAAATATAACAAACACTTCATTTCATTGATTATCATACGAGTTTTTGATTTGACTGTCGTTTTATATTATGTGTGGTTTCCTGATTGTTCTTGTATATGACTAGCTTTCTCTTGAGTTTTTTCTGGTTAGCAATTACATTCAACTATTTGTCATGGATGCATTCCTATTTCTCTTCAAATTTTCTAAATTATATCATCTCTTTTACTTATAAATTTCATCTTATTTATATGATGCACTAGAGCAATAAGTAGATATAATTTTAACTGTACAGTTATTTAATACATCTGTATTGTTAATTTTACTAGTTTACATACTTTGTATATATATATATATATATATATGTGTGTGTGTGTGTGTGTGTGTGTGTGTGTGTGTGTGTGTGTTGTAACTCATAGAACTATTTTTTATGTTGTTAATTTTTTTTTCTTTATTTCGTTATTTCTATACATTCTTTCATTTCTTATTTTTAATTTTTGTACTCATAAATAGAACAAGTTTCGTGCATTCATTACATGAAATTTCGTTCCGTTGACAAATCACTCTGATATGAGGAAACGTTGATAAGTTTATATGTTTTTTGCTTAACACTTAAATATAGAAATATTTCAATTTATTCTTAAAAATAAGTTAGAAATATTTTGTTTCTTATTTTGGAATTTTAAATAAATTTGAATATTTTAATGTTGTATATTTCACTCCATTTTAGAAGGGGAAAAAATCAATTTTTTAAGAATACTTCAATTTATTCTTTAAAAAAAGTTAGAAATATTTGTTTTTTATTTAGAAATTTTAAATAAATTTAAATATTTTAATATTGTATATTTCACTCCATATTAGAAGGGAAAAAATCGTAGTCAATGGGACGAAAGTCTCCTGTTCCATTTCTCGCGGTGTATTTTTACAATTACACCTGAGCCACTTAACACTACAGTGCATGATGAGGTCTGAATAACACCAAAATATAAATTTTCCAGAAACCCTACAGTTTATAAAATCGGTTTCAAGTCACGAAAAGTTACATTGAACAAAATATTATCCGGATAAAAAAAAAAAAAAAAAAAAAAAAAAAGACGTTTTACAAATAAGAATTTGCACTTCGATCAAAAATATACAGGGAGAGAATGTAAGAATATGTTAAAATATAGAAGAAAATATAATCGATGCATAGAGCGGCATTGGAGATTGGAGGTTATGCATACATTTAAATACTTCAAGATGTTCTGTGAATATTATGTTTCTATTTTTTCCATAAATTATTCGCTAAAAAAGACCATATCAGTATCCATTATATGATCTAACAAAAAATCAACAAAGTTAAAAAAATAAATAGATTTCAGAAATTTGTATTTGGAAAATAAATCTTACCCAACTGCATCATTCAATTCTTGAGTGACTTACCTGAAAAAAAGAAAAAGACAATTAATTTAAATGGCAAAAATGCATTCAAATAAAGATGCGCTAGCTCAAATAGATATATTCAATTTCAAATTTTTATCAGCCATGAGATTTGGGGAATAATATTTTTTTTTAATTCTTGGATTTCACTAATTTCATTTTAAAGTATTTAAGTGAAGCTATATTTTCCAATTTATCAATCTCTAATATGTTTTAATATTTATTTCATGCAATGAGTTATACAGACAGTTAGAAAGAATAATTTTAAATCAAATTCTAAATACAGCAAAGTACTGTTTATACGCTTCTATTCTTATGCGCTTATTATTCACTGGCAATTTTCACCCACGCGAGTGAAGTTTATACACTTAATAAAAATTATGAATCTCAAACACTATTTCGAATTTAATCTTTAAAATGTCGCACATTTTATATTGTTAATATGAAAATTGAGCTATGTAAAACAATATTTCATCTCCGATTACTGTATGTTGCTTTAATTTCATGTAATAAGTCATTTTAATAAGTTTGAAGACGTTTTAATCTAAAAATCAATCCATTGTAACATTATTTTTCAATAGCTCGATTAAAATAATAGCCAGCAGACGATTTTAGTATGTAAATCATAGTTTCAAATAGAATCGAAAACTGCATAAAAAACTTGAATTATAAAATATAATTAAAAAAATATCGTCTGAAATAACCATACATTTAAATATCATATGAACAATTGATTGAATACCAATAGCGTTAATTAAGAAAATTTAGAATTTTTTTTCTCTGCATATGATAGTATAAAAACGAATTTTGTCAGTCCAGCTAGCCGTTCTCGGGTAGTAAGTTGCTGGAGAGCAAAAGAACCGAGATTTATAAATTTTTCAAACAAAAATAATTAAGATTTCAGATTTTTGTTTTTCATTACTGAAATTAAGTTACACGTGCATGCAAAGTTTCAAGTCTACCTTCAGCAGTTTGTGCTATGTAATTTAACCCTTTGTCAGCCAGTCTTACTCAGTGCGTATATATCCACTGACGGACATGTCAAGTATACGTTTCTACAGTTATACGTTTTTTTTCACTGATCCCTGGAAAAACGTATAAGCCGTGCCATCCTGTATATATTTTTAATTTAATTTAAGATAACTTATCAGGATAAAATGAACCGTGTATTATGCGATGTCATCTAATTTTGTAAACGTTCAATACATTCAATACAAAAATTATACACTCAGCTGTCTTGAAGTGTGAAGATAATTATTTCGCCGAATCTATATAAATAAAATTGAAAATATGTCTGTCTGTCTGTCTGTCTGTTTGTCCGTCATCACGGGAGAACGGCTGAACCGAATTTGATGAAATTTTGTGGGTAGCCTGAAAATAGTCCCACTTAAAATTTAGTCTATGTTTGGAGTTTCTACGATCAGTGATTCTCGAGATATTAGTAAAAAACGAAATTTTAGTTTGTCTCATCATCACGGAACAACTGCTGAACCGAATTTGATGAAATTTTATGGATAGCCTTGAAATATCCCCCCCCCCCATAAATTTAACGCAAGTTTCGAGTATCTAAGACCAGGGGTTGTCGAGATATTAATGAAAAACAAAACTTTTCCCTAAGAGTTCTACTCTTTAACTTCGTGGTTTATACAAACGAAAAGCTTGAAAATCGTTTGAAAGTAAATTAAAACTTTATCTCCGAGTTCGATGGGAGATTTTTTGCGCCAATTAGTCACTTTCTGAAAACATGAATTGTTTGAAACATGATTTAAATGGGAAATCTATCTCCATGGTTTATATTTCACAAGCTTTTACTGAACAATGAAAAGTATAAAGAAATCAAAATGGTTATTTAATTTCGAAGTTTATGAGGAAGATTCTATCTTATATCATGTTACTCAGAAACGCAATTAAATTAAATCTGTCTGTTAATTTTAATTATTATTTTTTCGATTTGAATAATAAATAAATAGATATAAAATATATTTTAGAAAAAAACGATTTGATTTTCCTTATAGCATTTTTGACTGGATAATATCAATTACGGTCTTCAGGTTTAAACGTTATTATTATTGATATTTTCGGGGATTATTGATTCAGGGATTATTGATATTTTCAAGTTATTATGCAATTGTTTTATTACGACAAAAATTGGTTAAACTCATATATTGTACGTTGTACGAGTAATCTTCTACAAATGCACGGGTATATCTTCTAATCTACGAGAATATAAGTAGTACAGGTATATTGGCATATGTTTTGATATATATTGGCATATATTGGAATCAATTACGACCTTCTGGTATAAGTAGTACAGGTATATTGGCATATGTTTTGATATATATTGGCATATATTGGAATCAATTACGACCTTCTGGTATAAAGAGTACGGGGATTATTGATATTTTCAATTTATTATGTCATCTCTTTTATTTTGGCAAATATTTTTGAGACTCATATTGTAATAAGGGTAATCTTCTACTAACACACTGGCATATTTTCTAATCTGCAACAATATAAGTAGTACGGGGTTGCATATATTGATTCAATTCCTTTTTTTTTTTTTTTTTTTTTTTTGTAAATTTGCTTACAAAAAGGGTCAGAACGTTTTATTCTTCAGATCTGCCCGTGAAGATAATTTTGCATAGTGAGAACAGATATTCTTAAACTTCTCTTTAGGAGCAATAAATTTAATATTTTAACAGAATTTGCACGTGATTGCGAATTATGAGTTTCTTTATATTATATACTCCGTACGAAGAACGGGCATGCTTCTAGTACATAATATACAAGGTTGGATCAAAAAGTTCGGAGACTGTGCTGATACCTCCAACCCTGATTGGAGGAGAGAGGGAACTATTTTACCGTGGCGTAGAGACACATGTGACGCGAGATGTGAAGAGGAAGAAGCAGGTCCGGAGTGAAGGATTTTTCCAGACAATGCGTGTCAGTGAACTGAAGTTGTTCGCGTTCATTGAAAATGGAAATGGTGTTTGAAGAGCAACGTGCGAATATCAAATTCTGCCTGCGTTTGGAAAAATCGTCGACAGAAACATTGCACTTGCTGCAGCAGGTGCAATGTGTTTTCGACGAACACGAACGACTACAGGTCACTGACACGCATTGGCTGGAAAAACACCTTTGACATCTCGCGTCACATGTGCCTCTATGCCACTGTAAATTAATTACCCTCTCCTCCAATCAGGGTTAGAAATATCAGCGCAGTCTCCGAACTTTTTGATCTACGTTATATAAGTCCTTGCGAACAGCAATAACTTTGTAAATAAAGGTCCATAAGTGTACGCGTTTCGTCTATCTACAGTGAAGTGACAATGTACGATTGAAGATTGAATAAAAGTTATTACAGCGCCCCCTAGCGGATAGTTTAAAAAGCTAGGATAACAATCTCTACACCAAAGCGAGATAGGCGGAAAAAATTCAATTACAACGTCGTAGAACATTGTCTAATTAAAAGTCGACCGTAAAACTGTGGCAGAAGACTTTTATGTCACACAATAGGGTTATTGGTGGATGGATGTCTTATTCAGGAATGCTAAAATAAAAAAATCTGATGTGGGCACCACATTACTTTCCCTACAGACTTATATCCCCGTTCTCTTTATTTTAATTAAATTTAATTCACTTTTAAATCAATTTTCGTTCTCATTTGGTAACTGGTCTTATTTTTAAAGGTGGTGTAGAGAAAATACGAAAAACTAAAATATCTCGAGAACAGCTAGTCCTAGTGTGATGGGGTTAGTCTTATTCTTTTCTTCGTTAAAAATTACGTATAAAATAAGCATTTAATGGATATATTTAAGCATACGTAGTTTTTATTTTAGATTTTGACGATTTTTGCGCGCCATTTCGCAAAAAAAGACAGGTTATTTTTTTCCGAATCGTACCAAAATCTAATCAACACCAGACCGTCAGTAATATTGCACATTTTAATACACGTAATAATATGACTGAGCACTTTGGCAAATACTGTGTCACCGTATTACAGTCCGTGAGGATACGACATTTGATAAGTATTTTTTGCCTTCCATATACGCTTCGCGCGTTCCTGATGCAGATTCCTACTCACTAGATAATCCTTTACAACTTTGTAATTGACATTTTTCTTGTATGTCCCTTTGTCGCCGAGTCAGTTATCCTAACTTATCAAAATTCTCCGCGATTCTTTCTATTCGATCGGGCATGATTACTTTACTATAGATAGAATCAAGATGTACACAAATGGACCTTGATGGCTTGCCTTGGGATGAATGAGATTGAATTATTTTGGCGCTCTACAGTTCTGTTTGTACTCATGAGATCTACTTTGGCCAGTACCAACAGTTTAAATTAGTTTTCAAACCAGTACGAGCATACATGTATACTTATGACGTCCCATCCATATTCATTATTTGAACCCGATAAAAATGGATATGAAGACCAGAGCGCTAAAAATAAAAAATCTGATGTGGGCAGCACATGACTTTCCCTGCAGACTTAAATTCATATTTTCTTCATTTCTTTAATAATTCATTAGATTGAGTTTAATTGCACCAAATAACGCTAAATTTGCATTTTTAATTCAATTTTTGTTTTTATTTGGTAATTGGACATTTTCCCGAAATCGGCGTAACAAAAATGCAAGAAATTCGAATATCTTAAGAACGGTTAGTTCTAAAGTATAATGGAATGTGTTATATTCTTTTCCTCGTCAAAAATTGCGTATAAAACAAAAATTCATTTGATATATTTGAGCATATATAGTCTTTTGCTTTCGAATTTGGC
The DNA here is from genome assembly GCA_951213105.1 of Amaurobius ferox. Classification (NCBI taxonomy): domain Eukaryota; kingdom Metazoa; phylum Arthropoda; class Arachnida; order Araneae; family Amaurobiidae; genus Amaurobius; species Amaurobius ferox. The sequence goes on along the minus strand of OX578140.1, from coordinate 42,761,845 downwards.
GATTTTTGCGGGCCATTTCCTAAAAAAAGGCAGGTTGTTCTTTTCCGAATCGTACCAAAATCTAATCAGCACCAGGATGAACCACAAGTGACTTATCTACCAAATTTTATAAAATTTAGTCGATTAGTTGAGTTAGAGTCGAAATATACAATTTTTGTGGGCCATTTCGTAAAAAAAAGCAGGTTGTTCTTTTCCGAATCGTACCAAAATTTAATCAGCACCACGGTCGACCACAAGTGACTTATCTACCAAATTTTATGAAATTTAGTCTATTAGTTGAGTTAGAGTCGAAATATACAATTTTTACGGGCCATTTCGTAGAAAAAGGCAGGTTGTTCTTTTCCGAATCGTATCAAAATTTAATCAGCACCAGGGTGACCTACAAGTGACTTATGTACCAAATTTTGTAAAATTTGTTCAATTAGTTTTTCAGTTACAGTGGATACAGGCAATTTTTGAGGGCCATTTCGCAAAAAAAGGCGGGTTGGTTTATTCCGAATAGTACCCAAAACTATTCAGCACCAGTGTCACATCCAAGTGATTACCTACCAAATTTTATGAAATTCGATCCATTAGTTTTTGAGTTAGAGTGGATACATACATTGCACAGACAGATACACAGACAGACAGACAGACAGACAGACAGACACACACACACAAAGACGTCACGCTAAAAATAGTTTTTTCGTATTCTAGAGGTCTTGAAACGTGTAGATCCGTCGAAAACTCGAGTTGCGATTTTCGACATGATTCCAATACTTTCCCTATACATTACCATGTATTGCAGGGAAAGTAAAAATAAGTAAATAAATAAATGAAACTGAATATGCTAAAATCTTACATGGTCATAGACTGATCATGGATAATTTGCATTAAGGGGTCATAGGACTATTAAACCTTCAAAAAATTAGATTTTTCCCAAAAAGTAAATATTGTTACAAACGAGTGAAATTCTCTCACTGGAGTCACTTTTGATAACCAAACGGAGAAAACACCCGTACAGGCAATCTTCTTCATGACGAGAATCTAAGATTGCCAGATGCTGAAGTGAAGGGGGTGCCAAATTTGGCGATTTATCACCAACTTGGCGATATTTCGAATGTTCGAGAAACACCTCGAAATAACGAATATTCTACGAGATATGAGAGATTTCTAGAAGTTTCTATAGAGGAATCTATAAAAGGAGTCATCATACAGTTCAAGAGCAGTTGATGTGATACGAGCTACATTGAACTGTGATATCCATTAAAGTTTTGAGAATAGTAGCCGCTGTTTTACTGAATATTATTCTTGTTTACGCCGTGATTGTGAATAAACGTGTTAGTTATCCAGAAATGTGGAATCATTCTTGTATCCTGAGCGCACGTCCAAGATTACAGAGAATACGCCGTAACAATATGAAGATATAAACTTTTCTGACCATTTAAAAATAATTCGCATGAAAAAATTCTTTTAATAAATTAAGTTATAAACCCTAAATGTCTTATTTAAATCATATATGGGGCATGCATTGAGAATAACTTTGAAGTCATTTTTCTCAGAATCTGTTTTTTTTTTTACCTTGCGCGCATGATAACTCTGAAACTTATCAAAATATTTTCATGAAATTTTCAAAATATATAATGTATGTTTGTCTCTATAAAGTGAATCTAAATTTTTTCATATTTTCTAGTTACAAAGATATTTTTGTTTAGCAGATTAGATTGTCGAAATTTCGAAATTTTGTTTAAAATTAAGTGCAACATTGTGTAAAATAGAAATGTGCTTTAAATACAAATTAATTAAGGTTCACAACAAGCAATTGCTCCTCAACCATAGCTAGATACTAAAAATTCAACTTTTGATATGAAACTTATGAATAATGTGGCACGCAAGCTATCACACCAATTTATTGTTCGATAAATAGTTCATACTTTCTAACTTTCTATAAAATATAGTTCTTTATATTATGCTAAAAAAAATATTTTTGCATTAAAACAAAACATAGATTTATCACTAGAAATTAAAAATACATTTCTAAAGTGCATACTTTATAAAATATAAATTGTCTAATATGATGAATTGTTTTCACTTTTCAACATTTTAAGAGTCCTATGATTCCTTAAAAATGAAAGAGTAAAATAATTTCTAAAATTTTCTGAAAAATAAAAAATTGCAAAAGCGTTTTTTCGTAAAACATTTACATATACAGTGCATGCTGGGACCATACACATCAGGTCATCTGACGTACTGAGAATTAAGGCTCGTAATATACAGGCTGACGTAATCGCCATTTTGACTCCAACCGTTCAATTCAGTATTCCATCGTCTGCCTGCGCTATTTCAATGGCGCGCGCATGTTACATAACTGATTTTTGTTCCTCAATTTAGCTGTAAAATAGGTGCGTCTGCCATGGGCGCCTATAGAACTTTTCCAAGGAGGGTTCAAACCACTGATGTCATTGGGGCAAACTCAAGGATAAGAAGTAGAATTTGTGATACCCAACTTTGTTGAAGACCCAGACCGTCCGACTTGTCCTAAGACTAAAGCAGCTGTTTGGACGGCCGACTGCCCAACTCTGTGACCTTGAACGTCTAGGGGAGGGCAAATGTCCCCTCTTGCCCTCCCCTATGGCTTCTGCTTTCAAAAAATTGAATCAATCATTCAAGAAAATAGTCTTAATAGTCATCTAGAATGTTTTGATTTTCTAGAGATACTGAGAAAAGGATGAAAAAGTAATCTTTTCGTAATGTATATACATCCATCGTTTCAACTGGGAGTCAAGATGGCGGCTGTTGTGCCAGCCTGTATATTTAGGAGCCTTACCGAGCATTATGGTGTATTACTTAGTATCTCGGGAGCGTATTTGTCAACAATAGAATAAGTTACGTGAACTTATCTGTACTCCTGACCTTGAGTTACACAATAGAATAATCTGCCTATCCGACATAGCCAATAAATTAACTGTAATAGTACTTTCATATCTCGAATATTTATCGAGCTCGAAAGCGGAAAAGAATTGCATTTGCTGGAAAGACTGGCAAGACCGAAAAGGAAGTCTACACAGAAAAGGCGAGACAGAGATGACTTGACATTGTGAGCAGGGCATGACTTTTCATACAGCCATGACTTTTCTTACAACCATGACTTTTCTTACAGCCCAAATTCATAATCTATTAAACTGAGCTTAATTGCGCAAACTGATACGGATACGTACATGATATTATATTCAGTTTGCAGTTTTAATATAGTCTTCTTTTTCATTAAGCAACTTAACACATTTTAAAACGTCGCCACTTTCTTTAAATTCCGAAAATTTAAATATCTCGAAAAAGGTTCGTCGTAAGGGGTTGGTCTTATTCGTTTCGCGGTCAAAGATATTGCATGGGGGGGGGGGGGGGGAGCTAGTTTTGTTTTCGAATCATACCAAAATTTAGCAATTTAAATTCATTTTTATTTTTTTATTTCATAACTCATAATTGCAAAATCGCACGGGTAATTATTGGAAATGACACCGAATTTGCAGTTTTAATTCAATTTTCGTTCTTACTTGGCGAATGGACGTATTTTCAAATGCGACGTTGCAAAAAATGTAAGAAAGACTCAAATATCTGGAGAACGGTTATAGTCTTAAAGCAATGGGGTTTTGTTCTTATTCATTTCGTCGCCAAAAATTATGTATCAAACAAGAACTTAATCGATGTATTTGAAAAAAGAGAGAGAGAGAGCAAGATTTTAATCGATGCAGCATTTGAAAAAAAAAGGGAGAGAGAGAGAGATTTTGGTGTTGTTGTTGTTGAGACCCAGACCGTCCGACCTACCAGAAAGGTGTAAGGTAACTGCTTGAACGGCCGGGAAGTGCCACCCAATTTAGACCGGAACCCAGTGGGGGATGCATCCATAGGGACCGTACCCTTCTTCCCCTACCATCAACCTCTCGGAAGGACTTACGGACCCACATGTTTAACGTGATCGTACTCCGCATGAACACGGCGGCAGTTGTGGCAGCGTGCAAATCCAGCGCGCAAACCACCGGGCTACCGCGCCCGAAATGTGCCAACAGCACGCGGTGTTTCCAGGTGGTCACCCGCCCAAGTACTAACCGCGTCCGATACTGCTTAACTTCGGTGATCTAACGAGAACCGGTGTTTTCAGCACGGTAGGGCCGTTGGCAACATTTTGGTGTGCAGCATCCCTAAAGAAGTAAATATTAGAAAACTGAAATTGTACACTTTCTTCCTTTCGAACTACCTACCCTCACACCAAATTTATAATCTATACCTAATCGTGAAGTACATTTTTCTATCACTTCACTTTTCGAACATTTTTAGTGTGGAGCACCTCACTTTGCTAAACATTTTTTAAATATTCGATATTTTTCGAGGATGTAATTGAATAATTGGCTGTGTGTAAAGAATTTCAAGTGTCCATCTCACTTAAAAGAAGGCGTTTATCGTTTATTCAATAAATTGAACATTTTGGTGCGGAGTAGACCCTAAAGTAGCAAATATTGAAAAACTAAAATTGAGCACTTTCTTTCTTTCGAACTATCTACCACATCAAATTTGAAGTCTATCTCAACACGAAGTACGCTTTTCTGTCATTTCACATTTCGAACGCTTTGATGTGGAGTACCCTCTCAACATAACAGTTTTAAAAAAATCGATATTTTCAAAGCGTTTTATTGAGTGATTGACCAATGTGCCAAATTGCAAAACTATCTCATCTTAAAAAGGCGTTCTTCGTTTATTCAGCATATCGAACAAATTTAGCGTGCAGCAACCCTAAAGTATCAATTTATGGAAACTGAAATTGTACATTCTCCTCTTTTTTAACTATCTACTATTACAACAAATTTAAAGTCATCTCGTCGCGTAGTACGTTTTTCTATCATTTAACCTTCCGAACGTTTTCGTGTGGTGCACCCACCCCTTAAATGATTTTTTAAAAAAAACTTTATTCTTCTTGGCATTTTAATCAAATAATTGTCCATGTGCCAAATTTCAAGCCTCTGTCACATTTTAAAGGAAGCTATTCTCATTTATAAATAAATCGAACATTTTGGTGGGCAGATCCCTTAAAGTCACAAATACTAGAAAACTCCAATTGCACACTTTCTTTCATTCGAATTATCAACTCATACACCAAATTTAAAGATTCTATCCCATGGCGAAGCACGTTTTCACTATCATTTCACCTTTCGAACGTCTTCGAGCGGATTACCCGCCCCTTAAATGAACATTTTAAACAGGTTCTATTCTTCTTGGGTTCTTTATCAGATGATTGGCCCAAATATCAAGCATTTGTCACATTTTAAAGAAGGGATTTCCTATTTATTCGGAAAATCGAACATTTTGGTGTACGAAACCCCCTAAAGTATAAAATATTGAAAAACTGAAATTACACACGTTCTTCCTTTCAAACCATCTCCCCTTATGCCAAGTTTGATGTCTCTATCGCATCCTGATGCATGCTATTTTATCATTTTGCCTTTCGAACATTTTTCTGGGAAGTAATCCCACCCCCCTCTCCCACAAATGAACATTTTTGAAAAACTCTATTCTTCTTGGGTTTTTGTCATATGATTGGCACATATACCATATACCAAGCATCTATCACATTTTAAAAGAGTCGTTTCTCCTTTATTCGGAAAATCGAACATTTTGATCCGTGGCACTCCCTAAAGTAGAAAATATTGTAAAACTGAAATTTTTCATTTCTTCTGTTCAAACTATCTACCAGTACATCAAATTTGAATTCTCTTATCTCATCCCGAAGCATGTTTTTTTCTTATCATTACACCTTTCGAACGTTTTTCTCTGGAGTACCCCCTTAAGCGAACATTTTTTTTAAAAACTCTATTTATTCGTCGTGGGTGTTTTCATCAAATGATTAACCCATATACCAAATTTCAAGTCTCTATCAAATTTTAATGGAGGCGTTTCTTATTAATTCGGCAAATCGAACATTTTTGTGTGCGGTACCCCTAAAGTAGCAAATATTGAAAATCTGAAATTGCACACTGTCTTCCTTTCGAACGATTTACCTATACACCAAATTTGCAGTTTCTATCTCATCGCAAAGCATGCTTTTTTATCATTTCACTTTTAGAACGTTTTGGTGTGGAGCAACCCTCACCACCACCCTTCCTCTACAAAACATTTTCGGAAAATACGATTTTTCCAGGGGGATTTATCGAACGATCAACCCGTTGTTGTTGTTGTTGAGACCCAGACCGTCCGACCTACCAGAAAGGTGTAAGGTAACTGTTTGGACGGCCGGGAAGTGCCACCCAATTTAGACAGGAACCCAGTGGGAGAGGCATCCACAGGGACCGTACCCTCTTTCCCCTACCACCAACCTCTCGGAAGGACTTACGGACCCACATGTTTAACGTGATCGTACTCCGCGTGAACACGGCGGCAGTTTTGGCAGTGGCTGGAATCGAACCCGGGCCTACCGAGTGCAACTCCAGCGCGCTAACCAATGGGCTACCGCGCCCCGAACGATCAACCCGTGTACCAGATTACAAGTCTATCTATTCGTGAAGTGTTTAAAATAATGACAGAACGGCACTTAGCAAATAGTATATGTTGTCATCCAGAAAAGCTCCAAATATCAATGCACAAATCACAGCTAAAAATATTATGCCTCTGATCTTGTAATATTTTTATTTCGCCGAGAAAAAAGTAAAATATTTCCTAGGGTAAATTTGCCTGTGAGGAAAATCATATTCTGTGAGCATCAGATATTTATATATAAATTCAAAAATGGTTTGGTTTCAAATCAATCGTATTGTAAAATAAATATTCAAAATTCTACTCTTATTCCCCATATTTCAATTACAAAAAGTATTCGAAATTGATATTCAAAAGCCAATCTGTTGCTATGGAAACCATCCATTCTGTCTGTCCTCAAGCCCACCGGCTTTGACGTCGAACTCCTTGTTGGCGAATTTTGCGTGCGCCTACCGCGCCAAGAAAGAGTCAGTTGTTCAAGTTTCTGTTTTTAATGAAAAAAGTCGAACCATCCAGCATCTGTAGCCTTCGATGGATATTAGGTGACTGCAACGAAAAATAATGTTGCTTAAATTAAATAAAGTTATGTAAATATTGTATAGATAGCTATAGATGCCAACTCTACTGAGTTTTTTTTTCTGGAAAACTCCCCGTTTTTGATGATTTCTCCTGGTTTCCGATTTTTAATTAAAATTTCCCAAGTTTTTTTGTTGTTGTTGTTCTGTTTTTTAAAGAATTTTTTAATAAAAATTATCTGACAATGGGAATTTCAATCAACTTGTGGTCGCCATTTTGTTTCTTCCATGCATGAACTTGGCATCAGCATTGAGTTTCACCATTTTTTACTTTATTGATGGATACTGTTTCAAAGAAGTGCGATTTCGCGTGTATAGATTACATTGCCGTATAATGTTGAAATATCCTTTCCCATCCATGTTTAATTTCAAATTATATGAATTAAAAAATCCACAGCATTCATTTCTTTGCAGTACGTACTGAGTCAGTAGGCAGCCATGGATGTACCTTTCTTATTAGCTTACTATTTTAACTAATTTTAACAGTACTTTCAAATTAGTTTACTATTTTTAACTAATATTTTTATTAACTAATATTTTCGTAAAATACTGATTATGTTTTAAGTTCGATTTCGCGTGCATAGATTAAATTCCCGTGTAATGTTGAAGCATCCTTTTTCATCTATCTTATTCTTGATAGAATCTCAAATTAGATAAACAGAACTTTCACATCTTTACAATTTACTTAAAATTGAAGGATTATTTTCTTTCAAATATACTCAAAATTAGTGATTGCGCAGTAGAATTTGTATTCCCTGATTTTCAAGGCAATAGAGTCCCAAAAGCATTTTCCTATCCATCTTCATCTAATTATGCTGAATTACAATTAGAAAACTGAACATATTTTGCTTCAGTGAGCTCCCTCCAAAATTTTTCTCTGTTTATGACACTAATATTATGTAAAAAAAATTTCTTATGCAGTGGGCATTTTCAATGTTATAGTGAGTTATCATTTTCGAAAAAAAATACATATTTTATGTGATGTAAAAAGAAATCCCTATCTATCCCTGGAGTGATATTGAACAGGTAGAGTACTGACTTGTGGAACGCCGTAAAAAATGCTTAACAAGCTATCTTTAATGTTAGCAGGTATACCACAGATATTGTATAGACAGCCATAAAAGGTAAATAAATCATATTAAAGGGTAATAAATCTACAGTCCATTTAAGTATCGTCGAACATAGACAATGTACTCAAAATGGGCACATAAAGACAAAACTGAGTGAATAGGCAGCCATGGATTGGACAGAAGTTTCAAATTAGCTTTATCGACTGGAAGTATAGTTGTGACTTGAAATTCAGCTCAGTCTTCACCAATATTGAAAAACAATATGGAATGGAAATAACTGCTGCTCATGTGAATGTACTCATAATGGGCGCATGAATTCAAAACTGAGTGAATAGGCAGCTATGGATTGGACAGAAGTTTCAAATTAGCTTTATCGACTGGAAGTATAGTTGTGACTTGAAATTCAGCTCAGTCTTCACCAATATTGAAAAACAATATGGAATGGAAATAACTGCTGCTCATGTGAATGTACTCATAATGGGCGCATGAATGCAAAACTGAGTGAATAGGCAGCTATGGATTGGACAGAAGTTTCAAATTAGCTTTATCGACTGGAAGTATAGTTGTGACTTGAAATTCAGCTCAATCTTCACCAATATTGAAAAACAATATGGAATGGAAATAACTGCTGCTTATGTGAATGTACTCATAATGGGCGCATGAATGCAAAACTGAGTAAATAGGCAGCCATGGATTGGATAGTACTTTCACATTAGCTTCACCGGTTGGAAGTATAGTTGTGACTTGAAATTCGGCTCAATCTTCACCAATATATTGGAAAACAATCTGCAATGGAAGTAACCGCTGCTGATATGAGAATATAAATGGTCCGCAATAAACGTGCAAATTATGTATGCGGCACTGCATGGGGTTAATAAGTACCGCACGTTGACAGAGAAACAAGTTGTTCAATTTCCGCAACTACCTCAGAAACGTGCGTGTAATCTCAGCCACTCGGAACGGCATATTCTTGCAAACAGTACATCATTATCAAACAAAAGGGTAAGATGCTTCTTAAATTAGGTTGCGTTCTATTTTAAAATTCGCGTGTAAACGTTACGTCTGTTTAGTAAAGGCAGCTGAATAGATACGTAACAAGTTTTGGCAAACACTCAGCAAATTCTTCATTCGAGTGGAGAAAAAGAAACTAGCATAGTTAAATCGTAGAATAGTGCTTGTTACCTTTCCTACGTACATAATGTTTTTTTATTTTTTGCAAACACGAATACGATTTTAAAGTTAGTAGTTTAGATTGTGTTGGCGCCTTGGAGCAATTTTCTGTATCTGGCTGGCGTTCTTGGCACCGTTTTCGCAATCGCTTGGCGATATTCTGTACATTGTCGTCATAGCTTTAGACTCAAAAGGTAGCATGCCCGAGAGCTGCCATATGGTTGGAACATTCGTGTATCTCATATGTATTGTAGTTATTTTGTAATCATGCATAATCCAGTAATAAGTACAGTCCACCAAAATAGTAAGCATAGTTTCTATTGAATTTGTTTTGGTTCATCAGCAGCCACGCATCAACAAATGGTATAATTTAGACTAGAACGAATTACCAGACGTCACCGGGGTCCTAAATAAGCGCCCGAAATTTAAATAGTGCATTTACAGGTAAACACTACTCCATTTTCAACTCGTTAGTTTTAAACCAAAATCATTTCAGCCTTTCATTTCAATTCAAATTCTCACACATGCACACAAACTATTCTCCTCATAGCAACGCTCAGCCCATTACATAACGACCGGGAACGGGAGAAAATTATAGCACTTCATTAGTGGAAACTAAAATTTCAATGTTGATGCGTTTGTTTGGAAATTCGCAAAAAATAAATAATACAGTAATCATTCCTTTTCCTTTTTATTATTATTATTATTAGAATGTGAAGACATATGCCCGAATTTTTGCAAAAGTGTATAATTGTCATAAACTTCCACTTTCTGATGCTGCGAAATAGCAATCAGATAATATAAAAAATCGTATGTGGGCAGCACCTGACTTTCCCTGCAGACTTATATCCACGTTCTCTTTATTTTAATTAAATTTAATTCACTTTTAATTCAATTCTCGTTCTCGTTTGGTAACTGGACTTATTTTCAAAGATGGCGTAGAGAAAATGCGAAAAACTAAAATATCTCGTGAAGGGCTAGACCTAGTGTAATGGGGTTGATCTTATTCTTGCCTTCGTTAAAAATTATGTATAAAACAAGCATTTAATGGATATATTTGAGCATACGTAGTTTTTTATTTTAGATTTTGACGATTTTTGCGGGCCATTTTGCAAAAAAAGGCAAGTTATTTTTTTTTTCCGAATCATACCAAAATCTAATCAGCACCAGGTTAACCCACAAGCGACTTATCTACCAAATTTTGTGAAATTCGTTACATTAGTTTTTCAGCTAGAGTGGATACAGGAAATTTTTGTGGACCATTTCGCAAAAAAAGGTGAGTTCTTTTATCCCAAATTGTACTAAAAACTAATCAGCACCAGGGTCACACCAAAGTGACTTACCAAATTTTATGAAATTCGGTCCATTAGTTTTTGAGTTAGAGTGGATACATACATTGCACAGACACACAGACGTCACGCTAAAAATAGTTTTTTCGCATTCTAGAGGTCTCGAAACGTGTAGATCCGTAGAAAACTCGAGTTGCGATTTTCGGCATGATTCCAATACTTTCCCTATACATTACCATGTATTGCAGGGAAAGTAAAAATACATATTTTGATATATTTAAAAACAAATAAATAAATATGATGGAAGTTTGTACTTATTCGTTTCAAAGATCGGTAGAAAGAACGCTCTTCGATCTTTCCAATGATATCGTTATAGAAACACTGATTGAAGACCCTGACCACACGACCAACCCGAAGGTTTATGGTAGCTTAATGTGTGGCCGGATAGAAACACTGATTGTATTTCCGATCACTAAAGAATCGATTTGTGTGAATATGGCTCAAAATCATCCTTTTACGGAAAATAACTAAAGAACTAATTCGATTTTATTTTTTAAATCTCTCCGAGCCGTACTGTTCCGGAACCCAAAGTACCTCTGTACCAAATTTTGTTGCTGTGAGAAGCTTAGATTTCCCACTACAGATGACATATAGATACACAAACAGACCTACGGATATCTTCTAAGAACGAACACCCACATAAACTCTTTACATATACTATGTACAGTTATAAAAGCAAAGGGAAAATACTCAGATAGGATAAAAAAATCCAAACCTAGGATTTTGATGATTCAACACGTTTGAAGCATCCACGAGTACGAATCAACTACTTTTCAGTAACACTGTTTACGACAATGGCGTACGGTGAAAAAGACATTTTTCTTGCAACAGCTATTTCTCAAGCTTGGTTATAAACAGACCTTAGATGATGACTGATATGGATTCAGTATCGAATTTCAGAAGGGACAGGGAGGTTCCCTAAAAATTTACATTTCCGGTTCTGTAAATGTAACAAGAAATCAAACTACTGAACTGCTGCTTGTAAGATAAAAATGTCCAGAACTTCCTAAAAGAAAGTAGGCATATGTCAGTAAGGTGACGACAGTTGTTTATAACGCCCTTTAAACACTTGTCACCTTACTGACATATGCCTGCTTTCATCGAGAAATTTTGCAAGTTTTTAACTCTAAATGTTATTCCTGTTTCTTTGAAAATTTGGATAATTGTAGAAATAGATATGCAAAACAGTATTAAAATGTTTAATGGATCCGCTGAAAATGAAGTATTCTCGTCATTTACCACCACATGAAGGTCCTTCATGAATTTCTTGTTACGCTTACAAAGTGAATTTTTTTCACTAACCACCATATGAAGGGCTCCTTCATAAATTTCTTGTTATGCTTAAAGTGAATATTTTCGTTGCGTAAGTTATTAGAACTAGTAGAATAATTAATAAATTGCAGAAGAACAGCTAAATCGAACAAGTTATTAACAACTTGTAAAAGAAGTGTTGATGAGATGTGTAATATGAGTCTACACCGATTATGTAACTTGGAAAGGCAATAAATATATTTCTCGAGATTTCGTAAGAAATAGCAGCAGCTCCAACACTTCATGTCTCTATAGCGTTAATGTCTCTATAGAACACTTAATGTCTCTATAGAAATTTATTTTGTATAAGTTCAGATTTCTTAATCAAAACATTATAGAATGGATTCCCTTATAACTGAAAGATATTCACTACAATATTTAAAATGCGTATTATATAAAATCCTGATGGTAGTAATATTTTTAAAATCTTCGGAATTTCTACAGACAAAACCCAAATTTGTAAGCTTTACCAATCGTATTATGAACATGAATATCAAAATGCATTAAAAAAAACATCTAAATTCCTTCGAATGACGTCACATCTAATATGGTAATTAAAAATACAGAATTCCTACTATGAGTATGACGTACCACACAGCATTTGAAAATATTAATATCCAGGTCATTGCATATCGACCTACTATAGAGATTTTCAATATCTTCTTGTATTTTATAATAATCTTCGGTTTTTCCGATCGAATAATAAATATTTGCATCATCAGCAAAAATTAAACATTGTGAGCATCCAAGAACCTTTAATTAAATGAGTATAAAACGAAAAGTATATATCCCAAATTTGAACCCTGGGGTATACTAAATAAGTTAGAGAAACCATGTGAAACAGAAGACCCCATAATAAGCGAAATATGACCTATTAACAAGATAAGACACAAACCAGGAAGTCAGATCTATATCAAAACCCAAGATCTAATAAAAGGTCAGAGCTGACGGAATCAAAAGCCTTGGAGAAGTTAATGTAAACATTGTTAAGCGTAAAGCCATTATCAAAATTATTAATAATATCATTGCTTAAAACCAGGGCTTGCAATTTCCCGGGAAAACTAATATTTCCCATCCCGGTGGCAGAAACTGGTAAAAACCGGAAAAAACTGGTAAATACCGGGAAAAACTGGTCAAAACCTGGTTTAAACTGTGATAAACTTCTTTTAACCGTCAAAAACTCATAACTAATGGTTTTAAACAGTTTGTTAGCATTTTAGATTTATTAGTAGAAGTACAAGAGAAATTTTACTATAGGCCTATACAGGGGTGTAGTGATAAGCCCTGCAGTGAGGGGATCGTCATTTTTTTAAAAAAACATAAAATCACTAAATGAATGTAAACTGATACAAAATACAGAAGCTGTGAATTTTTTCAAATCAGTCAGTCTTTCTTGGGACACCCTGTATAAGACAATAGCACATTACATACAACAAACACACTTCTAATTACTTATACACAGTGTTTGTAACGGGGCGCGGTAGCCCATTGGTTAGCGCGCTGGAGTTGCACTCGGTTGGCCCGGGTTCGATTCCAGCCGCTGCCAAAACTGCCGCCGTGTTCACGCGGAGTACGATCACTTTAAACATCTGGGTCCGTAAGTCCTTCCGAGAGGTTGGTGGTAGGGGAAGGAGGGTACGGTCCCTGTGGATGCTGCCCCCACTGGGTTCCGGTCTAAATTGGGTGGCACTTCCCGGCCGTCCAAACAGTTACCTTACACCTTTCTGGTAGGTCGGACGGTCTGGGTCTCAACAACAACAACAGTGTTTGTAACGCATATGCACAAAAAAATGCCAGATTGAGCTAAAAAAGAAAGCTTTTGACAAAAAAAAAAAAATAGCTAGATTTCTAAATGCGATGTCACCTATCCCTTAACTGTTGCCAGATCTTGAATAGTGTCAATTCTAGTTGTGACAAAAGTTTTTGAAAATAAGCTAGTTTTTCTTTTTTAAAAAGTCAGTCTTTACTATAAACAGACTAAACTCAAAGCCATAAGCTAAACTAAAATTTACAAGTTAAATAGTTTGAAAAAAGCTAAATCTGGCTCGAAAAAAACTAATTTGGCAACACTCTTTATACAAAACAATGGATTAGCCAATAAAAAGCATGCTTAAGTATGGGGGATACAGAGTAAGCAATCAGGAAGAAGGTTAGAAAGCTCTACCGGAAGTAGTCATTTTGCTTTACCAGTAACTAAGGCTAAATAAATTGTGTTAATTTTAAACTAATCAGAAAGACTTTTACTAATAATTATTACCAGAAGCCATTTCTTAAGTCAACTTTTGTTCTGGGTGCTTGAAATACTCTGAATTAAGAGGAAATCTATGCTCATCAGTCTCAATTTTTTATAATCCAGAACTTAAACCACACATCAAGAAAGTGCAAGCTCATTTTGATAGTGCAATGACACCAGTTCATTTCCTTGCTAATATGACAAATCCAACATACAAGGGCAAAAAGCTAGGGCAAAAAGCTATTTTAAGTGCTGGAAGAAATGGCGCGTAATCAATCATCTGCAGAATATAAACCCGCAATATGTGCAGTTCACAATTAAGTTTTAGTCTGAAGATCCACCTTTTCCAAAGACATTTTTCTCACCTGATGTTGTCAACAATCTGTCAGCATCTCCATGGTGGAAGAACTTAAAAAAAAAAGGTGGCATCGATAACGATTTCTTAGAACTGGTGGAGCATCTGCAAGGATGCCCCGCATCATCAGCATCTTTAGAGAGAATTTTTTCAAACTTTTCCTTTCTACATAACAAACTGAGAAACAGACTTGGTTTAGAAACAGCTTCAAAATTGGTGTTTTGCTATAAAATGCTTCATTCCAAAGTGGCAACTAAATACGCCGAATTAGACTGGTCATTTATTATCTGATGATAACAGTTTGCAATTAATATTTCTGTGTGTTCTAGTTAATGTATGTATAAGTACAATTTTTTTGTTCCCTATTGCTTTCTGTATGTGTTTATCTTATTGTAGTAATAAGAGAAATATATGATTTTTGAGTTCACATGATATCTCTAATCATTTTATTTTGCACTGATAAAGTAAATTTGTGTTTTGGTATTCTAAAGTTTAGAAAACGTGTTGAATACCCAGACCGTCCGACTAATTTTAGAAAACGTGTGTAAACTTTCAATCTCAACAGCAATTTTGTAATTTTTTAAGTTTATAAACAATATGGAGGTCTAATTCTTTATATTTTTTGCTGATCTGTTAACCTTTGTTATAAGAGAAAATTTGTAATTAAAAAGAATAACCGTGATAATAAGAATTTATGAATTAATATTTTCAATTTAATAAATAAAATCCAAAACAATAAGTTGTATTACAAATTTTTTTCACGAAAATTTGAGGTTTTCCCAGTATTTCCCACATATGGGAAATCTAGGTATTTCCCAGGACGATAAAAACCGGTTTTTACCGTGGTATTTACCGGGGCTGGGGAAAATGTTGCCAACCCTACATAAAACAAACTAAATTAGTAACTGTTGAACATATGTACAAAATCCATATTGATAAATAGAAAAAGCGTTTGTAATCCTATTATAGATGACAAAGAAACGATCGTATTATAGATGAAAAATTCAAAAACTTTAACAAACAACTGTAACAACGCAAAAATTGGTCTAAAGTTTTTCATATTCTTCCTATCACCAACTTTCTGAACAGGAATGATCTTGGAAGATTTCCAAGCATCAGAGAAATATGTTATCTTGTTATATAGCTTAGTTGGTAAAACACTTATCTCATGATAAAGAAGTCAGGGGTTAGCTTAGCTTCTTGTCCTAACTAAAATGTTGTACATGTCAGTAAGTTGACTCTATTAGCGTTGTAATGAGTTTAAATGAGATCACTCAACTGCTGTAAAAATAACGGTGAAGCAAATATTTCATTAAAAACACATAAAAGATAAGTACATATATCAGCTAGGGATAGCAGTAGCGTCGTCAGGAAAACGATTTGGGTGAGGCTTTGGTAAAAAAAAATACAGTGAAACCTGGTTAAAATAGCCACCCTTGGAACTGAGAAAACTGGTCACTTTATGAAAATGGCAGTGGTTATTATATGAAAATGGTATGGTCCCTTTGCAAAAGCGGTCACTTTAGCCAGGTGGTCAGTATACCAAGGTGGTCACTTTACCAGGTTTTAGTTTTGTTTTCCATTTGTTCAAATATCATTTCTCCAAACTTTAAAAGGTTACAATAGGTTTCTGGGTGGGGTTATGACCCCCAAAACTCTCCCCTTGCGACCCCACTGAGGGATAGTGATGAAGATTAAAATATTCATCTCAAAATTCCTGCATTAAATATACCACCAATATACTCGGATTTTGGGAATTATTTTAGTTATTTTAATGCGGGAAACAATATTTTTCTCGGTTATATAATTATGCTAAATTCGCTATAGATAGCAATACCATTAATTTAATGTGGCAGGTATCCACCAGAATAGTATTTAAATTTTCCAGAATTAATTGATATCAAAATCCTATTTGATAACTACCGTGGTAAAAGATGGACTAGCACTGTAATATTACACGAAATTTTTTCATGTGAAAAACACCTTTGGTTGGTGTATCGCTGACTGAAATTAGAGGATTACAAAATTGCAAACACAACTTTAACGAATTTAACTGATCTAACGAATTTAACTGACCAAAATAACAAACGAATAAATAATTAACAAACGAATTCAACTGATGAAAATGTAAACAATTTTTATTTGTTTTGTTGAAAATAGAGTATAATTTATGCATCTATAAAAATAATTTCAACCCCCCCCCCCCCCAAAAAAAAAAAAAAAAAAAACTGAAAAGCTTTTGTCTGACCGAGTATTTGCCTCACTTTAATAACTTTCACTCAAAATATCTCCTATAAAAAAATAGAAACAGTAAGTAACAAAAAGGTTCAGTAGTTATTCCAGTTTCTAGATCAATAATTAATTTTTGCAAACATTTTATAGTTTTCGAGGAATAACATTGTCAAGTTCAAGAAAAGTGAACATTTTCCGTGTTTCAAGTTTGTATAATGCATATATGTCTCAAAAACTAAAAGTGCTAGCAATGAATTTTAGACAAACTAGCAATGAACTTAAGACAAATAAGATTTACAAATAAAAAGCAATTTGTGTGTAGCCCTTAAAATATCCTATAAGGATATATAATTTGATTTTGGATCGGATTCAAAGTTTTCGAAATAAAATGGTTATAATTTTGGTGTTCTGGGCTGTTTTGAAAAAGCGGTTCTAATTTCAATAGTTTGAATTATTTTGAGAAGTCTAAAGAAGATAAATCCTCACCAAGAAATATGTTATTCACTCAAAACCATTTTGACTCCATCAGACTGGAGCCACCACCGATTTTATAGGAAGAAATTACTTTGAATTGTTTTCACAAGCCAAACGCAATATTTGGTTTCGTTAAATATATGTTTATCTTCATTAAAACTTTTAGTAACAGTTTTCAAGGGGTGTAAGTCTAATTTAAATTTCATTCAGTCAGATTATCTGGCACAATAAAACTTCTGAAATGCTAAAATGAAGCAAATTATAGTTAAATACAGAAAAATATTTTTTTTTTCTCTAGATAATTGTTTATTTCATTTATTTTGTTTTTATAAGCGCAATATTATTATAATACAATATACAGATGCTGTGCGAATTTCCAACTCACTTAGCTTCATAAAAATAACAACAGATGTAAAATTTAGTTTTAGGTGATTTTACCAATGTTAAAAATGTCAAAAAATTTATCTTTACATCATTTCTGAGTTAAAATCTGGTATTTAGAATACAATAAACAATATATACACGCGAATTTATATGTAGTAAACAGGGAATAAATAATTAAAAACTTAAAAAAATTAATAACAAAAAAAAATATTCATGTATACATAAATTTCCACACTAATTATGCACAAAAACAGTGGAGGTTCGAAGAACCCGCACAACAAAATTATTGGGAATTCAAAAAGTGTCTCGAACTCGAAGTCTGCGCCGAGGGACAAGCGTGGAACAAGTAAACAGTAACCAGTCAAGTTCATCTCTTGGTTCTGAAAACTAAATGCCTGTTAAACTGTGTGGATTGTATGACTAGAAACTAAAACTTTTCTATACTTGTGCAGTTTACCGATGCCCCCTATTGACCCAGCCACTCAATTTGTTGCTCATGCCTTTGGGCGAGTCGAGTGGTCTGGGTTTTCGACCCCCCTACTGACAAAAATGAATAAGTGCCGCCATTTTTGCGCGATTTCTTTCTCAGGATCAGAAAGTACATGGTTGCTAGTAGAATGTGACGAAACAAAACAATAACAAAACACAAAATGATGAAAATATAAATTAAATACTTTTCATACATTATAAAACTGACTCATTTTAACAATGCTGTGAGGTAAAAACTAAATGTTCGTTAAACTGTGTGAATTGTATGAACTAGAAACTAAAAATTTCGGTACGTGTACAGTGTACCCCCCCCCCCTTCCCCATTGTCAAACATGAATAAGTGCCTGCCTGTAGAACGTGACGAAGCAAAACAATGACAAAACACAAAAGGATGGAAATATAAATGTAAATACTTCTGTTGTGATAAATATGCTGCATGGACCAATTTGAATAGAGTAATTAAATTCTCAATGTGTAATTGCCTTAAGAGCTTAATAAAAAATTATAAAATTAATTACTCCATTGACATCAAAATCCCTGCAACAAATTTTCACTGATCGGATTCTCATGTCAAATGTTTAAATTTTAATTAACCAAATAAACTAGATAAATAAAATTAAGAGATTATAAAATATTTTAGTGTCGTATAGTAGTTACCAGGTATTGACATGAGAACCTGAGAAAATAAAATGTAAAATAAAAATGAATCCTAACCAAATTATACAATAAAATCCTCTATTTTATGTGAAAAGAAAAATTGTTTAATAATAGCCTTTAAAAATCCTTTATAGGTTATAATAATATGAAATTAATATGATTTTAGATCTTAAGTAAAAAACAAAAAAAATTACTTCAAATTCAAGAATATATATATATATATATATATATATATACAGAGTGCCCCAAATTAAACTACACATTTCCGAGAGGGCTACAGCAAAAGCTCTTCATCAGAAAGTCATGAAATTTGGGGAGTGTCGTAAGGAGATGACGGGAATTTTTTCTAAAGCAAAAAAGAAGGCTAGTTCCAAAAACCACCAATAGAGGTCGCTAATGGCGGGTTTTTTTTGCACACATGGGTGTCTACAAGTTCCGTTGTACTCTTCGAAGGTAACGGTATGGTGTGGTTTTACTGCCACATTTATTTTGGGGCCATTTTTTTTCGAAGAGCTCAGGCCCTCAGGTCCTGTAACGTGTTCTGTCACCAAGCAAAGTTACGCATCCTTATTAGAGAATTCCATAATTTCTATTCTGCAGGCACATCAATGTGTTAAAACAATAGTGTTTATGCAAGATGCAGTGTAAACAATAGTGTTTATGCCTCTACACATAACCACGTGTGTAAAATAAGTGCTCAGGATCCACTTTTCTGATGACAAAATCATCAGCCATCATTTTCCTACGGTATGGCCTGCAAGATCCCCAGATTTGAATCCATGCGACATTTGGCTCTGGGGATATCTTAAAGACTTGGTGTACCGTGATCCCATAAGATCTCTGCCCTATCTTAAAGACAGCATAGCAGGCCATGAGTGTAACATTCCGACTCATACACAGAAATCAACCATTGAACACACATGCTATGTTACGATTCCAGATGGTAGAATACGATTCCAGATGGCCATCATATTGAACATGTTTGGTCCTCATTAGACAGATACATTGTGTAGTTCATGTTATATATTTTGCATAAAGATATTATACGCCCTTTATTGGTGGTTTTTTGAACTAACCTTTTTTGCTCTAGAAAAAATTCCCATCATCTCCTAAGGACACTCCTCAAATTTCAAGAATTTCTGGTAAATAGTTTTTGATGTAGCCCTCTCGGAAATGTGTAGTTTAATTTGAGACACCCCGTATATACAAGGTAGGATCAAAAAGTTCGGAGACTGTGCTGATATCGTCAACCCTGATTGGAGGAGAGAGGAACTATTTTACCTTGACTAGAGGCACATGTGACGAGAGATGTAAAAAGGAAAAAGCAGGTCCGCAGTGCAGGGTTTTTCCATTTCACATCGCGCGTCACATGTACCTCTACACCACGGTAAAATAGTTCCCCTTTCCTCCAATCAGGGTTGGAGATATCAACACAGTCTCCGAACTTTTTAATCCTACCTTGTATAGCTCAATGTTTACAGCCATAAGTACCTTTTCTGAAACACGCACAACAAAAAATAATCTTATACCTTATTAAACCAGATTGAAATTCACTCTATAAAAACTTATGCATACTCTTTGACTCTACGATGACCAACATTTTTTTTGTCTAAAAAGGAACTCTGCATTCTAAGTAAAAATATATCTTCTAAAAAGAAAGTTCACTTTATATATTTAAAACGAAATTCCTACTCCTTCCCAGGAAAGGGGGGCTATTTTTACTTCTTTCAAAACCAAGCTCACATGTTGATCTCAAAGCAACAGACTAAAAAAAATATATATATATATATAAAATGGCCAGCTTTTACTCTAGGAATGCTGTGAAGATAGACGTGCAAATACCTGTTATTGGTTATAGACCAAATGATGTCATTCCGATCAACGTATAGTAGAAGAGAAGGGGTGAAAGACCCCACACCCTGTCCTGGAGTGTTTTCGCTGAAAGCTGTTGGAAAATAAAAATATAACAAAAAAATGACCATTTTTACACGGATCTACACGTTTTGAAACCTCTAGAATACGAAAAGACTATTTTTAGCGTGACGTCTGTGTGTCTATCTGTGCAATGTATGTATCCACTCTAACTGAAAAACTAATGGACCGAATTTCATAAAATTTGGTAGGTAAGTCACTTGCCTGTGACCCTGGTGCTGATTAGTTTCTCTAACGGTTCGGAAAAACAGAACAAGCCTTTTTTAGCAAAATGGCCCATAAAAATTTCATGTATCCATCCACTCCAGCTAAAATACTAACTGACCAAATTTCATAAAATTTGGTAGATAAGTTACTTGTAAGATACTCTGGTGCTGATTAGATTTTGGTACGATTCGAAAAAGAACAACCTGCCTTTTTTAACGAAATGACCCGCAAAAATCTAAAAAAAAGATTACGTATGCTCAAATGTATCAATTAAATTCTTGTTTTATACACAATTTTGGACGAGAAAAAAAAATATAACCAACTCCATTACTTTAAGACTAACTGTTCTCAAGATATTTGAGAATTCTTAACATTTTTGTTACGCCGATTTCGGAAAAATGTCCAATTTCCAAATAAAAACAAAAATTTAATTAAAAATGCAAATTTAGTGCTATTTTGTGCACTTAAACTCAATCTAATGAGCTGAATTCCGCCTCGCTACTGGTCATGACTGCCTTGCCGGACATTTACATCGCATAAATATACTTGATGACCCTTGTTGCATGCTCTGCAGCCTTCGGGAACCCATGGACTATTCTCAGCTGCCACACTGTCCTGCGCTCTCCGCTACACCTATGTGGGAACGCTATGTGGGAACACCTATATGGGAATCTATGTGGGAACGCTACTGGGATGGAAGCAAGGGACCGAATGGGTCCATAGACTCTCTTCTGTTGCCTTTTGTTACTGTTCTCTTGTTCTATTGTTTGGCTTCAGTTTGTCTTTTGTACCCGCCATTGGAAATAAAAAACTCAATCTGATGATTAAAGAAAATACGAATTTGAGTCTGAAGGGAAAGTCATGTGCTGCCTACATCAGATTTTTTTTACTGGACTCAACATTTCATGCAAATTTTTATCCAAATCTTTTAAGTAATCAAATTTTCTTTGCTAGGGGAGCAATATATAAAGTTATTTTTTTGTTTTGTATGCTAATACATCACATATTTTTAAAAGTTGTGTGTTATTACATATGGCTTTATTGGATATCAATCCATTACATACATAACTGTCATCTCACAACGATACATAGGTAGAAATCAGAAAAAGAAAAAAAGCACTAAACAAGAATATTGCAAATCAAACAAATATTTTTGAAAGTAGTTTAATATGAATTTTCTTACGATTTAAAACAATTTTCCAATTGGAAATTATAGCATTCTGTTATAATGTTCTTCATAGGAAATAATGCTATTAGCATCATTCGCGATCTAAATTATGGGAATTGTAAACAATTCTATCTAGTTTCAGTTTTTCACATAATTTGTATACACAAAAATTAAATAGGGTAGGTGCATTCGTTCATGGGTTATCGTGCACACACACACACACACACATTTATTTCAAAAGTGTTCGAATTATGTTAAGGAGGTCTTAAAACTTACTTATCTGTCAAAATCTGGAATTCAAAAATCACGGGGGAAACAATACTTCCTCTATTTTACAATGGTATATGCAAGTAAAAATTAACATTTGTTTTTTAATCTTAGCTCTTTGAATACCAGTAGTGAAAGGATTACATAAAATTTTTTTGGAATGCATGTGGCCTTTCTCAAGCCTCATCAACTGGAGGAAGTAAAAGAGGAAGACATACATACGGATTCCAGTGAACTTGTCAAAAGAAGTCCAAACCATTCTTTACGATGTGCGTGATTTCGATGCTAATTAGGAGTTGGAATGCTGAACTTCTTCGAATGAGAAGGGAGAAGACGTACCGACGTGTTTAAAGAAAGCTTCAAATGTAATAATTTACAGGTTTGTCTGTGAGGAAAGAATCTGAAAAATCTGGTGAACACAGCAGAGAACACTATACCTCACACGTGTATACTCTGACTTAAAAATTATGAATGTTTAAAATACGGTGTTACCGAATGCTAGGATAATCAGGTACTCAGTTGAGCTATCGTTTAATCGTATTGCGCAAAAAAAAAAAATAAATAAATAAATAAAAACGATCAGTAAATCGCCCTAAATTATAAATAAATATTATATAGTGAAATTATAAATAAAACTATAAGTAAAATGATTCAAATCAGCAGGTGAAAGTTGCGAAGAGAAATCATTTATTTTGAGTTTGAAATGTCTTCTTCATTTTAATAAAACCTGGCTCGATCCCGACCCGTGGGCCGGGCAGGGCCTGGTCTAAGCCCACGGTCCAGACCTGAGCTCGTGCAGACTTCTAACTTAGATCCCTTGAGATTAATATCAACTTAATTTAAAAACTGAACCCCCCCACCCCTCTCCAAGGTGAATTTCAAAATAAGTCGCTGTCTTGCATATACAGGGTGTCCCAAAAAGATCGAAACGCGCTTTAATTTTTTACCTGTCGGAGATAAGTGGGCAATGTAAATTTCAAAAATGTTGAAAGTAAGGTAGGAAATAAGACTACGTTAATGAAATAGTCCTCCCATTCATTTTCAAAAAGTTACACTTTTTTATACGACCCCCTGAGACAAATTGGGTTTATTTTTAATGCAACAAGATCATTAGAAAATCCACATATCTGTATCTTTAAAATCAACTGAATTATGATAAAGGAAAAAATCTGATATGGGCAACACATGACTTTCCTTATATAATGCATTGAATTTATTACTTTTACAGTTAAGAAAAAAGGTTATTCTTATAGTAGATACTTATGATCTTTCCAAGATATTGAATTTTCTTCAATTAGTCATCATTTTCATTGATTTAGCGCCGTTTTTATCCATTTGGCGAGATTTTCGTTAATTTGGCAACATTTGAAAAAGTCGCCAAGTTGGCGACATTCCGCCAAATTCTTCGCCAAAATCTCGCCAAGTGTTATGGACTAAGAAGTAAGTTATTCGTACAGCAGATAAATGACTATAGGCGTTCAAATAAAAAAGTATTACTCAAACTATCTTTCTTCATGAATGGAACGAGCTAGATCCACGAGAATGATGTCGCCAAAATTATCGCATCCTATTACATATGAAAAGTAAACATGTTTCTCAATAAGAAATATTTTCTATTTATTTTATATGACTTTTTGATAATTTTTTTTTAAAATGTGCAATATCTCGAGAACGGCTCATGTTAGCGTTCTAAAATTTATGTCAATCGTTTTATAATGAAAAATTACATAAAAAATGTCTATTTGCGTAACTTTATTAGCAGTTTTGATTTTTTGACGATTTTTTCAAAATTTCACTCGAAAATTTAGGGGGTTCTGAACATTCGATTGCATATAAAAACAATAGGCTTCCAGTGTTTACGGATTGTGATTTTTGTACCAAATTTCGTTCAAATCGGTCCATTCGTTCGTCAGTTATCGTCTCCACAGACTCACTGACACACACACACACACACACACACACATACTTTCACACACACACACAGATATCACTTCAAGCATGTTTGATTCGTGATCAGAGATGTTTGAAACGTGCTGTCCCGTCGAAAACTCGAATTCGAATTTTCGACCCCGACACAATACTTTCCTTATACATTATGTATATAAGGAAAGTAAAAATGTTATTCTTATAGTAGAGACTTATATTCTTTCCAAGATATTGAATTTTCTTCAATTAGTCGTCAGTTCCATTAATTTAGCGTCATTTTTATCAATTTGGCTAAATTTTTGTTAATTTGGCAACAATTAAAAATGTCGCCAAGTTGGCGACATTCCGCCAAATTCGTCGCCAAAATCTCGCCAAGCGTTTTGGACGGAGAAATTAGTTATTCTTACAGCAGATAAATGACTATTGGCATTCAAATACAAACGTATTACTCAAAGTATCTTTTTTCATGAATGGAACGAGCTAGATACACGAGAATGATGTCACCCAATTTATCGCATGGTATTACATATGAAAAGTGAACATGTTTCTCAATAGGAAATATTTTTTTTTTAATTTTATATAACTTTCTGATAATTTTTTTTTAAAATGTGCAATATCTCGAGAATGGTTCATGTTAATGTTCTAAAATTTATGTTAATCATTTCCTAATGAAAAATTACATAAGAAATGTCTATTTGCGTAACTTTATTAACGGTTTTGATTTTTTGGCGATTTTTTCAAAATTTCACTCGAAAATTTAGATGGGTTCTGAACATTCGATTGCGTATAAAACCAATAGGCTTCCAGTGTTTACGAATTGTGATTTTTGTACCAAATTTCGTTTAAATTGGTCCATTCGTTCGTCAGTTATCGTCTCCACAGACTCACTGACACACACACACACACACAGACATCACTTCAAAAATGTTCGATTCGTGATCAGGGATGCTTGAAACGTGCTCTTCCGTCGAAAACTCGAATTCAAATTTTCGACCCCGTCACAATACTTTCCTTATACATTATGTATATAAGGAAAGTAAAAATATGACTTATGCCATTTTTTCGTACCATGAGAAAGACTATTTCATCAGTGAAAATAGTGATCATAAACAAATTGACAATGGAAATTGTTTAAATCCAAATTTTTTATCATAAATGCATCTAAATAAAGCATTACACAGACAGAGATCATATAAAGCAGTGGTACTTACTACGTGGTTGCGTATCCTATGTATTATTATCCAGTTTTATATTTTTTGTGATATGTCACAAATTTACATTTCTAATTTGATAGATGGTCACCATTCACAATGTTCAATTTTCAATCAAATATAACTCGCTCAATTTTAAAGGATACAGATATGCAGGTTTTTTTAATGATCTTGTTGCATTAAAATTTTTCTGATTGACCAAATTTGTCTATGGAGGTCGTATAAAAATTTAAAAGTGTAACTTTTTAAAAATGAATGGGAGGACTATTTCATTAACGTAGTCTTATTTCCTACCTTACTTTCAACATTTTTGCAATTTACATTGCACATTTGTCTCCAACAGGTAAAGAATTAAAGCGCGTTTCAATCTTTTTGGGACACCCTGTATTTAAATATTAATATGGATCAACATTCGACTGCTTCGAACTCTTTGCTAATTCTTAAATGCACAAGTGCAAAGTGAAAGGAAAAAAAATAACATTAATTATGACTACAAGGTGGGATAAATAGAAAGAAATCAGAAGCATAGAAGTAGAAAAGAAAACTATTTCCCAAGTTTGCAATTTGGGTCTGCTTTGATTGCGCTGCTTCATGTATAAAACGCTTATGAATGGAAAGTAATTATTGATCAAAGGAATAAGAAAGAAAAGATAACCAAGGAATTTGGATCGAAATAAATTTTATATATGAAGAAACACTTGAGTGTTTATAGAAATGTTCTGTGGTTTAACTGCAAGTTTAAAAATTGATTGGTTGAAGGGGGGGGGGAGATTATTGATAACAGTATATATGAGACTAGTATGAAGACGTATCGAAAAGTGATGATTGTGTAAATGTCTCGTTTACTACTGAAGTACTTCTGGGGGGGGGGGGGGGGGAATGACGAGAAATATGTGTGGGAAAATGTTAATCCTTGTAATTAGCTAATTTTAATTTATTTATAATTATCCCTTTTGCAGTAAACAATAAAGGTTCTATACAAATTGCAAGACAAATGATGTAGTACAATAATTATACATTTTAGTTCACCCTCATTGTTATCTTCGTTATACGTATATGCAAACTGTACGTCTCTTCATACGAAACAGTAAATGTTCCACAACTTTGTATTGGAAGCTTTAGTCTATCTTGCTTCGTTTCCGAGATAGTACATAATACTAACTTCTTCAATTCGCCGCTAGAGACGCTGCAAACTTTCCCAATCGTTAGCACATAGTCGCTTTTCTATTGAAAAACCCAGAACACTCCAATCGAAAGTTGAAAGGAGCCCAGTCGGTTTCAAACATTCCGTGATTAAAGATTTTGATAAGCCTGCCTCCTCTTGCATTCATAAGTTGACCTTTTATCTCCTCTAAAAACGTAAGAAACAAGTTGAGACTGAGCTTGCTTAAAACCACATTTAAATTTATGCTTTGTATAATAATGGCAGATTGCGACATTTGATGGCCTTGATTCGTACATTAAAAATCGCTTTGCATCGTCAAAAGAGACTTGATAATTAACCTTTGACAACTAGTTTGCACAATCCTATATTGTGCAATATATGATAAAGAAAATTCATTCTGGCGATTATTAAATTTGGTTCACAGATTATTGGATTGGGTTAAAGTCTTGGCAATTATCATTTTTGATGATGTCGAAGCATAAGTTATACATTTTTAACACTTTACAACATAGGTGAAAAGTGTTTATGACTTTGTTCATTCTGTCTGTCCGTCATAACTGACGTAAAAATGGCTGTATCAAAATGAAATTTTAATATGTTGTTCAGACGATCTATGGCACCTATGGGAATATAAATGAATAATATCACCCAATTAGTTTTGGATTGAACCCGGGTTGAAAAAATGAAATACATTGAACCCGGGTTGAAAAAATGAAATACATTGAACCCCATGGGACTCAATTTTTCAAACATTTTTTAAGCGAAGTTAAAATTCAAAAATTGTTTCAAAAATATTCAAATTTTCCCATAAAATATAAAAAATTTTTTTAGTAAAATATGTTTAGTAGTTTTTAAAAATAAAAATTAAAATAATACGAGTGAGTAATTACACCCATTTAATATGAAGAGATCACGTAACCCACTTAAATAATATATGACATCCATCTTTCAGAGTAAAAATCGTGATTTTTAAAGTTCTTTTAAATGTATATTTAATGTTGAAATATTCACTGCTTTTATATAGAGAGCCAGACGATTTGTATTTTGATGACGTCATTTGAATAAAGTTCATTTTTTTTCGATGAGGTTTTAAGTTTTCAAATAAAATAAATTACTGTAGTTCTGTGATAATTAAAATAATATCACCGCTGAATGTATAGCATTTTAGAGGTGTTTGAATAAAATTGCACTTCAGTTGGAAGGTGTCCCATAATCAATGCTTTTTGCATGATAGATCTTCCTTGTTTTTTTCATTTTTCTTTTGTAATTTTTGGTTTATTCTAAGAATATACAGAGGTTGGACAAAATAATATGAACACCTGTGAAAATAGACAAAATCTTTATTAATAGGCTGATGGCCCTCCTTTTACATAAATTAAAGTTTGCATGCGACGTGGGATGGACAAATACAAACCAATCACAAGAGTCATAGGGATACATAGCCATTTCTCCTGCAAAAAGGTCACTAATTCAGAAAGTGCCCTTGGAGGTGGAAACCGACTGCGCAGCTTGCCCTCCAAAATACCCCACAAAGGTTCAATTATATTAAGATCAGGGGACTGATCTTAATAAAACACAGGACACACGAGGTGTTGTACTTCATCATCGTATTCATTAAACCAGTCTCGGAGAATTCCAGCAGTGTGAACGGGAGCATTATCGTTTTGATACACAGGTCGTTCATCAGGGAACAAAGTTTGCACCATTGGATGAAGATGATCGGCCAAAATACTGACATAATCCTGTGCTGTAACCCGCCCATGCAGGACAACAAGTGGACCGAGACCACAGTGCGACATCACGTCCCATAGCATCACTGATCCCCCTCCATGCTGAACAGTAGGAAGGAGAAAGTCAGCATGATTGGCTTCTGCTGACGTTCTCCAAACGTAAACACGTTCGTTGGTCTGGAATAATGTGAATGACGATTCGACTGACCAGATGACATTCTTCAATTCATAGAGTTTCGTCCAGAACAGAGCACCAGGCGCGAAGCGCCTTTAATCTCCAATCTCTAGGTGTGGTTCTTATCTTCATACTGTGACATTATTTCATTGGTCCATAGTTGGAGGTTCGAGGTTTTTGATTTACTGTTTTTATTATTTGTCCTAGCTCCTAGTGTGGCAGTTTGTTGCACATTAAGAGTTTAAGCAGTTTGGGGGAGTTGATGCAGATCTGAGGGTAACCTAGCATTTTAGCAGTTTAGGATTTTAAACATTTTGTAGAAAACCAAAGATCGCGAGTTTTCTTTAATATCAACTGATTAAGGTGGGACGTTCCTAGTACCGAATATCAAAGTTAAGTACCGAGCGGGGTCTCTTACGAGATTTAGCCTTGCGATGATCATAGTCATGCAGATTAAATAATAGTTCATTTGGGACAGATGGCAGATTTTTGTAGACTTTAAGCTCTAGCTTTTTGATTTGGGCTCTAACAGTTTTTATTTTGAAGTCTTTCCTAATTACCGAGTTTCTTAAGTATCTAGGGGGCTTTCCTTATAATCCTTAGGGTTTTGTTTTGTCTTGTCTCTAATAAGTCTATGGTAGTTTTACAGGCATATCCCCATACGGGTGCTGCATACAGCATTCCCGGGCAGATGACCGATTTATAAATTAGGAGTTTATTTTGATAACTTAGATTTCCGTTTCCTATCATTGGGTATAAGGCTCCTATGGTTATATACGCTTTTTTGATTATGTTCGTTACGTGCAGTTTCCAAGTTAGGTGGGAGTCTATCGTTACACCTAGGTATTTAGTAGATTTTTCCGCTTTTAGGGCATGGTTGTTTATGTACAGAGGAGGCGGAAGTTTGCGTTTTCTTGAGAAATAAATCCAATGACATTTATTGGGATTTAATTTTATTCGCCATTTTTCCAGCCATGTTTGGAGTATGTCTAAGTGTTGTTGTAGCTGTCTGTGCATTACTGAGACGTAAGGGTGTTTTGCAAGTATCGCGCTGTCGTCTGCATAGAGTGCCAGCTCCGTGTCTGGTGTCCTGGGAATGTCATTTAGATATATGTTAAAGAGTGTCGGGCCCAGGATGGATCCTTGCGGTACACTACTTTTAATGAGCTTGGGTGTAGATAAGTTATTTTTTACTCTGACTTGAAAGTGTCTGTTATTTAGGTATGAAATTAAAAGTTTGACAAGTGCGTCAGGGACTTTTAGAGTGATCAATTTGTAAGCTAATCCACAGTGCCACACTTTATCAAAGGCTTTTTGGATGTCAAGAAAAATCGCAGCTGTGGGTGTCTTATTATTAAAACCAGAAGAAATGTACTTTACCACTCTCAGCAATTGATGAGTGGTGGAGTGTTTTGGCCGAAATCCAAACTGCTCCGGAATGATAATGTCATTCTCACTAAGGTGCGTGTTCAGTCTCTTAAGAATTATTTTCTCAGTAATTTTACTAAGTGTCGGTAACAAACTGATTGGTCTGTAGTTGGCTGGAATTGAGGCATCCTCACCAGGTTTATGGATCGCTATAATTATCGCTTCCTTCCATTCATTGGGGAAATAATTTAGTTCTAGTATTTTATTTATTAAGATGGTCAAGTAAAATATTATATTTAAGGGTAGGTTTTTTACCGCGATATTCCTGATTTTGTCGTGCCCTGGGCTTTTACGGTTTTTGATAATCTCTATTATCTCTTGCGGGGTGGCTGGGTTAATCTTAGCCGTGACCGGGGAGTTCCTGAAATTGTTTAGAGTTTGCCTAACCATTCTTAGGGTGTCCTGACACATTAGATCGTGGTTTGGTTCAAATTGCTTTTCGTAATGCCTAGCAAGCGCCTCTGCCTTTTCTTCGTCTGAGTACGCGATATTAGCGTCATCTATTAGTGGCATTCTTCAATTGTTGTTATGTCCAGTTTTTATGTTCGCGACACCATTTTCGTCGTTTCAAGGCATTCCATGGTGTAACCAATGGTTTTGGAATCGCCACTCTACCGTGAATGTTTGCCGCATGCAGTTCACGCCGGATAGTTTTTGATGATACAGCTTCCTGTAGATGTGTGTTCATCTAACATGTTATATGGGATGCTGTTGTCTTGTGCTTTCTGGCCGCAATTCGCTTCAAAGCCAATCTGTCTCTATCAGTCAGTTTCGACCGTCGGCCACTATTGTGCTTGGCAGATGATGTCTTTCCCTGTTTGATATAAGCTGTCCTTACCGTCGACACGGTACTTCTCCCGACACCAACAAAGGTCGAAAACCCAGGTCGTCCGACTCATCCGAAGACATAGAGCAGCAAAAACGGACGGCCGGGAAACGACACCAACAAGGGTGACCGTTTTCGTTCCTGAGGTTCCGGAAAGACGAACCTTAACAATTATTCCTCTTTTGAAATCTGAGAGGTCAGCCATAACAAAGTTTTAACGCCGCAATATATTTTGCATCCGACCGCTATCACTGCTACTCACAGACTGATGTGTGTACATTCTCGCCCGTTAGGTGGCACGATAGTAACCTTGGGTGGCACGCTTCAACACTAGAGGGTGGGAGTATACGACAGGTTTCCCTCGAGTATTGTTATTACACAGGTGTTCATATTATTTTGTCCAACCCCTGTATAAGGTGTGTGTGAGACGCTATTTGATTTTTTCTTATATTCATGCAAACAACATTTTCTCTATACAGTAATATCAGTATGAGATATAAAATATTCTATGAATATTTTTAGTCATATAAACCAGGGGATGCCCAATCTGTCGATCACGGCGAGATTTTGAGTAAATATTTCCTTCTTCCTCCATTCTATGTACAGTAGTGGCCAAAAATGTAGAAATCTTTTGAAAAAAATGTATGTTTCAGGTTTAATGGTTCATAACACCAATTTTTCTTTTGTACCAATACCATAAAATTATATATCAATGGAAAGAAAATTTAATCAAGATTGTAATGCAACAACATTTATAAAATATTTTTTAATAGAACAGCAGTTATGAAGAAGAAAAGTGAAATACACAGAAACAATGAGATATACAAAAATTCTCACCGTGTCAGTTAATACTTAGTAACCTTTAGACTTAATTACGGCCTTACAGCGCTTTTCCAAGAAGTGAACCAAGCCTTTTAGTTCTGCAGCTGTTATAATGTGAAACCAGGATTGAATTATTGTTTCTGACTAACAAGTTTCTTTAGTCGGCTCCATATATTTTCGATGGGGTTAAGGTCTAGGCTATTCCAGCAGTTGAACATGATCATCTTGAAGCACACACGAGCAACATGACATAGAGCTGAATCTTGTTGAAATATAAATGATTCATTATCTTGGAAAACATCACGTGCAGAAGGCTGCAGTTTGGGCTCAAGTATTTTATTTATGTATTTTTGAGCATTTATATTCCCATTGATCACTCAAATTCTGACCACACCTCTTGATGTCATACAACCCAACATACACTAACTGGGTGTTTCACGGTAGGTGTAATAAAATCAGTATGTAAATCCTCTCCGATTCTTCTCCGTATTTTACGCCACTACTACCAAACAGGGAGATTTTGGTTTCATCGCTCCAAATTACACTGTCCCATTGTTCTGTTGTCCAGTTAACATGGGTTTTAGTCCAGTTTAATCCTTTCAACCTTTGTTTGAGAGATAAAAATGGCTTTATTCGTGGAATTCTGGCATTTAGACTAAATTCATGCAGTCTGCACCGAAACAGTCCTTACACTCAACTTCACATTGCATTGCGCCATTTCACCCTCAATACACCGAGATGGTTTTCTTCTGTCACTTAGGCACAGTTTCTTAATTCTTCTATCATCACTTGCTGTTGTGCACCTTTTCCTGCCTTTGCAAGCCTGGTTTTGTAGTGACTGAGTCTCCTTATACCTCTTCAAAAATTTAGAAATGACACCTTTGGTTAAGTTTCCCGAAATATTTCTTCTAATTTCTTTATAAATGTAGCCTCGTTCACTTAATAATATTATTTTACATCGCTTTCTGGGTGATTAGTAAACTCTTTGCGCCATTTCTTTAATTTTATTACGTTTTACAAGTTCAATCAAAGAACACAAATAAAACCAACCAACTTGATAGCAATCACATAACACACTGATAAATGTCCTGTGACCTGTTGGCTCATTGCCAAAACAAGATGACACCTGATTGGCTCTCTAAACACTCATGCTCATTGGCTACATTCAAATGAACGAAAGCTACTTCATATAAACCTAAGCAAGTTGTGCTTATTTTTTCTGGTTATTTGGCTATAACTTTTGATAAAATACAGATAATGAAACAAATGTTATTACATTACAATCCTGATTAAATTATCTTTCCATTGATATATAATTTTATGGTATTGGTATAAAAACAAGTGGTGTTATGACTCATCAAACCTAATAAATACACTTTTTCCGAAAGGTTTCCACAATTTTAGCCACTACTGTACTTAAAGCATTATATTGATTGATTCCAATAAGATTCCAAGTTTAATTACATGATGTGCGTGTTGCTTTGGTACTTTCAACAAAATACAAACCAAATTAAATTTGAGATACGGGACTGCAGGAACGTGTTTTATAAAAATGCTCCAAAAGTTTCACCCATTCAATTTTAAAGATGTTAAAATGACATTTTAAACCAAACTTATGTTAATATTCAAATGAGGCTTAATAATATCTACATTGTTAAAGAAAACCCTAAAATATTTCACCTCACTGTATAAACATAAAATTTTAAAGTCAAATCAGAATTTTTATAAGCAATAATTACTCAACTTGGCAATATAATATCTGCGATATTATACCATCATTTTCAAAGCCAAGAAAGCACCAATAAGTTTGAATTTATTTAAATAGACGCCAAGTAATGTTAGCCCGATACAAAAATCATCCTGAACGGGCGGAAGAACAAACGCAATTTGACTGGCCTGTTGCCAACTTAAATATAATTTAAAGATATTTTCAGAAAATTATTTTAAAAATGATTTGCGAACAAAAGCTTGTATCTTCTTTCCTTCTGATACTCTGAAACTGATTAATTTTTAATAGAAAATAGGGTATTTTGAAGTAGAAAATAGGGTATTTTGAAGTAGAAAATAGAGTATTTTTATTGAGAATACTAAAATAATTCAGTGCATCATTCAGTACACGCATTAAATACATTCTAGATCATCACATGTACTACCTACTATTTCAACAAGTTTTACAAGCTATAAACCAAAAGAGTAATGGATTTGGCAATGTTCAAGTCGAGCACGGAAACTTGAAAAATGAATTCATATTCTTAGATGACTTTTGTTTGACCTAATTCAAATCCGTGCGTTCATATTGATCATATTTTGGGGTAGATATCAACAAAGTAAGTCTTGGTTAAGAACAAACAGTCTTGATAAAAACAACCGAATTTTCAGCAGAAGATTAATTTTGCATTCAGATTCTGTGTATAATGAATTTCATGCATTTTTTTTTTTACTTTCCCTGCAATACATGGTAATGTATAGGAAAAGTATTGGAATCATGTTGAAAATCGCAACTCGAGTTTTCGACGGATCTACACGTTTCGAGACCTCTAGAATACGAAAAACCTATTTTTAGCGTGACGTCTGTGTGTCTGTCTGTCTGTGCAATGTATGTATCCACTCTAACTCAAAAACTAATGGATCGAATTTCATAAAATTTGGTAGGTAAGTCACTTGGATGTGATCCTGGTGCTGCTTAGTTTTTGGTATAATTCGGAATAAACCAACCTGCCTTTTTTGCGAAACGGACCTCAAAAATTGCCTGTATCCACTGTAACTGAAAAACTAATTGATCAAATTTTACAAAATTTGGTACATAAGTCACTTGTAGGTCACCCTGGTGCTGATTAAATTTTGATACGATTCGGAAAAGAACAACCTGCCTTTTTTTACGAAATGGCCCGCAAAAATTATATATTTCCACTCTTAACTCAACTAATAGACTAAATTTCATAAAATTTGGTAGATAAGTCACTTGTGGTCGACCCTGGTGCTGATTAGATTTTGGTACGATTTGGAAAAGAACAACCTGCCTTTTTTAGAAAATGGCCCGCAAAAATTTCATGTATCCACACTAGATAAAATACTAATTGACCCAATTTACAGAAATTGGTAGATAAGTTACTTGTGGGATATTCTGGTGCTGATTAGATTTTGGTACAATTCGGAGAAGAACAACCTGCCTTTTTTTTTACGAAATAGCCCGCAAAAATCGCCAAAATCGAAAAAAATGACTATATATGTTCAAATATATCAAATGAATTTTTATTTTATATACAATTTTTGACGAGGAAAAGAATATAACACACTCCATTATACTTTAGGACTAACCGTTCTGAAGATATTTGAGATTTCTAGCATTTTTGTTATGTCGATTTCGGGAAAATGTCCAATTACCAAATAAAAACAAAAATTGAATTCAGTGTTATTTGGTGCAATAAAACTCAATCTAACGAATTGTTAAAGAAATAAAGAAAATATGAATTTGAGTCTGCAGGGAAAGTCATGTGCTGCCCACATCAGATTTTTTTAATTTTGGAGAGAGAGAAAACAATATTGTAGGTAGAAATTTAAAAATGTTTAACAATTAAAAAATCCTTCTCATTCAATTTTTAATATTCTGCAACTTTTTATTTTTATTTTACCTACATATTTCAGTGGTGATATAGCAACGAGATGTATTTATGTAATTATATTAATGGTCTTATAAAAAGAACAGAAAGCTTTGTTGTCAAGTTCGTTATTCTAACTTTTTGATTCTCTGCTAGCGCCCTTTTATTCAATTGAGCATGATTACTTTACTCTAAGGTGTGCACTCATACACTCATGGACTTCTCTTTACAAAATTATTAGGGTTCTTATGGTCTTTCCTAGGAACCCTGAAAATATGTAAAGAGAAAATTACCCGCGTTAAAGTATAAAGTGTAAAAAAAATATAGGCTGAATTCGGTGACATTTGGCGACATTCTCTTTTTTTACTACAGTTTCATTTCTTTTCAGCCTCTATAGAGACTGAAAAGAAGAGAAATGTTGCACTTTATAATAGAAAAAGTTTCTAGGATTATTATTAGAAAGGATATGCTGGTAAATATAATGTGAAATAAGAGTAATAAATGTTTAAATTTTGTAAAACCCTGGTCTAAAGGAAACTGCGCCGTATTTATATGACATATTAGGATAACTCTATAACTGCACATAAATCATTGATCGATAAATCCACCATGATAACAGGAAGAAGTAGCAAAAATCATCAAAGGTCACAGATAATTCGAATTTCTTTAAACTTTTCATTCTTGAAACTACTCATTTCTACTAATTATAACTACTAATTCCTACTAATCCTACTAATTCCTACTAATTACCTGTACAACTTTACAATTGACGTTTTTCTTCCATCTCGCTTTGTTACCATAGTTTGTTATCATAAACTTTTAAAATTATCCGCTAGAGACGATGCAATACTCTTTATTCGATAGGAAAGGGTCGCTTTACTGTAGATCAGGGATCCCCAAAGTGATCATATTGATCCTCAGGGGTCGATATGACATTACTCAATTGGAGTTCGATGGACAAAAGTTAATTAAAAATAACTAATATAATAAACAACTACATATCTCTTTGTAAAATAATAAAAGAAATACTGGAACAAACTGTCTTTAGAAATAGTAAAATTCAATATATAATATTCTTACAAAACGAGCACTAAAATTTTAAAAACAGGCAACATAAATCGCGAAATATTTGTTCGTGAATTGCGATAATAATAGGGTTTCAACTGGTTAAAGCTGTGTTAATTCCATCTTAACAAAACAGAGGAATGAGCTAGATGTAGAACACCATGTCTACTTAAGGCTGAAACTTACTAATCTTGAACCGAACATTGATAATCTTGCCAAAAGTCACCAAGCACACCCTGACAAAGTCAGTCAATTTTTACTAGATATAAGTCTGAATATAATGCATGTGATTATATACAAGGTAGGATCAAAAAGTTCGGAGACTGTGCTGATATCTCCAACCCTGATTGGGGGAGAGGGGAACTATTTTACAGTGGCGTAGAGGCACATGTGATGCGAGATGTGAAAAGGAAGTAGCAGGTGTTTTTCCAGACAATGCGTGTCAGCGAACTGTAGTCGTTCGCGTTCGTCGAAAACGGAAATGACGTTTGAAGAACAACGTGGCAGCAGGTGCAATGTTTCTGTCGGCGATTTCCCCAAACGCTGGCACAATTTGATATTCGCACGTTGTACTTCAAACGTCATTTCCGTTTTCCACAAACACGAACGACTATATTTCACTGATACTCATGGTCTGGAAAAACGCCTGCTACTTTCTTTTCACATATCGAGTCACATGTGCCTCTACGCTACGGTAAAATAGTTCCCCTCTCCTCTAATCAGGGTTGGAGATATCAGCATAGTCTCCGAACTTTTTGATCCTACATTATATAATTATATTAGATGTATCTCCTATAAATAATAAACACTAAGATTAACAATCTACAAGATCACATTTTTTTTTGCTTGCCTTATTATAATTACGTAATAGTAAAATGGAGGGGTCGATAAAAAGTCCAGAAATTCCCTGCTGCAGACAGACCTCGAGTATACACTCATGGTACTTTCCTTACAAAGTGATTGGGGTTCTAAATGGCTTTCCTGGCAAACCTAGTACAACGGAAGCACGTCCACAAAGTCCAAGTTGAAGATCGATCGATCCACGGAAATGATAACAGGGAACAGTAGTAAAAGCTTATCAACGATCACAGATAATTCAAATTCTGAAAATTATTTTTAAGTGTTAAACATTATTTTCATTGTCCAGAGGGTCACGCTTTCCCTATCAACGTAATGGTCCAAAGCATGTTCGGAAAGCAAGTTACACATTGTTCCCAGAAATTACATATATGTCCTTCAGTTCAACGGGGAAATTTGTGGCTCATTCATTTTACATTATGCATTTTGTGTCACGCATATTCCTTTGTTTAGTCGGAGATTCAAAAAAATTCTATCATCAGGTATCTGTTATAAGGCAGCGTTTTTAACACTTTATAATATAGTTGAAAAGTGTTTATGACTTTGTTCGTTCTGTCTATCTGTCCGTTCTCACGATAACTGCCGTAAAAATGACCTTATCAAAATGAAATTTTAGTATCTTGTCCAGACGGTCTATGGGACCTATGGGAATATAAATGAATAATATTACCCAATTAGTTTTGGATTGAACCCGGCTTGAAAAAATGAAATACATTGAACCCTATAGGACCTAATTTTTCAAACATTTTTTAAGCAAAGTTAAAATTCACAAATTGCTTCGAAAATTTCAGGACATATTCAAATTTTCCTATAAAATATAAAAAAAAATTTCAGCAAAATATGTTTAGTAGTTTTTTAAATAAAAATTTAAATAACAATATTTTTAATTTATATTTAGTGTTGCATCCGTCCTAAAACCAATTTATTTTTGCGTTTTTTCTGTGCATCCATATTCTGCGGCAACGCAGTTACAATATTTTTCAGTTTAAATGATCATCAAACTTTGATTATTTCTACAACGAAGCATAACTTTAATAAATGTAAAATATAAACAAGTGATTCTAAGATGAATTGTATAAAAATTGCTGATTTTTTTTCACGCAAAATTATTTAACTCTGGAGTCTTAAATAAAAATATATGAAAGAGATACTCACTGCCTTTACATTGAGAGCCAGACGATTTATATTTCGATGACGTCATTTGAATAAAGTTTGAATAATGTTTTAAGCATGGAGTTACAACGTACCTTTACTTCCATGGTTTTAACTTTTCAAGTAAAATAAATTATTATCGTTCTGTAGTAATTAAAATAATATCGCCGCTGAATGTATCGTATTTTAGAGATGTTTAAATAAAATTACAGTTGGATAGTGTTTTATAATCAATGCTTTATTCATGATTGATCTTTCTTGTATTTATATTTAGTGTTTAATCCGTCCTAAAACCACTTTATTTTTGCATATTATCTGTGTTCCTAAATTCTGTGCTTACGCAATTACAATATTTTTTATTTTAAATGATCACTAAACTTCGATTATTTCTACAACGAAATCTAATTTTAACGTATGCAAAATGTAAAGAAAACAAGCGATTGCAAGATGAGTTGTATAGGAATTGCTGAATTTTTTAACTCAAAATTATTTAGCTCAGCAGTCTGGAATATAAGTGATATGAATGGAATATTCATTGATTTTACTTAGTTAGAGAAGCAAACGATTTTATAGCATTGTCCTTTTTGATGAAGTTTTAAGTTTCCAATTATTGTACTACGATAATTTTAACAAGAAAGATCAATCATGCTTAAAGCATTGATTATGAAACACTTTCCAACTTCAATGCAATTTTATTTAAACATGTCTAAAATGCAATACATTCCTCGGTAATATTTTAAAACTTATCACAATACTACTTTAATTTATTATATTTGAAACCTTAAACCTTCATCGAAAAAAATTAACTTCATTCAAATGACGTCATTAAAGTATAAATTGCTTGGTTTAAACATCTCTAAAATGTGATACATTCCTCGGTAATAATTTTAGAATTATCATAATACTACGATAATTTATTATATTTGAAAACTTCATCGAAAACAACTGAAATCCATTCAAATGACGTCATAAAAAATAACACGCCTGGCTCTCTCTATAAAAGCAACATTTCATTCATAAATAATTCCCCCATTCATGTCATTCATCACAATACTATAATAATTTATTTTATTTAAAAATTAAGACCATTGAGCTGCAAGTAAGTAAACTCTAAGCGTAAAACTTCATCGAAAAATATCGTCCTTCTCTTTCTAAAATCAATTAATATTTCATTCATATCAGCTAAGCAGACTCCATGGACTAAATGATTTTGTGTTAAAGAATTACAGCGATTCTAATACAACTCATTCTACATATTTTGCTGTTTACATTTTACATAGGTGAAAAATAGGCTTAATAGTAGAAATAATCAAATTTGGAAGAGCATTTAAACTGAAATATATTGTCATTGCGTTGTTTCAGTATGTAGATGCAAAGAATTTAGGCAAAAATAAAGTAGTTTTAGGACGGATACAACACTCAATATGAATTAAAAAGAACTTTAAAAATCGCGATTTTGACACAAGATGGATGCCATATATCATTTTGAAGTGGGTCATGTGATCGTTTCATATCATGGACACGTGATCGCTTCATATAAGAGGTGTTATTATTATTTTAATTTTTATTTAAGAAACAACTGAATATATTTCGCTGAATTTTTTTTTATATATTTTATGGAACAATTTGAATATTGCCTAAAATTTTCGAAGCAATTTGTGAATTTTAAATCCGCTTAAAAAATGCTTGAAAAATTAGGTCCCATAGGGCTCAGTGTATTCCATTTTTTGAACCCGGGTTCAATCCAAAACTAATTGGGTGATATTATTCATTTATATTCCCATAGGTCCTATAGACCGTCTGAACAACATACTAAAATTTCATTTTGATTAAGTCATTTTTACGGCAGTTATCGTGCTAACGGACAGACAGACAGACAGACAGACAGAATGAACAAAGTCATAAACACTTTTCAACTTTGTTGTAAAGTGTTAAAAATATCACCGCTGAATGTATCGCATTTTAGAGATGTTTAAATAAAATTGCATTTCAGTTGGAAAGTGTTTCATAATCAATGCTTTATGCCTGATTAATCTTTCTTGTTTAAAGTGTGTTCCGCGACAGTATTACAGGAGTTCCGCGACGTGATAGTTTCGTTTAACTTTTTTTTTAAAAATAAAGAAAAATAGTAAATGTAAAATAAAAGTAGAATTCTGAATGCATAATTTGTACCACGATGGGTTTTTTTCCATTTTGGTGTTCCACCATCAAATTGAATTTCAAAAGGGTTCAGAGACCCAAAATGTTTGAAAAACACTTGTTGTAGGGGATTCCTAGGAACGTCCTTAAAGCATCTCCAATAACTTAGTAAGGTAAAGGACCATGAGTGTACACGTTAAGTCTATCTATATTTACTATAACGTGTACACTCATAACCCAATTATTGGGGATGCTTTAAGGACATTCCTAGGAATCCCCTACATCAAGTGACTCTGCCTGATTGGATAAAAGTGATTGCTACGCCCCTGGCGGAGAATTTAAACGGTTAGAATAACTAACCTGGCAACAAAGCGAGATAGTCAATTACAAAATTGTAGACAATTACAAAAGTAGAAGTCAAGTAAAAGTGAAGTAAAAGTCAAGCAGAAGTCAATTACAAAATTTTAGAGCATTGCTTAATGAGTAGGAATAGGCCATATAACTGTCATATAAGGCATTTATTGGATACAACATGGTTTTGGAGAATGGGCTGTCCTGCTAAAATAAACAACACATACATGCACTGAAATCTAATGTACAGCCTGCTCGAAATTCACTTCGTCAGCAACGATACACATTTGAATTCGAGAAATAATGTTAAAAGCATATTACAAGTACTTTGACAAGTATTGCAAGTGTCACTGTGACCCATTTAATTGTGGTAATTTTTTATAGTAATTTTCGATTTTGAGGCCAATATATATTTTAGAACCCTCTTAACACGTTTTGACTATTTTTTGAGCTATGTCTGTCTGTATGTTTGTAGTCGATTAGTACAGTTTGTGTACAGGATAGCAACGACAAATATTAATGGATTTTCCCGAAATTTTACATCCCGTTTTGTTATCAAAAAATTTAGAACTAGATAGAATTATTTTAAATTCGAAAAGAAAATTTAGAAATTTAATTAAAATTTTATATTTTTTTAACACTGCAGCATAGGAGAAAATTTGACATAATCATGCATCAAAGGGTTTATTTACTGCTCAATAATCACGAGACTTAATAATTTCAATCATTGTT
Organism: Amaurobius ferox; assembly: GCA_951213105.1. NCBI lineage: Eukaryota > Metazoa > Arthropoda > Arachnida > Araneae > Amaurobiidae > Amaurobius > Amaurobius ferox. The sequence goes on along the minus strand of OX578140.1, from coordinate 42,720,295 downwards.
GGGAAAGTAGTCACAATTCAATTTCTTTTGTTCGTGACGTCATTAGTCCTCCCTTGAGGGCAAGATACCATACTTGACAATGTCCCCACCGGGGGGAGGGGGGTAACTTGTTCCCCCAAGGGGGCTAATGATGTCACGAACACAAAAATCGTATCACGACTATTTCACAACAATGTTTGAAGCTATTAATTCTCATTATCATTGAGCCATCAATAATTCGTTATGCATGACTATGTCAAATTTTGTCCTATACTGTCATGCAAAAACAACCCCTAAAATTTCAAATAAATTTCGAAGTTTTCGCTCGAATTTCAAAAAGTTCTACCTAGTTATAGATATTTTATAACAAAGCCAGATATAAAGGTCAGTGAAAAGCGATTAATATTTGTGGCAGCTATAGTGTACACAAGAAATTGACCACATACACATATACAGACAGACATGCATCATTCCAAAAACAGTAAAAACGTGTTCAAGAGGTCCTAGAACATATATTGGCATCAAAATCTCGAATTCGAAATTTTTTATGAAAACAATGCTTACTCTAAACTATATTACATAATATAAGAAAGTAAAAATACTTATTAACTCTGCTCATAATTAGGAAGTTTAAATATAAAAATAATCAAAAACGCATATACTAAACACTGTGACTTTGTGCTGTGTCTAATGATAACAAGCAGGTGGGTTTTTACTAGCACTAGTGACACCTAGATATATGTGTTGCGTCTGATAACAAGCAGTTGGGTTTATGATAAGAAGCAGGTGGGTTTTTACTAACACTAGCAACACATAAATATATGTGTTGTGTCTAATAATAACAAGCAGGTGGGTTTTTACTAGCACTAGCGACACCTAGATATATGTGTTGTGTCTAATGATAACAAGCAGGTGGGTTTTTACTAGCACTAGCAAAACCTAGATATATGTGTTGTGTCTAATGATAATAAGCATGTGGGTTTTTACTAACACTAGCAACACCTAAATATATGTGTTGTGTCTAATGATAACAAGCAGGTGGGTTTTTACTAGCACTAGCAACACCTAGATATATGTGATGTGTCTAATGATAACAAGCATGTGGGTTTTTACTAACACTAGCAACACATAAATATATGTGTTGTATCTAATGATAACAAGCAGGTGGGTTTTTACTAGCACTAGCAACACCTAGATATATGTGATGTGTCTAATGATAACAAGCAGGTGGGTTTTTACTAACACTAGCAACACCTAAATATATGGGTTGTGTCTAATGATAACAAGCAGGTGGGTTTTTACTAGCACTAGCAACACCTAGATATATGTGATGTGTCTAATGATAACAAGCAGGTGGGTTTTTACTAACACTAGCAACACCTAAATATATGTGTTGTGTCTAATGATAACAAGCAGGTGGGTTTTTACTAGCACTAGCAACACCTAGATATATGTGATGTGTCTAATGATAACAAGCAGGTGGGTTTTTACTAACACTAGCAACACCTAAATATATGGGTTGTGTTTAATGATAACAAGCAGGTGGGTTTTTACTAGCACTAGCAACACCTAGATATATGTTGAAGTGTTGAAAACCCAGACCACACGACAGACCCGAAGGCTTACTGTTGCTAAGTGTGTGGCCGGGAACTTTATTTTAGATCCAAGAAATTACAAAATAGGTTAACATTGAATCACAACACAAGAAGTTACATCAAGACAAGCAGAAGATTGGCAACCATGAGACAAAACATAAAAACAAACAATACAATACAAGAGAGACATAAGACAGAAAATTGTAAAAAGGGGAAAACTCCGAAGGGAAAAAACCCTAACACAAAATACAAAGAAGTACGCAAACAGAGAAGACATAACAAAAAACATAACACAAAACGCAGGTTAAATACCACGTGAACTCCCAGTAGAAATATACCAATGTATGCACACCGTAGACTCCAAGGGAGAAGGTGGACGGGTTAAAACCGTAGGAATGTAATTATGTACAAAAAGTGAGTAGGAATATACAGTAATATACAATTATATACAGAGAGGGGAACAGTGTGAGAAACACAGACCAAGGAGAACCGGAGAACTCACAGGTCGATCAAGAAACTTTGTTAGAGATTTCCCGAGCGGCGAGAATACAATTTTTAATTCTAAGAATCGAGGATTTATTTTTGCAAACGTTGGCGAACTAGGCCGCAGAGTTAGTATTAGAGGGATGGGAAAGGTGGAAGGGTTTGGTAACCGGGCAGGAAAAAATAAAATGGTCGGCATCACCATAGCTGTTGCAGACACAGTTTGAGGAAGATTTATGCTTGAAAAAGTGGAGGTAGTCCAAGAAGGGGCCGTGGCCCGTAAGAAAGTATGTTAAAAATTTGTTGGAAATTAGAAGATTTGTATCAACAATAGGGAGGAATTTTGAGATTCTTGCTGGGTCATGGGAACGGGGAGAAATGTATTCATTCAGATAAGTCTGCCAATTTTTAAGAAGAAGGTTTTTACAATATTTTTAAGAAAAGAATAGGGAAATGGGATTTGGAGAGGGGTAGCAGAGATAGTGGCTAATTTAGCATGATGGTCTGCGACCTCGTTGCCTAGGTTGCTGTCGTGGGCTTTAACCCATGAAAGATAGATGAGATTTTTTGAAGAATTGGCTTTGGTTTTAATGTTAATAAGAAAGTTTGATTTGTTTTTGATTGAGTTCAGTGCCGAAATAGAGGAGAGGCTGTCTGAAAAAATGTTGACTTTTAAATTGTTTTCTTTAGCCCAAGAAATGGCAAAGTCGATAGCTGAAATTTCAGCCTGAAATACAGTATTCTCGCCGCTAAATTCAAAGGAGTAAACCCCGTCAAGGACATCTTGTTTAAATATGCAAACAGCGAATCCGGTGTTTCCGTCAATTGAGGAGCCGTCTGTGTAGATATTAATATTGGAAAAAGAAAGAGGATCATGAGGCTGAAAAAGGGCGATGCGGTTTGAAAGATGATAATTTGAAAGGGGTGAATTAAAATTAAAAAGGGAAGGGTCTGGGATGTTTGTATCAGTTAAGGAATTTAAGTGATGTTTCCAGAATATGTATTTCGAATGTTGAATCTTTGTGTTGTGTCTAATGATAACAAGCAGGTGGGTTTTTACTAACACTAGCAACACCTAAATATATGTGTTGTGTCTAATGATAACAAGCAGGTGGGTTTTTACTAACACTAGCAACACCTAAATATATGTGTTGTGTCTAATGATAACAAGCAGGTGGGTTTTTACTAGCACTAGAAACACCTAAATATAAGTGTTGTGTCTAATGATAACAAGCAGGTGGGTTTTTACTAACACTAGCAACACCTAAATATATGTGCTGTGTCTAATGATAACAAGCAAGTGGGTTTTTACTAGCACTAGCGACACCTAGATATATGTGTTGTGTCTAATGATAACAAGCAGGTTGGTTTTTACTAACACCTAAACATATGTGTTGTGTCTAATGATAACAAGCAGGTGGGTTTTTACTAGCACTAGCGACACCTAGATATAATTCACAAAAGCATTATGATACTTTCAAAATTTTCAACCGTAGGAGTGTTATCTTCTCTTTAACTCCACAGTGATGACATACAGTTACATAAAGTCCGTGAAGGAAATAAACAGTTGCCAGTTTAAAAAGGAAGAAATTATACAAAGAAAAAAGAAATATAACACGAAATAGTGTAAGAGTTACTTAATGTTGGTGGCAGCAGATCAATGTCTCTTCCTGTTTTCTCTTGCAGAATGTTTGATCTCTCGCCAATAGTGCTGGCACGCACGCTGGGTAGACTGGGTTGCTCTCCGCATTGACTTAAACGATTGTAGAAATTCCATTCAAAATTCTGAAACATTATGAGTGAGCTATATAAACGTGCTGAAGAAAATTAGCAGCTTCTAACATATGAAAGTTGAATTGGCGCTATGGAATCAAAGCAATATGAAATAAATAAAAAAACATTAACCTTATATTTATGGCAACGGTTCAAAGCCTCGTCCTGTTTTTCTCTCGGAGAATTTTTGACCTCTTGCCAATATTTCCGTACAATTTTACTCCACAACTTGAACTCGGCTATATATACTGAATCAACAAACCTTAATACGTTCCTAATCTATCCTTGATATGTTTATGCCCCAAACGTTTAGATTATTCCATTTTTATTTCCCTTGCGCTATACTAGAGGAAAATATGAGATAGTGATTTCGACTTTTACCACTTTTCTGGATAGATATTCTTTCAGCAGTAGATAAAGTCAATTTCTTACTTTAACCAATGTAGCTTGAAAAGTATGGTAACCATGATTCAATCACAAGTCGAGTTTTCCCTAGATACCAGAAATGACTTTTGTTGGTGTGTGGGTGGGTGTGGTCAAATAGTTGGCTCTTCGCAGTCTCGAAAACCACTGAAGCGATTTGGACCCAATTTGGTTGATAAGTTTCAAAAACTATGGAGATGTAAAAGCAAAAAAAAAATCCAAAAATCGTATATATAGTTTGGCTTTAGAACAGATTTTGTAAAAATTATTTGTCCTTCGTAACTCAAAAACCGCTGAAGGAAGCGATTTGAACCCACTTTGGGTGGTAAGTTTCATATACTATGAAGATGTTGTTGTTGAGACCCAGACCGTCCGACCTACCAGAAAGGTGTAAGGTAACCGTTTGGACGGCCGGGAAGTGCCACCCAATTTAGACCGGAACCCAGTGGGGGAGGCATCCACAGGGACCGCACCCTCCTTCCCCTACCACCAACCTCTCGGAAGGATTTACGGACCCACATGTTTAACGTGATCGTACTCCGCATGAACACGACGGTAGTTGTGGCAGCGTGCAAAACCAGCGCGCAAACCACTGGGCTACCGCGCCCGAAATGTGCCAACAGCACGCGGTGTTCCCAGGTGGTCACTCACCCAAGTACTAACCGTGCCTGATGCTGCTTGACTTCGGTGATCTAACGAGAATCTGTGTTTTCAGCACGGTAGGGCCGTTGACATACTATGGAGATGTAAAAGTAGAAAAAAGAAATTCGAAAAATGTATATAGTTTGGCCTTAGAACAAATTTCGTCAAAATCATGTGGCCTTCGTAATTTCGAAAACCGCTGAGGCGGTTTGGGTGGTAAGTTTTATATACTATGGATATGTAAACGCAGAAAAAGAAAATTCCGAAAAATGCATATAGTTTGGCTTTAGTACAAATTTTGCCAAAATTATTTGTCCTTCGTAATCCCGAACTATAAAATCTTTAAAAATTCCGTTTCGAAAAAAATGCATTCAACCTTTTACTTACGGGTGGAACAGCGTCCATCCCAAACGAAGAACCTCCCAAAAAGACAGGTATTTGACATACCCTATCACAAACAGTTCGACCCCCTATGCAGGCATTGGCGTCCATGGAAATCGCCGACAGAAACATTGCACCTGCTAACATTGTAAACATTGTTAATGTAACATTAACAATGTAAACATTGTTATTAGTAAACAATGTCTATTTACATTGTTATATTAGTAAACATTGTTATATAAGTACATTAACAATGTAAACATTGCACCTGTTGTAGCAGGTGCAATGTTTCTGTCGGCGATTTCTATGGACGCCAATGCCTGCAAAGGGGATCGAAATGTTTGGGATAGGGTATGTCAAATACCTGTCTTTTTGGGAGGTTCTTCGTTTGGGAAGGACGCTGCCCCACCCGTAAGCAAATGTTAAATGTGTAAAATAATGTTATATATTAAAACTTTTTTCAGTCGATGTTTGCTCATTTCAAAGTTCACCGTCCCCTTAAAGAAAACATGAACTTCGGTGAATGACTCAAATATTTGGCAACTGCAGTATATGTTATTCTTATATTTCAAATAATAGTATCACTCAATTCGTTTCTTAAGGAAAAAGCATTGTGAACGAAAGATAAAATAATGGATGATCTATGGAATTTATGGAGGACATCTATTTATTCTGTCCCGGACATTATAATTTATCTGTTCTGCCTGCTAACTCGAAGAGGGATGTTATCTTTTGTCCTTGTCCATACAGAGATGTATCTCCTTTTACACTATAATTTCCTAACAAGGGAGGCTAGGAATTTTCAATTTTCTTATAACTTGAACTTTGCCAATATTGAATTTAAACGCTCAAAATTGCTGTTAGAAAATAACTGCATTGAAAAAACTTCGTTCATAACATAGTATAAAACAAGTAATTGTAAAAACCAATTTCGGAGACAAAAACAACCTCCTCTAGGACAAAAAAGCCGTGGTAGGCGAACAAACGAAAGCTAGAAAACGTCTATCAATTGAGGGATGCTTCCCACCAGTCAGGGAAAAAACTGGGAAATATAAAAAACGAAGAGATAAAACCTAGGAGGAAGAAAAGAGAAGCGAACGGCAGGAATTAAAATCACTTTAGAACAGCAGGATTTTAAAACATTTTAAAGATCAAGCGAACTTGCCCGATTCAAAAATGTTTTTTGAATCTTGAAAGTCATATCAGTGAGTCAGTGAACATGATATCTCACGAACGCATGAAGCTTTTGGAAAATAATTTAATACGATTATTACCAATCAGTGAATATTGGAATCTTATTTTAAGTGCAATCGAATGTTTGGAATATCCCCCAATTTTCGAATGATTAAAAAAAAAAAATCATTAAATGTAACATTTCGATCCCAAACAAGTATTGGTGTCCATGGACACCAATGTCTGCAAAGGGGGATCGAACTCTGTGGGATAGGGTATATCAAATACCTGTCTTTTTGAGACGTTTTTCGTTTGGTATGAACGCTCTCCCACCCGTAAGCAAAAAGTTAACAAGTTATTTTAAATTGGCCGTCCATTTCCACGTTGTAAAGGTTCCGGTGCAGACAGGGGAAATAACATAAATTTCCTATATATTTTGACGGGGCTAAAAATATTTTCCGCTTATTACAGTATTCCGTTTCCTGCAGGTTCCGGTTCAAACAGGTTTGACTATATATCGTCAAATGGGTTTACTTTCAATGTGCAATATCATGCGATAAATGTGTCGTCATCATTCTCGTGAACCTAATTCACTGTTTGTAATAGTTTTGTGTCTTGATGTCCAAAAATTCGTCAACAGTCATTTATTTCACGGGGTATTAATTAAATATATATATTTATTTTTGATGAGAATTTTACAAGTATGAATAAATCATTTTGTTTGTATTAAAAATCCGGCAAATGTGCTCAAATTTCAATTTACATGATTTTAAAGTCAATGCCAAGAATGGCGTTGAATAGCTTTATTTATTTATACGCCTATCTGGCAACTTTACGGACGATAATTAGACGGTTGTCATAGTTACAAAATTCGCCTTTCCAAATCAAAAACCGAAAAATTAAATACTATATTATTTACATATGAATAATATTATTAGAATTTAGATTACCAATTTCAGGAATCTATTACTTTGAACTCAAAGCATCGGTTTTATATAATAAAATATTAGTTTCTAATGATTAAATTCGTTAAGAACTCGATTGCTAGCCATTTTTCTGATTGCCATGTTGCATTTGCGAGAAATATCAGTTAATTGGGTACTTTAAATAGTTTCTCATGTTGTCATTACGAGCACCAAATGTTAATGTATACAATTCAAACATTATGCCGTGGATCTTATACACCATTTTTCCGCTGTGATAGAAGTAAAGTTATTGAGTTATGTAAGGAAAGGGAAGTACATCGGATTATTTGTCCTTGACATGAAAGAGCGCGGGTTGAAAAATTTCGTCAGATTAGTAAAAGCATCTCTCTTACGCAATTCAACAGATAAAAGCCTGATAATCGAAAATATCGTTGTTTTAATGCCGCAGCAGAGTAAATTTTTTTCCGGTCAAGCATGGTGTATTATAGCTGTAAACGCAGAACTTATGATTCGCGGGAAATTGATATCGAATCATAAATGCTGCGCCTTGTTTTCTAAAAAATAATAGTTGTTTATTTACTCCTGCATTTTTGGAACGTGGCAGCGTTCTGTCCCGCGAAATCGTCTTTTCCGAATCTGTAGCTGGCTGTATATTATACGTGACGTGACAAAACCAGATTTTCAGTTATCTGTATATCAGGCTGTATCCCAAGATAGCTATAGACTTTATTTTTTTTATTCGATATTACCACAAAGCTAACAAAAACAAACCAAAAAAAATTACAATTCGTGTGGTAGCACTTGAGAAAAAACTTTAAAAGTGCACTTTTCAGAATTTTCTCTACATTCAAAACAACTGAACAAATTTTAATTAATGATGGTTCATTTTTTGTGTTCTGGTAGGAGGGACATTATTTTTTCTGTTTATTTTTTCAAACTTGACGATAAATTTGATTTAGAATTTAAAAAATTTATAAAAACATGATATTTTTTTGTCATTTTCTTCAGTGTTGACGTCGACAGGTTTACAGCCCAGACTGATGAACCGATTTTAATCAATGATGGCTCATTTCGTGTGTTCTGGTAGGAGATATATACTTTTCTTTTAAAACTTGAAGATAAATTTGATTTACAATTTCAAAAACTGAAAAAACTTGATAAAATGATGCTTAGCGGTAAAGTAAAATGTGCAATGTCTTCCATATCATTGTCATAACAATTTTGATAAACATTTTAAAGTACTGGAATCTTACAGAACACCCCTTTATGGTATAAAACTTCCCGCCAAGTATATAAACCCCTTACAAAAAGTTATGAAATCTCTAAATGATTTGAACCTGATTTTAGTAGATCCTGATGTGTACTTGCCCTGTCAAAGAATCTTGACTCCTTCAAATCACATGTAGCCCTTTTCTGTCGTAGTCAATTTTTAAAATATGACTACGACAAAAAAGGGCTTCGTTTGGTATGAAGAATCCTGAACCTGGAGTGTTAGATTATTCGGCAAGGTACCTAGACCTGAAAGTACAGCTCCGGACCTGCTAAAACTTGCCGCAAACCATTTTGACACGTTTTAAAACTCAAAACACAAACTTTTTTTTTCTGGCAGGGAGTTTTTCACCATGAAGTGGTGTTTTCGTGAAATTGTAATTAAATGGCTGCACGAACTTAGGTCTGCTTAGGTTGGCTTAGGGCTCGGGCTTATGGCCAAAGCCCCGTCCAGGCGTTTGGTCAGACTACATTTTAAAAACCTTAAAAAATTTCGAGCTTAACCTTGCCTGGTTCGGGATAATTTGGGAAAATTTCGAAAGCTTTTAGAAGTTTGTTTTTATTAATACGCTAGAAATGTCAATATTGATGTGGGTGTTTCGACCCTTATTTTTTCTGGCGCAGTCTGTTGACCCAGACCCAGACCGTCCGACTCATCCAGAGGACACGAGCAACCATTTGGACGGCCGGTGGCGCAGTCTGTTGTTGTTGAGACCCAGACCGTCCGACCTACCAGAAAGGTGTAAGGTAACTGTTTGGACGGCCGGGAAGTGCCACCCAATTTAGACCGGAACCCAGTGGGGGAGGCATCCACAGGGACCGTACCCTCCTTCCCCTATCACCAACCTCTCGGAAGGACTTACGGACCCACATGTTTAACGTGATCGCACTCCGCGTGAACACGGCGGCAGTTTTGGCAGTGGCTGGAATCGAACCCGGGCCTACCGAGTGCAACTCCAGCGCGCTAACCAATGGGCTACCGCGCCCCGGTGGCGCAGTCTGTGGAAGTTTTTTTAAATTTTTATTTATTTATTTTTATTCACTCATAACGTAGAAAGATAAAATGTTCTAATCAAAGCATTTTTCAAATCAATGTATAAAGAAAAATTACATAAAATTTTAAAAGTAGTAAGTTTTATCCAATATGCTAACTTTCAATGTGCAGCATTATGCAACAAATCATTTAACATCATTCTTGTGAATTTAGTACGTTCCATTGAGGAGAGAAGATACTTTCTGTAATAGTTTCGCAGTTTGACGCCCAAGAATTCGCCACTAGTCATATATTTCACGGGATATTGATCAAATATAAATTTCATTTTGATGAAGGAATCGCACGTGAGTGTGAAAAAGTCCTTTTTGAACTCATGCGTTGCTAAAAGAATTTAAATGCATTGTTCTGTGGATAACACTATTATTTCGTTGTGAATGAAGTAATGTATGTTTCCAAAGTCACGTATTTCCCACATCAGATTTTTTTTTTAATTTATGAGTCAGAAAAAACACTTATTTTTCGAAAACATAAGCAAATATTAATGTATACAAACATTTCGAAAATGTGGTGCAATCATTCGATTATCTCCTCACATGATCACTCAATCTGAAGTTCCTTGCTTAACCTTGAACTTCTTTTCCTCCTTGGTAAAAACATCGCAGAAATTCGATAGGTGTTTCGAATAATTATGAGATTAGTAAATTGCAGAAATGAAGTAGAATTACTCCGCAGGGTAGGCGAGCTATAAATAATGTCATGTTCATATAAGCTTCAGGTATTGAAAGAAAGAAATAGAGTTCAAAATGATAGTGAAAATGAAAATGTTTACGGTAATCTACAAGGTTCCAATAAAAGTCGTTAAGCAACCCCACCCCACACAATAATTTTGGAAAGGAAAGTCCCTGAGTCAAAGAATATACATGAGTGTAAGCCCTTTCTGGTAGGTCGGACGGTCTGGGTCTCAACAACAACAACATGAGTGTACGCGTTAGGTTTATCTATATCTATAGTCAGGGCCGGATTAACCACGGGGCCAACCGGGCCATGGCCCGGGGCCCCCGACTTTGGGGGGGCCCCAAGTGGCATGAAATTTATATTATATATAAATTAAAAATATAATATAAATATAATATTTTATGAATTAAATTTCGACGGTATAAACGTGTAGCTTTTCTTCCAAAATAAAAATTTATCTTATACAAACATCAAATGCTGAGGAAGATGTTGTGGTCTTCGATACTCAATCCGTTGTAAGTGACTCAAAACAGGATGTAGGAAACCAAGAACATTACGAACTAAGTACAGGTCCTGCATTATGGGCGGTGTCTAACAGAAGTAAAAACGAACTTCAAGAGTACTTCAACGAGTTCAAGAGATTAGAAAGGTTCCGTCGCACTGCCAAAATGTGGACTCGGATTTCGGAGCATTCGAACGTGCATATGAGTCCACAGAAGCAGGCAAGCAAGTTATGAGAACACGTAAATTTCTTCCTTCGTTCTTTTACTGTAAACTCCCAAATGGAGAAGAAACTAAGCGTGATTGGCTTCTCTATTCACCATCCAAAGTTGAAGTGTTCTGCTTCGTTTGCATGTTGTTTTGTCCTAAACAGATGTGTACTGGAACATTCTGCTGTGGGGGTTGCATTGATTGAAAACATGCTTCACGATCCCTCTGAGGCCATGAAACGAGCATCGAACATAGAAAAAATATGTTTACGTACATGAGGCGATGCAGAGGACAAGGACGAATAGACACAGAACTTGAAATCCATATGAACAAAGAAAGAGATTATTGAAGAGAAATATTGCGAAGAGTGGTCGAAGTCATAAAATATTTAGCACAGAGGGGTCTACCATTTAGAGGTGACGAGGAAAGATTTGGGTCAGCCAAAAATGGGAATTACATGGGATCCTTGGAATTAGTTAGCAAATTTGACCCGTTCTTACATGAGCATATTAAAAAATACGGAGTGACAGGAAAGGGTAACGTGTCCTATCTTTCGTAAACAGTTTGTGATGAGTTCATTAACGTCATGGGTCAGAAGTTGTTAGCAGCAATTGTGGATGAAGTGAAACAAGCGAAGTACTATTCGATATCTGTGGACTCTACGCCTGACGTATCCCGCATAGATCAACTCACTTTCATAATTAGATATGTAAGAAGTGACGTCTCTGTAGAAAGGTTTTTAACGTTCATACCAATTTATGGGCATAGTGCTGAAAATCTTTTCAATGAATTCAATGAAGTTACTGGACTTCTGAAGGAAAACCAAATTTCCCTGTCTAACTGCAGAGGTCAATCTTACGATAACGCGTCTAACATGAACGGCAGGTATAATAGACTTCAGGCCAGAATCAAGGTGGAAAACCCTTTGGCATTATTCATACCATGTGCAGCTCACACCTTGAATCTCGTGGGTGTCAGAGCAGCTGAAAGCTGCAGAGAAGTTGCTGCATTTTTTGACTTCGTACAGAATCTGTACACCTTTTTTAATTCCTCAACGCATCGATGGTGAATTCTCTCATCCATGTCAGGTTCAAAAAATAATATTCTGAAAAATTTATCTGATACCCGGTGGTCTGCTAGAACAGATGCAGTCATAGCCTTGAAAGAAAGCTACCCAGCTATTGAGGCAACATTAAATTCCATGTCATCAGACTTGTTTGAATCATCTGAAACGAGATTGAAAGCTGAAGGCCTAAAACAGTATATGGGGAGATTTGAGACACTCTTCCTCACATACTTTTGGTGTGATTTATTGAGAAGAATTAATAAAGTCAATACTTCTCTGCAAAAATCAACTGTAACATTGCATGTCGCCGTGCAACTCCTGAAATCTCTCACATTGTATATTCAGGAGAAGAGGGAAAGTTATGATTGGTATGAAGCCTTGGTCACATCAAAAAAAGAGCCTAATTACCAGGACTTCATAATCCGAACAAAAAAACGAAGTTCTAGATTGACATTTTATGATAACGAAGGTACCCCAGATGTTGTTTTATCTGGTAAAGAAAAGATGAAGATTGAAACGTTCCTTCCTATGGTAGACAGTTTAATCAATAACTTGGATGCTCGATCTAAAGTTTACCGAAACATCTTTGAGATTTTTGGATTCTTTGAGGATCTGCTTTTCTTAGAGGAAGAATCTGTAAGAAAGCATAGTGAATATTTTGCAAAAATATATAAAGATGACGTTGATGGAAGAGAACTTGCAGAAGAATGCATCCATATCAAAGTATACATTAATGCAAATTATCCTGAGACAGCAGTGCTCTTTATGGACATCTCTGCTGATGACGAAGAAGAGGAGAGTGATGAAGACGATGGAGAAACAGATTCCAGATCCATCTAGTTCCAGATGAGATACATACAGGAGAAAGGAAGGAGACTGAACCTACAAAACCTTTACAACTATATGCATGAAAGTGGAATTTCATTTGCTTTCCCTAACATAGAAATAGGGTTGCGAATATATAGTTGCATGACGGTTTACAATGCAAGTGGTGAACGTTCATTTTCGAAGTTCAAAATTATAAAATCCGAAAAAAGCAGTGTGATGAAGCAGGAGAAATTAAACGACCTAAGCATTTTAAGCATTGAAAACGAGTTACTTAAAGTAATGGACTCTAACGATATAATTGATGATTTTGCTACTAAAAAGTCAAGAAAAAAGATTGTGTAAGTCAGAATGTGTCTTGAGTCTTCTTGTAACTTGTTTTTCAACAAATCGTTATGTCACAGTCCCATTTTTATATTTTAATATCCCCCCTTATATGTTGTAAAGAATGTAAACATTTGATGTCTAAAACAAATGTAATATTCGTTGGAATCATCCAACTGGTGATTATTAAAACAATTTTAGCCATTTGTACATATTTAAGTATAAGTTTTACAAGTTAGTACTATTACTATACGTATATTATTGCGAAGAAAGAAATTTGCAAAATTTACAGTCAACAGGGGCCCCCACTCTAAGTTCTGGCCCGGGGCCACAGATATGCTTAATCCGGGTCTGTCTATAGTAAAGCATCCTGGTCGTATAAAAGTGATTACAACGCCCTTAACGGAAAAGGGAAGAAGTTAGGAACACTAACTTGTCAACAAAGCCAGATAGAAGGAAAATATCAATTACAAAGCTGTAGAGTATTTTCTAATGAATAGAAATCGGCAATAAATCAGTTACAGAAGGTTGTTATATGCAAGAATGATACAATAAACAGCAATTACATGCACAGGAATCTGGCCAAGAAGCTGCCTTTACAACGTCACTTTTTTCATTTGCATACGCTCGTGAATCATTGACCACTGTCCCACTGTAATGTTGCTGTTGTTGAGACCCAGACCGTCCGACCTACCAGAAAGGTGTAAGGTAACCGTTTGGACGACCGGGAGGTACCACCCAATTTAGACCGGAACCCAGTGGGGGAGGCATCCACAGGGACCGTACCCTCCTTCCCCTACCACCAACCTCTCGGAAGGACTTATGGACCCACATGTTTAACGTGATCGTACTCCACATGAACACGGCGGCAGTTGTGGCAGCGTGCAAATCCAGCGCGCAAACCACCGGGGTACTGCGCCCGAAATGTGCCAACAGCACGCGGCCCCACTGTAATGTGGCGTAGCTGAACAGTTTATTTGATATTTATTGCCTTTCATATACGTGTTTTGTACGTTCCTGGTGTCGATTCGTACTAATTAGACAATTGTCTGCAACTTTCTGATTGCCATTTCACTTCCATTATATTTTGTTCGATTAACTTCTCTGCTAAGGGCGATGTATTCCGTTGCATTCCGTCCACTTGTATTCCGTTGGGCATGGTCAGTTTAAACCAAAGACTGAAACTTACAGATTTGTATTTAAAGACATCAATTTGCGAACTTTCAGCTAATTGATATCTTTAAAAACAAATCTGTAGTTATGATGAAATCGTAAGCTATCACAGCATTCCTAGAATTTAATGCAAAAGTTCAGAAATTGATGAAGTATTTGATGAAGATAACTCATGTAGCTTCCGAAACTGGTTACTTTCTTTATTTTTTGTTATAAGCTTATTTCAGTATTTTATTTATTGGTATTTTTAATGTTTCAATCGAATCTTATTTCAATCAATTGATGAAGTTAGTTCAAATACCTTTCGAAACCGTTATTCGAATTTAGTTGGTGATGCTAGTTCCTATAGTCTCTTCACATTTTGTGTTACATCCTTCTGCATTCCCCAGTCCTTTATTCATTGGCATTTTTAATTTGTTTAATCAGAAGTATTAGAATTTTGTGGATGAAGTTATCTTATGTAGCTTCCGAATCGGGCAACTTTCTTCCTATTGCGTTAGATTCTTATTTGAGTAGTTTTCTATTTACTAATATTTTTAATGTTTTAATCTAAGATTAATTGAATTCAGCTGATGAAGTTAATTCATATAGCTTACGAAACCGATCTTTCCCTTCATACATTTCGTCATATTTTTCTTAATTCCGCTATCTTCATTCGCTGAAATTTCAAAATTGTTTGATCGAAAATTATTCAGACCCCAGTCGCCGGCCAGATCTAGGCTCAGGTCATGAATAGACGCAATCCATGAGATCACAACCACCTGGAAGAGTCCGAGGCCTAACTGCCTCACCGGTACGACGGCCGGTTCCTCGACAGCCGGTTCTCCGGATTTATATGACCCCCAGGTTGGAGGACCAGAGCTACAGAGCTAAGATCCGTAACCACCACCTATGATATCCTAGGACAGGGCTAAGCAACTGGCCAGGCAACTGTGAAGTTTACGCCTATGTATACGGCCAGCCACAGGGGTTATCTAATCTCCACTCCAGCGGAGCCGCAGCCAGGTCGCTGACTTGACGGAACCATTCACCGGGCAGGGTCCGAGAGAACGTCCATCAAGCTCGACACCAGCCACCGGTCAGCCCTTAGCTCAAGCCATGAATAGGCACAGTCCATGGGCGCGACCACCTGGAAGAGTCGGGGCCCTACCAACTTAATGGTTCGTCTGCCACTTCATTGTCAATAGGGTAACCCGATTAATTTTCTCCCAGCAGACGGAGGACCAGAGGTACAGACATAAGATCCGTACACCACAATCTTTAGCGGTGCCGCCCCCTGGGGGTACCCTAGGACATGAGCAGCTGTTTGGACGGCGGCGCTATTTGAGTGTTAAAGACCCAGACCATCCGACTCGTTCTAAGACTTGAGCAGCTGTTTGGAGAGCCGGGCGCCATTTGAGTGTTGTTGTTGAGATCCAGACCGTCCGACCTACCAGAAAAGTGTAAGATAACTGTTTGAGCGGCCGGGAAGAGTCACCCAATTTAGACCGGATTCCAGTGGGGCGGGGGGCATCCACAGGGATCGTACTCTCCTTCCCCTACCACCAACCTCTTGGAAGGTCTTACGTACCCACACGTTTAACGTGATCGTACTCCGCGTGAACACAGCAGCAGTTTTGGCAGTGGCGGAAATTGAACCCGGGTCTACCGAGTGCAATTGGGCGCTATTTGAGTGTTGAAGACCCAGACCGTCCGACTCATCCAAGAACATCGCTATTTGAGTGTTGAAGACCAATACCACTCGACTGGCCCAGAGGCGTACAGCAGCTATAAGAGTGGCCGGCGCTATTTGAGTGTTGAAGACCCAGACCGTCCGACTCATCCAAGAACATCGCTATTTGAGTGTTGAAGACCAATGCCACTCGACTGGCCGAGAGGCGTACAGCAGCTATAAGAGTGGCCGGCGCTATTTGAGTGTTGAAGACCCAGACCGTCCGACTCATCCAAAAACATCGCGATTTGAGTGTTGAAGACCAATACCACTCGACTGGCCCAGAGGCGTACAGCAGCTATAAGAGTGGCCGGCGCTATTTGAGTGTGAAGACCCAGACCGTCCGACTCATCCAAAAACATCGCTATTTGAGTGTTGAAGACCAATACCACTCGACTGGCCCAGAGGCGTACAGCAGCTATAAGAGTGGCCGGCGCTATTTGAGTGTTGAAGACCCAGACCGTCCGACTCATCCAAGAACATCGCTATTTGAGTGTTGAAGACCAATGCCACTCGACTGGCCGAGAGGCGTACAGCAGCTATAAGAGTGGCCGGCGCTATTTGAGTGTTGAAGACCCAGACCGTCCGACTCATCCAAAAACATCGCGATTTGAGTGTTGAAGACCAATACCACTCGACTGGCCCAGAGGCGTACAGCAGCTATAAGAGTGGCCGGCGCTATTTGAGTGTGAAGACCCAGACCGTCCGACTCATCCAAAAACATCGCTATTTGAGTGTTGAAGACCAATACCACTCGACTGGCCCAGAGGCGTACAGCAGCTATAAGAGTGGCCGGCGCTATTTGAGTGTTGAAGACCCAGACCGTCCGACTCATCCAAGAACATCGCTATTTGAGTGTTGAAGACCAATACCACTCGACTGGCCGAGAGGCGTACAGCAGCTATAAGAGTGGCCGGCGCTATTTGAGTGTTGAAGATCCAGACCGTCCGACTCATCCAAGAACATCGCTATTTGAGTGTTGAAGACCAATACCACTCGACTGGCCCAGAGGCGTACAGCAGCTATAAGAGTGGCCGGCGCTATTTGAGTGTTGAAGACCCAGACCGTCCGACTCATCCAAGAACATCGCTATTTGAGTGTTGAAGACCAATACCACTCGACTGGCCGAGAGGCGTACAGCAGCTATAAGAGTGGCCGGCGCTATTTTAGTGTTAAAGACCCAGACCGTCCGACTCATCCAAAAACATCGCTATTTGAGTGTTGAAGACCAATACCACTCGACTGGCCCAGAGGCGTACAGCAGCTATAAGAGTGGCCGGCGCTATTTGAGTGTTGAAGACCCAGACCGTCCGACTCATCCAAGAACATCGCTATTTGAGTGTTGAAGACCAATACCACTCGACTGGCCGAGAGGCGTACAGCAGCTATAAGAGTGGCCGGCGCTATTTGAGTGTTGAAGATCCAGACCGTCCGACTCATCCAAGAACATCGCTATTTGAGTGTTGAAGACCAATACCACTCGACAGGCCCAGAGGCGTACAGCAGCTATAAGAGTGGCCGGCGCTATTTGAGTGTTGAAGACCCAGACCGTCCGACTCATCCAAGAACATCGCTATTTGAGTGTTGAAGACCAATACCACTCGACTGGCCGAGAGGCGTACAGCAGCTATAAGAGTGGCCGGCGCTATTTGAGTGTTAAAGACCCAGACCGTCCGACTCATCCAAAAACATCGCTATTTGAGTGTTGAAGACCAATACCACTCGACTGGCCCAGAGGCGTACAGCAGCTATAAGAGTGGCCGGCGCTATTTGAGTGTTGAAGACCCAGACTGTCCGACTCATCCAAAAACATCACTATTTGAGTGTTGAAGACCAATACCACTCGACTGGCACAGAGGCGTACAGCAGCTATAAGAGTGGCCGGCGCTATTTGAGTGTTGAAGACCCAGACCGTCCGACTCATCCAAAAACATTGCTATTTGAGTGTTGAAGACCAATACCACTCGACTGGCCCAGAGGCGTACAGCATCTATAAGAGTGGCCGGCGCTATTTGAGTGTTGAAGACCCAGACCGTCCGACTCATCCAAAAACATCGCTATTTGAGTGTTGAAAACCAATACCACTCGACTGGCCCAGAGGCGTACAGCAGCTATAAGAGTGGCCGGCGCTATTTGAGTGCTGAAGACCCAGACCGTCCGACTCATCCAAGAACATCGCTATTTGAGTGTTGAAGACCAATACCACTCGACTGGCCGAGAGGCGTACAGCAGCTATAAGAGTGGCCGGCGCTATTTGAGTGTTGAAGACCCAGACCGTCCGACTCATCCAAAAACATCGCTATTTGAGTGTTGAAGACCAATACCACTCGACTGGCCCAGAGGCGTACAGCAGCTATAAGAGTGGCCGGCGCTATTTGAGTGTTGAAGACCCAGACTGTCCGACTCATACAAAAACATCACTATTTGAGTGTTGAAGACCAATACCACTCGACTGGCCCAGAGGCGTACAGCAGCTATAAGAGTGGCCGGCGCTATTTGAGTGTTGAAGACCCAGACCGTCCGACTCATCCAAGAACATCGCTATTTGAGTGTTGAAGACCAATACCACTCGACTGGCCGAGAGGCGTACAGCAGCTATAAGAGTGGCAGGCGCTATTTGAGTGTTGAAGACCCAGACCGTCCGACTCATCCAAGAACATCGCTATTTGAGTGTTGAAGACCAATACCACTCGACTGGCCGAGAGGCGTACAGCAGCTATAAGAGTGGCCGGCGCTATTTGAGTGTTGAAGATCCAGACCGTCCGACTCATCCAAGAACATCGCTATTTGAGTGTTGAAGACCAATACCACTCGACTGGCCCAGAGGCGTACAGCAGCTATAAGAGTGGCCGGCGCTATTTGAGTGTTGAAGACCCAGACCGTCCGACTCATCCAAAAACATTGCTATTTGAGTGTTGAAGACCAATACCACTCGACTGGCCCAGAGGCGTACAGCATCTATAAGAGTGGCCGGCGCTATTTGAGTGTTGAAGACCCAGACCGTCCGACTCATCCAAAAACATCGCTATTTGAGTGTTGAAAACCAATACCACTCGACTGGCCCAGAGGCGTACAGCAGCTATAAGAGTGGCCGGCGCTATTTGAGTGCTGAAGACCCAGACCGTCCGACTCATCCAAGAACATCGCTATTTGAGTATTGAAGACCAATACCACTCGACTGGCCGAGAGGCGTACAGCAGCTATAAGAGTGGCCGCGCTATTTGAGTGTTGAAGACCCAGACCGTCCGACTCATCCAAAAACATCGCTATTTGAGTGTTGAAGACCAATACCACTCGACTGGCCCAGAGGCGTACAGCAGCTATAAGAATGGCCGGCGCTATTTGAGTGTTGAAGACCCAGACCGTCCGACTCATCCAAGAACATCGCTATTTGAGTGTTGAAGACCAATACCACTCGACTGGCCGAGAGGCGTACAGCAGCTATAAGAGTGGCCGGCGCTATTTGAGTGTTAAAGACCCAGACCGTCCGACTCATCCAAAAACATCGCTATTTGAGTGTTGAAGACCAATACCACTCGACTGGCCCAGAGGCGTACAGCAGCTATAAGAGTGGCCGGCGCTATTTGAGTGTTGAAGACCCAGACTGTCCGACTCATCCAAAAACATCACTATTTGAGTGTTGAAGACCAATACCACTCGACTGGCCCAGAGGCGTACAGCAGCTATAAGAGTGGCCGGCGCTATTTGAGTGTTGAAGACCCAGACCGTCCGACTCATCCAAAAACATTGCTATTTGAGTGTTGAAGACCAATACCACTCGACTGGCCCAGAGGCGTACAGCATCTATAAGAGTGGCCGGCGCTATTTGAGTGTTGAAGACCCAGACCGTCCGACTCATCCAAAAACATCGCTATTTGAGTGTTGAAAACCAATACCACTCGACTGGCCCAGAGGCGTACAGCAGCTATAAGAGTGGCCGGCGCTATTTGAGTGCTGAAGACCCAGACCGTCCGACTCATCCAAGAACATCGCTATTTGAGTGTTGAAGACCAATACCACTCGACTGGCCGAGAGGCGTACAGCAGCTATAAGAGTGGCCGGCGCTATTTGAGTGTTGAAGACCCAGACCGTCCGACTCATCCAAAAACATCGCTATTTGAGTGTTGAAGACCAATACCACTCGACTGGCCCAGAGGCGTACAGCAGCTATAAGAGTGGCCGGCGCTATTTGAGTGTTGAAGATCCAGACCGTCCGACTCATCCAAGAACATCGCTATTTGAGTGTTGAAGACCAATACCACTCGACTGGCCCAGAGGCGTACAGCAGCTATAAGAGTGGCCGGCGCTATTTGAGTGTTGAAGACCCAGACCGTCCGACTCATCCAAGAACATCGCTATTTGATTGTTGAAGACCAATACCACTCGACTGGCCGAGAGGCGTACAGCAGCTATAAGAGTGGCCGGCGCTATTTGAGTGTTGAAGACCCAGACCGTCCGACTCATCCAAAAACATCGCTATTTGAGTGTTGAAGACCAATACCACTCGACTGGCCCAGAGGCGTACAGCAGCTATAAGAGTGGCCGGCGCTATTTGAGTGTTGAAGACCCAGACTGTCCGACTCATCCAAAAACATCACTATTTGAGTGTTGAAGACCAATACCACTCGACTGGCCCAGAGGCGTACAGCAGCTATAAGAGTGGCCGGCGCTATTTGAGTGTTGAAGACCCAGACCGTCCGACTCATCCAAAAACATTGCTATTTGAGTGTTGAAGACCAATACCACTCGACTGGCCCAGAGGCGTACAGCATCTATAAGAGTGGCCGGCGCTATTTGAGTGTTGAAGACCCAGACCGTCCGACTCATCCAAAAACATCGTTATTTGAGTGTTGAAAACCAATACCACTCGACTGGCCCAGAGGCGTACAGCAGCTATAAGAGTGGCCGGCGCTATTTGAGTGCTGAAGACCCAGACCGTCCGACTCATCCAAGAACATCGCTATTTGAGTGTTGAAGACCAATACCACTCGACTGGCCGAGAGGCGTACAGCAGCTATAAGAGTGGCCGGCGCTATTTGAGTGTTGAAGACCCAGACCGTCCGACTCATCCAAAAACATCGCTATTTGAGTGTTGAAGACCAATACCACTCGACTGGCCCAGAGGCGTACAGCAGCTATAAGAGTGGCCGGCGCTATTTGAGTGTTGAAGACCCAGACTGTCCGACTCATCCAAAAACATCACTATTTGAGTGTTGAAGACCAATACCACTCGACTGGCCCAGAGGCGTACAGCAGCTATAAGAGTGGCCGGCGCTATTTGAGTGTTGAAGACCCAGACCGTCCGACTCATCCAAGAACATCGCTATTTGAGTGTTGAAGACCAATACCACTCGACTGGCCGAGAGGCGTACAGCAGCTATAAGAGTGGCCGGCGCTATTTGAGTTTTGAAGACCCAGACCGTCCGATTCATCCAAAAACATCGCTATTTGAGTGTTGAAGAGCAATACCACTCGACTGGCCCAGAGGCGTACAGCAGCTATAAGAGTGGCCGGCGCTATTTAAGTGTTGAAGACCCAGACCGGCCGACTCATCCAAGAACATCGCTATTTGCGTGTTGAAGACCAATACCACTCGACTGGCCGAGAGGCGTACAGCAGCTATAAGAGTGGCCGGCGCTATTTGAGTGTTGAAGACCCAGACCGTCCGACTCATCCAAAAACATCGCTATTTGAGTGTTGAAGACCAATACCACTCGACTGGCCCAGAGGCGTACAGCAGCTATTAGAGTGGCCGGCGCTATTTGAGTGTTGAAGACCCAGACCGTCCGACTCATCCAAGAACATCGCTATTTGAGTGTTGAAGACCAATACCACTCGACTGGCCGAGAGGCGTACAGCAGCTATAAGAGTGGCCGGCGCTATTTGAGTGTTGAAGACCCAGAACGTCCGACTCATCCGAGGACATAGAGCAACTAATTTCCATGTATTATTTTTCCTACATGCAAAGTATATTAACCAGGGGACGTATCGTATCGTGAAGGGGTCGAAAATTCGAAAGCGAGTTTTTGACGGAAAATTCGAATTCGAGATTTCGACGAAAGATCACGTTTCAAACATCCTTGAATTCGAAACGAATGTTTTTGTGGTGATGTGTGTGTGTTTGTGTGTGTGTCACGAACGAATGAAATGTTTCGAAAGTAATTTGGTACGAGTATTGCAATTATAGAATACTGAAATCCTGCTGATTTTAAACGCAATCGAATGCTCAGAAAACCCTCCAATTTTTTAATTAATTTGTTTAAATATCATTAAAAAAATCAAGCCTTTAAATAATGGTAAATAAATAATCATTCCGATACATAGTTTACGATTAGAAAACGAATGATACAAACTTTAAAATGCTAGCATGAACCGCTCTGGAGACATTGCACATTTGTCAAATAAATTTATCTAAAAAATTACATAAAATTAAATAAATAGTTTTATTCAATCTGCTTACTTTCCATATACAATATTATATAACAAATCTGTTAAGATTATTCTCGAGGATCTAGTGCGTTCCATTCACGGGAGAAGATAATTTTTTAATAGTTTTATATTTTGACGCCAAAGAATTTGTCAATAATTATTTATTTCACGGGATATCAATTAAATGTCAATTGCATTTTCGTGAGAATTTTGCACCTGTGTTCTTCTGTTTGAACCAACAAGTTACCAGACTAACAAGGCCAGATTTCAATTTATATTGTGTTAAATCAATGCCAAATGACTCCAAATAAATACAATGTTCCTTATTGCATGTTAGTTGTTATATAAGGGATTTTTGCATCCATATAGAAGAAAAAAAATGCTTATTCAATAACAAGCGTGCATACAATTAAATTCCTAGTGTAAGAATTAAGCAATGTCTCTCTCCTCTCTCTCTCTCTTTAACATTGCAGTTTTTCTAGATACAATCGGCCTCACTTAATCGAGTAGCGGATATTCGCCTACTCTACTTATATGTATAGAATATTATGGAACAAAAACGAACCCCATAGGGTTAATTTTAAACATGCCCGTTTTATCGCATAGCAGTCTCCAGCTAATTGCATAAAAACTGTGATACCAATCTCGGGAATTTCAGTTTCAGTGTTGGAAGACATAGGAGGAAAACCGATAAATCGCCAAACATGGCAACCTCCGATTTTCCCTTGTGTAGTTCAAGAGGTATATACTTAATAGAAGAAATGTCTTATGTATGTATATAGTAATAAATTATTACTATTTGTTATGTAAAATGTTATAATTGTTTTATATTCATTATCTTTATAATCAAGAGGGGTATTAAAAATATTACTGTGTACCCGCTCAATCGCATACCCCGTTATAGAGTGGAACCAAGTGTAGACTCGGGTTGAATCCCCACCCCACTGCCCAAAACTGCTTACGTATCTACGTAAAGTATGGACACTTTAAATTTTCAGCTCCAAAAGTCCTTTCTAAAGGTGATAAGCTAGGGGACGGATGGTACGGTGTCTGTGGATGCCACCCCGAAAATGAAATAATGAGAAAATGTAATACTTGATATTATTTTGAGACTTAATATGTCATTGGACCAATGCTGTAAGCAAGGTTACGATGATGCATCAACAATGAGTGGTACATATTCAAGAGTAGCAGCCCGTATTTCAGCGCGAAAGCCTAAAGCTATTTATGTACATTATGCAGCCCTCGAACTTTAATTAATTTTAGGATGCTGCAAAAATGTCTTAGGTAATCAAAGAAGCTTTGGATATAACCCAGTATATAGCCACTTTGTTCGTTGCTCTCCAAAACGTATTGCACTTTTTAAAAACCTTCAAAGTAATTTAAGCTGATTCTCACGAGTCTAGTGACTACACCTATCTCTTTAAAAGCCTTGCGTCCCGCTAAATGGCCTGTCTAAAAAGATTCTATTCAAAGCATCCTTTTTAATTACGAAGTTCTCATAGAATTAGAGGAACTTTACATGAAAATTCTGGCCGGCAAGACACGGGACTAAAGCAATCAGTTGAGTTGTTTTCCGTCTGTCTACTTTGGGTTAAATGCTTGTGTGAAACTGTTTTCACCAGTAGATGAGATCAGCAAACAGTTACAATCAAAATCGATTAATTTTCAGGAAAGAACCACTGCTATCAATACTCATATTTTGAGGACTTAAGAAACGATGATAGTTTCGACAAACTTTGGAATTCAATTCAAAATTCATCTAAGAATTTGGAAAACCCACCAATATTGCCATGAATCTAGAAAATGCTTAAAGATATGATGAAGGATTGTCACCTTCTTCTTTAAAAACCACCCCAGGATTACTTCAGAAAAGAATATTTCGAATCGCTGGCAGTGATTCCTTCAGGACTTTTTGGCCGGAAGCACATGAAATTTTAGGAAGGGGGGCAAGTTTTCTATTTGCCCTATAAATATATCTAAATGCTGTTACATAAATAGACATTAGGTTAACGTAAAATGCCTCCGGAAGGGCGAATAACCATTTTCGTGGGGGGCTTTGCACCCTCCCCGGGTTGTATGCTTGAAAGAAACACTGATCGCTGTCCTAATATCTTTCTTACATGACCAGTTTTCAAACAAGGGCATTAAAATTACGATAAAATGGACTTTTTGGCCGGAAGCATATGAAATTTTAGGAAGGGGGGCAAGTTTTCTATTTGCCCTATAAATATATCTAAATGCTGTCACATAAATAGACACTACGTAACGTAAAATGCCTCCGGAGGGGCGAATAATCATTTTCGTGGGGGGCTTTGCCCCCTCCCCGGGTTGTATGCTTGAAAGAAACACTGATCGCTGTCCTAATATCTTTCTTACATGACCAGTTTTCAAACAAGCGCATTAAAATTACGATAAAATGGACATAAAACATGGAACCAGAAGAGTTTGATGATATGTTTTGAAACTTATACAAACATAAAGAAAAATCGACTAGCAATGTAAATTAGTATGTCATCGGATTTCATAAAAATCTTTGGGTGATAAGTATGAGCATGATTTGAACTCCAAGAAAATTAATATTTCTACATATGCGAAATTTTGAAAAGGGAACAAACAAGAACTATCGTCAAACATGTTTAGCGAATAGAAACTTTTTCAAATGTATCTGATTATGCCTGTGACTGTTGCAGCAGCAGGTGGTCCTTTTCTGATCTTAAAAGGTTGAAAGCCTATTTAAAGGCAAATATTACGAAAATCAGAATAAACTTTTTTACTTATACTCCATGCTCACAAAGAAGCCAATGAAAAACTATATTATTAAAGTTGCTGAAACATTTATTTTCAGAAATGGCAGCCGTCGAAACTATTTTGGTTATTTTTAATAATCTAACTTTTCATTTATTTAAATATACTCACTATTAAGTTTTAACATTAAATGAAGCACAGGCATTTTAAATATTAAATGATTATATTTGTGTGAGATTTTATGTATTGTTTTAGGAATTTTTTTTCCATAAAACCCCTATTGGTATCGCTTTATCCGTCCGTAGAATAACTCCAAACCATATAGGTAGAGAGATGAAATTCTCGGAAAATGTTGATGTATGTATGAGAATATGACTGAATATCTCAGGTGCAGTTCCGTTCCACAGACATTTCACTCATTTATTCCATAAAACCAGTGTAATTTCAACGATTAAAATCATTATAAACTTATTTTGAAATGAAAACTTAAAATATTTCATTTCACGATATTTTTATTGTTGTTAGCAAAAAAATTATTCAACTCACACGTTTCATAATATTCTTCATTTTATTTTTCAATATAGAGTAAAATATTATAAAAAAAAACTTTTTGAATTACACTGTTTTAGTAAAATGCACGAAAAGGTAAAAAATATTTTTTAACTATCACATCATTCTTGATCATATGGAACTGAGAGTAAAACCGTGAGATGCTCGTAAAAAAATTGTATTTGGGCATTAACAGAATTTTAAGAAATAATAGAAGTGATAATATAGAAATGACATATATAAGAATGATTACATTCAATTCATTTAAACTTTTCATTAGATAATTTTGATTTAACAATCTGTCATTTTTATATATGTCATTCCTATGTTATCATTTCGATTATCCTTAAAATTCTGTTAATACCAGAATACAATTCTTTTATGGGCACTTCACGCTTTTATCTTTACTCGCATATGGCCAAGAATGTTGTAATAGCTGAAATTACTTTTTAATTTTTAGTGCATTTTACTAAAACAGGGTAATTTAAAAAAAAAATTATAATATTTTATTTTATACTTTTCAGTTTTTTGCAATTTTGTAGTAATCAATTTTTCATCAGATGTCCAATCAAACCATTTTTAAATCTTTTATTGAATTCGTCATGACCGATGGTTGTCTATTTCAACTTCTTTGATGGCATTTTTAGCGTACTTCCCTACGTACTAAGGATCTGAAATTTGGTACACAGCTTAGTTCAGTGGAACATTTTAATCGATTAAAATTTGGTGGATCCTTGAGAAATGGAAACGTCATATTTTGCAAAATGGCTCGCGAAAATCGCCTATATATATACTACATAAGAGATAAAAAAATGAAGAATGACAATGTATCAAAATTTTGCCAGGGGGGATTGTGACCCCCACTTCCCGGTTTAGCCAGCTTCATGTCATGACGACACTCCCGGAAGCAGATACAATGTCGCAAACCAAGTACATATACTAAAACTAAAAATGTAAAAAAATTGAAAGACCTATACTGACTTTACACCTAAACAGAAACATCAAGATTTACTACATCCAAACAGAAACACAAAATACATTTTAAATATCAAATATCCAACACCAATATATCAAGATAAACAAGCCCCGCATACACTTCACCACTCAATCCTCCAAAAAGTAATACTTTTTGGAGGATTGTAAACTGTTTGGATGTAGTAAATCTCGATGTTTCTGTTTAGGTGTAAAGTCAGTATAAGTCTTTAATTTTTTTTACATTTTTAGTTTTAGTATATGTACTTGGTTTGCGACATTGTATCCGCTTCCGGGAGTGTCGTCATGACATGAAGCTGGCTAAACCGGGAAGTGGGGGTCACAATCCCCCCCGGCGAAATTTTGATACATTGTCATTCTTCATTTTTCTATCTCTTATGTAGTATATAAATGTACTTGTTTGAGCAGCTTAGCGCCTTTGGGTATATTCTCAGTAGATTGCTTTAGATGAGGTTAATAATTATATTTATATGTGTATATATATATATATATATATATATATATATATATATATATATATATATATATATATATATATATATATATTTATTTATATATATATATATATATAATGCCATTGTTGTGAGATAATTAAGAAAAAAGTGCCAACAATGGGAATTTTCGGGGGTGGGGTAGGGAGTCAGAATCTGGGGAAGGATCAACTCAAAGTTGATGGAACGTTGTATTGTCATCGCAAATAATTATGTATGTAAAATTTCAAGAAAATCAGTTCGGTGAAAGTCGGTCAATAAACAGAGTTCAATATTTGACCCAAACAGAAAAACCAACCTAAATAAAACAGTGTAGAAAGAAAAAATATCCCAGTACTCTGAATTTGTTTGCAAATCTTTTTCAATTTTTTTCCTTTTTATATGTGCTAATAACATGCTGTGGGTAATGAATGCAGGCGAGGATCTCCTAAAATCTGCATTAGTATGAGAAACAAAAACACATTTATTGCCCCCCACGCCCTAAGATTCTTTCGTTCAGCTGCCTATGGTTCACACGAGTTACAGTTATGGAGGAGGATATGACGACATGGGAAACATGCTGTGTTCGCGCTATTATGCTCCAAAAATGTGATGGGAATGCAGTTTCATACGAGAAAGTTTATGCAGAGGTTAAGATTAGTGACCATATATGGTATGGTCGAGGAAAAGAGGAAGTGCTGGCAGACTTTGTTAATATTAGTAGCCTGGGATAGAATTTAATATAGTTGTAATACGTGCTTGACATAAAATAGGAATTTGGAATAATAATTATAAAAGAAAAAGGTGAGTTATTGGGGAAAGCTTAAAATTTCTGTATCATATATATTTACAATAATTAAATTAGCTAATTTGGTATAATATAGTATTAATTAGGTGCATCTCAAATAAACTTTTTAGAATTTTTAAAGCCATGTATAGGTAAGCAATTACATATGGACTATCTGCATTTCCAGCTAAACTTTAAACTTAGCTTTTCCTGAAATAACCTGCATGAAACGGACACCTATCAAGATGGAAAATTCTTCCGATTCCCTGAAATTCCGTTTAAGGCCCTGAAGTTCCGTTTAAGGTTCCGTTGACTGTACTAATTATGGTACAAATAGGGCTTTGTAGCCAAGGAGGTGGTTTTAGAACTCATGACCCCCTCCCTCCTCAGAGATGAATTCTGTTCCAGTATTAAAATTATACTTAGTTATACACTGGTGCACAATACTCATTTAAAAACCATTTTCAGCAAAACCTCCTTAATGGACACTTCCGAATAGCGGACACCTCCAATTAATTCCCATTACTTTTAATTTCCAGTCCCAAAAGCATATTCGATGATTATGTGTATTTGTCTACAAGTAGCAGGTCTTCCGGATAATGAACAATGTTTTTTACTTTCCCTGCAATACATGGTAATGTATAGGGAAAGTATTGGAATCATACCGAAAATCACAACTCGAGTTTTCGACGGATCTACACGTTTCGAGACCTCTAGAATACGAAAAAACCATTTTTAGCGTGACGTCTGTGCGTGTGTCTGTCTGTCTGTCTGTGTGTCTGTCTGTCTGTCTGTCTGTCTGTCTGTCTGTCTGTCTGTCTGTGCAGATTTTGTATCCACTGTAACTAAAAAACTAATGGACCGAATTTCACAAAATTTGGTAGGTAAGTCACTTGTGGGCGGGGCTGGTGCTGATTAGTTTTGGGTACGATTCGGAATAAAAGAACCCGCATTTTTTTGCGAAATGGCCCGCAAAAGCTTGTATCCACTCTAGCTGAAAAACTAATGGACCGAATTTCACAAAATTCGGTAGATAAGTCACGTATAGGTCACTCTGGTGCTGATTAGATTTTGGTACGATTCGGAAAAAAATAACCTGCCTTTTTTTGCAAAACGGCCCGCAAAAATCTTCAAAATCTAAACTAAAGAACTAGGTATACTCAGATATATCCATAAAATGCCCGTTTAATACGTAATGTTTAACGACGAAAAGAATAAGACCAACCCCATTACACTAGGACTAGTCGTTCTCGAGATATTTTAGTTTTTCGTACTTTCCCTACGCCACCTTTGAAAATAAGCCCGGTTACCGAATGAGAACGAAAATTGAATAAAAGTGAAATAAATGTAATTAAAATAAAGAGAACGTGGATATAAGTCTGCAGGGAAAGTCATGTGCTGTCCACATCAGATTTTTTTTAATTAAAAACACATTTACTAAACCAGGTTTTTAATAAGGTTTAAATACGCACTTTGATTATGCACATTTAAAAACTGCACTTCAATCACAATTCTATGGCTACTGAAACATAATATATATACATATATTTTATTAGGTTTTACATGGACTTAGTTGTATATATTTTTATATATAAGCAATTATTTTATTTTTATTTATATTATTTATAAATGTTAATGCTATTCTCTTTATATTACTTTAACTCTTATGAATTACACATCTTATTTGATTTAGTGACTGGCAAATATATTTATTCTTGTTATTATATAATTTGATAAATATTGCCCGGTATTTACAATTTAGTTGGGAATTGTTTAGACCGTTATCATTTTACCAACAGAGTGCCATGGATTGTTTTGGATATAATAATTGCCCAGCTAAAAATTATAACTT
Source organism: Amaurobius ferox (assembly GCA_951213105.1). NCBI lineage: Eukaryota > Metazoa > Arthropoda > Arachnida > Araneae > Amaurobiidae > Amaurobius > Amaurobius ferox. The sequence goes on along the minus strand of OX578140.1, from coordinate 42,690,284 downwards.
CAATAAATGTAAGAATAAAAATTGTAAAACCTGCCCATATGCTTCTAACTCACAAATTACTAATCTAAATAGTCATAAGACTTTCTGTAAAATTTTTAATTGCATCTACAAATTATCTTGTAATATATGTAAGATATCTTATATAGGACAAACCAGTAATCCTATTCATCTACGTATGAATGTACATAGAGATCATGTTAAAAAATATATCCACAATAATAATTTTCTTCCTACTTCTAATAAAATCGAATATAAACACTTTGCTCATCATGGTTTTGAAAATATAACTATACATATTTTGGACATTAAAACAAATACTGCTGATAGATTATTCTTTGAAAACTTCTATATTAAATCACATTGTACTCTGTTTCCATATGGATTAAATCAGTTATATCTCAATGGTAATATTGTTAAGAATAATTTTGTAGATAATAAATATTCTATTTTTAATCACCTTTTTTTTAAACCTCTTTTACATAATAGTAAATTGGCTAAACTCAAAAGATTTAAACGCGGTAAAGGAAGCTCCTCCCAATATGATATTAAAGCGGAGATTAAAAGTATGCATCAACAATTCAATAACACATATCAATGGAAATTTATTAAATCATGGGTATTTGCAGTTAAGAAAAAACAATTAAACATAGTTTATGCTATTTTCTTAAAGTTAAATCTTACTAATGAACATTTTAATCATATTTTCTATGATTTGCTCATTACTAGATCAAAATATTTAAAAATAAAACTTAATCAATTTCATCATAATAACTGTTCCAATTCTTATTGTGTAATATCATTTAAGCATCCTATTTATAATTCCATAAACTTTAAGAATTTATTTAATCAATTTCATCATTTATTGCCTGTAAAGGATTTGAATGTTACAAAAACTTTTAAATATAACAAGCCTATTGGAAGAACCATTTTTAATTACAATGCAATTTCAAAATCTCTCTCAGTCGACATAGATTCCTCAACAAATTTAGATGGTGAATGTATTTGTAGTGCTGATAATTATGCTGAATTTATAAATCCACACTTGGGTCATATAGTTACTGGAGACTTAGCTATTGTAAAAGATAAATCTTTAAGAACTATAATGTCATTTGGCACTAAATTCAGGTTACCTTCATGTAATAATTCTAAACAAGTGTTAAAGTCAATCAATCTGGACCTTGATAAATTTATTTATGGATTAGCTTCTAAATATGCTCAGCCTTTAGAGGCATTTAATATGTGGAAATTTACTATTTTAAGATCTATTAAAAATACCATTTGTAGTATTAATTTATCTAGATCCATATATAATATGGATAATATAAAGCATTCTGTTAATGATTTACATAGATCTTTTGTTATTACTTATGTAGATAAAGCCTCTAATAATTATGCTATTATTTGTAAAAAATTCTATATTCAATATCTGCTAGATTATTTAAAAAATAATAGTCTATTTAAAATTGATTCACACTCTCTTAATAGTATCAAATTGAAAATTATCAATATGTATAGTGATTTAGATATTAATAATAAATTTTTGACATTTCCATATATTGTGCTTATACCTAAATTTCATAAAAATCCTATTAAATTTAGAACTGTTACTAGTGGTCATAATTCATACTCTACTACTGCTAGTAAATTATTACTAAATTATTTAAATGTACTAAATAGCAATTTACGAGATTCTGGTGATAGCTACATTATTCTAGATAACAGTAAGGAATTAAAAAATAAATTAAAAACGCATGGTAAAATAATAGGATTTCAAACTTTTGATTTTAAAGATCTATTTAATAATATTAAGATCACTGATCTATATGATGTCATTTTAGCTTTATATAATGCTTATATTACTAAACATTCTAATCTTACAAAATTTACCAATTTTCCTAAGCTTCTCCATTTTGTTCTTTTCAATAATTATATCTTTCAAGGTAATAAATTATACTTACAAGTCTCAGGTGTTCCACAAGGTGGCTGTAGTAGTAGTATGTTAGCTAATTTATACCTATATCATTATGAAAAATTCTTTACTTCAACTGATTATAAAATTTATAGATATGTAGATGATCTGATTTGTCTTGTATTTACTGATAACTATGTCATAGATATAGATTTCTATCCGGATAATTTGGAATTAATACCTAATGAAACTTCTATTAGTAATAATGTTTATTATTTGGATTTAAATCTAATTATAGAACCTGCTCATGGGATAGTTACTAAATTATATGATAAAAAAGATTTTTTTAAATTTAATATTAATAAATTATTACCTTTTAATTCCTGCAACTCGATTCAATTGTTTAGAAATATTATACTTAATCAACTTTTTAGAATTTATAGATTATCAGATAAAAAATTTCATGCTTTGCACATTAATAACCTCAAAATTACCAGTAAAATGTATCAATATCCTGCATCTTTAGTCAATAGTATAGTTAATAAGTTTCGATTAGCCTAAAATTCTCATATTCTCCCCTTATTATCTTATTTTAGCCGTACTTCTTCATTCTCCTGCAATTATATTTTCATCTTTTTATCTCGAAGCTTTAACAGTTGAATAACTCATTTTATTGCCTTTGCGCAGTACTGTTTTTATTACTCTCTTTGGCAACAGCAAATCACATCTTTTCATTTTGGCATATGGCAACGATGATCCAGTCATATTTTGCTCGTCATGGTTGCGCTGAAGAGGTGCGTTTTGAGGTATTTATGTTTCCTTTATTGTTCCAATCTTTATGCTTGTCGTCCATATAACACAAGTTTATAGATAAAATCTATCTTGTGTTTCAGAAACAAGCATTTTTGTGTTCATTTCGAAAAGATATATGGACCCGATGAGAATTTTTTCGAAATGAACTTTTCGTAAGCCTAATCTCGTAAGCCTAAATCTCCTCCATGTGCAAGCTTTTTTGCTTGATTTTTTTGTTTTCTTATTTGCATTCCTCATTTTTGAAATTTGTTGATTGTCTTTGTCCTTATGACTTGCATTATGCTTTATTATTTCCTCTTTTTGTCTTAATTTCTTTGTATTTGTAGAAAATTTTGGAATAGTGTATTATGAGTTACTACATACATTCTAACTTTGGATTTAATAATTTATTTTCATATATATATATATATATATATATATATATATATATATATATATAATTGAAAATCTGTCTGTCTGTCCCATCATCACGGGAGAACGGCTGAACCGAATTTGATGAAATTTTGTGGATAGCCTGGAAATAGCCCCACTTAAAATTTAGTCCATGTTTTGAGTTTCTACGATCAGTGTTTCTCGAGATATTAGTAAAAAACGAAATTTTCGTTTGTCTCATCATCACGGAAGAACGGCTGAACCGAATGTAATGAAATTTTGAAATTTTGTGGATAACCTTGAAATCGCCCCCCCCCCCCACCCCCACCCCCCATAAATTTTGCCCAAGTTTCGAGTTTCTAAGACCAGAGGTTGTCGAGATATTAATGAAAAACGGAACATTTTCCTAGAAATTCTACTCTCTAACTCCGTGGTTTATCCAAACGGAAAGGATGAAAATCGTTTGTTTAAAACGTCAAAGAGATTTAAAACTTTATTTCTGAGTTTGGTGCAGGATTTTTGCACTAATTAGTCACTATCTGAAAGCATGAATTGTTTGAAACATGAATTTAAATGGAAAATCTATCAGCTTGGTTTATTTTTCACAAGCTTTTACGCAACGATGAAAAGTATTAAGAATTTAAAATGATTAATTAATTTTAACATTTTATGAGAATATATTATGTTGCTCGGCAACGCAATTAAATTAAATGTGTTTGTTAATGTTTTTAATATTATTTTTTCGATCTGAATAATAAATAAATAGATATAAAAGTATATCTTATGAATGAAAGCTTTGATTTTTCTTTTAATTATATTAATTGCGGACTACGTACATCACTTTCATTTATTTTGGCAAAAAGTTTTCAAGCTCATATATTGTGTTTACCTGATAAACTCATATATTGTGTTTACCCAATAAATTCATTTAGCCGATTGCTGAAAGAGAAAAAGAGTAGAACGGGTATATCTTCTAATACAATTTTAGTGTTTTCATTTAGTATATACAAACGGGATCAGGATGTTTTATTCTTCAGATCTGCAAATTCAGAGCTACGAATTAATTTTGCAGAATATCGCTAACTTGGCAACTTTTCTTAAACGTTGCCAAAATGACGGAAATGTCGCCAAATTGTTAAAAGAGACTCAAATCAATGAAATTAAATTTGTTTTTTTAGAAGAGAGTACTGAAACGATGTTTAGGTAGCATTTGTCGGCCAGTCCATCCATCCTACTTAGTAACACATTTGGCGAATTTTTAAAATGTCACCAAATTGATAAAAATATTTTCAAATCCATAAAAATATCTTGAAATTGATAAAATTGCGCTAAATAAGTGAAATTAATTGTGTTTTGTTAGGGGATAGTATTGTGATGATATTTCGTCAATTTGTCGCCATGTGGGACTGTCAGTTCTACAGTCCTAATTGGCGATAAATTTGGCGATAAATTTGGCGATTTTTTAAAATGTCGCTAAATTGACGAAAATGTCGCCAAAGGTTCCATAGAGATAGCATTATTTAGACGATATTTTTTCCACCAATTTATTTGAAGCAAATGAAATCATGTCGCTTAGCAACGGATTTAAATTCAATGTGTTTATGCGACAGACGATTTTCAATAAATCTTTTCCGATTTGAATAATGAAGATAGGTATATAAAATAAATTTCATTGCCATTTCATTTTTGACTAGATAATATCCATTACGGTGTTCAGGCTTAAACATTATTATTATTGATATTTTCCGGGATAATTGATTCATATTTTATCGATATTTTTAAGTTATTACGTCATCGTTTAATTGCTGCAAAAATTGCTGACACTCGCATATTGTACGTTGTACGAGTAATCTTTTAGGAATGCACGGGTATATCTTCTAACTTACGAGAATATAAGTAGTACAGGTATATTGGCATATATATTGGAATCAAGTACTGCCTTTTGGTATGAAGATTAAGGGGATTATTGATATTTTCAATTTATTACGTCTTCTGTTGTATTTTGGTAAATATATTTGAGACTCATATTGTAATACGGTAATCTTCTGCTAATAATCGGAGATATCTTCTAATCTACGACATTATATGTAGTACGGGTATATCTTCCCATATAATTTTAGCACATTCATTTTGACATATATTGGAATAAATGACTGCCTTCAGATTTAAAGATTGTGGGTTTATTGATTGTTTCAATTTATACATGTAATCTACTAATATAGGTTATATCTTCTAATATGCACGTATATAATTAGTACGGGTCACATACAATTTTAACGCTTTTATTTTGCATATATGATTCAATTCCATATTTTTTTGTAAATTTGCTTACATAAGGGGTCCAGGATGTTTTATTCTTCAGATCTGCCCGTGAAGATAATTTTGTATAGCGAGAACAGAGATTTTAAACTTTTTAGGAGCATTATATTAAATATTTTAACAGAATATTTTGATTAAAAATGTCATTTAGTATAAGTATTTGCAGGTTTTGTGATTTTCAGGTTTCTTTATATTATATACTCCGTACGAAGAACGGGTATGCTGCTAGTCTATATAAATAAAATTGAAAATCTGTCTGTCTGTCTGTCTGTCCCATCATCACGGGAGAACGGCTGAACCGAATTTGATGAAATTTTGTGGGTAGCCTAGAAATAGCCCCACTTAAAATTTAGTCCATGTTTTGAGTTTCTACGACCAGTGGTTCTCGAGATATTAGTAAAAAACGAAATTTTCGTTTGTCTCATCATCACGGGAAAACGGCTAAACCGAATTTAATGAAATTTTGTGGATAGCCTTGAAATAGCCCCCCATAAATTTTGTCCAAGTTTCGAGTTTCTAAGACCAGGGGTTGTCGAGATATTAATGAAAAACGGAACTTTTTCTTAGGAGATCTACTCTCCAACTCCGTGGTTTATGCAAACGGAAAGGATGAAAATCGTTTGTTTAAAACGCCAAAATGAAATAAAACTTTATTTCCGAGTTTGGTGCAGGATTTTTGCATTAATTAGTCACTATAGGAAAACATGAATTGTTTGAAACATGAATTTAAATGGAAAAATCTACCTCCATGGTTCATCTTTCACAAGCTTAACGATGTAAAGTATAAAGAGATCAAAATGGCTATATAATTTCGAATTTTAGGAGGAAGATTCTATCTTATATCATGTTGCTCGGCAACGGAATGAAATTAAATGTGTTGTTAATATTTATTATTATTTTTTCTATTTGTATAATAAATAAATGGATGTAAAAATATATTTTATAAATGAACGGTTTGATTGTTCTTTTAATGATATATATTGCGGACTGCGTACATCACTTTCATTTATTTTAGCAAAGAGGTTTCAAGCTCATATATTGTGTTTAGCTAATAAACTCATATTGTGTTTACTCAATAAATGCATTTTGCCGATTGTTGAAGCAGAAAAAGAGTAGAACGGGTGTATGTATCTTCTAACACAATTTTAGTGTTTTCATTTAGTATATACAAACGGGATCAGGATATTTTATTCTTCAGATCTGCAAATTCAGAGTTACGAATTTAGAGGAATATCTCTAAATAACTTGGTAACATTTCTTAAACTTTACCAAATTAGTGTAAATGTCTCCAAATTGATAAAAATGACCCAAATCAATGAAATTAAATTTGTTTTTTTAGAATAAAGTACTGAAATGATGTTTCTGTAGCATTTGTCGGTTAATCCATCCATCCTACTTAGCAACACATTTAACGAATTTTTTTAATATCACCAAATTTATAAAAATATTTGTAAATCCATAAACATATCATGAAATTGATAAAATCGCGCTTAATAAATGAAATTAATTATGTTTTGTTAGGGGATAGTATTGTGATGATGTTTCGTCAATTTGTCGCAAAATGGGACTATCAGTTCTACAGTACCACTTGGCGATAAATTTGGCGATTTTTTAAGTTATCGCTAAATCGACGAAAATGTCGCCAAACCTTCCATGGAGATTGTATTATTCAGATGATATGATTTCCATCAATTTATTTAAAGCAAATCATATCATGTCGCTTAGCAACGGATCCAATATGTTATGCGGCATACGATTTTTATTAAATCTTTTCCGATTTGAATAATAAAAATATGTATATAAAATAAATTTCATTGACATTGAATTTTTGACTGGATAATATCAATTACGGTCTTCAGTTTTAAACATCATTATTATTGATATTTTCGGGGACTGTTGATTCATGGATTACTGATATTTTCAAATTATTATGGAATTGTTTTATTATGACGAAAATTGTTGAAACTCATATATAGTACGTTGTACGAGTAATCTTCTACAAATGCATGGGTATATCTTCTAATCTACGAGAATATAAGTAGTGCAGGTATATTGGCATATGTTTTGATATATATTGGCATATATTGGAATCAATTACGTCCTTCTGGTATTAAGATTACGGGGATTTTTGATACTTTCAATTTTTTACGTCATCTCTTTTATTTTGGCAAATATTTTTGAGACTCATATTGCAATACGGGTAAGCTTCTACTAACACACTGGCATAATTTCTAATCTGCGACAATATAAGTAGTACGGGGTTGCATATATTGATTCAATTCCTTTTTTTTTTTAAATTTGCTTACAAAAGGGTCCAGGATGTTTTATTCTTCAGATCTGCACGTGAAGATAATCTTGCATAGTGAGAACAGATATTCTTAAACTTCTCTTTATAAGCAATAAATTTAATATTTTAACAGAATTTGCAGATGATTGCGAATTATAAATTTCTTTATATTATATACTCCGTACGAAGAACGGGTATGCTGCTAGTATATATATGAAATTGAAAATCTGTCTGTCTGTTTGTCCCACCATCACGGGAAAACGGCTGAACCGAATTTGATGAAATTTTGTGGGTAGCCTGGAAATAGCCCCACTTAAAATTTAGTCTGTGGCGATTGTGCGTCGCCGAGCCCCGAACCAGGGACCCTTTGCTTACAAGACCGACATTATAATCACTGAACAAAAGCTAGCTCCTCCTCTGTTCTTATAATTCGGGTACATGCTCAAAGCATTGATCAGATGTCTTTGCTGCCGCACACACCCTCCGCTGATGATCCTCCTCTGTTCTTATAATTCGGCTCTAATAATGTTCTTATAATTGAGCTCCTCCTCTGTTCTTATAATTCGGGTACAGGCTCAAAGCATTGATCAGATAGATGTCTTTGCTGCCGCAAGTCCATGTTTTGAATTTCTACGATCAGTGGTTCTCGAGATATTAGTAAAAAACGAAATTTTCGTTTGTCTCATCATCACGAGAGAACGGCTGAACCGAATTTAATGAAGTTTTGTGGATAGCGTTGAAATAACCCCCATTAAATTTCCAAGTTTCGAGTTTCTAAGACCAGGGATCGACGAGATATTGATGAAAAACGGAACTTTTTCCTAGGGGTTCTACTCTCTAACTCCGTGGTTTATCCAAACGGAAAGGATGAAAATCGTTTGTTTAAAACGCCAAAATGAAATAAAACTTTATTTCCGAGTTTGGTGCAGGATTTTTGCATTAATTAGTCACTATATGAAATCATGAATTGTTTGAAACATGAATTTAAATGGAAAATCTATCCCCATGGTTTATTTTCCACAAGCTTTTACACAACAATGAAAAGTATTAAGAAATCAAAATCGTTAATTAATTTTAACATTTTATGAGGATATATTATGTTGCTCGGCAATGCAATTAAATTAAATGTGTTTGTTAATGTTTTTATTATTATTATTTCGATTTGAATAATAAATAAATGGATATAAAATTATATCTTATGAATGAACGGTTTGATTTTTCTTTTAATTATATTAATTACGGACTGCGTACATCACTTTCATTTATTTTGGAAAAGAGTTTTCAAGCTTATATATTATGTTTAGCTACTAAACTCATATATTGTGTTTAGCCAATAAATTCTTTCAGCCGATTGTTGAAACAGAAAAAGAGTATGACGGGTATATCTCCTAATACAACTGTAGTGTTTTCATTTAGTATATAGAAACGGGATCAGGATGTTTCATTCAGATCTGCAAATTCAGAACTACGAATTTGGTGGGATATCGGTAATTTTTCAACTTTTCTTAAACATTGCCAAATTGACGGAAATGTCGACAAATTGATAAAAACGACGGAAATCAATGAAATTTATTTTGTTTTGTTAGAAGAGAGTACTGAAATGATGTTTCATTAGCATTTATCTGTCAGACTAACCGTCCTACTTAGTAATACATTTAGCGAATTCTTAAAATGTCACCAAATTGATAAAAATGTTTTCAAATCCATAAAAATATCTTGAAATTGATAAAATTGCGCTAAACAAATGAAATTAATTGTGTTTTGTTAGGGGATAGTATTGTGATGATATTTCGTCAATTTGTCGCCATGTGGGACTGTCAGTTCTACAGTCCCACTTGGCGATAAATTTGGCGATTTTTTAAAATGTCGCCAAGCGTTCCATAGAGATAGTGTTATTTAGACGATATTTTTTCCACCAATTTATTTGAAGCAAATGATATCATGTCGCTTAGCAACGGATTTATATCCAATGTGTTTATGCGGCAGACGACTTTTATTAAATTTTTCGGATTTGAATAATGAAGATATGTATATAAAATAAATTTCATTGCCATTTCATTTTTGACTGGATAATATCAATTACGGTCTTCAGGTTTAAACATTATTATTATTGATATTTTGCGGGATTATTGATTCAGAGATTATCGATATTTTTAAGTTATTACGTCATTGTTTTATTGCGGCAAAAATTGCTGACACTCACATATTGTACGATGTACGAATAATCTTCTAGGAATGCACGGGTATATCTTCTAACCTACGAGAATATAAGTAGTACAGGTATATTGGCATATATTTTGACATATATTGGCATATATATTGGAATCAAGTACGGCCTTCTGGTATGAAGATTAAGTGGATTATTGATATTTTCAATTTATTACGTCGTCTGTTGTATTTTAGCAAAAATATTTGAGACTCATATTGTAATACGGGTAATCATCTACTAATAATCGGACATATCTTCTAATCTACGACATTATAAGTAGTACGGGTATATCTTCCCATATAATTTTAGCACTTTCATTTTGACATATATTGGAATAAATGACTGCCTTCAGATTTAAAGATTGCGGGTTTATTGATTGTTTCAATTTATACATGTAATTTACTAATACAGGTTATATCTACTAATATTCGCTTATATTATTAGTACGTGTCCCATACAATTTTAACGCTTTTATTTTGCATATATTGATTCAATTCCATATTTTTTTGTAAATTTGCTTACATAAGAGGTCCAGGATGTTTTATTCTTCAGAACTGCCCGTGAAGATAATTTTATATAGTGAGAACAAATATTCTTAAACTTCTTTTTAGGAGTATTATATTAAATATTTTAACAGAATATTTTGATTAAAAATGTCATTTAGTATACTATAAGAATTTGCACATGATTGTGAATTGTTCTTTATATTATATACTCCGTACGAAGAACGGGTATGCTGCTAGTATATATGTATGTATATATATATATATATATATATATATATATATATATATATATATATATAAACATTTATTTCAGTGGGACTCCCCCGTACCATTTGGGGGGCAGATCCCGTAAATGGTACCAGTGGAGAGGGCTATCCTGCTTCCTTTTAGAGATAAGGGAAGAAAGTCATTTACAAAGTTATAGAGCGTTGCAAAATGAATACTAAACATTTTTGTGCCGCAGCGAAAGCCACAAAATAACTCTCTAAATAACGATTTTAAAAGAGACAATTTTATGAATCTGCATGTAACAATGAAAACGTAGACATTGAAAACCACGCGGAGACACCTTATGACACGCGTGCAAACATGCATCGTTACTGAAGGTGAACATTTTGAATTTTGTGTGAAATAAAATCAATTTCATTCTAGTCTAAATGTTCTAGTGTTTTTTGGACGGAGTTAAGATTGTATACACTGCTTTTCAGAGGGTTTTTTTCCCATCCTTTTCCGAAAGAATAAAAATACTTCTTACTAATTTTGCAACGCTTTACAACTTTTTAATTGATATTTTCTCCCTATCTATAAGAAGCGAGATAGGGTCAGCTTCCCTAAAGTTTCATTCTGTAGCACCATTGGGGTTTCCTATACACATATATAAAAAATATACGATAAACCCAAAATCCCCAGTAATTGGCCTAGTTTATGACTTTCCTTAACACTCTGTATACTCAACATCAAGAGTTCTTGGTAGCATGGACCAAGTTTATCAGCATAGGCGCCGATAGAACGTTTTCCAGAGCTAAGGCTGCTATAATAGGAGCTTTATCCAGGGGGTGGGCGAACGACTGGCGTCAATAAGGCAAACTCAAGGATAAGATATACATCGACTAATTTCCTTCCCACCTTTGTAAACTTGAACGTCTAGGGGGCGCAAGTGGTCCCTCTTACACTACCCTATGTGCGCCTATGCTTGGCAGAATCTTATAATTCTCGCGAACCTATATCTAATTTAATCACAGTAAATTTCGCACCATAGTCTTACTCAAAAATGCAATTTTAAATGCTTGTATGAATATTTATGTAGATAGAGGTAGAACGCGCGTTCAGGTATAACTTTTTTTATAGAAATTTGTATGGAAATTAATTTTGTAGCACGATTATAAATAATTAATTTAAAAATAAAAGTTTAATAATTATCAGTTAACGTGTGTATTTTAGTTTCACTTCCACAGTGGGACTTATTCATGTTGACCTATTACTTTCCTTATATACATAATGTATAAGGAAAGTATTGTGACGGGATCGAAAATTCGAAATCGAGTTTTCGACGGGAGAGCACGTTTCAAGCATCCCTGATCACGAATCAAACATTTTTGAAGTGATGTCTGTGTGTGTGTGTGTGTGTGTCAGTGAGTCTGTGGAGACAATAACTGACGAACGAATGGACCGATTCAAACCAAATTTGGTACAAAAATCACAATCCGTAAACACTGGAAGCCTATTGTTTTTATACGTAATCGAATGTTCAGAACCCCCCCTAAATTTTCGAATAAAATTTTGAAAAAATCGTCAAAAAATCAAAACCACTAATAAAGTTACGCAAATAGACATTTCTTATGTAATTTTTCATTAGAAAACGATTGACAAATTTTAGAACGCTAACATGAACCGTTCTCGAGATATTGCACATTTTTCAAAAAAATTATTAAAAAGTCATATAAAATGATAAAAAAATATTTCCTATTGAGAAACATGTTCACTTTTCATATGTAATACCATGCGATAAATTGGGTGACATCATTCTCGTGGATCTAGCTCATTTCATTCATGAAAAAATATACTTTGAGTAATACTTTTGTATTTGAACGCCAATAGTCATTTATCTGCTGTAAGAATAACTTATTTCTTCGTCCATAACGCTTGGCGAGATTTTGGCGACGAATTTGGCGGAATGTCGCCAACTTGGCGACTTTTTGAAATGTTGCCAAATTAACGAAAATCTCGCCAAATGGATGAAAATGACGCTAAATCAATGAAAATGACGATTAATTGTCGAAAATTCATTATCTTAGAAAGAATATGAGTATCTACTATAAGAAAAACCTATTTTTTTACTGTAAAAGTAGAAATTCATTACATTATATAAGGAAAGTCATGTGTTGCGCACATCAGATTTTTTTTTACATAATTACAGATTTTGAGTCATAAACTATTTTATATTAATTAAACAGTACAGAATGTAATTTTTTTTTTTCCTAAATTCAATCTGAGGTTGAGCACGTATGCCCAGCAAACTGCCGATAATCCATCACGTTTTGTACTTCGGCGGTGCCGAATAATCATATTTGCCAGATGTCAATTGGTAAACATTAATTAAAACAAAAATGATGGACAATAAATGTAATATTTATTTGCTTAAAACTTTGCACTAGACTGAATTAAACTTATACAGGTACAGTGTGTGAAAACACATTTAATTTATTCTATAAGCTTCAATGAACAGAAATCTGCATATCAAATCAATTAGTCTATTACAGTAAATGCAGGGTTGTCCTAGAGGGGAGGGACGGACATTACCTAAGTAGAGAGGATGGACACTACTCAAGTAGGGTGGGGGGCAAGGTTCTAGAAGGGGAGGAGACCCCCACTACTTTTAGAGAGGAGAAGTCATGACAATTTTACAATGGAGAATCGAATATGGGGGGATTGATGCATTTTCGTAAGAGGGGTCCACAGTTTGTTTGGGCAGTCTTGGTAAATGTACTTCGGTACAGCCTAATGGACCCAAATGTCGTTCGAGAAGCTTGCCAAACTATTGGATATGCCGATCTTTTGGATGCCGTATTAACGAAAGTTTACTGTATTCGCAAATTTTGCTTCATGGGAATGAAGAGTACAGTGTTAATGAGAGCGAGTACTTTGGAATTCGTGTGTAACAGGTTGCTGACCTCTGGTCTAAGTGGAGAGCGACCATAATGAAGTCAATAAGGTGCTCATCTTTGATACACTTGAACATAAACCAGTTTCCAGGCTCGGCAGGAAACTGAACTTGACCTCATTTCTGTTTCCCCTTTTACGTAACGCTTTTAGCCGCGGTTGAAATTAGTTCACAATGCGGAATAAAACCTTTTCTGCTGCGATAAGTGTTTCGTTTAGTCATTTTTGTACCCCTACTGCTTATTACTTAATACTTTCTCATACTACTGTATAGAGAAAGTAGCGTTTTTGCAGAAATGTTCGAATTCGTGATTTTAACGAAAAAGAACGTTTCAAAGCCTCGTCAATGCATTTCGAACACATTTTTTGCGAAAATGCCCATATTTGTCCATTTGTGTATTTGTGTGAAAGCCCTAGGCCGTCCGACTCGTCCAGATGACTTAGAGTATCTATTTGGACGACCGGGATTTGTGTATCTGTGTGTAAAAGTGTCCGTGTGCATATGTGTGCACTTATGTGTGTGCGTGTGAAGTGTGTAAACGATAACTTAAGAAATCATGCACGTACTGCTGAGAGTCCGGCCATCCAAATGGTTTCTCTAAGTCCTCGGACGAGACGGATGGTCTGGGCTTTCGACGTACTGCTGAGAGCAGAACTATCATACCACATAACTTCGCAATGCAGGAGACCCAAAACTGCAGAAAGTCAGCAAGAAAAATTGTGAATTAAATATTTAACAAAGAAGTGTTGTTGTTGTTGAAACCCAGACCGTCCGACCTACCAGAAAGGTGTAAGGTAACTGTTTTGGACGGTCGGGAAGTGCCACCCAATTTAGACCGGAACTCAGTGGGGGAGGCATCCACAGGAACCGTACCCTCCTTCCCCTACCACCAACCTCTCGGAAGGACTTTCGGATCCACATGTTTAACGTGATCATACTCCGCATGAACATGGCGGCAGTTTTGGCAGTGGCTGGAATCGAACCCGGGCCTACCGAGTGCAACTCCAGCGCGCTAACCAATGGGCTACCGCGCCCCGCCAGAAAGGTGTAAGGTAACTGTTTAACAAAGAAGTGTGTCCTAACTATAATCTCACGGGGGAGGGTGGGCATGATTTAAAGTTCCATCATTGCTTATTACCAAGAAATTTCATGTGTGGATACAACACTTAAAAAACTAGAACCATTTTTTTGCAATTTGCATGATTAATGCAAAAACGATTCGAAATTTAAGATTTTCGAAGCATTATACCCTAGTTGATATAAAATAACCCTTTGAACAATAATGGCAGCATATGCGATAAATGATATTTACAATTATGCTATGGTTGAAAATTGTATTAAAATACTATATGTAATAACACGAATGAGTTGAATGAATTAAATGCATCGGCGTAGCCGACCTGCCACTAACTTTAAAACAGTTATTAAGACTTTTTTACGCACATTTTTAAATAAATAACTTACTAATAAATGTTCATAAACGATACATTTTTTTTTTTTAGTTTTCTGACATTGATTGTAATACAATAGAAATAGAGTTTTCAGTAAAACACTATTGTTTCACGAAAACGGTATGACAAACAAGCAACAAGATTTGCTACATGCCACAATTTTTGCAAATCAGCAAAATTATATCCGTTTTTGAACGAAGCTGTGTGTGAAACATTTTTATAGAATTCAATCATCTCACGGGTTCACTCAATTCAATTCATTCACGGGTGTGTTTTGGGTGTATTCAGTGAATAAAATTTCGCTATACCTCCGCATCTAAATTAAGAATTTACTTTACTAATGTACTATAGTTATTTTATTATTTCTCCTTATAAAATCCTTTATAGGTGTCCATGCACACACAGGGCCGTAGCCAGAAACGAAATCCAAGAGGGACTGGAGTGGGGAATTAGGAGGGGGGGGGGGGGGGGCTCAACAGCACCTGAAGGAGTGGCTCCTAGAAAACGTATTGGATGGAAGGGAGAAAGGGAATGCAATAAAATATTAAATTTTAGTCTTCAATTAAATTTCTGTGTTAAAAATGATTTTAATTATAACTAAATACGGTATTTTGCATAATATTAACTCCATAACTACTTATCAGTTGATAATGTATAACATGATAATGTATAACATGATAATGTATAAATCAATGCCGCAATAATACAAAAATATCCTTAATACTATATTTTTAATTTAATTTTTAAAATTTTGTTGAATATTTTTAAATTAAATATGTAAATAAATTGATGATCATCAGTAATAAAGTAATTTATAAAAAAAATCTGAAAGCTATTTTTTATGTAAAATTTAGATAACATTAATGACATTTTATACCACTACTAAAGATTGCATACTTTTATCAGCGGGCTCAGCCCCCCTCTGGCGCCTACCTTACTACGGTCTTGATGTACCAGGACCATGAGCATGGTCCACTCCATTCCAAATAGAGAAAAATACATTAGAATTGTATAGCCACCTGTATGACCACATAAGTTTGTGAGCCGGCAACGTTGCCGATTTTAGAAAAGCAACAGGATGTGACTTCCGTATGGATTATGTAAATGGTATTTTGTCTCACTGTCACTCGTGTTACGATTGAATGAATTACTGAAACCGAGTGTAAAGTTTGCGAGTAAGTGTAAAGTTTCGTACTGAAAACAAAATAAATCGGCGGTAACTAGTTGGATGGAGCCAAAATGATTTCGCGTGAAGAACGTCTTGTAAAATAAAAAGTTTAATAAGTTGATTCGTCGTTTTGAATTCTCGTTTATTTCGTTTGTGACAGATAATATGGAGCAGTGGTAACTATAAAGTATGACACATAATTGAAACAATTTAATCTTTTTAGGTTACAAGCGATTATTATGTGTATAGAAGTTTGATCACGCGTTGTAGATTTTACGGTATCTGATGCAAATTTGAAGTTAAACTCAGAATGGATAAAATTTAATAACTTTACATGTTTTGTGGTTCCTTGATATCTAGATTAAAATCTCCAACTAATAGGATGAGCATATTTCTGATCACTTTGTTATAAATCACTCTATTTCGAAACTAAGAATCCGATCTAAAATCCGATCCTATATCTATGTAGGGTTTTTAAAGGGCTACAAATTAGTCCTTCACTATTCTTTGCTACAATTTTCAGTTTTCGAGATATAAGCATTATAAACTTTATAAAAGGGAATATTTCCAATCTTCTTCAACTTGATAAGACCATTCCTTGAAAACTATAAGAGCTTTGAAAATACAAATTACTGATATATGAAATTGAATTTTCTACTAAATATTTTTGCCACTTTCTGCTTATATATATCTCTTCTATGGTTTATAAAATATTTTGAGTGAAAGTAAGCAATGTGACGTAAAAAAACTCGCTCGAACAAACACTTTTTTTTAAGTTTAAAATAATTAAATATTGAAATTATTTTTGTATATTCATAGATGGCACCGATTAAACATTCGATAAACAAGTAGAATTTTATTTTGTCGACTGGGTTCGGAGATATAAGCGTCCAAAGTATATTTGCATTTTTCATAACGATTCGATTTCAGAACGATACCCCGACGTTGACGTTATTCACGACAAAAATTTCATTCTAGAATGTATCTGCCGAGGCGGGGAAGTTAGAAGGAATTTTACTTCCCATAAAAATTATACCAAATAGGGTCAAATAAGTTATTGCAAAATGAGAAATATGCTGTCCAATGCTCATTTCAGTGCTAATTGCAGAATTATAAAAATACAGATTCGCAGATCCCGCCTTTGTAGGAAATATTCCCACAGGTATAATTGCACTCTCGTTACAGATAACAGCCTCCATGGATCCATTTTGAGATTTTATGTCCTCATCAACATGGAATACCCTTTCGTTTTCTTCGAGAAATACTCATGCTAAAATCTTTTAATACGATTACTGTCTATCCTGTTAATTTGGAAATTAAAGGCAGCCATTCTTGGTCTGCCCTAGGCGCTCCTGAATAACTTCTTGAGATCAAGAAAGTGAACGTTTCATCAAACATGAGAGGACCCTTTGAGGTAGAAGTTAGCTAAGAGTTAAGCAAAAAGCATTCGAAATTTAACTCCCATAAAAATTAACTCTCTTTTTTAAATGTGAGAAGGTCGCTCTTAAGCTTAGTGGACTACTCTGATTGCCCCGGTGTACGCCGCGGACAGAAATTTCGGGCCCTTGTGCTGTAAATGCGCGGACCCCTCTTTTATCCCCTATTTTATAAGTTTTTGACATTATTTAATACACTGTTTGTGCTGCCTGGGCCCTTATAAAATACATATTTTGTCCTCCGTTATCGGCGGCTCAGCCAGTGTTAAACTTATTGTAATATAAAGTGTGCAAGTTATTTAGTATAATTATAAAATGAAGTGTGCAAATTATTTAGTTTAATTATGAAATGAAGTGTGCAAGTTATTTACTATAATTATAAAATGGAGTGGCAAGTTATTTAGTATAATTATCAAACGAAGTGTGCAAATTATGTAGTATAATCTCGAGACATGGAGATAAAGTCGAAAATCCAGACCATTCGACTCGCCCTAGGGCATGAGCAACAAATTGAGTGGCCGGCATGAAGATAAAGTGAGCGAAATTAGAATCTAATAAAACTGTATACATGCTCCCCTACATTTTACAATAATAAAAGAGAAGTTTTACATTTATAATACTTATTCATCTCAAACCTTAACACGAAATACACAAATAGTTAATTTATCAAATATACAATCAACATTTAATTACAATTGAATTAAATTTTTAAATAAGTCAATTTTTTTAAATACAATCTATTATAATTGTAATTTAATAACTTTCAGGCAGTGCTTACTAGCCCTCAATGTAGTCACTGGACTCTTATAGGAAATATTCGGGTGACAATAGTCCCCAGGTCACTATTATGTGTATGGGGGGAGAGAGTCACTACTTCACGTCATCTTGAAAATTCTGAATCAAAATAATTTTACTTTTGCATTTTTGAATAAATTTGTACATGTAAATTTGCCCTTGTGGGCATAAAACAGTTGTAAATATCCTACAACCTAACCACTTTGTTGCACATTACTAATGTTAATTATGACTGATGTGAGCATTATTAAATTGTGTCAAACAAGTGATTTTCAGCTACGAAGTCGTTCAAATATTAATAAAAACTCACCATCAAGTAAAATTGACTTTGGGACGTTGTGTGTATATGTGGGGTAGAAATGTAGAACGTTACATATATTACGGATTTTTCCTGACGTATAAACTTGAAGGATTTTTTTTTCATTTCAAACATACAATTTAATATTTGAACCATTATTTCTTTTAGGCATACAACCGGAAGGGAGGGGGGGGGGCTTCGCCCCCCCCGGAGACATTTTATGTTAACGTAAGTTTCTATTTATGCGACAGCATTAAGATATATTTATATTGGGCAAATAGAAAACTTGCCACCTCTCTAAAGTTTCATCCCCCCCCCTCTCGGCCAAAAAGTTCTCAAAGAAGCATTAATTTGAACCATTCTTAGTATTAAGAAGTTTAAATTTTCATAAAAGTATCTCTATTCCCCTCCCCTGCGTGTGTTGAAGACCCAGACCGTCCGACTCGCCCGAGGCCTTGAGCAACTATTTGGGCGGCCGGTCCCCTGTGTGTGTGTAAATCTGTTCCTATCGTAAATAGATCACAACAAATAATAATTAGCGATTGAAATAAGTGGTCATATATGTGTTGAAGACCCAGACCGTCCGAGGACTTGAGCAACTATTTGGGCGGCCGGGGTCATATATGTGTTGAAGACCCAGACCGACCGACTCGTCGACAAGGACAGGGGTCATATATGTGTTGAAGACCCAGACCGACCGGCTCGTCAGCAGGGACATGAGCAACCGATTAGTCGGCCGGGGGGTCATATATGTGTGTATTTACTTTCTATTTTCAGTTGGATTTTTATCATTGGTATTGGAGAATCAATTTCGTCCGTGATATTTTAATTATATACTCAAATCGTGCAATCGCTTCAATGACATCGCTTAAAATATTTAATACTGTTGTCACTCGTAATTTATAATGATCCCATCCCATCTTACCTCTTCAATAGAGAAATCCAAATATCCAGCGGGATGTGATCAACAAGTAGGACGACACATCATTTAAAATTATATCCTTGTCATTCAGTTTTTGCGGAAGGAAAATCGCCAATAGCACTTTTTCACACGTTGTTCCATTTATATGAAAAATCTGTAACAGACGTCAAAAAACGTGAACGGAGACTGTAGATAGATACACATGCATTTGCTACTGAATCAGCTGCTGCGCAAAAACTATATCGTCTGCTCTTCAGCGCCGTGGCCATAGAAACCGATGTATCTTGTCGAGAAAAGGGTTGCCACGTCACTTGTGAAGTCTTGGCGAAATTGGCGAAAAGATGAATGATGTTACGTAAGGGGTGAATTTGCACGCCTCGGTTGTTCAGTTTTATTATGAAGGTGCGTCATTAAACGTTATTATCTTTGAAGTTGAATGCCATATTTCAAGTACTTTTGACTTTGATAGTATAGTTATGAATGCGTTGGAAGACAAGAATTATTTATCAATTTCAGTGTTTACTTCCACTTTTTGTCTTCATCATTTTACTTATTTAAGTACGTATGTCAATATATCAAAAAAAGTTGAGTTGGAAATTTTTTATTCTGTTTGTTTACTTACACTACGTTTGTTTGTTACTGCACAGGAGATATATGATTTGAATTATTTACTTGTTGTAACGTAAAAGATGTATCATTTGAATTAATGTAGAACTGCTTTTACAGATTGAATGCTGATTTGAAATTGTGCGTTAACTTTGTCCTGCATTCGTCAAATGAGTGAAAATGAAGCTTCTAAATAGTAAATTGCAACATGAATAAGAAAAAAAATATTTGAAGGAATTTGTTCATTTTTACTTCCTTTACAATACATAGTAATGTATAGGGAAAGTATTGGAATCGTATCGAAAATCGCAACTCGAGTTTTCGACGGATCTACACATTTGGGGAACCTTCAGAACACGAAAAGACTATTGTTAGCGTGACGTCTGTGTGTGAGTCCATGCGTATCTGTATATCTGTCTGTGTAATGTATGTACCGTACCCACTTTAACTCAAAATCTAATTGACCAAATTTCTTAAAATTTTACAGGTAAGTCACTTGTGGGTGAACCTGATGCTAACTAGATTTTGGTACGATTCCGGATAAACTTGCCTACTTTGCTAATGTTGATTTCCCTAGTGCTGATTAAATTTTGGTACGATTCGGGGAAAAAAAACCTGCCTTTTTTACGAAATGGCCCACAAATATCGTCAGAATCTAAAATAAAAGACTACGTATGCTCAAATGTATCAATTAAATGCTTGTTTTATACGTAATTTTTGACGAATGAAAGAATAAAACAAGTTCCATCACTCTAGGACTAACTGTTCTCGATATATATAATACTTTTCTCGTAGTTTTGCAAGACCGCCTTTGAAAATACGTCCAGTTATCAAATAAAAACGAAAATTGAATTAAAAGTGCAAATTCAATGTCATTTCGAATAATTAGGCTTGTTATTTTGTGCAATTAAAATTAATTTAATGAATTATTAAAGAAATAAAGAGAAAATGAATTTGAGTCTGTAGGGAAAGTCATGTTCTGACCACATCAGATTTTTACTCTTCCTATCATAGGCGTAACTACGCTGGGGGGGGGGGGGGGGGACTAACCACCTTAATGAAACTTTCTAACTTTTGTCTAATACTTTAAAAATTTAACACTTTTTTTTTACTTTCCCTGCAATACATGGTAATGTATAGGGAAAGTATTGAAATCATGCCGAAAATTGCAACTCGAGTTTTTGACGGATCTACGCGTTTCGAGACCTCTAGAATACGAAAAAACTATTTTTAGTGTGACGCCTGTGTGTGTGTCTATGTGTCTTGTCTGTGTATCTGTCTGTGTGTCTCCACTCTAACTCAAAAACTAATGGACCGAATTTCATAAAAATTGGTAGGTAAGTCAGTTGAATGTGTCACTTGGATGTCCAATTACCAAATAAAAACAAATATTGAATTAAAAATGCAAATTTAGTGTTATTTGGTTCAATTAAACTCAATCTAATGAAATATTAAAGAAATTATGAATTTGAGTCATGTGCCCACATCAGATTTTTACTTTCCCTGCAATACATGGTAATGTATATAGGGAAAGTATCGCAATCATGCCGAACATCGCAACTCGAGTTTTCGACGGATCTACACGTTTCGAGACCTCTAGAATACGAAAAAACTATTTTTAGCGTGACGTATGTGTGTGTGTGTGTGTGTGTGCAGATTTTGTATCTACTCTAAC
Organism: Amaurobius ferox; assembly: GCA_951213105.1. Classification (NCBI taxonomy): domain Eukaryota; kingdom Metazoa; phylum Arthropoda; class Arachnida; order Araneae; family Amaurobiidae; genus Amaurobius; species Amaurobius ferox. The sequence continues at coordinate 42,668,358 of OX578140.1, read as the reverse complement.
TAAAAAACTAATTGACCGAATTTCATGAAATTTGGTAGGTAAGTAAGTCACTTGTACACGAGTCTGGTGCTGATTAGTTTGGGGTACGATTCGGGATAAAAGAACCCGCCTATTTTTGAAAATGGTCCACAAAAGCCTGTATCCACTCTAGCTGAAAAACTAATGGACCGAATTTCACAAAATTCAGTAGATAACTCCCTTGTGGGTTACCCTGGTGCTGATTAGAATTTGGTGCGATTCGAAAAAAAATACCATGCTTGCAAAATGGCCCGCAAAAATCATATAAATCTAAAATAAAAAAAACTACGTATGCTCAAATATATCCATTAAATGCTTGTTATATACATAATGTTTAACAATGAAAAGAATAAGACCAACCCCATTACACCAGGACTAGCCGTTCTCGAGATATTTTAGTTTTTTCGTATTTTCTCTACGTCACCTTTGAAAATAAGTCCAGTTGCCAAATGAGAACGGAAATTGAATTAAAAGTGAATTAAATTTAATTAAAATAAAATAAGAACGTGGATATAAGTCTGCAGAGAAAGTCATGTGCTGCCCACATCAGATTTTTTACTTCGTGAAAATACATATGAATTATTTTGTAAATTAATGCCAAACATGTTATGTAAAATTATTAAATTTATATAATAAAAATATGTTGTTGCATCTCAAAATATGTTAAACATTAGAATAAAATAACTCAGACAACTCAGATGTCTGTGGTAAAGACAACAGCTTAGGGTAAATTTTATGGCTTAATGTTAGTAGCTATAAGAGATATGGACATGGCCTTCTTTAACAAGAGGCTTATAAAGCCCTGGCCCTTTTTCAACCGAAAGTAGAATGTTAAATGCAGAGAGTCAAAATATGGTGAAGTCCTTTTGTTTTCGTTTCGAAGGAAAATACTATTGTAATATTAGCATTGATGGCTAAACTTTGATAATGGTAAAATTCTAACACGCAGTTTCCTTTCTTCAGTAAGGTAAAGGCTTGTAAATTTGACATTTAGGGCTCCTTCACATGATGGAGATGAAGCCCCATTCCTTTTTAAGGGAGTATAGAGCTGTGACTTCGGCTTTGAGTCGGTCTCTAAAATTGATATGACCCGGCCCCTTTTTATAGAGAAAGTAAAGGTGTTATGGTTTTGGCCCAAAATATTTTGGGCCCCTTCGTTTTTATTTCGTATTAACCTTCAGAAGTGGGCTCTAAAATATTGAGAATTAGCTCATTTCGACCTTGAGGGAATTTTGAGAAGTTAAAGCTGTAATTTCGCCATTGAGAGGGGGGGGGGGGTCTCTAAAAGCGATAGAACTGGACTCTCTTTTTACAGAAAGTAGAGGTGTTTTGATATCGTCACCCAACCCAGAGCGCCTAAAGATGTTGGGACCCTTTTGTTTTGCTTCGAAGGAAGATAATGCTATTATGATATTGAGAGAGTGGGTCTAGAATTTTGGGGTTGAGCACCTTTTTCAGGAAGGTAAATGTGTGTGAATTTAACATTGAAAGCCCCCTTAAAATAACGAGTATAAAATACCCTTTTTTAAGAACAGCATAGCTGTGATTTCGATATTTAGAAGGTCACTGAATTAGGGTCCGGGACCATTTCCTGCAGAGAAAAAATGTTATGGTATTGACAAGAGGCCCAAAAATGTTGCGGCCCTTTTGTCTTTGTTGTACATTAATACTTTTACCATATAGACATTGAAGAGATGAGCCCAACACGCTTGGGTCTTCTTTTTAGGAAGGTAACAGCGTTTGAATTCCTCATTGAGTATCTTCTAAAATATAGAAAAGGCTCCTCCCTCACACACATACACACGCACACTTTATTAAGGAATGCAAAATTATGATTTAGACCTTGAGGAGATCTTGAAAAGCTATAACTCTCAGGCTTCTTTTTTTTTCGTTACTTTTCTTTAAAGGTTTTGTTGAACCTTTAATAAGCCGTTTCAGTCTTCCATATACACCCCCCCCCCCCCCCGTTCTTGATAGGAACAAAATATCGCTTGTTCTTGTTTTAAATAATTATTCAAAATTTTAAATTCCGGGACTTGTGGTATTTTACACGTTTTAAGAAGCACTGAATACTTTGAAGGATATCATTTAAAGAAGAAGAATAAATGCATTTTAATAGAAGATTCTGAAGATGATAAGAAATACAGTGTAGCGATGTATTGTATACATCAGGTGGAGGTGGGATCCACACTTGTGGTATTTTATACGCTTTAAGAAACAATGAATACTTTGAAGGATGTTACTTTGTTACTGAATACTTTGAAGGATGATACCCAGTATCCTCGTATAAGACTATAATACCGTTTCCACCCCGAAAAAAGTTTCTAAACTATGAAAGCACCCCACGTTTTTCCATTTCCCCCTTTTACCCCTCGTCTAAGATTACAAAATCCAAGATGGCGACCATTCCGCATTATTCCGCAACTGGCGTATAACCAGCTATCCTTGTCTACTGACGCATTTCGAACCAACCTTTTTCATCTCCTAGAGGAACAGGCCGTAAAACAGGATGTTTGCTCTATTCTGTCTCTGGGTCAACTCCCTGCTTCCTTTTTTTAAAGCTTTTTAAACTCTCTCTCTCCAAGATTTAAACACACGCCTCTCAAATCTTGAAAACACTCTCATTGGTTTCTGGGGCGTAACCCCTTGACCCCCAAAAGCACCATCATTGGCTTTTTAGACCCCTCCGGTCAGTGGCGGCTCGCGTATAGGCACTGCGGGAGCGACAGTGCTCTCTCTCCCTCGCGGGCTCGCGTGCAGCTTCCTATGCGCATGTGCACAGCAGTCAAACACCACGCTTCTCAGTTCCAGCGGCGTGGTGTTTGACTGTTGTGCGCATGCGCACATAGGAAGCTGCACGCGAGGCTGCGAGGAAGAGAGAGCACTGTCGCTCCCGCAGTGCCACAGTGCCTATGCGCGAGCAGCCACTGCCTCCGGTTAAACCAACTCTTTGCAAGTCCCAGAAAACTGATACCCTTTTGGGCGCTAATTCAAAAGGCCCGCAACCTCTATGATCCCGTCCGACTCAGACAAAGTTGCATATTTCGGTAAAATGCGATCTCCACAGACCATCCCCACTTCCTGTTTTTGCGTGCAGCTGATACCTAGGGTTGACTCCCAAAATAAAAACGTTAACTCCGGATCGCTCCCCCAAAATATTGGATCATGGGTTTACCATGCGACACTTGAGATACTAAAAATGGAATAAAAGTATTAGCTTATGATATCGGAAATTCTTCACATCTAAAAAAAGATAAAAATAAAAATACTAGAATAAAAATACAAAAGATAAAAATACTAGATGTTTCATTTTTACATTCCCTAAATGTCAGTAAAACGACAAAGATTTCATTTTTTCTTAGTTGTGGAAAATAATAAAATTAGAAAAAAATATATTCGAGTACGTTATAAAAAAAATTGAGTACGTTATTTCAAAACAATGAGGCTCATCCAGAGAAAAGAAAATATAAAAGGTTTTATTTTGACAGTTATTGAAATAGACATATATAGAACTTTACTTTCTTTTACGTCTCTGGGCATTTACGGGGGGGGGGGGGGGGGAGGACTAAAAAAAGATACGAATTTTCGTTTTTTATTAATTGTGGAAAAGTAATGAACAAAAACAACATCTGAAACAATTCACCAATATACATCAACATAACCCGAATACAATAAACACAATATGGAGGCTTCAAGCTTTAACAAAATAAGGAGGTATAAAATGCGATGTGTTGCACATTTTAAAACGATAAGAATATTCGATTGGGGTATCAAAATTGTTGATATATTTAGACAAAGAGAAAATTTCAAATCACTAGTGGGGAGGGGTCATTATATATAGAACTTCCAAGTTTGTGCTTTTTCTCCTACTTGTGAAGAAAGTGGTGAGCTAACACTTCTGATAAACTTTACTGATATACGAACCCACCTCGAATACAGAAAAATAATGCAGACGTTTTAGTTAATAGAGAAAGGGGGTAATAAAATTTTGGGGGGGGGGGGGGTACAAAATTAAAAATAGTTGAGTTGGAGGTTTGAAAAGGAAAGAAGACATCAAGAGAAAGAAAAATACAAAATGTTTAGATTTTTTTTAGTGGTGAAAAGGGATGGTAAAATATCTCAACATTTTCGTTTTTTAGTTATTTATAAAATAATTAACAAACACGTCCGAAATAATTTTCAAACCTACATAAAGGCAACCACCCCAAAACAGTGGAAATAATGCAGATGCTGCAATTTGATTAAAAGAAGAGAGGTAATAAAATGTGGCGTATGAGAACAAAAAATTAAAATATTAGTTTAAGGTATTTTTTGTTCGTTTTGAAAAAAGTAACAAAAAAGTAAAAGTTTCAGAGGTACATCGAGCCACGTAATATACAAAAACATTACCCAGTTACTACAATTTCATTAGAAAAGGAAGGATGTGAAAATGTGTGAGGGTTGGATTTAAACGAATTTCTGACATTTCGAGGGGGGTGTAAAGTATAAGGTATCAGCAGGATAAAGAGGAAAATGTAAATATTATATTCTATATGTAGACTGTTTGCTTTTTACGCAACCATCAATAAACTATGCTGATACACGTGCTCACTTCCCGAACTATTTATTATTTGGTGTCTATTCCATTTGATAGATGTTTTGTTATTCGCCGAATAACAATCATGGCACCATATAGCAGAATAACATACTGCAAAATGACAAAATGACATAAAATTTGACTTTGAGTTTAAGGAATCCATTAGGTTCACAACTCTTCGGTATTTAAGTGTTAACATATACGACAAATCTTTAATTTTTGTATAAACAGGATGTCGGTCACTTTCATTGAGACAAGAGCATTTTCTCTACAAAATGCGGCATTTTGTAAAAAGCATTGACTTTGTACAAAATTATTTATACTTTCTTTATTTTTATACTTTCATGCGACCAGTATGTTGTGACCATCAAATGCGTGCGTGCGTGTGTGTGTGGGGGGGGGGGGGGGGGGAATCTACAGAACTCAGAGCGTACGACCAAAGAGTTAGTAACACTAGAAGTAACCTTTCTTTTGTTAAGTTATCTTAAAAGTATGGCCAGTATGTCCCGGAAATTTACCCTTCACTTCTACAATGGACCTCCAGATTTGGCACGTTCGCGTTAGAACGGCGTATTGTAGCAGTTCCAGAAAATTGTAAAAGTGTGCCATTGTGGTAGTATGTTCATTGTTATACACAGCTTTCTTTATTCGGAATCTTAATCTACGTATTTTTAAATCTCTAAAATATACAGGTTCAAAATGCGTGGATTAAGATTCTGCAACACTTTGTTTTCTTACATATTTATTTTCACATTTTGTTACAGCTGTTTTAGCTTTCTTTTTAAAATTATCATTGCAGAAAATGATTTCAAGTTATGTTTAATTAATATTTAAGTTTTTTCTATCAGAAAACATAAAAAATTATATCGATAGATAACATTTCTTGAATGAGATATAGGTAATAATTGAGCAAATCGCTACAGTAAACAGACTTCTATTAATTGCTAAACATTTTCTATTTCAAAAGTATAAAACTTCGTTTCCAGATGGTCCATTGTTTGTTTTTAAAATTCTACTTTGTAAATTCTCACCGTGAATTATATTATTTTCAATAATTATATTTTTCAAGGAAATAAATTATACTTACAAGTCTCAGAAGTTCCAAAGGGTGGCTGTAGCAGTATGTTAGCTAATTTATATCTTTATCATTATGAACAGTCTTTTACATCAATAGATTATACATTATACAGATATGTTGATGATCTGATTTGCTGAGTATATACAGAAAATTGTGTCATAGATATAGATTTCTATCCTGACAATTTGGAATTAATTCCTAATGAAGCTACTATTAGTAAAAATATTAATTTTTTGGATTTAAATCTTATTATTGAACCTTCTAATAGAATTGTTACTAATTTATATGATAATAAAGACTTTTTTTAATTTTAACATTAATAAAATCTTACCATTTAATTCCTGCAACTCTATTCTATTGTTTAGAAATATTATACTTAATCAGCTTTTTAGAATTTATAGATTATCTGATAAAAAATTTCATGCTATACATATTGATAAGCTAAAAATTACCAGCAATTTATATAAATATCCCTCTTATTTTGTAAATGGTATAGTTAAAAAAATTAGATTAGCTGGATTTTCATGAATTCTATATATGGTGTTTTATATATTAGCCTTACATCTCCAAAGTCTTGTTTTAATTATATTTTATTTTTACATCCACTTACACATTAGCCTTGCTATTATTGCCTCTCTTGATTGTATATTATCTCTTATACTTGTCTTCTCGCATTACTATTATTTATTTCTTACGAATGGCAACGGTAGATCATATCCTTTTCCTTTGTGAATGGCAACACTGTGATATCATTCTGTCTCTTCATTCACACTGTCTCTTCATTCTGGGTTCCCGAGATCGACAGGTTCGTGAATTTTTTCAGTTAGATTACAGGTATCCTTTTTTCCTTTCATTTTTTAACACTTTACAACAAAGTTGAAAAGTGTTTATGACTTTGTTCATTCTGTCTGTCTGTCTGTCTGTCTGTCTGTCTGTCCGTTAGCACGATAACTGCCGTAAAAATGACTTAATCAAAATGAAATTTTAGTATGTTGTTCAGACGGTCTATAGGACCTATGGGAATATAAATGAATAATATCACCCAATTAGTTTTGGATTGAACCCGGGTTGAAAAAATGGAATACATTGAGCCCTATGGGACCTAATTTTTCAAGCATTTTTTAAGCGGATTTAAAATTCACAAATTGCTTCGAAAATTTTAGGCAATATTCAAATTGTTCCATAAAATATATAAAAAAAAATTCAGCGAAATATATTCAGTAGTTTTTTAAATAAAAATTAAAATAATAATAACACCTCTTATATGAAGCGATCACGTGTCCATGATATGAAATGATCACATGACCCACTTCAAAATGATATATGGCATCCATCTTGTCTCAAAATCGTGATTTTTAAAGTTCTTTCTAATTCATATTGAGTGTTGTATCCATCTTAAAACTACTTTATTTTGGCCTAAATTCTGTGCATCTACATACTTTAACTACGCAATGACAATATATTTCAGTTTAAATGCTCATACAAATTTGATTATTTCTACTATTAAGCCTATTTTTCACCTATGTAAAATGTAAACAGCAAAATATGTAGAATGAGTTGTATTAGAATCGCTGTAATTCTTTAACACAAAATCATTTAGTCCATGGAGTCTGCATGGCTGATATGAATGAAATATTCATTGATTTTAGAAAGAGAAGGACGATAATTTTCGATGAAGTTTTATGCATAGAGTTTTACTTACTTGTAGCTCCATGGTCTTAATTTTTGAATAATATAAATTATTATAGTATTGTGATGAATGACATGAATGGGGGAATTATTTATGAATGAAATGTTGCTTTTATAGAGAGAGCCAGGCGTGTTATTTTTTCTATGACGTCATTTGAATGGATTTCAGTTGTTTTCGATGAAGTTTTCAAATATAATAAATTATCGTAGTATTATGATAATTCTAAAATTATTACCGAGGAATGTATCACATTTTAGAGATGTTTAAACCAGGCAATTTATATTTTAATGCCGTCATTTGAATGAAGTTCATTTTTTTCGATGAAGGTTTAAGGTTTCAAATATAATAAATTAATGTAGTATTGTGATAAGTTTTAAAATATTACCGAGGAATGTATTGCATTTTAGACATGTTTAAATAAAATTGCATTGAAGTTGGAAAGTGTTTCATAATCAATGCTTTAAGCATGATTGATCTTTCTTGTTTCTTCTTTATGTATGTTGTCCAAGTAGAAATAGTTTATAAATATAATCTATCTATTTCTTCAGAAACATACATTTTTGTGCTTGCTTCTACAAAACACTTGGACTTGAGAAAGAGTTTTGAAGAAGTGAACAAATCCATGATTTAAGCCTAGACCTTGTCCACGTGCATAGCGTTTGTGCTTGGATTTCCTCTGTTTTTCTTTTATCGATTCCATACCATTGATTTTTGATGATTTTCTTTGACTTGATGATTCGAAATTTGTATTTTTTTCCATTTGCTTGAAGATTTGCTCATTTATACTTTTATTTTGTAAGTTTGTTGGAAAGTTAGGTTTTCGAGTTACAGCCTCTCACTTTTCTTTCATTGGACTTTCAAACTTTTTTATTACATATATATATATATATATATATATATATATATATATTTTTTCAAAATGAAAAGACATATGGATGGAAGCAATGTACCAAAAGATGGCCGGGGGGGGTTGTGACCCCTTCACCCCGGTTAAGCATACTTTGCGTCGCGACAACACTCCCTGAGAGCCGGTACATTGCAAAAAAAGAATACGACTGTATCAAGTTTTAAGATGAAAACCATACACAAAACAAATATAAGAGAAAAATGTTGAGATCCAGCCATATCAAATATCACTAACATTAAATGTTTGAAATAAGTTCATGAGTATAAATGAGCAAAATTACAACGCTTCTACTTAAAGAAGACTCTAAATATTGACACTTAATAGGACAATAATAAATTCTATCTCTAAAACCATTTTACCTCAATGACAGTTATCACTATCATACCTGTAGATGTACATCATGTATACCGTATTGTACCAGATGAAACAAATCTTCCATATTGTATTACACAATAGACCTTATACAAGAGGTCCTATATCAGCTATCACTACGTTTTACCTGTGACTATCCAGTATGTATATTGCCATCAGTTTTATTTAAATATAAACGATAACAATCGGTTACAGTTATTTTATAAAATTTGTAGATAATGAAATATAATACTGGGGCAATTAATGCGTAGTCAGAGAATTAACAGTAAAAAGGAAGATCGATATTTATGCGACTTTCGTTTCCTGCAAAACACCATCTCACAAGGTTTTCCTAAGTGTTTTTTATGTAACATTATCTACAAATTTTATAAAATAACTGTAACCGATTGTTATCGTTTATCTATATAAATAAAAATGAAAATCTGTCTGTCTGTCTGTCTGTCTGTCTGTCTGTTTGTCACACCATCACGGGAGAACGGCTGAACCGAATTTGATGAAATTTTGTGGGTAGCCCAGAAATAGCCCCACTTAAAATTATATCCGTGTTTTGAGTTTCTACGACCAGTGGTTCTCGAGATATTAGTAAAAAACGAAATTTTCGTTTGTCTCATCATCACGGAAAAACGGCTGAACCGAATTTAATGAAATTTGGTGAATAGCCTTGAAATATCCCCCCATAACTTTTGTCCAAGTTTCGAGTTTCTAAGACCTGGGGTTGTCGAGATATTAATGAAAAACGGAACTTTTCCCTAGGAGTTCTACTCCCTAACTCCGTGGTTTATCCAAACGAAAAGCTTGAAAATCGTTTGAAAGTGAATTAAAATTTAATCTCTGAGTTTGATGGGAGATTTTTTGCGTTAATTAGTCACTTTCTGAAAACATGAATTGTTTGAAACATGATTTAAAGGGGAAATCTATCTCCATGGTTCATGGTTTATTTAAAACAAGCTTTTACGGAACAATGAGAAGTATAGAGAAATCAAAATCGTTATTTAATTTCGCAGTTTATGTTATAAGACATGACATATTTAACATGTTATAAGATTCTATCTTATATCATGTTACTCAGAAACGCAATTAAATTAAATCTGTCTGTTAATTTTAATAATTATTTTTTCGATTTGAATAATAAATAAATGGATATAAAAATATATTTTAGAAAAGACCGATTTGATTTTTCTTATAGCATTTTTGACTGGATAATATCAATTACGGTCTTCAGGTTTAAAAATTATTATTATTTATATTTTCGGGGATTATTGATTCAAGGATTATTGATATTTTCAAGTTATTATGCAATTATTTTATTAAGACAAAAATTGTTTAAATTCATATATTGTATGTTGTACGAATCTTCTACAAATACACGTGTATATCTTTTAATCTACGAGAATATAAGTAGTACAGGTATATTGACATATGTTTTGATATATATTGGCATATATTGGAATCAATTACGACCTTCTGGTATAAAGAGTACGGATATTATTGATGTTTTCAATTTATTACGTCATCTCTTTTATTTTGGCAAATATTTTTGAGACGCATATTGTAATACGGGTAATCTTCTACTAACACATTGGCATATTTTCTGATCTGCGACAATATAATTAGTACGGGGTTGCATATATTCATTCAATTCCTATTTTTTCTTCTGTAAATTTGCTTACAAAAGGGGGCAGGATGTTTTATTCTTCAGATCTGATCGTGAAGATAATTTTGCATAGTGAGAACATATATTCTTAAACTTCTCTTTAGGAGCAATAAATTTAATATTTTAACAGAATTTGCACATGATTGCGAACTTTAAGTTTCTTTAAATTATACACTCCGTACGAATAACGGGTGTGCTGTTAGTGGTTAATAAATTTTAACATTTTAGGAGGATATATCATGTTGCTCGGCATCGCAATTAAATTAAATGTGTTTGTTAATGTTTTTATTATTTTTTTTCGATTTAAATAATAAATAAATGGATAAATGGATATAAAAGTATATCTTATGAATGGACGGTTTGATTTTTCTTTTAATTATATTAATTGCTGACTGCGTACATCAATTTCATTTATTTTGGCAAAGAGTTTTCAAGCTTATATCGTATTTAGCTACTAAACTAATATATTGTGTTTAGCCAATAAATTCATATAGCCGATTGTTGAAACAGAAAAAGAGTAGAGCGGGTATATCTTCTAATACAATTGTAGTGTTTTCATTTAGTATATTGAAACGGGATAAGAATGTTTCATTCAGATCTGCAAATTCAAAGCTACGAATTTGGAGGGATATCGCTAATTTGACAACTTTTCTTAAACTTTGCCAAATTGACGGAAATGTCGCCAAATTGATATAAACGACACACAAACAGCTGCCCCGGCCGTCCAACTAGTTACTCTAAGTCCTCTGGACGAGTCGGACGGTCTGGGTCTTCAACACAAACAGCTGCCATAAACCTTCGGGTTGGTCGTGTGGCTTGGGTCTTCTACATATCAATGAAATTTTTTTTTGTTTTGTTAGAAGAGAGTACTGAAATGATGTTTGATTAGCATTTATCTGTCAGACCAACCATCCTACTTAGTAATACATTTAGCGAATTTTTAAAATGTCACCAAATTGATAAAAATGTTTTCAAATCTATAAAAATATCTTGAAATTGATAAAATTGCGCTACATAAATGATATTAATTGTTTTTTGTTAGGGGATAGTATTGTGATGATATTTCGTCAATTTGTCGCAAAGTGGAACTGTCAGTTCTACAGTCCCACTTGGCGATAAATTTGGCGATTTTTTAAAATGTCGCTAATTTGACGAAACTGTCGCCAAATGTTCCATAGAAATATAACTATTTAGACGATATTTTTTCTACCAATTTATTTGAAGCAAATGATATCATGTCGCTTAGCAACGGATTTAAATCCAATGTGTTTATGCGGCAGACGATTTTTATTAAATCCTTTCCGATTTGAATAATGAAGATATGTATATAAAATAAATTTCATTGCCATTTCATTTTGGACTGGATAATATCAATTATACTCTTCAGGTTTAAACATTATTATTATTGATATTTTCCGGAATTATTGATTCAGGGATTATTGATATTTTTAAGTTATTACGCCATTGTTTTATTGCGACAAAAATTGCTGACACACGCATATTGTACGTTGTACGAGTAATCTTCTAGGAATGCACGGGTATATCTTCTAACCTACGAGAATATAAGTAGTACAGGTATATTGGCATATATTTTGACATATATTGGCATATATATTGGAATCAAGTACAGTCTTCTGGTATGAAGATTACGGGGATTAATTATCTATTCAATTTATTACGTCGTCTGTTGTATTTTACCAAAAAACATTTGTGACTCATATTGCAAAACGGGTAATCGTCTTCTAATAATCGGACATTATAAGTAGTACGTGTATATCTTCCCATATAATTTTAGCACTTTAATTTTGACATATATTGGAATAAATGACTGTCTTCAGATTTAAAGATTACGGGTTTATTGGTATTTTCAATTTATACATGTAATCTACTAATACAGGTTATATTTTCTAATATTCGCGTATATAATTAGTACGGGTCCCATACAATTTTAACGCTTTTATTTTGCTTATATTGATTCAATTCCATATTTTTTTTATATTTGCTTACATAAGGGGTCCAAGATGTTTTATTCTTCAGATATGTCCATGAAGATAATTTTATATAGCGAGAACAGAGATTCTTAAACTTCTTTTTAGGAGCATTATATTAAATATTTTAACAGAATATTTTGATTAAACATGTCATTTAGTATACTATAAGAATTTTGGGCATGATTATGAATTTCAAGTTTCTTTATATTATATACTCCGTACGAAGAACGGGTATGCTGCTAGTATTTAAATAAAACTGATGGCAATATACATACTGGATAGTCACAGGTAAAACGTAGTGATAGCTGATATAGGACCTCTTGTATAAGGTCTATTGTGTAATACAATATGGAAGATTTGTTTCATCTGGTATAATACGGTATACATGATGTACATCTACAGGTATGATAGTGATAACTGTCATTGAGGTAAAATGGTTTTAGAGATAGAATTTATTATTGTCCTATTAAGTGTCAATATTTAGAGTCTTCTTTAAGTAGAAGCGTTGTAATTTTGCTCATTTATACTCATGAACTTATTTCAAACATTTAATGTTAGTGATATTTGATATGGCTGGATCTCAACATTTTTCTCTTATATTTGTTTTGTGTATGGTTTTCATCTTAAAACTTGATACAGTCGTATTCTTTTTTTGCAATGTACCGGCTCTCCGGGAGTGTTGTCGCGACGCAAAGTATGCTTAACCGGGGTGAGGGGGTCACAACCCCCCCCCCCCCCGGCCATCTTTTGGTACATTGCTTCCATCCATACCTCTTTTCATTTTGAAAATATTTTTAATCCTCTTTTTAGTGCAGCTTTGCGCCTTTTAAGTGTGATTTCTGATAAATTTATAATATTTTATTTCACCGTATTTTCATATTATATATATATATATATATATATATATATATATATTATATAATATATATTTGAATATATATATATATATATATATATATATATATATATATATATTCAAAATAAATCAATGCATAAAAAGTCTAAGCCTTTATTTTTTTAAAGATAAATTATATATCTAATTTATTTGTTTTTACAACATTTCAGTACATGACACTGTTAGTTCACTACATGATTTTTCTTTCTGTTTTCGATTCAGACCAAATAAAAACATATTAAAATAACTTGGTATGAGCTATTTTATCATTTTGACGGCAATGCGATATGCCTAAACTACGATTCGAAAACTAGAATTTTTTTCCATTCAGACGTCAAAATGCGAGGGAAGTCGTGTGAATAGTAACGTATTGCATACCAACTTTTATAATAAAACTAATACAGTATGCCAAATGCAATGCAGTTATTAACTTAGGATGCTTTTATTTATAAATTTTATATGCAATTTGTTCGATATCAATTAATTACATTTTCCAGTACATATGTCAAAGTACACATGTACATTTATTGTACTAGACTTTTTTAATATATTATATTGCCTAATTGAGAAGGTGTAGTACTTTAGACTGTTAACTATTGTTCAAAACTCTTGTCAGCGTTTTTATCAAATGTGAAAAAGTATTTAAAATATATTGTCTTGTTTTACAAAAATGTTCATTATATTCAAAATTCCGTTATACCAAAAGTTTGTTATAAGAAAATCTCAACATGCTATTATCGTTCACATACATGTAATATTTATAGACAAATAAATCAGAACATAAAATAATTAACATTTTTCTTCTTTATCTTTAAAATGAAGTAAAAGAATATTTAATGAAGTAAAAGGATATTTTAAACCCGCGGGATACCGAAATTGAAAAAAAAATTCTTTCTGATATCCGGGGATGTAAAAAATATCCTGAATTGCAATCTCAAAATTATATGTTAGGAAGCATAAACTATTTCTTGCGCGCATCCAATTCATGCGGCCGCGATCTCGCAGTTTAGTTTTTCAAAAACCACCAAATATCGCCAAAATATAGTAAAACGCAGTTTAAGATGTTTTAATAAATATTTCTTGATAAATACATTGACAAAAGAATTTCATCACTAAGCTCATCAATATCTCTTACAATTTTTTTTTATCCTCCAAAGTTTAGGGGGAGCAGAAAAAATTAAAAAAATATATTTTTTCTTTCAGGGACGCTTTGACATTCACCTTCTTCCATTGAATTACAGCGGAAACGGAACGCTCTAGGCGGGAAGAGTCACTCAAGTCACTTTTCGATCCTTCGTTAGGGTTGCCTAGGCTTTCTCAACATAGATTACTCCTCCAAGCGTATGACTCACCTAGGGATTTAGAGCTACTAATTACACGGCCGGTGTGTGTGGAAGGGGAGGGGTCAAATTACCTTCGAAAATAAAAGGTGGCCACCTCTATGTAAAGAAATTATTTATGAGGCTCACCCCCCCCCCCTTCCTTAATATAATCTAACTCTTTGTGTCTTCACTAGAAGATTATGGACGTAAACCCCCAGGTCGTCTCTGCCACTAAAAATTAATCTGTCCCCCTAATATCTGGTTTTGCCACTGCTTCCTACAATACATCTTATTGTGCAGTGAAAATACACTCTGTTACAAAAAAATCTGATGTGGGCAGCACATGACTTTCCTTATATAATACACTTCCTTATATAATGAATTTACTTCTTTAACGGTGAAAGAGTGGTGAAAAAATCCCCGGCACAGTGCCTGTAACATTAAATTGTACATTTGGCACTTTTCCGGATGACAACATGTAAAACTATTTCGTACCCAATTAACTTATCTTTTACGCAACTCTAAATTAACAATTATCAATGTTGATTTCATTCTCAATGAGCATAATATAGTCCATATATTTAAATATTTTAATAATAAATTCATCAATTAGGCGTCATTTTCATTACCTTGGCGCCATTTTTGCAATTTTAACGATATTTTTGTCAATCTGGTGCTAGATATAGCTAAGTTGGCGATAATTCTCTAGATTATTATCCAAGTTTGCCAAATGTATCGTCAAGCGATGCAAGCAAACTGAGAAAAGCGCATTTCTTATATATTAGAAAGTATGCCCGTCATATGACGGAATTAAAAATTTGAAAAACATTGCCTTCTATTTAGCTTCTTCATTGTTATCAATTTAGCAATAATTTTGTCAATCGTCAAAAAATTCGCCAAGTTGGCGAAATACCACCAAAATCTGTTGCTCGACAACAAATGTGGGATCGGAAAGCTGCCAGTCCTCCCACTCTTAGGCGGCGGTGATCAGCACTGGAAAAGAAGCGCGATTCGTCGCTAAAGACAGCATGCAAACGGGGGAAGGTTGGCTTAACACTTAACTATCGCCCTCTGGCTACTGTCGAAGAGATGTTAAAAGGAGAAGTAACCGTACAGGGGTATTCCCTTCGAGTAAAATTCCTTCTCGATGGGCGTTGGGTTGATTTCGCGCAATGCATCTTGGGTGATGGAAAGAGATTCTTTGTCAAGGAGGGGAAGAAAATGGGTAATTTCTTTCGCAAGTCAATGTCTTTGTGTGTTGTAATTCTACGTGGGTCGACTTTATTACAATTTTCAGTTGTTAATTTAATATTTTTGACACTTCATTTACATGGCTGACATGTATTTAATCGTGTATTACAATTCTGGGCTGTGTACATTTGATTTTCCGATTGCGATTGTCTTAAAATGACCGATTTGCTGAGTTTTTTGCAAACACAAAAGGTACGTGAATTATTTCGATCCTAATAGTATCTAATGTATTGTTTTATTTGGTATGCATACGTAATCGCAATAAACACCTTTAGAAATAAATGATCTTGTCGTTTAGGATTCTTATCATGATTATATTTACTCATTTGTATACTTAGAACTTTTGATTTTACTAATCTTAAGCCAATTGAAAAGCTTGACATAAGCCAGTTGATTAGCTTGTTTGAGATATAATTATTTTTAATTTTCTGTCTGTTCAGGCTGATTTACTGGATGTGTTGAAGCAGATAACATTAGAAATAAAATGCTTTTAGATTATTTATACTGTGATTTTCTTTTTATGTAAATATGTTTATATAATAAATATGTGTAAATAAAATTTGTTTGATTAAATTTTGCTTAGCTTTACTCATGTTCCATTATTTTCTTTCTCTTAATTATTTTTGTAGGAAATTTTTTTCTTGGTAGGAACCGTTATTGATTTTGCAATTATTACAGGATTTTTTTTCTTCTTAATTTCTGTAGTTTAAGTTACACTTTTGCTGAAAGAGTTTATCTGAAAGAAATATGTAAAATATAGAAGAGTTTCCTTCTTAAAAACATTTCATCTGCAACTTATATATTGCAGTTGTATTATTAAAATTTACAAAAAGAACGCTTTTATGAAGAGTATAAAATATGCCTGTGAAATAAAATCTGAGAATAAAATATATCTGTAGAGCGAAAATAATATTTAGTGTGAAAAAAATTGCGGAACTTCTTACTCTTTATTTGTTTTATCTTATCATGTCAAAGGTAAGTGCATTTATAATTTCTATTTCATTAATATTACATAGAAGAGTGCACTTGAATTTGAGTGTAAATGTTTTTTGTAAGATTATGCATGCAAAATAAAATTCTTATTTTAAGTATAATTAGATGTGAAATAAAATATAATTTTATTTTACCGTAATATCTTTTAATGATAACGAAAAAATATCTTAAATTGAAAAAAAAATTATACAAGGACAAAGCATGCAAATTTAAATTCTTATTTTGAATGTAATTGGAGGTAAAAAAAAGCATTAAAATTTTTTATTTTGCTTTAAAAAATCTTTATGTAAATGAAAATATGTTTTCCATTTAAATTGCATCACTTATCATACGATTATCAAATCAAAGTATATAAAAAAAAAAGTTGAGAAGAAACAATGAAGAATCCTTCATCCCGGATTCTCGTCCTGTAACGTTGCTTTTCCTGCATGACAGACTGTCAGCAGTCGCGATAAGGCTGTTTACATTGGATATAGTGTCTAGAACTAATAGTGTGCCGACCGCCTATACCTCCCAATGCTGGGAGATGTTCCTGAAAAGCCGCCTCCGCCAGACGGCGTTGGTCTCGAATAAGCGGTCTAAAGCGGAGGAGTTAACATTGAACCTAATGAGAATTTATTGCAAATAAAATGACCGATATCTTTCGAAATAAATGAAGAATTTGTGTGAAATTGGGTGTGATTATTGTAAGTGGTATACACAAAAAGTCATTTGATTTTCAGAGAGATTGAACTAGGGATATATTCGTATTTTTAAAATTTTATTTAACTTGATCTGGTGTTCGTTCAAGCCTTTGAGGTCTAAAATAATCAGGTTCATTTATCACAGCAACGTGAAATTCGTTCTGACGTTTCCTCTTGTGGTACATTTCAATTCTTTCGATTTTGAAGCTTATCGGGTTAGCCCGTCCTGGGTCCGCCATAGGACTTTACCTAGTTTTAGAATATAACTCGAAAATCAGAGAACGTTGGAAATCTAAATTTAATATATCGTTTTCTTTTGGGGTGTATTTTAATTCTTTCAATTTTGAACGGTACCGGGTTAGCCCGTCTTAGGCCCGCCGTAGAAACTCATTCGTTTTCGCAGTATAACTTAAGAGCAGGTGTATCTAAAACTTCGAAGTTTAGAATATCCTTGCCATTTGCTGTATATTTTAACTCTTTGGATAAAAAATCTTATCGGGCTAGCCCGTCCTGAGCCCAACAAAAGGAATATATCGTTTTTTGTGAATAACTAAAAATTCGGAGCATCTAGAATGTATAAATTTAATATGTCATTGTCCTTTGGGGTATATTACATTTCATCGCATTTCGAACCGTATCGGATTAGCCCGTCTTGGGCCCGTCATAGAAATTTACTCGCTTTTAAAAAATAACTCGATCAATCGGAGTAGCTAAAAAATGTAAATTTAGTATATCATTTCCGTTTGGACGGATTTTAATTTAGCTTTTGATCCTCGTCGGGCTAGCCCGTCTTGGATCCGCTAAAGAATGCATTCGTTTTTTGGAATAAATTTGGAAGAAATTCACTTTTTTGGTGGAATAACTCTAAAGCCGGAGTATCAAAAAGTTTCAAGTTTTGAATGTCGTTGTCATTTGCGGTATGTCTAAGCTCATTGGATGTAAAACCTGATCGGGCTAGCCCGTCCCGGTCCCAACAAAAAGAATGTACTCGTTTTTTAAAAATAACTCCAAAACTGTAGCAGCTAGAATATCTAAATTTAGTATATCATTGTTTTTTAGGGTATATTTTATTTCTTTGGAGTTTGAACCTTATCACACACGCCCATCTTAGGCCCGACATAGTGATAATGTACTAATTTTTCGAGAATAACTCGTAAATCGGAGCAGCTAAAAAATCTAAATTTAGTATATCAATTTCTTTTGGGGTTTATCATAATTTATAATTTGAACCGCATCGGGCTAGCCCGTCTTGAGTCCGTCTTAGGAATGCGATCGTGTTTGATGAATAACTCGAGAACCGGAGTAGCTAAAAATTCCAAGTTTAGCATGTTATTGTCTTTTGTGATATATTTCATTTTTTCGACTTTAAACTTCATTCAGCTAGCTCGTGCTGGGCCTGCCATAGGAATATACTCATATTTTTAGAATAACCCGAAAACTGGAGCAGATAGAAAATCCAAATTTAGTATATTAATTCCTTTTCGGGTAGAATTTAATATTTTTGGCGTATATATAATTATAATTAGTGGCTTAGGCATGGGAGATAGGATGTGTGGTAAAAAACCTCATTTGCCGAACAATTACATTAGTTTTCAAACTTGTCCATGTTTAAAAAGAAAAAGAATTTTGTACTATAAGCTCCATTCGATCGTCGACCCCCTTTTTTCCTTGATACATAGTTACATCCATATGCAAATGAGCTAAGAAGTGCGAAATTTGTCCACGGATGTTGGGTCGGTGCACTGGGAGTACGAGTGACGGTTACGGTTTTGTGTGATCTGACGATGAAGGTTTTATGCCTTCGAAACTGGTCAATATTAGTATTTTGAGTTGTATTCTGCTTTATACGAAGATAATTTTATTTCTTTAGCAGAAATTTGGACCGTACGTATTGATTTTGTTTACTTGAAATTGAAAATTTTCAATAATTTTTAAAAGCATTATATGAATAACTTGAACTAATGCTTTAAAAGCAAACTTTTGTTTTGCATTTTGATACATATAACCATGTAAACCTAAAAAGAGAATGTATTAGAATGTCCAGCAGATATTTTGTTTTATCTCATATGTTCGGCTACTAGGAAAAATGCCTGTCGGTGGCCTTGTGAATTTGGAAGAAAAACATGAAGCACCATTGCCGCTTGAACATTAGAACAAGGTGGGGGCTACCTACAAGTTTTGTCTCTTTGTACGGTGAAAGATAGCGCTGATAAGAATTTCGATTGAGAGTGGACATGTAATCGACCGCTATTTTATTTCGACAGGCGCGTCTCCTTTACATACGTTTCCGCAAATTGCCACATCTCTTACACGAACAATGCTCAAACGATCCGCAAATCAGCGGGGGCTCTGGAAATGGGTAGAACACCAGGAAAGGAGATTTTGTACTACCTTCAGGGTGGCCTCTAGATACAATAGAAAGTACCTCATTAGCACATTGGTCATCTGAGATCGAATCTGTTTTTACTAAGAACCGTCACATGTACACTATTCTTTTTCGTTCTAAGATTGGACAGGATGGACCCACTCAGAAGGAAATATTTTCCGAAACTATAAGCAGCAAGCTTTCACTCATTTGATGTTTGACGTTGTAACTGACGTTGAAAATCTATATTTTTGTTTCTATATTTGGATTAAAAAGTGCTGTTTTTATAGCCATATTATATCAGTTTTCTAATAGATCTATCAACATATTTAATAGTTTTCATAGTCGATGAAGCATGTCCTCAAATTCTAAAAAGAAATTGAATGACAGACACTGCTTCGTACCTGAATGTAAAACAGGTTACAAAAATTTCAGAGGCAAATATTCTCTATATAAAGCTCCTGACAACGATCAACTGAGAACTAAATGGACAAAGTTAATTCCTCGTGCAGATGAAGTTCTAAACAAAGATTCTGTGGTTTGTGAGTTGTATTTTGCTAATGACGGGTTTTGCATTATTTAATTCTCTTGAATATAAGCATAGTCAAGATCTAGGATAAGGGAGGTCGACGATCGAATGTGGGTTTACACAGATCGGGCTAGCCCGTTAAGATTTTAAATCCAATGAGTTAAGATATACCGCAAATGACAACGACATTCTAAACTTGGAACTTTTAGATACTCCGATTATAGAGTTATTCCCCCCAAAAAGTGAATTTCTAAGGCGGGCCCAAAGCGGGTGCGCCCGATACGGTTCAAAATCGAAGGAATTAAAATATTCCCCAAAAGATAAGGATGTACTAAATTTATATTTTCTAACTGTCGCGATTTTTCAGTTATTCTAAAAAAAACGGGTCCATTCCTATGTCGGGCCCATGACGGGCTACCCCGATAAAGTTCAAAATCGGAGGAATTAAAATATTCCCCAAAAGATAAGGATGTACTAAATTTATATTTTCTAGTTGTCCCGATTATTAAGTTATTCTAAAAAAACGGATCCATTCCTATGTCGGGCCGAAGACGGGCTACCTCCGATAAAGTTCAAATCCGAAGAAACTTAAATATACCACAAAAGCCAACGACATGTTAAACTGGAATTTTTAGCTATTGCGGTTCTCGAGTTATTCTTAAAAAACGAATGCATTCTTCAGCGGACCCAAAACGGGCCAGCCCGATGGGGTTCAAAATCGAAGTTAAAATCCATCCAAAAGGAAATGATATACTAAATTTACATTCTTTAGTTACTCCGTTTGATCGAGTTATTCTAGAAAAGTGAGTAAATTTCTATGGCGGGCCAAGACGGGCTAGCCCGATAAGGTTCGAAATGCGATGAAATATAATATACCGCAAAGGACAATGATATATTAAATTTAAACATTCTAGATGCTCCGAATTTTAAGTTATTCTCAAAAAACGATATATCCATCTTGGTGGGCTCAGGACGGGCTACACAGCGGAGGTTCAAAATCTAAATTAAAATCCATCCAAAAGGAAATGATATACTAAATTTACATTTTTAGCTACTCCGTTTGATCGAGTTATTCAAAAAGCGAGTAAATTTCCATGGCGGGTCAAGACGGGCTAGCCCGATAAGGTTCGAAAAGCGATGAAATATAATATACCACAAAGGACCATGATATATTAAATTTAGACATTCTAGATGCTCCGAATTTTGAATTATTCTCGAAAAAACGATATATTCCTCTTGTTGGGCTCAGGACAGGCTAAATCGATAAGATTTTTAATCCAAAGAGTTAAAATATACAGCAACTGACAAGGATATGCTACACTTCGAATTTTTGATGCACCTGTTCTCGAGTTATACCAAAAACAAGTAAAGTCCTATGGCGGGCCCAAGACGGGCTAGCCCGATAAGCTTCAAAATCGAAAGAACTGAAATGTACCACAAGAGAAAACGTCATACCGAATTTCACGTTACTGTGATGATTATTAACTTGATTATTTTGGATCTAAAATGTTTGAACGACCACAGATAAAGTTAAATAAAACTTAAAAATACGAATATATCCCTAGCTCAATCTCTCTGAAAATCAAATGACTTTTTGTGTATACCACTTGCAATAATTACTCCAAATTTCACACAAATTCATCAATTATTTTCAAAGATATCGGTCATTTCATTTGCATTAAATTCCCATTAGTTTCAATGTTAACTCCTCCGCTTTAGACCGCTTATTCGGGATCAACGCCGTCTGGCGGAGGCGGTTTTTAGGGAACCTGTTTTTCGCCTCGGTCGGCACACTATCCTTTCTAGACACTGTACATTGGGTCTACGGAAGCTTCCCTTCTTTACGGTTAGAAATTCTTTGCAGCATGCCTCCAATCGGACACTGTTCATCGGACCGAGCTCGGCTCCAATCCAGACGGCTCTGCCTATGGGGTCAGTGGTTGGTGCCTTAATGGACACGTAATTCCACCTTCTGGCAGTCGACTTCGAATAGTATCCCTTGATACAGAATGCATGGAGGATGGCAAATACCTTCGAATGGCTGATAGCGGCGCCATTAATGTGGAAGTGACTCCTCTCCTAACAGGTAGCCGCAAATGCTAGCGTTTTGCATTGCATCGATTGTAAATGGAACTGTGACCGTTTGTGATCTGAATTCTCCAGTTATGTAATAGCAGAGTATATAGATCAAACGGCTACCTGGCTGTACTATCATCTAGCCGGAGATAATGACTGTAACATTTATAAAAAAAATGAGAACTTCGCCTTTTGTGTGGTTCCATGCTGCAATACCAGTCAACCGGAGCGACCTGAAACATACTCTGTAGTAATAACGTCTCGAAGACATACTACTGACGCTAAGTAGATCTTCAAAATTGGATCGACGTATATTATCGATTGGGCAAAGCAAACAGAAACTAATTAAAAATTACGTGCTTTAAGAAGATATTAGACGATGCCTCATAACAACGAGGTGACTACCCACGCAAGAATGCGAGACCAGTTATAGTAACAGTTGAAAATAACCATCTCAATACAGCTCCTGGCAAGTTTTTACTATGAAAGGAAGGGCATAATTTATGATGAGGACTTGTGATGTCTAGGGGAGCAAACTAGACCCACAGCGATTCGAAGGTGCTAGCTGAGAAAACACGCTGTAAAAAAAGGACTTGTCGAAAAAGGACCCGTCCATGTTTTATGAACTAAGAAACGAATAGAAATATAGCAGCAAATTACAATATACCGAATATCTCAATTAACAGCAAAAACAATCATTCTTTATTTCGACCCAGATCGTCCGATCTGTCCAAAAGCAAGGATTATTGTAAAGATTAATAATAATGAACTTAGTGATTCTTATGGTCAGTGTTTCTTTCAGAACTTCCTCACCGGGAGTGCAAATGAAACTTTAGGGGGTCGTCTCTTTACAATCTTTACAATTACACGAGGGTCTAAAACAAGATCTATTTTTTATTAAGCGATCCTATAGGTAATTTTAAATTACAGCCAAATCACGAGAATTAAAGTTCTTAATTAGGACATCATGATACAGCAAATTACGGTGTTAATAACTGGCAATTAATATTGCAGCGAATAGAAAACAGCCAATTAATCATCTGTTCATGGGGTGCTGTCGGTTGGTTCCTCATTTTGCAGAAACGTTGTTTCACAAAATAGACTCCACTCATTCGAAACAGCAGGTTATGTTTTTCTAATTTAGATGTCTAACATTTTTTGGAGAATACCTTTTCCTAACTCTCATTCACTTTCGGCCATGTCCTCGGTGAACTGGGGGTATCACTTCCGTTACCTGTGTTATTAGCCCTTTGTGTCTCCTCTTGACTAGCCTTATTCACTGATTTCATTGCATACTTTAACAGCACTCCTAGTGAGGATCTTCTGAATTTGATTTTGGAAGATAAAACTTTCATTCCCATGTGTTTTCCCTCCAAGTCTTAAATTCAGAAGGTTGCACCCACCATTCTTCGATTGGACCCAGACTTATCGTCTGCCTTCAGATGAAATTTTTTAATTCCTCTGTCAGTTTGGTATGGCACCGTAATTCCTCATTCAGTATGAATGGTCATTCTTCGTCTAACATTAATCTATAAGAGAATTCGATGATGAACAATATGGAATTTTCATTGAGGATGGTTATGTTAAGATCTTACCAATATAGATATACCCTTTAACAATAAATTAATAAAAGAAATTTTAAACGTTATATTTTAAATAAATAAATAGTGTACTATACGCTGTGCCTTTATTGAAAATTATTTTGTTTCCAGCTTTGCATGATTTATATTAGGAGATAAAAGCAACAAGTGATTCGTTAAAAATCTACTTTGGTGAATGCAAACTTCTGTGAATTCAGCTCTCTCTCTTTATACGTGATATAAATATAGATAAGGTGCATAATTTTCACGTTGATCGATTAATATGGGCCAATCACCCTTGTGTTGAAGACCCAGACCGACCGACTCGTCAACAAGGACATGAGCAGCAATTTGGTCGGCCGGTTGGATTGAGTCAAGCTTCAATCACCCTTGTGTGATGTAAATTTACTTGGGAGAATATTAAGTATTTTCTGGTTTTAACTCAGGTAAGTCTTACGACAAACTGTTGTTCTTGAGACCCAGACCGTCCGACTTACCAGAAAGGTGTAAGATAACTGTTTGGACGGCCAGGAAGTTACGACAAACTGTGTATTAGTTGTACATTTCTAAAGGATTTTGTTACTCGAGTAAAATTACATTGGAAAGATTCATTTAAATTTCCCTGGCATCTGATTTGGGATTTTTTTTTTCAGATTTATCTATGGTGTCTATGTCGTGAACAAGTGGGACTAAAATAATAATTAAAATTTTAAATAAAATTATAAAGCCAATACTAGAATTAAGTATGATTGGTGTGCATTGAGGCCAAGACCTGGCACAATTAAATAAGAATCAAAATAAAGAAAAGCAGTCAAATGTTAAATTTAAAACAATAATTGATAAATAAAAGAAACAAAGGTGGCTAATACTAGAGATTGCAGTAACAGTGGAGATCTTTATTATTATCGTTGTTATATTGATATATGTACGAGAATTTTGAATATTTTAATATAATGTAAAATTGATATAAATGAAATATGCTCATAGTTTGTGTAGTATATAAACTACCATACCATTTTAGAAACGAAGGTAAAATTCTAAAATTTGAAAATTTTCAAGTAGAATTTATCTTATTTACAAAATTTATGTTGAACATTTTTTTACAGGATTTACTCTAAATCCACGCCCATTTGTTACTTTCCTTATATACATAATGTATAAGGAAAGTATTGTGACGGGGTCGAAAATTCGAATTCGAGTTTTCGACGGGAGAGCACGTTTCAAGCATCCCTGATCACGAATCAAACATTTTTAAAGTGATGTCTGTGTGTGTGTATGTGTGTGTGTGTGTGTGTGTGTATGAAAGTATGTGTGTGTGTCAGTGAGTCTGTGGAGACGATAACTGACGAACGAATGGACCGATTCGAACCAAATTTGGTACAAAAATCACAATCCGTAAACACTGGAAGCCTATTGTTTTTATACGTAATCGAATGTTCAGAACCCCCCCTAAATTTTCGAATGAAATTTTGAAAAAATCGTCAAAAAATCAAAACCGCTAATAAAGTTACGCAAATAGACATTTCTTATGTAATTTTTCATTAGAAAACGATTGGCATAAATTTTAGAACGCTAACATGAACCGTTCTCGAGATATTGTACATTTTTCAAAAAAATTATGAAAAAGTCACATAAAAAAAAAATTCCTATTGAGAAACATGTTCACTTTTCATATGTAATACCATGCGATAAATTGAGTGACATCATTCTCGTGGATCTAGCTTGTTCCATTCCTGAAAAAATATACTTTGAATAATACTTTTGTATTTAAACGCCAATAGTCATTTATCTGCTGTAAGAATAACTTTTTTCTTAGTGCATAACGCTTGGTGAGATTTTGGCGACGAATTTGGCGGAATGTCGCCAACTTGGCGACTTTTTTGAAATGTTGCAAAATTAATGAAAATCTCGCCAAATGAATAAAAATGATGCTAAATCAATGAAAATGACGACTAATTGTCAAAATTCAATATCTTGGAAATAATATTAGTATCTACTATAAGAAAAACCTATTTTTTTACTGTAAAAGTAGTAAATTCATTACATTATATAAGGAAAGTCATGTGTTGCCCACATCAGATTTTTTTTTATTATTGAGAAAAATTAGATAAAAAATTGAGAATTGGGGCAACTTAATTAAATTAAAGGGACTGTTATTAATGGTTAAAAACTATTTTGACTATAAAGTTAAAAATGTCTACCTCGATCAGTCAAGTAGAGAAAGAGAATGGAGAAAAATTCGGAAAACGAAAAACTAAGAAAAATAGTTAAAAAATTAGTTGTGACAAACTTGGCGAATAAGTCTGCTTTTCAACTCATCCCAAAACTAGAAGGAAAAGATAATGAAAAGAGGAGGTGGTTAAAATTGCTAGATGAGGTGACAGTCAAAAAAGGGTGTTAATTATAATCTAACAGAAAAAGCTCTCAGATTTTTATCTGAGAATGACAAATATAAATATTTTGATTGTAAAACAATATGCAAAAAATTGAAAGAGACGTTTATTAGAGCAGCACCTTTTGCTGATCTACATCAAAAAATTAATTCCATTGTACAGAGCACTAATAAATCAATTTCTGATATTGAGAAAATTTTAAAGAGCAATTCTGAAAAACTTACAAAGGCCCTTGGCAAAAAAAAATTCATATACAACCTCAAGCTAAACAATTCTTTTAAGGCGGTTTTCGACTATTCTCCGCCCATATTAAAGTATAGGACATTCTCTTGAACATAACCACGCAATAATGCGGGCTCAAATCTCTTTGCAGTTTGCAGGGGGTGATAGAATGGAATATGAAGCATCTTTTGGCAGAGGAAAATACGAGGAAGGTTAATAAAATAATAAACTATCAATTAAAAACAGAAACAAACTAAGTAATTTGTAGTTTTTCAATTCTTCAATAGATGGCGCATTAGTGCCGTCTCATAGCTATCAGGATGCTTTGCTAACTGTTTACTGGTTTCCTAATCTAGTTATTTTCAATTTTCCTCTGCCAAAAGATTAAAATACCAAAATTTTATCATTCACACCAAACTTTTTGACATTTTATACCTTAATTAACTCTCACATATGTTCATCAGATTTCCAATAGCCGGCCATTATTGCAGCCAATGCTTGTCAAAATTGGCTTAAAACCAGTAGAACGGCAACCCTAGCTCAGAAAGTAAACACGAACGTTTTAGCTGGACAAAGCTTTTCTACATAAGGGTAAGTATTATATTTGATACATTTTCTAGCACAACTCCATTTCTCAATTTATGTCTTATAAAGATTAAAAATTGTTAAATCTTACAATTAGTAATTTTCATAGAAGTGAAACGTTGTACTATTATTTTAAATTTATGTTCTGTTACATGAAATTGAAGATCGATGTCACAGACAGATCTTTCGGAATCAATGAAATGCCATAAAACTAATGATCATACGATAACGAGATCTTGTATTAAAATTTATCTAAAACGGTAATTTATATGAACAAGTTCATCGTACTGATAGTTATTTCCACATCTCAATCGATGGTCTGCAAACTCTATAAATATGGTAGCTACTAAAATTTAAATTACATATATGTTATGTTGTACGCCTCCTACTTAAAACATTTTTATCATTTAAGATATTGATTTGTTTTAATATATTGATTTACTTTTAGTTTATAAACTAAAAATAAATTATTGCAGCATTTTAATTTAAGGTAATAACACAATCTACTTAATAACAATAATACATAGAGTAATAAATTATTTACAATAAACATAATATTCACAATATGCTTGCTCACATAATGTTCAGAATAAATTTTGTAATTGTAGAAAATTATTCATGTTTTAAATAAATTACAGAAATAAAGTAACTTGTAATAAATTTAGTGAGAAGAATTACATTCCTTTTATTTGGGAAATGTGACAGATCCTATCTTTTTCTGTACCTTTTGCAAGATTCAACTAGTTAAATATTTTAATACTAATGTTCCAAACAAAGCATGTTAAGTTAATTTTGTGCAAGTTTTGCTATATCTATCGGTTATCATGGGTATGCAAAATGTTAATACCTGCAGAAATAACATACACTGCTGTCTGGCTTTCTCAACCATTATCTGACCTTCTCTTTCTTTATGGCTGTATTTGAATGTACAGCTTTGTCAATTATTCTATTATTAATTAGTCTAGGAAAAGAAATTTCAGCTCAAAGTTTACTCGCCAAAAATCTTTTCACTCGCAAGTGCAATATAAATAACAGCATTACATAACATATTTGTCATTTTTATCATAAAAAATTACTTTAAAATTTATGTGCAACTAGCAGTATACCCGTTCTTCATACAGAGTATAGAAAGAAACTTATAATTCATAATCATGTGCAAATCCCTATAGTATACTAAATGACTTTGTTAATCAAAATATTCTATTAAAATATTTAATTTAATGGTCCTAAAAAAGTTTAAGAATCGCTGTTCTCTCTATACAAAATTTTCTTCACGGCAGATTGGAAGAATAAAACATCCTGACCCCGCTTGTAAACAAATTTACAATAAACATGAAATTGAATCAATAAGTGCAAAATAAAAGTGCTCAAATGGTATAGGACCCTTACTACTTATATTCGTGAATATTAAAAGATATACCTGTGTATTAAGACCAGGCAATAAGACTAGATAGGAATTGGGGACCAGAAAATAGGGGCCAATGAGAATACCTAAACAACTTGA
This sequence comes from Amaurobius ferox, assembly GCA_951213105.1. Lineage (NCBI taxonomy): Eukaryota > Metazoa > Arthropoda > Arachnida > Araneae > Amaurobiidae > Amaurobius > Amaurobius ferox. The sequence continues at coordinate 42,639,674 of OX578140.1, read as the reverse complement.
TAGTGTAGCATGAAACAAAATAGTGAGATAAATAAAATAAAAGGAAATCAAAATTGCACTAATCTTATTCTTCAAAGCATCAACGTTGAAGAGAACGCATAAAGGCATTACTGAAAAATAAGACTGTAATAAAAAAATTAGAAAGACACTAAGACTGATAATGGCAACTTATGTTACTTCTTGTGTGTTGAAGGACACACATTACTATATCAAATTAGTATTATCAGGGACGTAAGTGGGCAATCTTGTCTGGGGGGGTGTGAAGGAAATTTTTCCGACTAATATTGAAAATTTCCGACTTTACAAACAAGTGAGTTAACTTTTGTTTTTGAGCGAGTGCATTGCTGTTCTAGTGACCTTTATGCATTTCAAAGTCTACACAGCAATTATTTGTTTTAATTTTCGAATGTTTGGTATATATGTCCAAATCATACCCCAATTTAAAAAAAGAAATAGTCTCAAAACCAAATTTTTAGTTTTGAGGGTTTTGTTTTATAAATAATTGTACATTTGTTTAATTATCGGATGTGTAATGCAAATGCCCAGATCTTTAGCTACCAGTTGAAACAAGGCAAGTTTCTAGGGCAAAAATTAGTAGAATTTTAAATATATTTGAAAAAGTATTAAATTTTGTACATTTTGGGATTTTTCTTCGAATGCACTTGACACATTCTTAGATGATTGTCTAGCACTTAAAAACCCGTGAGTTTCTATGCCAAGAATTGGTTGTGTAAATTTCGGAACATGCATCTTTCTTTTGATAAAATTGGGTCTTTTGTTAGGTTTTTATAAATTATTAAAACTTTATTATTTTTTTCTAATTTCCAAATAATTTCCTCAAAAAAGAAGAAAAAACGCGTTTCTAGGCCAAGAATTAGCTTTGTAAAACACGGGATGTATATAATAGCATGCATATATACATTGTTCAAAGGAAATTAATATGACGTGATTTGCAGTGCTCATAAGGGTTGCCGTTGTTTCATTTCCTCGATATTTGTTTTCAAAAAATTGTCCAGACACGGACGTAAAAAAAAAAAAAATTCCAAATGGTCCCCCGGAAAACTTACCTACATATAGCTACACACATATTCTTAAATACATTGAAATTACATTTTTTTAGGTTATCTGATACTTATTTCGCCGCATCTAAAGCAGGAAGATTAGCTTAATTCTACAGTTTGAATTCTACAGAAAGTTGTATTTACCTTCGGATTCTAGCAATTTTTTTTTTAATTACTACATTTTTTTTAAGAAAACGTATCAAAGTAGCAAATGCATCTCCCTTAATGAGATGCGTAGGACTGCGGTTTCTCCCCAGTAGATTACACATGCCTGAACACTCTCCTAGAGAAAGGAACCCGTGCGTTATGTTACGAGTTGGTATAATATATATGTTTTTATAGAGAGATATTATCCTATAAGAGATAGTAATATTGAATAGGGAGGTGTATGACTCGTTTGTGACTGCGGATATTAGGAGCGGGTGAAAGGATCGGTGACAGTTAATGTCTGCCGGTTTCTGTTTCTCATGTATGGCCGTGGTGTACTTAGCCGAGCTTAGCTCCCGAAGTGCGCAAAACTTTGCTGGTTTATAAAAAAATTTCAACTTCGATCAAAGTCTTTGAGATATAAATACTTCGAAAGAACGTAAGATTAAATAAACCAATTGCAGAGACGGGAAGTCCACAAAATATAAAAACATTTTCTTTTTAATTGAACACCAAAATTTTTAGTATAAGTAAATTATTACTGGAAACGAGTGCATATTAAGTGGCGCAAACAGAATCAGAAATGAATGAAGTAATATAAATCATAGCATCACCATATTTTATGGACAGCTGACTTTTAAAAGCAAAAAATTATGTTATTCATTATTTTGATCTATTTTACTGACTTCTTCATCGATATTTAATATGTAAGATCATTTTATTACTTTTTTGTTTCCTACTTATAGTGGCAGCTCTAGTAGAAAGGTTGTAACTATTAAAATACCAAGTAATGACCACAAAAAATCTGAATACAATATTCCGCAACTATCAATGTTGGTATATTATTTTGAAATAACTCTTTAATTTTAAATAATATTTTAGGGGATTTTTATTTGAACAAGAAAGAAATATTTTAATTTAAAAATAAAATAATAGCAATTATAAATGAATTAATGATTATTTATTAATAAAAATATAATATATAAAATGTGTCTACAAAATGTACAGCAGTAAAATTATAATTAATGGAAATTCTTATTTATTGGACGCTCAACTATTTAACATATGTTTTCGATTAATAAAGGCTTTGTAAAAACAATTCGACATTGCTACCATTTTAGTCACCATATTTTATGGACAGCTGACATTCTAATTTATACACAATTTAATATCGAACGGTCGCATTATTATTATTTAGTATTTTTCAAAAAGATGTCTGTTTCTATGTGTGTGTAACGCGTAGCAGAAAATTCAAGCTTTCAACAGTTTTGAAGATCCGTATAGATTTAGTTGGCATCTTAGCTTATGCAAATATGCACCTCGCCGGGATTATTTTTCTTTTAAATTTCAATTAGTTTAAAGGTTATGAATATTTAAAATCGAAATTTCGTTGTTTCTAAATCCATTCCTTTAAATATTCAGAACATAAAGTTCCCAGCAGACTATTGTTTGAAGAATAGCAGATGTTTATAGACAATTAGCGCGACACAATATGGGTGATAAAATCAAAAATTCTAAGTTCCAGAATTTTACAGATATCATTTTGATTTTTTTAAATGAGCAATTATTTTATTTTTATAAGAATTCGCTCGATAAATATCTTCTATAGCACGAAAATATTCGGAGATAGTATTTAATTATCTAATTTTACTTTTCGGCATTTATTTCATGAAAGTTCAGCAGACGAAAGACATAAAGTGATTTAAATTGAGAAGTTTTCTTATTTTTTCAGTTTTAAAGATATTATTTATATTTTTCAAAATACAATTATTTTCCATTAAATGCATTGTGAAAAAATCATTTAAACGGGATAACTACAACCATAATCCCGATTTTTACCTCTTGCTTTTTGTTCAATACTAAAGGTGTCGCAGCGAAACGAGAAAAAGCGTGTTTAAGCGCTTATTTAAGACGTACGGTTTGCACATGCAGATTAAATGCGCGCCCACATATGCAAACCGACATCGCAATGAATCATTTAGGTGTTTATAAAGGGCATATTACGCCCGTGTAGCATGTGCGGCCGCACAGTAGACTATCACTGTTATTTGCAATAGAAGCTAAATTCTATTTTCGTCTAGATTAATCTTACTATAATGGAATTATCAAGCAATAGTCTCGGCTACCAACAGGAAAACCAATTAATTGGCTGCCTTTACAGTATAGAAGAATGCATTTTAAGGAAAAACTTGCATGACTTAATGCTCCATATCACTAAAACCGTTTATGTTTGCTAATTCAATTTTGTTACAATATATTTTGGTGCTAGTCATTATAGTATTATAAGACAAGCATGTAACCTAAAATGTTATCTACTTTCTTTTAGAAATTTCTCTGGAAAGGCATTTTTCCTGAGAGCTTATCTGGCATAATTCTGCTTTTTTTCTTTTACTTATTGTATTTGAAAACTCTTGAAATTAACTTTATATAAATTTCTTAACTTTCTAGTAAAAATTTGTAGAATGTAATAGATTTTAAATCGTATATTCAATAAAAGAAACTTTTAAAAAAATGCAAAGCACAAGTGCTCTTTCTGTGGTGATATTGACGGGAGAAAATTTTCTAATAAGATAATTATTGTACTAAAAAGGTTTAATTACAATAATTTAAGAAAAGGAAACACCTTAACTTTAAAAATTAAGGAAATTTATTAATTTTGAAAAAATACATTGAAATTTAAATACGGTAGAAATAAAATCTGTAAAATAATACTTTCTTTCGGAATTAAACATTATAAATAAATTTCATCGCAATTTGTACTACAATAGATTCCTTAAAAAGATTATAAAGAACATTTTGGGGGGAAGGACATGAAAAAGATTTTACAAGGCAAAGATAGCATAACAGAGTCCTGCTGCTAAGAAAAGGTTATCTTTCGTGAAGGATTTTATAATGGAAATTGTGCTTTATTTGTTTTACTGATCAGATAGTCAAAAAAGAACCTAATACACGCAACATGTCAAGACTATCCGAGCTGGGATAAAACTGAATTTTGATTTTCGACACTATTCTAATATTTATTCAACTTTCTACATACATATTACCATGCATTTGATTTATACGACGGAATTAATAAAACATTTTTATTTCAAAGCAGAAGATATAAAATTTCATACGAATGACGACCGCATTTAAATATGTAATTGTAAATACTTGAAATTCCTTAATCACAAATAGTTTAAATACAAACATGTAAATATCGTTCATTTTTTCTGATAATATATCAACCAATTATATTCTATAAGGATTGCGTGCGTCTCCATTCAAAATCTGTAGATCGCTTTTGCACTTTTTAGTTCTCTGCAAGTAATACCTAATGCGGAATGGCAACACGAAAACTTGCTATATTCTACAAATTTGTGAACTTTTATAGAGACAGATAAATTCAGTTTTATCACTCAGTAGGCATTAAATTTCACAAAAATGAGGCCATACTACACAATTTATTTGTGGACTATGACCAAAACCAAGCGTTAATGGTTACAGAACCCGCCTAAAGGGGACGTTCCCCAAACTAGGATAACTTTAGCATCTATGTAGGATTCTGCAATGGGACTATCCTATGTTTTGGAACGCCTCTCTTTGGTGGTTTCTGTTAGTATTTATAACTTAAAAATTTACTACAATTTAAGAGTAACATTATTTAAGTTATAAAATTAATAACATTTTAAGTTAATTAATCAAACTTCCAATTTTTAAAATTTTTTCAATTTTTAAAATTTTTCCAATTTTAATTTTTGTCGCATATGCAGCCATAAGTCAAACACAATGTTATTCAATATTTATATTTGTAGAAATAATTTGTTGCTATCATCTCTAAAATTTTTTTCTCCCGAGTTCTGCATTTTATACATTCGTTACATCTTTCAGGGTTACGAAGCCTAACTTTTTTATTTAATAAATTGGTTTAAATAATTAGTTGCAAATATGTATTAATATATTAAACCCGTTTTCACACTTACATATGTTTAGGCAAATTATTTTTCTTTCAACTTAAAAAAGGAAATACATCATCATAAAGAAAAACAAGCAAAAATAAAAAGTATTAAGTTTTTTCGTCCTCATCAATTTGATATATAATATTCTCCCGAAAAATAATCACAGTATAAAAGGACAAATTGCATAGATTTTATAGATTTTAATATGAATAACATGTATGGTTGGGGAGTCTCTAGCAGACATCCGGGCGTTACGAAAAATATAAACACTTTGGGCGCTTATATCTCCGAACCTAACAGATAAAAATATCACCAACTTTTACTTGTTTTGTTGGAAATATAGTGCCTTTTATGTATATATAGAGAGATAATTTCAATATTTTAGTATATTGGCATTTTTTTTTCGAAAAACTAAAAAGTTTTTGCCGGAGAGAATTTTAGTCTCCTTGCTTTCACTCGAACTATTTTCTAAATTATGAAGGATAAACCATAAGCGATAAGAATGTTTAGTAGGAAATCCAAGTTCTAGCTTAGTAATGGGTTTTTATAGATCTAATGCAATTTTCGAGGAATCGTCTTATCAAGTTTAAAAAGATTGAAATTTTCCTGTTTTTTAAGTTTATAAATGCTTATTTCTCGAAAACGAAAAGTGGTAGCTATGAACAATATTAGGTAATTTGTAGCCCTTTGAAAACCATATAGGAGTGTACAATTGGAATTTGGATAGGTTCTTAGTTTTTGAAATATAGTGGCAACAATTTCGATATTTTAATATTTTGTAAATGTGGTCCTAATTTCGATATTTTAATAATTTAAATAATTTGAAAAAGTGGTTCTAATTTCGATGTCTTAATATTTTGAACCATTTTGAAAAAATGGCTCTAATTTTTCTATTTAATTATTTAAAATTATTTTAAAATTGTCAAAAAAGGCATAATATCTGCATAGAAAGATGTTATTCAGGCGAAATCATTTCGACTCGGGCCGTGCCGAAATTTTATATATAGATAAATGTTTAAAAAAAATTATCTCAATTCTTCGTCGAAAAATTTCACTCTTTCCCGGCCGTCCAAATAGTTGATCAAGTCCTCAGGATGAGTCGGACGGTCTGGGTCTTCAACACATTCATGTTTTTAACACATATGAATATAAATTATTTCGGGCCGGATCAAGCCGAGACTCAATGGTCTTTGGGCAGGGTTTAAGCACTGGTACAGTCGTGCCAGACAGGGAAAAAATCTAAATTTTCAGCCCGTTCTGACCCGTATTGAAACCACTGCTGATCTTTTTGTATAGTTTAGTGTTTCATTCACAATTTGTTATTTTATTTTATCGCAGAAAATTTATTTAAATGACGTATGATTTGTTAAATGATACCTTTAAAAGCACAAACATTTTATAATAAAATTAAAAAAGGAATAAAAATAAATAATAATCATTATGAAAAACGTATATAAACAATTCTTATGTATGCCTTTAAATAATTTAAAAATACTACCTTACTTTACGCGGTCACAACCCAACTCTGCGAAAAATTGAAGCAATCTAGGCTGAATGAAGATTCCATGCTTTTCAGCATTCTACAGAAAATGCATTCACATTTTCTTAGGGTCATAAATTACTTACCCAATTAAAGACACTTTTAAGGGAATACATACTGGGTTTGCTTTTCAAATCCCTGGACAATGTGTTTCAGTATTTTTCTCCTGCTGTTTTGCCGATTGCATAGCGAAGGAAATAGATTTTTTCCGAAGAACTCTTACCAAACCTAATTGCTGTTGCATGGTTTTGTCCCCACACATGGGCACTACAAATGATCTGCACCCTCTGGGTGCAAGGTCAGCTTCTCCGAATTTCCTCAAGTAAAAGGCCGAAAAAGATCAAGGTACTTTAAACATAAGGAAAAAGATTGGGGACTTCCTAGACCGACCTCGTTGTTATCCCCCTTCCAGGTGGCTCAAATGAATTTAAATGAGATTTATGACACTGCAAAGAAATCATTTGCTCGACGTTCATTAGATGGCTTTACTTCAACATGGATTTCAAGGATTTTGTTTCACAAGAGAATCGGTGATTTTGTAGTGAACATTTAGAAAATTAAAGTAAAATATAAGTTTTTGAAATTTATGGTGAACAAAACTCACACTTATTCCGAATTTTTTTCCGAGTGATTGCCAAATTTTCCGACTTTTTTGAGTCAGGGGTGTGTGACCCCCCCCCCCCCCCCCGGTACTTACGTCCCTGAGTATTATATTGAAATACAAAACAAACAGAATTTTAGTTCCTCAGAAATTCAGCCTGCAAAATGTCAGAAGTAATATTCTTCACCTATATAGGTCAAACTTTCAAAACAACTTTAGAAAAGGAAAGACCAGGTAGATTTCAACCAATACACACAGAATTTCAATGAAAATGATAAAGGGAATAATAGTAACTTTAGAGGGCAAAATAGTGAATTTAGGCAATAGCATAATGAAAAATTCCAAAATTTTAGAGGAAATAGAAGTTCAAGAAACTCCAGTGGGAGGCATTAAAGAATGTGGGTCCCACGATATCATAGATGTCCTAGAACTACCAGAATGGGACTAATATGATCAACAAGAGAAAGATAGATCAACCGAATATGACAAAACCAAATGTGACAATTATGGATAAGCAGATAAAAATTGAATATGTTGTAAATAAAACTTTTAATATGGAAGTACAAACTGATCTTTTAATTTCAGAACTAAACAAAACAGCTCAAACTGATGACACTTGCTTCATGCCACGCAGAAGAAACAGATACTAAAAACAATATACTTCCTATGATTAGTGTAAAATTTAATGCTATTTCAATTATTGCCATGGTAGATTCAGGTTCTTTAATTAGTTTAATTAGACATGACTTATTTGATAAAATTAAAAAGACCAAATATAATCTCTGTGCGTTCAAAACTCTGAATATAAAATTTAGTTTTATTCAGACGGTTACATTAAAAAAATGATATAAATTTAAAATTCTCATTTCGTTTCTCATCATAGTATTTCCACAGCATAATTTGTTCCAAAGGAACGTTTGAAACCAGATAGGGATGTTCATAATGGGAAGCTTCTCCTGGTCATGAAGAGGCGGAGCTTATACTAAATTTCGATATCTCTAAACAACTTTACGATTCGTAGTCGAATAAAGAGCAATAGAATATTTCGCGGAAACTTCGGATTCGGATTGTGTTTGCAAATTATTGTTTACATAATGTTGTAATATTTTCCTTACTTCCCAAAGCCTTTTCTCAGTCAGTCAGTGTAATATTTTCCATGGAAACAAAGAAAAGGTTTCACTCTTACTAGAAAACTTTCGTTTTATAATTACTACTTTGAAATTATTGTAGTTGAACTTTCGGTTTATTATAAGTAGAGCTTCATTGGAATTTATTATGAGAGATACGTAAATTGTTTTTCTTTTCAGATAACTACAAAGCATGCAACCCAACAAAGACCATGATGATTTCTCTGATATGAAATTCAGAGAAACACTTAACATCACTATCATAAACAATTTTTTAGACTTTCAATATAGTATGTTTCTACAATTACTTTGATAACCTAATAATTAAGTAAATTTCTGTATATGATATATAGTAATTTATAAGACATTTCTTGACTTTTATAAATAGCGCATTGAATAAGTAGTTTTATTAAATAGTTTAAATATTTCATGTGAGATTAATTTATTTGTTTATTAACCTTTATTTGTTGTATGTTACAGCTTCCAATTATTCTACTTTGTCATCATTTTTCCATCATATGCGAAATTCCTTTAAAGAAATACCACATATATTTGTTTCAAGTTATATACCGGATAGCAATGAAGTCTCTGATGAACAATTAAAACAGAAAAATGAAAGTTACTTATCTGCAGGTAATATATATATATGTATATATATATATAATTTATGGCAATATTTTGTGTGCTTTTTAAACACAAATTTTAATGCATCATATATAAATTTTTTATGATGTACTTTTTAAGTGAAAGAGATCATGCGCCCTTTTGAATTTCGATATTACCTACAATGCAAAGTATATATGTAAAAAAAAAAAAGTATTGGATGGTGTTAAAAATCAGGTCTTTCATATTATCTTTTTTCAAAAATTGATAAAACAACATTATAAAAATTAATTATATGTTAAAATATGGTGAAAAAATAGACATCTTATATGTAATTTTTATTTGAAAACAAATGCCATCATTTATTGGATGCTAACATATGCTATTTTCAAGATGGAAGAAATCATAAATAAATGATTACACTCATAGTTTGCAAGAAAAAATGTTAATACTTATGACCAGGAATGAGTGGATACAATTATTTATGAGTTGTCATTTGGACTTTGAGGACATTTGCATTTTGGGGCCTTTATTCTCTGTTAAGAGTATCAGGGAATTTTTTTTTTATTAATTTAAGCGCTTTTTTTTTCATTATCTTCCATTTTTTAAAATAAAAAATGAAATTTTCATAAGAATTATGCTTTTAAGTTGCAACACTCAAAACTGCTATTGCCAGACAAACAAAGCAAAACACCCTCAAAAATTGTCATTCTGACTACTTAGTTCAAGATACAGTTTAGTGCTGTCCAGTTTTGCAAAATCAGAAACAAGACCGACCCGTCCGAAGGTACACAGCAAGACAATTTTATTTCTCAATAGCAACCTTGTCCAGGACATGGTGCGGCTAAGGCCACCACCCCAGGAGAACCGCCGGACACCCAGCCGGCACCCCCACTAACCACAGCAGCAACACAGCCCACGACAAGCCACTGAAAGAAAGACCCAAATACAAAACAAGATACAAATCATCATACTGGTCTGTTGGGACTCATCCCATTCTAACCATTTTATTAGGACTAACAAAAAACTGGCCAACTTGGTCAGAAAAGAAAACACAAAAATCACACTTTAGGAAAACACTGTTTTCTAAGGGATAAAATACAAACATGCATCAACACAAGAGAAATAGTACACTTCGGCACAGCACTACCCGTAGACACATTATCCAATAAATAAAAGAAAATGTTTATTGATGGCAACATGGTGCTTAATTTGTTAAGAGAATATGATTTTATGTGAGAAATTTTTAAATAATTAAATGAAACTAAGTACTCTGTCAGGCAGAAAGCTGCATTTTGTGAAATTAAGTATGTTCAGCAAGACTGTGGAGCTAGTATGTCAAACCTTTGACTATTCATTTTTTCTACAGTCCGACTCTGATACTGACTCTTTTATAAATATACCAAATGTAACAATTCACAGTTTTTGCAGGATGTTTGGTTTTTATGATTCATTTGCTAAAAACTTCTTGAATATGTAGGAAATCATGCAGGACTTATCATTATTATTGCTATAAAATGCCCAAATTCTTATGAAATATTTTATATTAGCAATGTAAAAATGCTGAAGTCATCAAATTTCATAAGTTTTGCATTATGTTGTGTCTATGTAACAGAGTGATTGCATGATTGGAGACCCATACATTTCTGTAAATTCAGAGGTATTTATTACTATCCATAGTTAAGTTCAAGTCATTTAATTTTATATAAACATAAATTTTGTTTCATCAAAATATGTCTCTGTATTAATTCCTATTTTATTAAAATATTAATTTTTTTTCATATCAATAGTCTTTTAATGGAAAGCATTTGATGTTTTTTCCCATTTATTGCTACAATTTAAAAAATGAAATATTCTGAAATAAATCTTTTTTGAGTCAAAGTTGGTATATTGTTACCTACTCCAACTGTCCCCCCCCCCCCTCCCTTCACACACACGCTCAAATTGTTACTACCTCTGACTACCTCTGACCAACTCCATAGTATACTTGCTCAGTTAAGGAAATTCCAAATACTTATAGAAAAATTTGTATGTTACAGAAAAAACAACATAACAATCAGTGTAGATGTCAAAATGTGACGATTGAGGAAAGTATTGAAACAACAATATACAGCAACCCACTTGCTTTCTGTTATTGGTAATACATATACATAATTAAAAAAGTTTATATTCCAGAATGTTTTAAGAATAAGAACTAAAACTATTGACTATGTAGAAAACTACTATTGACTATGTAGTATTGACTATGTAGATTGACTATTCAGGATGCATTAAGCTGCAGAATTCGAAAATTACGAAATATAAACTTAACAAAGGACTTTATGATAATATTTTCTTAATTGGGAGTTTGCAAAAATATAAAGCATTCTGTCCAGTAAAATTTGAACCAAAACATATCTAAAAATGTTGTTTTAAATGATTAGAAACCTAATTTTGCTATCCATTTTGTACCGGGTGGTCAGAATTAAAACACCCCTACTCTGAGCTCTATATACATCGAACTACTCAGTGTAAAGGCTCCAAAATTGTTGAACCTAATATTCAAGACATGGGAGACGGGATTACGTGAAAAAAAAAATAGTTCCAGAAACACTGATAGGTGGGGTGGCACTGTACAACAGAAAATATGCTCAAAAGACACAAAATACACATTTGTAACACATTTTATTCGAACGTACCAAACATTCATATCACAAGGACTTTATCGATGCAGAGAATGCTGCTCAATATGGTTCCCTTCTTCAAGATGTAAAATCTGCAGTCTGTGGACAGCTTGTTCAACTGCGGATCGTAATTGGTCAATTGAGATGCTTCTCACATGCAGAGTGATACTGTTTTTCAAATCTGCCAAGGTAACCAGACGTCCTCGATAAACAAGACTTTTTAAGTATCCCCACAGCCAAAAATCTTAGGGATTAAGATCTGGAGAACGAGATGGCCAGGTTGTTGGAAACGTATGACTAATTACTCTACCATTAGCAAAATGTTGCCGAAGAAACTGCTGTACACAGAATCCAATGTGTGAAGGCGCTCCATCTTGCATACAGGTAATGGAATTAAGACATTGGTGCTGTTGCAGTTGGGATACAACAAAATTTTCGAGCATGTTTTTGTGTACCTCCTGGCCGTCACGGTGCATGTCACAGGGCCATTGGGAGTAGCCTCTTCGAAAAAGAAAGGTCCAAGAATGAATGTGGCTGTGAATCCTCACCAGAGTGTAATTTTCGGTGAGTGAAGTGGAATCTCTTGGAAGGTACGAGGGTTTTCCGTGTCCCAAATGCGACAGTTATAGGTGTTGACTGTTCCACTTAGATGGAAATGCGCTTCATCGCTCCATAGAATCTGCCATGGCCACGATGCATCCATTTCAACTCTAGCCAGAAATGTCAATACAAAGGTCAGTCGCTTCTCCCTGTCGATGGTCAGCAAGTGGTGATTGTGACTAATTTTGTACGGGAAAAAATGCACTATGTTTCTCAGTACATTCCGTACTGTGCTGTAGGGAACACCCAAATGTCATGACACTCCACGTGCACTACTACAGCCTATAACGTTATCCATTGATTGTTCAACAATAGCGGTGGCAACATTGTTAACGACATCTGAACGAGTCGATTTGCGTCCTCTACCCGGCTGAACTCCAAAATGACCAGTTTTCTCGAATCGAGCGATCATTCTCCTGAGAGCTTGTGGAAGTAATCGTCCTTTGCGCAAATTCTTAAGTCGACGAAACTCTTGAAGTGCAGCTGCAGCATGTCCTTTGTTTTCCTAAAACAGCTTCACAAGCAAAGCGTGTTCTGGCAGTCTGACAACCATCGCTGATAAGAATGAAAATTTTCCAGTTTTATCCCCTTTTATGTCCAGAACATAGTAGCTGCAAACCAATAGTTTATGCTTACAGTGCGAAATTGCAGTTACAATGACAGTTTAAGTTTCTTCACTTTTTATCTTCTTTTTTTTCATATCAGCAAAAGGAATTAAAAAGAAAAAATTCCATATCGCATGTGTTTGTTTTTTTGTGATTATTTTGTGTCTTTTCAACATATTTTCTGTTGTACAGCGTCACCTATCGGTGTTTCTGGAACTAATTTTTTTTCGCGTAATCCCTTTCACCATGTCTTGAATAGTAGGTTCAACAATTTTGGAGCCTTTACACTGAGTAGTCCGATGTATAGAGAGCTCAGAGTAGGGGTGTTTTAATTCTAACCACCCGGTACTTTAAATGTTGTTTCTTTCTATGATATCATTTCTTTTGCAGCTTTTACAGAATGGCTAATGATGTGGCTTCTTAGAGTTCTCCAACATGAATGTGCTTCTACTGTGCATAAAGAATGTAGAGATTTGTTTGTCTCACTTTTACACCTTGTTAGAGCTTATAATCCTAGCAATTTTCGACAATATATCTCACGTTTGATGCTTCTTTTAACAGGTAAACTTTGAATCATAGTTGAGTTATGTACAAATATTTGTTTAATGCACAGCACAGAAGATTGTGAAACTTCCTTTGTTAATAGCATAAAAATATTTTTCCATTTCTATGTATACTTAACTTCAAAAGTACAGTTTGAATATCTCTATCTAATCATGGGGCTGGACATAACTCCATGAGGAGTTGCTTCAGTTATAGATCAGCCGGGAAATAAGAGCATGAATGGCTTTAATTGATAAAGTAGCTTCTGCAGTAGGATCCAAGATACATTCGGTTCATTAAAAAGATCTGATATGGCTAGGTTAAAAAATTTACAATTAGTCAATGGATGGGTTTATGAAATTATTCTTTTTTCCTGGAGTAGTCTGTGATATATTTAGGAGCTGCTGTTAAAATATGAATGTTGGATGGCACGTCAGTTGTAGTATATTGTAATATAAAAATTGGAGAATTTTAAAATGTACAAAAAGTATATATATTTTAAAAATTCATTAAAATTTGTCTATTCATTGTATGGACTTTGTTCAAAGTTTGTTTGAAAAAGAATTTTTTTATCCTGATTTTATCAAGGTGATACTATTTTAGGTCGCTAAGTAATCAATTTGTGCATATATCACCCTAAATTGGGGTAAAACATGAAATAAATGGAAAACTATTTCAAAATTAAAAAAAATAACGATGAGGTGCACCTGTGTACGTTGAGAAGTGTTTGTGTACCAAATTTCATGGTTGTACATTGCTTCGATTTTTCTGTTACAGACTTCATACAGAGACAAACACACACATATTTTATACTACTTTTAGATAAAAATTAAGAATTTGCTTGCGAGTATGTTGAACATTTTATAAGAAAAATTTATGGGGTGATTCTTAGAATAGACCCCCACTCATTTTTCAAAGTATGATCCAGCACCAAGTTGGCACGAATCTTCAGGTTGCAATTTTATTCCATAGACTTCGCCAATTCTGGTAGCCCACGACTTCTGGTAACCCTCTGACATCCAGTCAGAGCTCGACTGTTTGGGAATCTGCATTTTAATAGGTAGTAATAGTCTTCTGTGTATTTCTAGTCTTCTGTGTATTTCATCAGACCTTTTTCGATTGAATTCGTTGACTCTTGTTTTTACAGATCTTTTTCGATCAATTTGCAAAGATTTAAACACATACAAACTTTTTGGAATAAATATTTAAAACATTCCTCGTAATTTATGGACATTAACATTTTACGCAAATTTTCAATAGATATGCAGATTCCGGTGTTAAATGTACGTGTATGTTCAAGAAAACGTGTTCCGGTGTGGATGTAATTAAAAGTATGGATATCCGTTACATAAAGGTTAGTTCTTTTCTTTGTTCATCCCGTGTTTTGAAATTGTCTTTTGTATTTTTCCGTGTTTTCAAAATGGGTTTATTTATTTTAAAGTATCGTTTTTTTTCTTGATTTTTGTTAAAGTACAAACTTTTTTCTAAGTATTGTTTTCTCTTGAATTTAGTTAAAGTACAAACTTTTTTCTAAGTATCGTTTTCTCTTGAATTTAGTTAAAGTACAAACTTTTTTCTAAGTATCGTTTTCTCTTGAATTTAGTTAAAGTACAAACTTTTTTCTAAGTATCGTTTTCTCTTGAATTTAGTTAAAGTACAAACTTTTTTCTAAGTATCGTTTTTTCTTAAATTTTGTTAAAGTACAATCTCTTTTCTAAGTATTGATTTTTCTTAAATTTTGTTAAAATGCAATCTTTTTTCTAAGTATCGTTTTTCTTAAATTTTGTTAAAGTATTGTCTTTCTTTTAATTTTTATAAGTTTTTTATATTGATTTAAATTCAAAAAATATTTTTAAGTGTCGAGTGTTTCAATACGGTTTCTAAAATTTTATTATTCTGCCATTACGCAATATTTTTATAATTCTGTCATTACGCAATATTTTTAAAATACACAAAAATCGTATTTTGTAATATTTTTATGAGTATTATTCAATTATGAGTATTATCATGAGTATTATTCAATTGCAATATCATTTAACAAAATTCCAGTTCATAGAATTATAGAATAAGACGTCCCTTTGGTAGGAGGAGCACTATTTTAAAACACGGGAATATATGTCACTTCAGTTGGGAGGAGTCAATTTCAAAACACATAGAAACGTGCCAACTTGGCTCAATTTTGTACTTAGAAAAAAAACGAGTGGGGGTCTATTCTAAGAATTTACCAATTTATGAAAGTCTAGTAGCATTATTTAATATTTTATTGTATTGTATTTAAACATTTCTGAAGTACTATATAAGCAAGACTGTTTTTATGAAAGTACTCATGGGTCCCAAAGTGATATTTTTAATTATGAATTGTTAATACTGACACATACTTAAAAGACTAAATCATAAACATGGTTGTATTTTAGGTTCTTAAACAGGTTCTTTAAAAGTTCTTATCTTCTCTCACTTGTAAAAAGTAGAAACCATGTACCTTTTGGTATATTTTTCATTTTGTGTCTTGTAAATTTCATATTCATAAATGCATTGGATAAACATATGGACTGAGTTGAAATTCTTTTTCACTTTAGAACTGAATGGATTCGTTGATAAATTTGAGGAAGATGGAGAAGGAAACTTTAAAATTCAAAATTATTTTCAAACAGAAAAAGTGCTTTTGAATGAGGTAAGCATTTTATTATGGAGTGAAATCTCGTTTAACAGATTTGAAGGGACCAGAAATTAAAGTCTTTATTCTGAGACATTCACTAAATTAAACATATTTATTATAATTAAACATATTTAAATAATTTTGTTAGATAAATTAATTTGAGCAATCTAATTAAATGGCATTTATTATGAAGAAATTTCATTGTACTTATGTACGGATGGTAGCTGGATAAGCATGCTGAACATTTCATTGATTTGGCTATATTTATGGTTCAATGCCATCTGAATTTTTTCAGTAAAATTTTTTTATGTTCGTGAAAATTACACTCATGCTCTCTCCCAGTGCAGCAATCAGCATAAATGGATCAGTTTTTCTCTTGTTAGAGTTAATCCACACTGGATATTCATTAACTGTACTGGCAACAATGAGCTTTAAAGAAAGTGAAACTGATTCACAGATGATGCTTGAATCATAGCATGATTCCAGGTTATGGAATCCCTCCCACCTTATTGGCAGGATTTAGAAATAAATATGCACATGTTAAAATAATTAAGAGTGAATTTTACTTTAAGAAGTTTATTTTACTTTCTTTTCAGGACAAAGAATTGGTATTAGTTGACATATCTGTAACATTTTCAAATCCTGCTGAATGTGAAAATTTGCAAGAAAAAATAACGTATTTATTGTTTTTATTTTTATTTCTTTTGATTGATGCACACACATCATGTTTTTTACATCTAAAATTTTTTCTTTGCCCCCCCCAGTATTAGTCCATTTTCTTGCTTACATTTACTTGAATTGCCTCATTTGTTCTTTCATATTATTTTTTTTTTTATGATTTTTGAATATTTCTTATATTAATGCTTTATTGATAATGCATGCTTATTTTATAGTTAACTAATCGACTACACTTTTTTCCTTTTTATAGATAAATCACCTGCTAATATGTTCTATGTTTATATTTTGTATATATCTATATTTAACTAGGTTCAAACTTTATCTTAACATCAATGCTAGAATTGGGTTGTTAGTCGTTATGATTGTTAATGCATAGTTTTTGTTTTTGCATATCCACATAATTTATATATATATATATATATATATATATATATATATATATATATATATATATATATATATATATATATATATATATATATATATATATATTAGCAGTGATTTCCCAGCATTGCTCGGGATTTACGCTGCAAAACTCTGATAAAAATTACACCGGAACATATAGGACCGTGAATCTTATACGTTGTTTTCTCACTGTGAAAAAAGTAAATTCATTGCATTATGTAAGAAAAAAAAATTATTGCATTATATGAGTCATAGCTGCTTCCGGCGTGCCATAGGCACGCCCTTTGCAGCTAGGCCCTCCGGGCAGGCAGCATCTCGGAATGTGATTATTAGGTGTCCACAATTGATGTATAGTTAATATGTTCAGTTTGAAAGGAAAACTAAAATTACTCTTAAACGCTAGGCAACAATGCAAATGTTAACAAATTAAATGACATTATTCTAATTTGTTAGGTTTTACCGCAATGCTTACTTATAAATCACATTTTTTGATTTTCTTCCTGGAGCTAAAACATACAAATTTTGTGAAGTTCCTATTCTTGAGCATGCCACATACAATTGGCCATGAGAGAAGCAAGGATTTTCTAAATTCACGCCTGCAAACTTAAGGATTTGTCCTTGAGCTTTGTTGATGGTCATGGCAAATGCTGGGAACTAACTGGGAACTGAAATTGTTTGAAGCTGAATGGTAGGTCAGTTTGTATCAACAGTATGCAAGGTATGAATACGGCTTCTCCTTTTGCCTTTCCCTTTAATACCGTGGATTCGATGATATTTGGTAAAATATTTTTGACACAGAGCCGTGTTCTATTGCATAGTTTTGGTGGGTCCAGATTCCGCAGAAGCATTATTGGTGATCCTTTCTTTAACTTCAAGCTATGAGAAGGCATTCCAGGTGGCTCAAAGTAGTTCAGAAATTCCAAAGGGTAATTAACGGCATCGTTGGTGTCCACTGCAGAGTCAAATGACTTGTTATGATATAAGAAAAATCTTCTTCATAAAATGCTAATAATTAAATAACCATTTTGATTTCTTAATACTTTTCGTTGTTGAGTAAGCCTGCGAAAATTAAACCATGGTGATAGAGTTTCCATTTAAATTCATATTTCAAACCTACGATTTTCAAAAGTGACTAATGCATTCAATAAACTCCCACAAAACTCAGAGATTTAATTGACTTGCACTTTTTAAACCAATTATTTCCAACCTTTTTCGTTGGGAATTATGGAGTTAGAGTGTAGACCTTCTAGGAAAAAGTTTTGTTTTTCATTAATATCTCGACAACTCTTGGTCTTAAAAACTCAAAACTTGGACTAAATTTATGGGGGGCTATTTCAAAGCTACCCACAAAATTTCATTAAATTCAGTGCAGCTGTTCTCTCTTGATGATGAGAATAATGAAAGTTTCATTTTTCATTAATATCGTGACAATCCCTGGTGTTAGAAACTCAAAATATGGACTAAATTTTAAGTGGGGCTATTTCAAGACTGCTCACTAAATTTTATCAAATTTGGCAGGGATGCATCGACCCTGTAGATATACTGGGTGCCCCAAAACATTGACCTCGGCTTTTATTCCTTAAATATTGATCTTAGACATATATAATAAATTACAAAGTTGCATTAAAAAAGGTACAGAATTTTATGAAATCGAATAAAATTTTCAAGGGAATTAAATTTTAAGAAATACAAAATTTAAATTTTTATACGGTCCCCGTACAAAAACATTTTCAATGAGTAAAATGTGCCCCATACACTATTAAGGTGATATGCAAAATTTCAGCATTTTATCATAAAAAGTCCCAGAGATATGAAAAGACAAAAATGCTGACTTAAACCACTTTTCGATGCGTCAACATGGGTTCTCAGAGGGGAAAAATCATATCGGCAGATCGTGTTTCAGGGGTCATACACAAATTACGAAAGAAAACAATGATTACATAAATAAATAATAATTTTACTATTTAATGGTACAAAAGTATCTACTCTGTGTAGAAATAATAACTTTACACAAAGATTACAAAGCTTGTTCAAAATGATTTCCATCCATGCCAAAGATCTATTAAAGATAAGAGACAAATATTATTTGTCTATGATGCATTTCTGTGTTGCATCATTTGCACTCTTGCTGTAAACATATACATTTTAATGTGTGATTAATCCCTCACCAACTTTGTTTAAACATATCTCTGGGACTTTTTATGATAAAATGCTGAAATTTTGTACATCACCTTATAAGTGTATGGGGCACATTTTACTCATTGGAAATGTTTTTGTACGGGGGCCATATAAAAATTTAAATTTTGTATTTCTTCAAATTTAATCCCCTGAAAATTTTTATCGATTTCATAAAATTCTGTACCTTTTTTTTTACCAACTTTGTAATTTATTATATATGTCTAAGATCAATATTTAAGGAATAAAAGCCGAGGTCAATGTTTTTGGGACACCCTGTATATATGTCAAGCAACCAGAATTTTTTTTTCTTTTTCAGTTTTTAATTTTGCCTCTTCCACTTTATACAATATAAATAAAGTTTGAAGATAACCAGTGAAAATCACATGAAGTTGGCTATTGTAAATAAGTAAGAAGTATATTATGATAATGATTTTGATTTTATAAATTTTAAAGAAGAATATCGTGTAGTTTGAAATAAATATAATGTTGTGTAAACTAAGATATGAGAAATGATGAAAACACATATAAGAGGATCAATGACCCTGGCAGAGCTCTATTAACATAAACAAAAAGTAACTGATTCTGTGTTGTAAAATTTATGTCTCTAGACTGCCCTGCACAGTAGTGCACCAATCTGCCCCAAATGTGGTGGCTATTTGAGAGAAATGGGTACAAGGAAACAGATGTTGCTTTGATTTGAAACATTGTGTGAGGAAATGAAATAAATCTCAGTTTTTATGTATTCTTTCATATTCTTTATATAAGAATACATAAAAACTGAGTATATTATGTATATTCTTTATTTTATCTCTGTTTGTAACAGAAGGATGTTGTATATGAGTGAATTGGGAACTTGGTTTGTTGTATAAGATGAAAGATGAAACAGTTTTGGATTAATTTCTAGAGGGTTTTTTTTCCCACCAATAATTTTAAGGCAATTTACTGATCAGTTATAGAGTAGTGATTAGGCCTGGTTGCCGATTATTCAGCAAACCAAATACCTGGTTGATTAGGCATTATAGGTGAACCATATTTTGAAAAACTAAAAGTTTTACTTGAGCAGTACCATACAGCTAGTTAACAGCTAAAGTTTTGTGTCCCATATTGTTCTCATGCTGTTAGTTGCAGTTTTCCAAAATGTGTTCTGCAGGAAATTTTTTTCATTTTGTTATTTAAAAAATCATTTCTGTGACACAAGTTATGGTATAATTTCATAATGTAGTTCAATTCACAACTTATCTCTTAATTTATCCATTGTCCATTTAATTTTATTTAAAAAGATAAGAAAATTATTTAATATGTATGAGAAGAAAACATTTTTTAGTTCTTAAATAAAAAAGTTTAAAGTAAGCAATTGTATATGTCTAATCGCAGTAGTTAATTTTTTTTTATTTTCTGGTTGTTACTTTGATAGTAAAAGTTTGATAAAAATGAAGGAATTGTTAATATAAATCAAATTTTAATTGCCTCAAAATGCATTTATATATATTTTTTTATACTGTGAAATTTCAATAATTTCCAAGTTTATACTGTGAAATTATTGAAATTATTCACTGACTTTAAAAACTAAATGGATTTTAACATCTGTCAAGTACATAAGCAATGTGTTTTTACTCCAAATATTTGTCTTCATCCATTACTAGGTAGGGTAGTAATATTTTTTTTTCATACTCTTTAAAATTCCTTTGAATGTGAACAAACAGCACTAAAAATAGCAAGTTTCATTGTAAAATACATTGCTACCTACAAAGAGGAAGGTGCATAGTCTGCATTTTAACATTAGAAAATTCAAAATTATATAAGTGTTTAATATTCTGTTACTCTAAAACTCTGTCTTATTGACTAAGTATGACTATGATTAATATTCTGATGTTATGATTAATATCCTCTAATTATCTTTGTACTTGCTTTATGTTATTGCATGAATTATTTGTTTGATTTCGAAAACGGCTTTCTGATTCAGTTTCAAACAGTTCTCTTTTAGAAATTCTAACCATCGATATAACACAGTTCCTTCCTGATAAATGTGACACTTTGTGTAAAATATTCTGTATGCAGATAGAATTGGGTGATTTATCTCTTAAAAGGGTTAGTGCTGAACTATTTTTAATTTTGTTCGATATATTTATTTTGTGAAAAGAATTTATTTTGATTTTTCATTTTCAAATATTCATGTGGAAACAAAGCACTGTATGTGTGTGTGAATGAGAGGTTTACTTAACGTTGATGTTTAAATACACTCTAAGACAAAAAAATTGATGCACCCCATAAAATAATCTGATAGTAATGAAGCTGTACATGCAAACACCTTTCGATTGAATCTGCAAATGATAAAAAAATCGCAGTCAATAAATAAATAGTCGGAACTGCAGCACATTGAAACTGAGCACCATGGTGGTATATATAAGGAGCGAACCTCGCTTTCAGGAACAAAACATATAGTGAATTTCGATTGTGTTTACGTACCTTGATTGTAGCAATGCCTCGCCGGCGAATTCGCTGCCACTACAAGCATATGAAGGAGTTTGAAAGAGGGCTTGCAGTTAGACTGCATGAGGCTGGATGGGCACACCAATGAATTATGCTGCATTTAGGTAGGAGCAATGCAGCAATTAGACGATGTTGGCAGGAATGGGTCCAGAATGGCAGATTTCAGCAGCAAGAGGGCAGCGGACGGCCTAGAGCGATAATTGAACAGGTAGATAGAGCGATTGTCAGAGCAGCTGTGATAGCACGAGATTCGTTGTTGTCAACCATCCAATGTGTGACAAACACGGAAGTGACCACCTGGACCAATAATACAAGACTACAGGAGCAGAATCTACTCACGGCGCCCATTACACTGCCTACCACTGACCAGTATGCACCGTCAACAGCGATTGCAATGGTGCCGGGCCCGATCAACGTGGAATTGTTTGGATTGGGAACGAATTGTCTTCAGTGATGAGTCCCATTTTAAACTGAGTCCTGACAACCAGTGCAGACGTGTCTTGAGACAGCCCGGACACCGTCAGGATCCTGCTCTTATTGCACATACCACATGACCCGACAACAGGGAGTTATGGTCTGGGGTGCCATTTCGTTTGATAGCTGGACCCCTTTGATAGTCCTCCGTGGCACCATCACCTCGCAGCGGTACGTTGCCAACATTTTATGACCTGTTGTATTGCCATTCCTTTTGCGACACTCAGGGCTAACTTTTCAGCAAGATTATGCCAGGCCACACATGGCACTCCTCTCTATTGATTATTTGCATGCTTATGACACACTTCCTTGGCCAGCCAGATCCCCAGATCTCTCGCCTATTGAGCACATTTTGGCTGAGATGGGGCGTCGCCTGCAACCATCCCAGAATGTAGATGAATTAGCTCATTAATTGGAGGCTATTTGAAATGACATCCCTCAGAACATCATCCAGCAACTTTATGCATCAATGCCACTTCGGGTAACAGCTTGTATCAAAGCCAGAGGTGGACCAATGCCATATTGACATGCTCACTTTGTGTAGATCTTTCAGTGCAATAAATCATCCAATTATTCTGAAATTCTAATCATTTATTTTTCTGTACATCCACATTACACGTACCAAATTTTGTTTCATTTGGATAATTCTTTCTTGGTGCGTCGATTTTTTTGTCTTAGAGTATAATTTCATAATTTGGAAATATAGTGCAATGATTTGAAAAATAATGTCTTTTATAGTTGTTTTCTATGCATTTAGATGAATCCTTTTAAACTAATAAAACTTTGTTGTGTGTTCTATGCTATTTTTATAAATTATTTTTATCACTGGAGAGAAAATTAATTTGTAATCCATTAATATTTAACAGTTTCAATGATTTTTGTAATATTTGTTTTTAAATTGCTTAAAAAGCTGTAACTAGTTCTGTACTTATTATTTTTGAAAGTTCATTTAATAGTATAGCTTTTACACAGTAAACTCTTGATATGTAAAAGTTTAAGGGACTGGGAAGAAGTTGAGCATAAACCAAAATTTGAGATATCAAAGATATCATAAAACATTCATAATGAAGTTTTTTTTATAAATGTAACAAATACATTATAATATTAAATAGTGCAAATATATACATAAATGAATTATAAATATTCATGGTTGTTAATAATTCATGGTTGTTATAATTTATATACATAAATGAATTATAAATATTCATGGTTGTTAATAATTTATGGTTGTTATAATAATTTAATTTTTTTTTATTTCTTTTTTATTATTCACAGTTCTCAATGCCACAAAATTATTGAAACTTCAACAGCCTCTAATGTCATATAAGCTGGAGCAATTCTTCTCATATTTCCTTGTTATATAAAATAGGCTTTTCATAATCTAAATTGCCATAGCCAAAGAAGAACCTTTTAGTCTACATTATTGTAAATTATGTTAGGAATTCAATTCCCAAAACTTTGAGAAAACCAGAGTAGATTGTAGATGGAGAGTACTTTTTAGAGTTCAATGGCAAAACTTTGAGACTTTTCTTCAATATAACTGGAAATTTGATTTTTCCGAAATCTTTTAAGAATTTACTGTATTTTAATGAACACTATTAAGAGTCTATTACATTTTAATGAGTTACCCCTTGATATTTTTTGATTACTATGTCATTAATCTATTCACATTAATATTTTTGGCATTAATTAATGGATATTTTTTATGGCAGGCATCTTTAAAATCTTTGAGTACACTGATCTGTGTCCAAAGTCTGATGTTTTCCATGTCCCAAATCAATTACATTTTCAGTTGTATTCAAGCTGTGATAACTTTCTGTTGCTCTTATGAGGAATCTGATTTAAGGTAAGGAAAAGGTTTGATTTGAAAAATGGTTACTTTTCTTGTATTTCAGCTTTATTTATATGTATTTGTTCTTATTTTTTCTTGCACTAATAAATATTATGCTCATAACATTTAGATTGCTAGAAATTGGTGTTATGATTTTTTTCCAAATGACAGAAATTGTAGTTCTAGTATTATTCATTGAGAGACTGAATTTCTAAAACATACACAGGTAACCCATGACCAATGTGCCGAGTACTACCATATTTTGTGGCCTGTGAATCTTAAATATTTAAAAAAATATATTTATTTATTTTCATTTGTCATAGTTTTATTGATATAAATCCAATGTTTATATTTCTTATATTTGTATTTACTATTAATTCTACCATAAATTCAATACCCCAATTTAGTTAAGTGGCCAGATCTACAAGTGTTATTCATTTAACCAAGAATTGTTGCATTTACCAGTCATGGTTCAATTTAGGTCTAATAATGTATATTTATGTATGTTTCAGAAGAAATAAAATTGTTATGTCTTTTCAAATGTATACATCTTGTGGTTTAAGCTACATTTAAAAGATAAGCATCCACTAATGTAGTGAAATAGAATTAAACAAATTACATGAAATTTAGCAAGCTTATTTTAATCAGTAACAAAAAAAATGTGTTAACTTTCAATAAGATATGGATATAAAAAAGCTCTACTTTGTGTTATAGTTTTTGCACAATATCGAAATTTGTTAATTCGTATTGAAGGTTATTTGTTGGACCCATCATTTTTTTTATAATAAAACTTCCAGTAAATTTAGTACATTTATTAACCTAAGGTGTTTTTGGTCCAGGCTTTGGGAAATCTGTAAAATCTAGCCCGTTTATGAGGATGGCTATTAAAAATTTTTACCCGTCCTCAAAAATTTTTAGCCTGTCCTCCTAAGATTTTTTTTTTCACATTATATTCATTAATATATGTGCTTAAATGCATTGCACAATAATAATAAATTAGAACCAATTATCTCACGAGGAGGTGCGATAACTGCATATTCATACACCACCCCCACAGTGCTTAATTGTTTAAAGTTCAAACTCTCCGATGTGAGTCTCTGATAAAGGAATGGACCCAGCAAAATTCTGATCTATGGGTGGGTGCAGAGAGGTAAGAGATGAAAGGTACTCCTTTTTCCAATGTTTGGTAACTTCAAGGAGTGGTAAATAAATGATCATATAAATCCTCTTGTCTCTAAGCAGTTTAAACCTCATTGACACTCTTAATTTCTAGAGAATGTGACTGAATCAAGATTTAAATCTGTTTGAACTGAATAGATGCTTCATAGCTTAACTTCAGTTGTCAGACAACTGGAACAAATGTCACAAATTAATTGTAAATGTATTAGTTTTAAAATTGAAACCAAATTGGGGAAGAAAAGAAAATACTTCAGACTGAAACTAGAAGAATCCATTTCAAAAATTCAAACTTGTTATTTACTCTGATCTATTACAGCAAATGGGAATTTTATAGCTTGGGTTTTAAAGAGTTAAAAGGGGATAGGGTAGTGCTGTGCATGAGTTTGGGCTTAGGCCTGGGCTGGGCTTGAGTTTTCTAACACTGTTTCGGGCCAGGTTACATCTTTTTTTTTAAAATGTCCTTTACGACCGGGCTGAACATATTTATTTTGAAAAAACTTTCAATGGATTTAAATTAAATACATGAACTTATTGGGTTTATTTCAGCTAAGTAAAGATAAATGTTTAAGAAAACAAACTCAATTCTTCGTACCAAAATTTTACAAATTTATGTTTTTAACACATTTGAATACAAATCATTTCAGGCCGGCGCAGACACAGTTGTCTTCAGGCCGAGTAGTTGATTCTACATTTATAAATTTCTTTGGGCTTGGGCCTAGTTTAAATATTGGTATTGTCGATCGAGTGAAAATTTGAAATTTCAGTACATATAGACCTCTAAAAGGATAACAGAACATGTCACTTCGATCTTGAACATGCTATTGCATTTTTGTTCGGTCATCGGGTTCACTGGGTGGAGAATGAGGGGAGAGAAAATAATTAGCACCTGTGGTTACAATACAGACCTGACGGCTCTCTTAGAAAGAAGGCGTTGATAAGGCATGCCAACTAAGTTTATGGGGGAAGAGTGATTTGCAGGTGACGACATTTCAATTTTTATTCATGGCAAGGGAAAGGGCTGTTTTCACTATAATTTTATGATGGCAACAACTTGTTATTTATTTTTTTATGGAATCTCTAATCTCAAGGCCATCTGAGTGGCCTGTAACTTCTGAAAATTGGCCGTCCTCATCAAATTTTAACCCGGCTAGGACTGGATGCCAGGTGATTTCCGGAAGCCTGTTTTGGTCTATAAATTTTGTATGCACTTTGTTCATATTAGCCAGCCAAATTTTCCAGTATATATGCCAAAGCACACTTGCACATTTAATGTAACATAAACTAAATGTTTTCATACATATTTATTGCTTAATTTAAGGTTTATTACTTCAAATGGATCACTATTGTTATTAGTATAGTTAGTGGTCTTTACAAATGTAGAAAAATAATAAAATATATTGCTCTGTTTTATTCAAATATTCATTGTATCCAAAAGTTCTTTGTGCTGAAAACTTGTTATAGGGATAATACAGTGTGATATTATCACTTAAATACATGTAATATTTATAGACAAATAAATCAAAATGTAAGAGATAGGACTTCCTTTAAATCAAGCAAAATGGAATTCGTAATCTGGCGAGATACCTGAATGTAAAATTTCTCAATGCCAAAATTTTAGGATTGTAAACTCATCCGGAATTGCAATTGCCTAGATCAGGACAATGATTGGTTAAAAATTATGTCATTCACTGACTCAAAAAAGTTATCCATATCTATTTTAAAGCTGTTAAATGCCATTGGGTTATATTGTATGTGAACTGAGCATTTATTAGCATGTGCTAAATGTTTTGAAATCAAGCAAGTTTGTTCTTACTGTAAATATATGTGGTAACTGATAAAAATTGCCAACTTACTCAACAGACAGATAATGCTTTTTAAAATGTTAAATCCTACTGAAGCAATAAAATTGTGAGATGGAATATAGAAAATAAGGCTATAAACTAAAATGTTCAAAGTACAAACATTATTAATTGATTTTTTTATTTTTCTCTTTTATGATTGATTTATCAAGAATATAAATAAAATAGTTCACTACCCATGGTCAAATAGTCAACAGTCTTTATAGGTGAATGATAACTATTCTTCTTTGGAAGTCCTTCAAGTAGGTATCTCCATTACCTTTGGCCATTGCTTATTAATATTCTCTCTATCCAAGAGAGTAATTACTGTTTTTCAGGGTTGCCAAACTACTTGAAAACAAGAAAAATCTGGAATTGTTAGGGAATTTCAAAAATGGGCTAAAAATTCAGATAATTGTTAGGGAAATCTTTAAAATAGTTTCAAATTTGAAAAATTAAGGGAATTTAAAATATTTAGATATATCAGTACATTTTATTAAGTTCTTAGGATATTTTGTTGGGTATATAGTACATTTTGTTTTTCTTCAGACAATCCAAAAATTGCAGTTTTTAATTTGGGAAGTTTAAAAAAATATATATATCTAGGAAAAGTAAGAGAACTTTATTATGCTGTTTCAGTGTCAGCATTACCCTGATTTTAGACAAGTATTTAAACAATGATTTATAACAAATTAAAAATAATATTCCATTTATTTTGAAATTTCACTTAAATTTTTTTTTTCACAAAATCAATTTCATGAAACATTCCTTATTTTCATAAAATAAATAGTATTCTGTCAAACTATTTATTTTATATGCAATTTATATAAACTGGTATCCAAAATTATCTTTACATGCACAAAACCACTGGTTTCTCAACAACTATTCAATATAATTGAATGCATTTTTTTTTTTGGGGGGGGGGGGGAGTGATACATAGCATCATAACAGATAAATACAAACTGAAAAATCGAATATGAGTGCATAAAGTACAAACTAATGCTTGACAGTTCTTCTGAGACAATTAAAATTGAAATAATGTGTTACAGGAATATTTAAAAAAATATTGAATAACTTGGAAACAAATGTAGACATTTGATATTAATAGGGAATGTGATCTCCCCTAACTCATATACATATATTACAAAGTGATTTCATGCTCTTCATAAGGTAGTTAATAAGAGTTTAGGGCAGTAGATTCCACTTTTCCAGCAATGTGGTCTTAAGCCATTGCAATCTTCAGGAGAAAGATTTCACCATGTAACAGCTCTTCCAAGGGCTTTCAATTTGTTCTCAATCAGGTTCAAATCAAGAGATTTGTCTGGCCAGTTTCCTTGTGCAATGCCTTCGCAGTAAAGAAATTCATCAACCAAGTTTGCTTGATGTAGACGTGAATTATAATCCATAAACAAATCAGACCCACATGCACCTGTAAAAAGTCTGATGCAGGGCTCTGACTTTATCTCAATATCTGTGACCAGACACAGATTCTCTGTCATCTGCAGGGAAGTATGTCCATTGATCATTATGCTTTCCCAAACCATCAGATTTGAACTGCCATAACGTTGATATTCCTTAGTGTTGGTGAGAAGATTTCAAGTTCATGGCTTCCTTCCGATGAAAATGCTTTTAGAATCAGAGGTTAAACTGAACTTCAACTCATCACTGAAAAGAACATAGCCCGATTCCAACTCTGATGTTCTCTGCACAAATTCAGGTGGGCCCTCTTATGTTGTGAGGTCAGTGAAACACATACCATTTGCTTTCTGGCATAAAGGCCGTTCTCTTTAAGCCTTTTGTATGCAGTTTTTCACAAGTTCCAGTGGCAGTTGCAAGCTCTAAATTTAGCTGCCTAGCAATCGACTCCCTTTTGGGACTGGCAGTTATGGATAGATACCAATCTTTAGAAGAGGTTGTTATTCTTCTATGGCTTTGTCCAGGCTTCCTAGCAACAGTTCCAGAGTCTTGAAACTGTTTCCAGAAAGCCGAGACTGTCTGTCATGAAACATTCTGCCATCTTGCCACTTCCTCCATCAATGTCTGCCAGGCCTCTGAATGACCGACAGCTCGCCACCTCAAAAATTCTTCCAAATGATACTTTGAAGCTATAAAAAACTGTTTTGAGTTATTAAATACTGAAATCAAATCCTGAATTTCAGGTCGCAGGGAAACAAATTTTGTGCACAGTGCTTGTGCCGTCTTTGGATGACATAATGCTGTTATTTGCATATCAGAAAGAGTTTGATCAAATTAATTGGATAATTATAATTAGGGTTGCTTTTTGTTCATTTCCCTGATAAATAAATCAAATTAGTTGGATATTTCATGATATATCAATCATTATTTCTATGTAGGTTACAACTATTTTGGACACCAGTGTATGTTTGTATATCTGTATTGCAGAGATACACAACTTCTTGCTCTGTAGAGTGCTCTTGCAGTTGTGTGGTCATATCAATTTCTATATTATTTCTTATGTATGAAAATAAGTCTTTGTTATATGTTAGTACTCTTGAATTGCAAGATGTTGCAGATCAGAGTTTAAGTTATTTTAAAATTATAACTAGTTACAAGGTACAGTAAAGAAACTTGTAATAATTGCTGATAACAGTTACCTTGTACGTATTTTAAAATTTAGTTACTAAAATTAGTGGAACTAATAACATTACTATCCTTTTTAATTTTACATAAATCTCATGCGATTATAAAATGTTTTCTTTTTCCCACTTTAGCATAGATTTCATAGCAATAACTCATAAAAAAGCACATGTAGTAAACTGAAGTGTCTAATTAAAAAAAAAGAAAAATTAAACATTATCTTGGCACTTCACTGTTTATTTGTTGCATCAACTTGTGCTTGTAAATGCCAACATTTGGTTATGTTTATGTATTTTACTCTTTAAAGATGAGAAAATCATCATTTTCTCAATATTATCCAGAGATTTTTACTTTATGGCAAGATGAGGACTGCTTAAACAATGTAATCTCACTTTTTGAATTACTGTGAAAACAATCATTCAGAATTTTATCAGTGCTTCTTCAAAAGCAAATTCCCATGGTCCTTAAACGTCATTAAAAGTGCCTAATTTTTCATACATATTTTCAAGGCCTTAAAAGTGCTTGAAAATGCTTGAAAATCCTTAAAAGTGCTGCATTTTTGTCGGCATTATAAATATAGAATTCTGACCTTCAATTAAAATTTTTGGGAAATATTTATATCCTGGAAAATTATGTTCTACTTTAGAATGTTTACAAGAAACATTTCAATCATGCCAATTGTTTGAATGTCTGACAGCATAGAAAGAGCCAATATTTTAAATCTTAAAAGTATTATTTCTAAGACTTTCAATAGTTAGTGCCTTACAAGTAATATGGAACAGGTGTTGGCTTAAAATAATTTTCAAAAGAAGGTCATTGAAAAATAAAATTTAGGTATTTAAAAAATTATTAATTTTCATTCTGTGAAGTAGGTGGGATCATATTTAAAATATGTTTATTGTGTGCAATTGTGAAACTTCATCACTTCCTAAGGAAAAAATATTTAAGGAAAAGTAACAGTAATGTAAACAATTTGGTTATAAAAGTAATCATTATTGATAACAGAATTACTTTTACTAGGTAAGAAGGGAGTGCCTAGAGGCACGTTAAATTTTAAAAATCAGGTTTGAGATTAAAATCTTGTTATTTTATGTACTGGATGATCTTTCTGTGCATTTGCTACTGTGTTTTGAAAGTGTTATTGCATTATAATCTATCAAACTTTTTTAATATTTATAATAGTCAGAAAACTTTTATGTAAATTTTGTAGATGGTAATGGTGAGATTAAAATTTTTAAATAAAGCTGTATATCAAAGAAACAGGTATGTTTATCATAAATTTAGATGTAAAATGGTCATTGTAGGGTTAAACCTAAAAGCATGATAGTCTTCAGGAAGAATCTGACCAGTTGGGGTACCTTGAGACACATGATAGTGAGACACCTGATGGAATTGTTTCTTGCACTGACTGTTGAATGTAAGGGTTTTAATTTGCTGTAAACATTTGATTTCTGCTTTTGTTACTAACACGCCTATGAGTTTTTCATCTGCTAAGATGTTAAATTTTTTCTCTAGATTTTTAACAGCAAGTTCAGTACATGTGTATTATAAAAAAAAATTTCTGCGTAAATACAAACTTTGTTCCATTAATTATTAAATTAGGTGATATAACCAAAAATTTGTCTCAGAAAAGTTGACAATTAATAATGTTTTATCCATTGAAGGCACTGTTCCAAGGTGCCTTACTAGGTGCTGCACCTTGGGACATTAAAAGGGTTTAGGAAAAAAAAATTGTTAATTATGTATAAGACATTTAAAATGGATTATACTTTTATCTTATGCAGGAGTGTTTAATGTATATGAGGTAAGTGTTAAAAAAAAAAAAATAAATAAATAAAAATTATCAAAATCAAAACCAACTCCCAAATCACCCCAAGGTGCCCCACTCTCCCCTACTACCTAACCCTGTTGCAGATCCCTTTTCTATTTACAGTTTATGCATGTATTTTTGCTCATATTCCTTTAAGTTGCTAATTTAGTATATATATATTTTTTGTATTTCAGTGAAAGTGTTTTATTGGAGCAGTCAGCAGCAGCATGCCTGCTGGCAATCGCTGAAAATGTTAAACCTGAGAATAAGTTTGTGCTGAATCATTATACTGTTGGAAAATTGTCCCAAAACTTATTAAGGGTAAATTTTCAGTTGTTTTTTCCTTGTTAATTGGTAATTTTCACCTTTTCATTTTTAACACATTACAAATTTGGTAAACTGTGCTTTAGAAAATATATTTGATAGATATATATTTGATAAGAAGTTGCTTGCTCATTGTCTGAAATGTGTATATGTATGTAAAAAGCCCTGATTTCGTATTGTGCTTTGAATGCAATTCAATATCTGGACACTACATCTTGTGTGATATTGCACTCTGTCCTGACTTTTTTCTCTTCTAAATAAGAATTCTTTGTTAAGTCTATTGTATTGGACTGTTGGAGATCATATGACCAATTCTGTCAACTTTCTTTTTAAAATATTTTTATAAAACATTAAATTTAACAAAATATGGAAATTTTTTTCCAATACTGATATAAAAACTGAAGAGTTTAAGAATTCTAAAATATATTAACTTTATGTTGTTTGTCTTTCAATAATATGTGAAGTGATGTTCATGAAAATAATAAGAAATTTTGATCTGAAATTTTATTTAATTGATTCTTTGTTTTCCAATACTTTGTTGGAAAACTTTTAAATATCTGAAGTGAGAGTAATTGCACTATAATTGATTGTGTAGAACTGCCTCATTGAAATATAATACATAACAATTGAATTTAGATATGTTAACAATTTTGCCTCAAAATGTCAGACATTTTACAATTAAGTGAATACTTGCATAAGGTGTTCATTGTGATATGAAAAAATAAAATATTAAAGCAATAGCATATGCTGTGTTGTGGTTCTTTGAAATATTTTTATGTAAAGTAATTTAACTGCATAAGTATACATAAATTATTATTGTATGAAGCTTTTTAACTTTTTTGTTATTCTTCTATCTAGGCTGTGACTAAGTCTAGATTCCCAGACACATGTAAAGAGTTTCAATCATCAGTTGTAAAAAGCATCATTGTGTTCATTGAGTTTGGTTATGAAAATAAATGTTTCATACCTGTAAACATTTTGCATGATTTCACTCGCTCACTGCATGAGCTCTTTTTCAAATTGACAAATCCTAAGGTAATATTAAGATTATAGTTCATTCTAATGCTTTTCTTACACTTTCACAGGAGTGCAAAATCTATATCATACATTTGAATGAGATTGACTTATTAAGTGATGAATTATATAGCTCAAAAACTGCTAAAGATAGAAACTTAAAATATTGAACACACTTGGGACTTGACCTATAAGTAATAAGAAAAATCTAAAATCTTTGAATTTTGTTTGAAAAATTTATAAATCTCAGAATTTTTTGCTCCAACATTCTTCATTCTTCTAGCTATAACTCGAGATTGGCTAAACACACAAAATTCGTTTTTATACCATCATGCACAGAAAAAAATATCCTAAATTTCCTTAATTAACTCTTATTTGTGTATACAAATAAGAGTTAATTAAAAAAAATCTTTGTAAAAAACGAATATATTTTTATTTATAGTTATAGCAGATGAATTTTTATTTTTTATAATTCAGTTTTTTATGCAGTTTTAATTGCATTTGTAACCATAGTGACAGAGTTATGTTTCATATGCCAAAATCATCTTCTGGCTATTTATCTGATCAAACTGTTGAAAATAGTTTTTATTAATGATTGATTTTTAGACTAAAATTTCAAAAAACATTGAAAATAAGGCAATGTTGAAATATTGTTTCATATACCGCAATTTCCATGTTAACAGAATTATAAAATGTGCACCATTTTTATACAATAACTTGAAACAATTTTTAAAACTCAGAACTTTTATTATGTATCACTTTTAGTGACCACTTGCCATTTTGTTCACATGAGGTGTGGGTAGAAATGGTTAGTATATTTATATGTTTTAAAATGAAAATTCTTTATTAGTATTAGTATAAACATTTGATTAAAAGGATGTAAAACTTTAAATCAACTGTTTATTGTTCTTCTAATAAAGTATTTTTATTTCAGATTAATTTAGGCAGCAGTTTGAGGTTTTTTTTATGGTTATATGTTGATTTTAGCATTTTAACTAGCTTGGGCTGTTTGAAACTTTGTGCTTGCAGGCACCATATTGCTTAGAAATGAAATCATGTGCCATAATAAATCTTTCATGTTGTTTTCCCTGGGAGAACTTATTATGTGTGACTGCTTTGTGTTGGTAAATTTTTTAGAATCCCTGCTCTACTATATAATACATGATTGATTTTTGTTTAACAGGGTTTACATAAACTTATTTTCATACTTTTATGTTACAAGAAAGCCACAGTTTATGTGCAAAAAAGGGCCTACTGATAACTGTTAGCATCTATATTAATATGGCTTTAAATGTTCAGAATTAGCATCTGTATCATATTAGCTATTGTATTTTAATATTTAATAGCTTTACAGCCCATCAGATGGAGGAAGAAAATAAAAATTTTGATCAGAAAATAAAAATAGCATGCAAGAACTAGTTTAATTTTCCTCTTTCTCAACATTAATAATGTTTTTTGTTAATGTAAAGCCATTAACAATATGTTATTTTAGAATAAATATATTTCCATTAACATTTCAATCATTTTTTTCCATGCATGTTTTTTATGCCGAAGGTCATTTTCTTATTAAAAATAGGATCTTATGTAAAATATGTTATATAAAATATCACGAAATATGTTTTTACAATCAAATGGGATAGTTTTTAAATTTAAATGTTAAAATAATAAATTGATACACCATGCTTAATCCTCTAAGTCCTCTGGACGAGTCGGACGGTCTGGGTCTTTAACGTTCCTTTAACCATGCTTAATCCATAAGCATTTGTTTAAATATTTTAGTGAATGTATGTACAATTGTTTAATTTAACTACATATTTTTCATTTGCAAATCATATTTATTTATTTATTTATTTATTTATTTTTCAAATGGCCAGGCACTTTGACCTTTATCATTCGCCGTTATTGTAGCGGCCAGAGTGTGAACCATTTAGCCGTCTATTGACGTTGCCCCAGGCGCACTAGAGGGGGGCGGATCACATTGCGCCCACAACACAAACATCCATGCCTTACGTGGGGCTCGAACCCACAACCTGGTGGTCGAGTGATTGCTATGGAAATGCTTGCCTTGACCACTCGACAACCACGTCGACCAAATCATATTTATAAAATTCAGTATTGACGATTTTAGCATCATCTGAAGCATTGCATTTACCACATTTTCTGTAATGTTTTTCAGTGGCAATTTTGAATTGTTTGCTTTATAGAAATAATATATGCCTAAAATATGAATTTGATATTATTAAATGTAGAAAATGATATTTTATAAACAACTGAGTCATAACTAGTATATTTTTTATTATTTTCTGTCAAATTAATAAAATATTATTTTGTACGGAATGGCAAATGTGAAAGAGTTTTTCTGTGTCAAAGGTTGCATTTTGAAAAAAACTGGTATAGGTTATTTCACATTTTAATTCTTTTTAAAATGAAAAAATAGTCGTATTTAAAAGGTATATATACCATTCTGCTCCAGAGATGATTTCTAATTGGAACATCCAAATGGGTTTGATTATTTTGGCCTAGGTATATGATTACCTGCTGCAAATTGGGACAAACGAATATCTATTGTTTTTTATATGAGATGATAAATGTTTGACCATATATTTTAATTATGGTTATGGTAGGCAATATAAAGAG
Organism: Amaurobius ferox; assembly: GCA_951213105.1. Lineage (NCBI taxonomy): Eukaryota > Metazoa > Arthropoda > Arachnida > Araneae > Amaurobiidae > Amaurobius > Amaurobius ferox. Next base: position 42,604,134 of record OX578140.1, on the reverse strand, counting down.
AATGTGCCTTATTATATCTCCTCTTTTAACAGGGTTTGTACGCCTCCTGGAAATCCTTGAAAACTCCTGGATTTAAGATTTTTCTTATAAGGGCCCTTGAAAACTCCTTATTTTATTCATTTTAGCGCTAAACTCCTTGAAAATCGGAAAATACTCCTGGAAAATCGACATCGCGATCTTTTATCTCATACTATGATCGATAGGTGGCGCCACCAAACTAATGATATGCACAAATACTGATATTGGAAGTACATAGATGCTAATCGTTACGGATTTTTAATAATTATTATGGATTTCGGTACAAAATTGCGGACTACGGAAAATATCTATTTTTTTTTCTTTCCATTCATCCTGTAATTATTGCACATTAAATTGGCAAAACTTGCATATTTCTCTATGTTGGTTTATTATTCATGTAAATATTTCAATTATTTTGACACATTTAGTATGAATGCGCAATTCGGGAAATTCTCCCGTAGTCCTGGGCGTCCACAAGTATCCTTTTCCATCCATCCCCATCCTCTAAATATTAGTCATTAAATGAACTGAGTTAGCTTATTTTCACATTTTGGTTAATTATAAAGACTAATTTTTTAATTATTTTCTTATAAATAGAGGGATTGCATAATTCAGATAGTATCGCGTACATTGCCGAGCATTGACTAGTATCTTTTTCCATCCATCTCCATCCTGTAATTATTACACATTAAATTAACAAAACTTGTTTATCTTTATGTTTTGGTTTATTATTCATGTTAATTTTATAATTATTTTGACATATTCAATACGATTACGCAATTCAGGGAGTCCTGTGAGTCCTCAAGTATCTTTTTCTATCCATCTCCATCCTCTATATATGAATCATTAGATTGACGAAACTAGCTTATTTTCACATTTTGGTTATTTATTAAGGTTAATTTTTTAATTATTTTTATATAAATAGTGCGATTGCATAATTCAATTTACCCAGAGAAATTTAACACTTTATCTAGAAGAATTTAATATTATCTGGTGATGAAAGCAATATTATTTGTTCCCCATAATAATGTTGTGTCAAAATGTATATTCTGTATTGTTAGAAAATATAGTGCTGATTTTAGGTTAAATTTAAGTGCAGACACATTACATTTTTTTATTATTTAAAAAAGTAAGGACCATGTCAAATGTTCTTTATTTTTTATGTTAGGAAGAAATTATTGAAGTCTGAGCTAGAGCAGGCTAAAAATAAATAAATAAATAAACAACTACATTTAGTTTAAGCTAAGCATTAAACTGCAATTAAGGATTTTGAAATTTCTTTTTTGTTTAGTAATGAAGACTAATATATATTCATATTTAGTTTGTTTAGTTTATTTGAACATTTCATATAAAAATATATATAAAAAATTTGAAATGTTTGATCAAATATTTTTCTGATTATCTTTGCAAACAAATTTTTTATCGTAAATTTAACCACTCTAGTCATTATTGAAAATTTCCTGCCTAAATTAGAAACTATAAGCAGCCATTATTCATATAAATATTGCGAAAATACAAAGCAACAATATAAAGCAAATGTGAGCAGCGACATTGCTGAAGGAGGAGGATTTGGGGGTCATATCCCCCTCCCCAAGAACCCACTGAGTTTCAAAGAAATTATATATGCAAAAATGGAAAACAAAATATTTGGTTACCAATCATGCCGGCCAAGTTGATGTTGGATTCATTTAAAAAATTATAAAAGACTTGGTTAAGAAGAAATTTGCTAATGAACCCTGTTTCATTACGGATATTTAATAAATTATGGAGTGTAAATTGGCAAACTTTTCCTTTATTGGTGCATTATAATGTAATTCAAGACAAATTTTGGTATGGCCGGAATGGTGTAGTTGGTATAAACCCAAGTGACGTGGCTGAAAGAGAAACATCTATAGAATCTTGGTTTTGCTTCTACATTTAATGTTTAGAAAAACTCCTGGAAAAATGCTCGAACCCTCCTGGAAAACTCCTGGAAATGGGTTCTTGCAAAAGAGTATGAACCCTGTTTTAATGTTTTCTTATCACAATCCTCAAATTGACTATTGACGGTAAATCTTCATGCCAAGATCTCTCTTTAAAGCCTGCACCCACCTCGCCAATATATATGTTTCTCTAGATTTTACTCATACAGTATATAACCCTTCATCGATTAATGTATATATTTATATTAACTGTTAATATATATCAGTGTTATCATCATTCACTTTTTTTAATGTCTTGCCTTTTAATTTTTTTCAAATTTAAATAATCAGTTGGAGGATTTTTCATTGCATCAAAGGATTTCAAATTTTTGGAGCATCCAATCTTCATAATTAAGGTAAATACAATTTCAGTAGATAAGTGTTTGCACTGAGGTATAGTTGAATATCTCTTTGAACAAAATAGCATTAGAGGATCCAAAATTCCATTGCCATCTGTGAAAAAAAATTTCTACTATAGAATGATTTTTTTCTATGAATTTTTCAATATGACTAATCAATTGGTGTATGAAAAACATTATGATTAATCAGCTTATATCTTGAAGAGGGGGATGGGACAGAGTAGAACTAGTAAATTATAGCCAGCCAAATAAATCCCTTTGAACTAAAAAATGTAAGTTAAAAAGATAATTGGAATACAAAATATTCAAGAATTTCTTTTTGTTTTGACGGTATGTATATAGTTCATTTAAAGCATATATTTAATAGATTAGCTTTGCATATATTTAGTGATATTTCTTGTATTTATGATAAATATATTTATTTAGTTGATCAACATATTCCAATTCATTAACAGTAATAAACTTAAAAATGAACTAGTTGATCCCTACTCTTCTACAAATATATTTGAATCTATCACTTTTTTTAATGTCTTGCCTTTTAATTTTTTTCAAATTTAAATAATCAGTTGGAGGATTTTTCATTGCATCAAAGGATTTCAAATTTTTGGAGCATCCAATCTTCATAATTAAGGTAAATACAATTTCAGTAGATAAGTGTTTGCACTGAGGTATAGTTGAATATCTCTTTGAACAAAATAGCATTAGAGGATCCAAAATTCCATTGCCATCTGTGAAAAAAAATTTCTACTATAGAATGATTTTTTTCTATGAATTTTTCAATATGACTAATCAATTGGTGTATGAAAAACATTATGATTAATCAGCTTATATCTTGAAGAGGGGGATGGGACAGAGTAGAACTAGTAAATTATAGCCAGCCAAATAAATCCCTTTGAACTAAAAAATGTAAGTTAAAAAGATAATTGGAATACAAAATATTCAAGAATTTCTTTTTGTTTTGACGGTATGTATATAGTTCATTTAAAGCATATATTTAATAGATTAGCTTTGCATATATTTAGTGATATTTCTTGTATTTATGATAAATATATTTATTTAGTTGATCAACATATTCCAATTCATTAACAGTAATAAACTTAAAAATGAACTAGTTGATCCCTACTCTTCTACAAATATATTTGAATCTATCATATTAATATTTATTGTCAAATAAATTACCTTTTTTCGTTATCACATTTCTGTATTTTTTCATATATTTCAGGTACTGGTTCCTTTATTTGTATATTTAATCAAATCAGGCTATAAACAATCATCAAAGTCAAGAATTGATCATTTGGAAACTAATGTCAAGCAAAATTTGAAAAGTTCTTCTGAGTAAGTAAATAAAAATATTTTAAGCAGTTAATACGTACTTATAACAAATATTTGTAAATTCTAGTAGTATTCTGAATTATATTGTTCTTAAAAAATTCTACTTAAAGATTAAATTGTCCCACAAGATGGCTCCCCAGACTGTCACACTACATCTTGACAAGTGTGAGATTGGAGCTCTAGCCAGTCCTCCTCAACACACATATGCAGTGGTTATCAGCATTGAGAGAGAAGTGGGATTTGTCACTAAAGAAGACAACTTGCCTCCAATCACACACTGTCCAGGCTGATCAAGTTCAGCACCAATCCAAACGGCTCTGCCTATGTTGAGGGGTCAGTGATAGGTGACTTAATGAATGTTGACACCTAATTTCACCTTTTGCCAGTTGTTTCCAAATAGTAATCCCTTGATACAGGATGCATGGAGAATGGCAAATGCCATTGAATGGTTGATAGCGATGCTATTGGCATAGTAGTGGCTCCTCTCCTGACTGCACGATCCTCTCAAATATTGTCTGTCTGGGGCATCCTGAGCCTCTGCAATTGTTACATATGCTTTCTCTGATCCACTGTTACTATCATGGAGCAACTACCATCTCGCTCCAACCAAGATGGTGACTGATATGTCCGTTGGACCAACCAGTTTGTTTTAGGCATATAATGCAACCTCTCTTTAAATCAGACAGTTGTTCATAGTGCCATAGAGTATGCATCTGACAATTGTTCATAGTGCCATAGAGTAGTGTCATAAAGTACTCAAAGGCATTTTTGTACACAACTTGCAGTATGAAAGCAAAGAATCTAGTTCCAATTCCCCGTGAGGGGAACAACAACTAGTGAGTTTAAACAACTAGTGAGAACACTAGTTGTTTAAAATGCTGCATGTTGCATTGTTCACATGCCCATTGCATGAGCCCTATAATATCATTGATGCTGACAGTTTGACCATTTGCATAACTCTTAAAATGATATTTTCATTCAGAGTTTCGTGACTGTAGCTCAATTTTTTATGGTTGCATATATTTTTTTTTTGCAAGAGTGTATATATATATATATATATATATATATATATCTGTAATGTTTTCTTTGATAGATATGTCTAAAATTTTAAATCTGTTCCATTTATACACATCTTGCTGGTAATTTAAAAACAAAAATTTATTTCAGATCAATAACTTTCGAAAAAATGAAAGAGTATTCTGAAGTATGGTATCTGCTATATGAATCACTATATAAACATTTAAATCGTTCAAAAATTGAAAAAGTAAGTTGTCTCTTTATAAGCTTGTTTTTAATACTAAGGTTATTGGTACTTTTTATTGCATATTTGTGGAATTTTCATGATATAAATTGCACATGACATAACTTTTGAATTAGTAAGTAGTTTACACCATTTTGTTTCAGACTTTTAATAATTATTGTTTTTAAATCAATTAAGCTACTTAATTGTTTTTACTGTTACAGATTGTTATCATTGAAGTTTTGAGTTCTTGTTTAGAAATCTTATTGCTAAGCTTCTGCGAGGTTTTGAGCTTTGAAAAGAAAGAGTAAGTCATCCTTAATATATTTTATTCATAACTAATATAATTCTCTAAAATTTAAAGTGACCTTTGTAATATTTTGAACATAAATGTGATTGGATTGAAAAAATATATATAATTATATAATAACAAACATAAATGCAAATTTAAAATATTTTTCATTTTCTAAATAATTTTCATGATTGTGCCTTTCACTTAGAATATTAATAATAAGTTATCTACCTTTATGAAGAATTTAGATACATTATAATGCAGATTAAGTAAAATTTGTAGTTTACAATTAATTTAAAATTTTCAAAATATTACATCTTTACTATTTATATAGATTTTGAAATGTTTTATATTTATATTTTTATTTATTGTAGTCTGAGCTAAATGCAGCGATTCCCAACCTTGGGTATGTCCTAGGATATGCATAATTTTTTTTTAAATGATGGCTATCCAATTTTGGTTTTCAGAAATAAATTCATAACAAATATGAATGTTAGTATTTTAATGACTATGTCATTTCTTTGAAAACACAGTATCCAGTAAAGCATAATTTGTACATCTTTCATTTATGTGCGATACCAATATTTACAGGCCTTAGCAAGTCCTTTTTTCATGTTATATTTTTAAAACCTGTAAAATTAGTTATTTTTCCTCAAAGGTTTTTAATAAGTCCTTCTTTTATCTGTAACAGTCACTTTCGCTCCGTGAAATAATAACTATTTTAGAAAAAATCGACATTTTTCCCTGTGGAAAATAACAATTTCAGAAAAATTCAATTTAAAATGAGTACAATTGCCAAATAAAGCAAGACTTTGTCAAGTACTGGTTTGCCCTATACCTATATACTCTTAGTTTCTATTTTCTTCTAGCTTTGATCAATTGTATAATATATAATAGGAAAAATTCTTTAAATTGGAGGTTATATTGCTTGCATTCAATATAATGTACCATTGATCTTGCTGTCAGTACTGTATATTTGGGTAAGTACTCAAATTCAATGGTATTTTCTTCTATCATTTTTTGCTTCAAATAATTAGTTATTTACTATGTTGAACTTTTTAATAGAAAACTTCAGCATAGATAGCTTTTAATAGAAAAGCTTTTAATAGAAAATTTAGCATATTACATATTTTTTTTTATTTTTGTTGTATGAAATCTTGCTTAAATCATGCTAAAATATACATGTGTAAATGCATTTTGAGCCCTTAAAAAATTCCTTATTTTTTGTTATTTCTGAAAAATGGGAACCCTGATTTATGTTCATTTATAATATCTCATTTATGTGTTATATACCATTGGTCTCCAGATAGTCATATATTATTTTATGATAAAATATTGCATGTATATCACTAGACTTATTCAATAATTTCATTCATATATTTCTTCTATTTCAATTCCTAGTTATTTAAATACTCGATTTCAGGTTTTATGATATTTCGTCTCCAAAAACAGTTTCCAGTGTATCCCGAAGTTTTCCAGAGCATTTCAGTGAGCTTGTAAATTATCAGGTTTATTTTTGCTTAACAGAAAGATTTTCAATGCAAACATTTGAAGAAATTATTCACTTGTATAGAATATTGCTTGTCATGCAAGGTAAACTGCTTAACTTTTTATTTTTGTGATGTACTTCAATTTTAGTTTTTGAAATAGATTATTTTTAAAAGATGTAAAGATTTAATTTATTTAAGGCATGTTGTGTAAAAAATAATTATGCAGGGTGTTCATATTCTATTCATAATTCTTACTCTTTATGCAGTGTTTTCGTACATTTTTATCAAGCAAACCGACTGTCTTAGACCAGTAAAACTTTACTTTTGGATAAAATTTTTTATTACTAAAACAACATGAAACAAAAAATAAGTACACCAATCATTTTCAAAGGCAAATTAAACTTTTATTGTCAGGATACAAGAGATGGAGCAGTCATTCCAGCAAAAAGCAGGAAAACATCTACCAACAGAAAATTTGATGACATAGAAGCTTAAAAAAAAGGTTCTCTTAGAACCCCGATCATATAAGTCCACCCCTGCAGTTACAAGTTTGAACTTGCAACCATTACAAGTAGATTTAGCTAACACTTTTGTTTGTTTGACTGCTGTTTCCTCCAACTGATTAGCTAAATTCTTAAAGCAAAATACAAAGTTAAGAATCTAGATGAAATGAAAAATTAACTGAAGCGTGGCTGAATTCAACTTTTTCATACCAGAATCCATTTTTAAGAAGCTTATGATTATTATATTTTTTTTTTATTGCAAATTTTGCTTGAAAATTTTTGAAAATCTGTATTGTTGGTTTGAAAATCTGTACTGTTAAATAAACCCTTTTATGCATGATTGTGCCAAATTTTGTCCTATGGTGCTATGTTAAGAAAATATAAGATATCTCATAAATTTCAGCATTTTCTCTCGAATGTCAAAAATTCTACCTAGTTTTAGATTTTTTTATAACAAAGTCAAATCTAAGGTTTGTGAAAATCCATTAATATTAGTGGTAGCTATCGTGTAAACAAGAAATTGACCACAGACAGACAGATATCACTTTAAAAATAGTCAAAATATGTTAAGGAGGTCCTAAATTATATATTAGCATTAAAATTTTGAAATCGTGAAAACTATATTTTCTCTATATTATATTCAATAGTATGAGAAAGTAAAAATATTTATCACACTCTTAATATTAACAATTAATATATGTATTAGATTTTTCAGTTTTGTTTGAGATTTTCCTTGACTATTAATAAATAAAGAGTGCAAAACATTCATTATTACTTTTGAAGTTCTATAAATATAAAAAATTTAGAGAATGTTAGTATATCGCATTTGTGTTTATGAATGTTTGGTTCTTAAATATATAAATATTTCAAAGCTGAAAATTTAAAGCTAGTTATTTTCAATTAAGAACAATCTTTTTAAATTTTCTTTTATAATCTTTATTTTTAAATTTCAGATGTGGTGCATTTGACTCATGATCAGTTTATTATCACATGCAATGTAATATCTATCCCTTTTGTAATGCAATGGGTAAGTTCTTAAATGATTATCATGCATGTAATGCACTAGTTATGCTAGATTTTTTTAAATCATAGCTCAATCACCTAATGTATATATTTTCCAAATCAAACCTTCTTTCACAAAATGTTATTGTCAATCTGGATTTAAAATACTTGTGTGTTTTAAGAATTTTCAAATTGGAAATATTTCTTTGCATTCTCATGTTTAAAAGAAGGAAATATTTAATATATTTATATTTAATTAAATCAGTTACTACATATATATGCTTATTTATATGAAATCAATTATAAATCTAATGATAATTAGTGATTTGGTCATCATGAGAAATTATTATTGCTGATTTTTGCCAAATCTGATTAACAATTATCAAAATTAATTTGTTTCTGTGAATTGTAAAAATTTCAATCAATGTCTCAACCTTTGTATTTTATCCTAGCTTCTTCACACTAGATGGCATGCTATATCTGTCATTTGGCATTTAGCTCTAGGCTTATTCATACTGAAAAAAAAAAATAATAATAATTCTAAGCATTTCTGAAACAATTGCCTGCATTCTTTATTTTATTTTCGCAGTATTTTACATTGTGATCTGGTTATTTATAAGTCTAAGTGTTACTCATATTTTCAAAAAATTGCTTCATTTCCCATAGAAATAAAACATTATAATTTAAGGATCCCTCTGTATGTTATTTCTTCTTGTTGGTGAAAGTGAGATTTTTTGCAAAGTGTAAAAACAAGTTCATTTTGAATATCATAGAGAAAGAATGCTTTTGTTTTAAAAATAAAATAAAATAAATTAAATATGTGTTTTGTTTCTTCAGAAATCAGACTTTTCGGATCTTCAGTGTTCATTTGTTCCTACAGAGGTGATCAAAAAATTACCAGCATCATTATCTACATCATGTATGATCAAGTGTTTAGAACTCATGCCTTTATTGCCTCTTGATGTTTGTCACAAATGGAAGTACCATGTTCTTTTGTTTAGCTTGGTAAGCTTTTACTTTATTCTAACAATTTAGAAAAATCTTGCACCAGTGATATAGTATGCTCTATATTAGACTTTCATATATAATAATCACTATATATTTAAAAAAGTAAATCTGATGTTAAGACCTTTATTTGATTCTGGCTCATCATTACAACAATTTTTAATTGACAGGGTTTTAACAATTCTTTTTCACAAGTTACCACATGAAAATAACCAACTTTCTCCATGTTAAAAAAAACATTACACACATTTTTTTTATTGTTAAAATCATAAAGATTAGAGTGCACTCAGCATTTCACTTTAATATTCTTCGTAGATTTCCAATTTATTTGTGATTGCTGAGAACTTTCAAATCTTCAAAGAATAAAGTATGGTTATTGCTTTTATAGTTTTGATATGTAAACATCAAAAACAGAGATTGGTGACCATAGTGAATAGGAGAGATAATCCCGTAGTATATCTATATTTTTGTATTTACACTATAAATTTACGACATATTTAAATTGAACAAAATATGTAAGGCCAATATATGTATGGATATATATTTAATAGTCTTATTTTAGGATCTAAGTTATTTCCATATTTTTTTTTTCTTATTCTGTATCTTACTGAAGAAAGCTAATAAACTGTATTTTTATTAAATTATCCCTTATATTCAGGAACCATAGCCAATTATTTCAGTAACATTTTGTTCTTTTATTTTATATGAATTTTTTAGCTCCTGATTTTTGACAGAACTTTTGAAAAAGACAAAAAATAATAGTTTTGCTCCCATAGTTCCTTTTTTTAAATGTATATTTTGTTGTTTATTTAATTTTGTTATTAATTTTTTAATTTTGATTGTCTCATTGCATAAAATTGATGAAGTTTAGGTACAACACTGTGAAATGATATAAAATAATTTCCTCAATTTGCTGTTAAAATTAGCTGTGAAAAAATATGTATTGGCAAAACAGAACAAAGCAAATATGTAAAGAAATCAATGGGTTTGGGAAGCAAAAAAGAGCCTCTTTCTTCAAGATAAATGAGATAGAGCAGTCACTTCAGCTATAGGAAAAAAATATCTCAAACAGCAGACTTCTTGACATGTCTCATTCTAAAGAAGGGGGTTCTGTTTGCCTCTAAAACTCATTCATACTGTTATATATTTGTTTTATACTATTTTACTAATTAAAATGTTATACGTAGTTAATGATTTTAGGATGTGTATCTTTAATTATAGAAGTGACCAACAGAACTATTTTTAAAATCTTTTTTGTACAATATTGGTCACAGTATATTCTATCCTACATTTACTTATGCAATTTTTGCGGGGTGGGGGGTGGAACCTATGTGACCTATGCATGAACTGCACATGACCTTCTGACAGATGGGGCAAGAGTCTGATTTTCTCTTTTTCCATTTCATTTTGTTGCTATGCTGCAACTGATATCAATATGCTGATGACCTTGTGGTGGTCTCCTTTAGCAACATTGATAAACCCTTAGAATGTAACACAAATTCTCTTCTAAACTTCATTCCTTAAATCACATTCCTTAAATTTATCCCATCTCAAAATTTCTATAAAAAAAAAGCAATTCTATCATTTTTGGCAAAAGAAGTACAAAATTGAAAAGGAATTCAATTTTTAAATTACAAAATATATCATTAAAAAATCTCTACTAATTTAAAATTCTATTATTTGATAATAGGTAACAAATTAACTTGGAGTCCTCATATATACTATCTGGGTAGGCTTATTACTATATGTCTATGTTTATTGTCTATGTTGCCACTCCCATTGAGTTCCAATCTAAATTGGGTGGTACTGTTCTGGCTGTTTAAACAGTTACCTTACATTTTGGGGTAGGACAGTTTGGATAGGAAGAAGATGAAGCCAACATCAATGACTTTCCACAAAGTTCCACTTTTAGAAGACTCGACCTTACCTGGGTTGCAGCAATATTTTTTAACATATTTTGTTTTTCACCCTTGCCTTGGCTGTACTCTCTTGCATTGCCACTGATCACGTTATATCCATTATCCACATTAAAAATAGAATCCTGAATCATAATTTCCTGTGTATTCACCATCACTGCTTCTAATATTAGGAACGTAATATCATAATGAGGTTCATGTTTATCATTGCTTCTTGATTCAGCCACTGGTAGTTCCAGCAATAATTTTGCAATTTCATCATTTGTAAAATTTTGCTGGCTATGAGATTTTCTTTCATGGCATTGACAGCATGTTTGATGGATGCTAGAGAATAACTGACTTATTGAAATAAAAACTTGTATGAAATAACAAATCAAATATACACGTGTGTCAGTAATTCATATAGTTTCTGACAGCTGTTTATGAACTAAATCGTTGTGTTATGACAAGATGAATCAACCAATCCTACATCTTACAGCTGTGGACCAAACCATTATGACCTCACATCCATCGATAACCTCTGGCAGTTACAATGACTGCTAGGTAACACTATGTATGCAACTTTTCATTGGTCATTGTAATGAATCTACATCATTAAAATATTAAGGTAATAGTCAAAAATGAAAATTAGTGACATTTCTAATTTCATTAAACAATTGAAATAAAATCATAGAAAGTATATTAATAAGTATATGTGCTAAAGCATTCGCACTATGGCCATCCTGATAATGCAAGTGTTAAGAAAATAGGAGTGGCATGGCTAATTGCATTAAACAATTGAAATAAAATCATAGAAAGTATATTAATAAGTATATGTGCTAAAGTATTCACACCATGGCCATCCTGATAATGCTAGTGTTAAGAAAATAGGGATCAATTTCAGTGTGCTTATTGCAAATTTAAAACAGCAGCAGTATGTAAAAATGTATCCATTTTTAGTCATGACTCTAGAAACATCAACACATTGCCATATTTTTTATGAGAACAGTATCATATATTAAAATTCTATTTATAGTATAGATATTTCATCTCATTGTGGAATTGCCAATTTGTAAAATGCATTAGACAAATAGGTAAATGTGAACTTTTCAATTTGGAACAGTCCAGATTTATTGATAGTAAAATATTTAAATGAAATTTCCATAGCTAGACATTAGAAGATCAAACCCAGTGTAAAAAAAAAAATAAATAAATAAAAAATTGCAGAACTTTTTATGAAATATAAATAGTTACATCAGACAGAAGTTATTATCTTTTGGCATTTTACAGCGTCCAATATGCTCCATGGTTTACAATTTAGGAAACATTGGTTTAGATGATTACTTTTTTTTAATGTTATGACATTTTTCAGTCACTTATGAACATATTTTGGCTTATGTTGCTGTTCTTTTATAGATACAATGGAATTGGAGTTATCTTTAAAACAAAACATTATTCACATATTTGTAAAATGATTGTTTTACAGTATTTTCTATATATTTGATTGCATGAAAAGATTTTCATGTATTTTGCTTTTTATTTAGTCTCATGAAGATGATGCTTTAAGAACTGCAGCCATAAGGGGTTTGCCATCCTTTTTCTACTCTCAGATCATTCCAATGGAAAACTTGTCTACCATTGTACCGTAAGAATTTTTTTATATCTAAAATTTGCAAAATGTAAATTATTAGTATGCAATGTATAATTTTTTCATGTTTAATATTTTTTCCTTTAAAAATTCATTGTGAAACAGTGTGTGTGTTCAGTGCTAAACATTTTATTCCAACAGTATCCACATTATGTTATTTCAAGATTACCACTAACACATTGCATTATTGTAAATTGCACAGTTGAAAATATTGGACATTAAGCATTTACATTATGAAATAATATGAAATTATGCAAACATCAATAGTGTGCATGAGAATATCACTCTGCACTGTTCTTTTAAAGCATGTATTATTTTGTATGAAGAGAAAAGAACATACCTAACTAATATATATTTTTTTCAGTGATACTGGAAATATACAACCTATCCACAGAACTATATTAATTTCAAATTAAATTTGAAGTTTTATTGAATAATATAGGATATAATTCTTATAACATATATTATTCAATAAAACTAAACTAGAACAGAATACACGGCATTGCCATGTTCTAAATAGGCGTCCACTACAAATAAGCATCAGCTGCTTAAATAATACATTTGAACGCAATTTAAAATAGCTCCGATCCAAAAATTGCAAGAAACAAGTCACATACACTTTCTGCAAAAGCAAAAAATATAAGAATCACTATTGATCATTCAACCTCTCATAATTCAACACAATACTAGCCAATGTAAACGCAAAAGCCTGACCATCCTTGTACAAGTGATAAATAAGGTGATTCTTTTTTTTTCATGCACCCTTCGCTCATCCCATCTCATCCCATCCACTCTCTTGCAACAAAATGAGTAGTTCTTCCATTTAGACCTTGAAGGGGTCCAGGTGATCCCAGTGCCTGTGTAATTCATTCAAAAAATCAAACACATGTTTCAGATAAATATTTTATAATTAATTAACAGATGGGTTTATGATCTTTTTTTCAAGCGTAATATTTTTTTTATGATATTGTACACAAGTGCTGAAAAAGAAAAAAAATGAATAATGGAATGCAAATCAATTTCTGTATATTGTAATATTAAAATCATAGATGTTTAAAATGCATGAAAAGTGTATATTTTTTTTTAATTCACAGAAAACTGTCTAATTATCATACAGATTTCATTCACAGTTTGTTTGATAGAGAATTTTTTTTCTCTTTCTAATGGTGTTAAGATAGAAATTCTGTGACGATATATTAGGTCGCTAAGGTATCGATTTTTGTAAATATTGGCTAAACTTGTTGTAAATCGAGCTAAAACATAAAATAACTAAAAAACTAATTTGAAATTGAAAAAATAATGACATGGTGCACCTAGTCGGGTCCTGATGTACCTCTGTACCAAATTTCACGGTCTTACATCATTTAGATTTACACAGACAGATAGACATCTTCCTTTTTTAAGTAAGATGTAAAGTCATAGCTTATTTTATATAATTGGTGTATATAAAATGTTTTTGCTGCAACATTTCCCCACTAGTATTAGATCTATTAATATATTCTTTGTTGCATTAAAATACACTATTTCTGCATCCTACATCAGCATTTATTCTAGGTATCTATTAAGTTCAAAATCACCTGATTTTTTAAGTGAAGTGGCTTTAGTTGTTGGAAAAACAAGCTGTGTTGCAGCCAGTACCTGTTCATTAATTAGGTAATTGTTATTGACAAAATTATTATTTTGTTAAAAAAATTACTATAAAATGTCTTTCATTATTTACTGTAAACCCAATGTAATTCAATTGAATAATAGTAATAAAGTTATATATATATATATATATATATATAATTGTTTTATTTTTTAATTAGAAGACAATCTTCTGATGGCTGTGTAGTATTAAAGGCTGAAGTAACCTGCAAGCAATGTAAAAATAGTAAGTTGTAGATATTAAAATAATAAAATTTGAAATTTTTGTCCATTTTTATATTACACTTTACCGATTGTGTCTTTTATTTGTGACTAGTTCAGTAAAAGTATTGAATTAATATTTGTTTAGTACTAGAGTAAGAGAAAAAAGTTCAACTTTCTTTAATGTTTAGATTTTCAAATTGTAAAGTTAGTGTATTTTTTATAATCATGGGCATATATGGGGAAAATATCCAAAGCACTTATAGACTTAAGTGATTGGAGTCTTGGCATTTATACATAACATTACAAATAAAGACAATCATAACTATAACCTGATTATTCTTAAAAACTCTCCGAAGTTGAAAAATCTTCTGAAGTTTTTTTTTTTTTTGTGTGTGTCGTGAGTCACAGATTCTAAACTTTACTATTTATTTCTTTTGCATTTTTGAAAATCTTCTCGAGATTACACATTTTTATTCTACTTGTTCATTGAGAATGTTTTGTAGACCCATGATTTGATTTATATCTTTGACTTTAATAATCTTCAATAATCCTGCAATTTTCCTCATTATAT
This sequence comes from Amaurobius ferox, assembly GCA_951213105.1. NCBI lineage: Eukaryota > Metazoa > Arthropoda > Arachnida > Araneae > Amaurobiidae > Amaurobius > Amaurobius ferox. The sequence continues at coordinate 42,588,967 of OX578140.1, read as the reverse complement.
ATATATATATATATATATATATATATATTTTATATATATATATATATATATATATATATATATATATATATATATATATATATATATATATATATATATATATATATTTTATATATATATATATATATATATATATATATATATATGTATATATATATATATATATATATATATATAAAAATAAAAATTGAAAGATTTTAATATATATATATAGAGAGAGAGAGAAAGAGAGAGGGGGAATATATAAGACTGTCAAATTGCTTAATAGGGGCTTAAGTTCTCCATTATCCACCTCTGAGAATGATATCTCCAGAACCTGAAGTGAAACCCCCTACCGCCTCCAACATTTAATGCTAAATCCATATTATTATCATCTAAGCTTTATCTATAGCCAATCTTTAGAAATTGATATTTCAAGGAAAATTTTTGGTAAAAACATTGATGATTGATGACAAATTTATACAAAATATGGGTGTCAACCAGTTTCAGCAAGAAAACACAACCTCGGTCAGGACAAAAATACTTTAACCACACTTTCCAAAGCAAAATTGAATTTTGTCAAAAGTAATGTGAAAAATAGTAAATTATTTGTCTTAGTAAACTTTAAAGTATTTAAGATATTATTTAGAAATCTACCATTAAAATTTTGCTTACATTAAATTACTTATTTAATTACATTTATTTAATGAATTTTCATTTACAGTAAGTGGCAACTTAGAAATTCCTGATTCCCAGCCTATGAACTCAAATGAGGGTCTTGCAGATTTATTTATGCAACTTCTAAATCATCCCTCAGAAGTTGTTCGAAGAGGTATGTATTGTACTGTATCATTCATGTCTTTAAAATTTTTCTTACAGTAAACTGGTTAAGACAGATAGTCAAGGGTTAATATTTATTATCCGTATTATTGATAGTCCATTATAACAGAAGTCTATAAATCTGAAGTAAAATAGTAATGAAATAGGTAAAATAGTAATAAATGTTTTTTTAAACTTTATGTAACTTATGCTATATTGAAAATACATTAAAAAATATAACGACAAAATTTTTATTCAAAAATTTTATTAATAGTATATATTATGAGAGAAAAAATGGCAAAGTATTAACATTCAAAGCATAAGCAAAATGTATTCACACATATTACTATTTTAAAAATAAAGTAATGTTCATTTGATTCTTCTGGATAAACCATCTTCTTTTTATGTCATTCTCAATTTTAGCCAATTGCTCAAAAGTATGTTCTGAAACTTATTGTGTAAAGTACGCTCTGAATATTATTGAACTTTAATTGATTGATAAAAATAAATCCATTTTATCCAACCTAATGAATGAACAATACATATAAAGCGATGTTTATATAACATGTAATGTCCATAGGTTTTAACTGGGGAATCCATATTTGTACATAATAACGTGAAATCCATCTTAAATAGGTGTCGTCTTATAGAGAATCCACTGTAAATGGCAATTTATATCTTCTGATAACATGAAGTAAAATACTATTATTTTAAGTTTTAGACTTTAATTTTAGTTTAAAAAAAGGTAAAATTTTACTTTTTAGTTTTGCATATCCTCTCATTCTGTTAAACTCTAAAAATAAAATAATCGCTGGTCTATATATAATGAGTCTATGTAATGAGTCCCATACTAAAATGTGCCAAATCACAGCTGAAATTCAAGCACATCCCATAAACAGAATCAAAAACTGTATGGGTGAATAAAATTTAATTACAAAAAATTTGGTCTAGTTTGAGACCAACCAGATTGGCATTTTTTGACCCATTAATGCTATTGAAAATATATATATATATATATTTTTTGTACCTTATAACTTGTGTAAAACAATCAACTTTGATATTTGGTTGAAGAACTTTTATAAATTTTGAGCTCCTCTTTGCAAAAATATAGATCACTGTACTAGGAAAATTCAGTTTTGTTATATAATGGTCAAAAATACTTTTCAAATTGGTGCTCGCTCTCTAGTGATGTCAATGAGTGAGTAGTGAAATGTAAAGTATATAATGGTGAGTCTGCCAATCAGTATCTTGCTATAAAATACATTGTCACAGATTCTAACATTTAATTTTCTTTTTTACATTTTATCAACAAAGGTTAGCATGAATCGTGATTTGAAATCAGTTGATCTTTTATATGACATATTTATTGCACAAGTTAAGATGTAATTACATTTTACTTATTATTAAAAGATGTTGTTATGGAATCAAATGTTTGATTTTTAATTTTTATAAACAAAAGTTTGATAATGTTTTATTACTACCGGAACAATCAGATCGAAATTAAGTGATTGCCATTTCACTGCTTTCTGGAAACAAAATCCTGATTCCATTGTGATTGTTCAGGACATATCCCATGAATAAGCCAGTTTTTAAAAATACTTATGGGGCAGAAGGCCAATAGGTATCACTAGTGAACTTTAATATTAAAATACAGTGAAATCTGTATTGATGATTACATCAATGTGCAGTTTTACTAGGTATCACATTATATTTTGTAATGCATTATCATTTATGATAGATTTTAAGATTTATTTTGCATTATTTTTCTATAAAAATTTTAAAGTTATGTATATGTAATAACTACTCAGTATCTCAAAAGAACAGGATATTTTGAAATGTACTGTGGCAGCCTCGTGAGAGGTAGGCAGTGCTAAATCACATATAAAACCCTGCTAACATCTTGCCATTTAGTAATCGTAGATCAGTGGAGTGACGCGCATCATACTTTTGTGGAAAATCATCTTACCTTTGAAAATGCCTATGTTGCCATACCTCGTGCTTATGTTCCATGTTGGAAAACTTTGTTGCACATGAATTTCTGAATTCTTTATAAATGATTGACAACATCTGGTTCCAGCAAGATAGAACAATGACACACACAGCACATCCTTCCCGGCCGTCCAAATAGGTGCTCTTAGTCCCCTGGACGAGTCGGACGGTCTGGGTCTTCTACACACAGCACATCGATGACCATTCTGCTGTTCTTTTGACTCACCTTGTATTTACAGAAGCATCTGTTTATCTTTGATATTGTGTTCATTAACATTTTACGACAATTTGCAATAGTGAATATACGAATGCATTTCGTTGCATAATGATTGATTACATTTAAGAATTAGATATACCCAACTCATTCTGAGTCATAGAATTAGAGCTTCAGATAAACATGACTTATGACTATGTGACTATGACAAGTGTCTTAACCATCAAAAGATCAGAACTCTGTAGTGTGATTTTAAGTAGAGACTTTAATTTTATATTCCATAAGAAATAGAAATGTAAACTGGAAATTTAGGATGAAAAAAATTGCACCTGAGTATATATATATTTTTTCCATATATATTTCATTTTGACTTACATTGGAAATAATATTGACAGTTGGAAATTTCTGAAATGCTTTGGGAAAATAATAAGTCTCGATCCCCTCAAAATAGAATGTTGCATAGCAGTTTTCATAAAACTTCTTTGCAAATTATTGCCATGAAATTTTATCCTGAACTGCATCTATCTTAAAAACACTTCTATTCAATGACAATTGAGCAAAAAATGTTCATTCCTTTGACATAATTTCCTGTATTATGTAACCACCTGTGTTCGTAAAATCTATTTCCTAGATCCATAGATAGTTGCCCTAGATTTTCACTGAAATATATGCTTCAGTATTAATTATAAGACTGTTAGAAATGTTCAACTTTTGCTATTTCTTAATAAGGTATGGTATGATTGTAATAAACATCTATTGAATTTTCCTTATGTTTACTTTCAGTCAGTAATTCTCAACCCTTCTGGGATTAAGACTCGTTTCAACACAATCACAAACCCCTTGTTTGAATTTCTTTAAAAAATGATTTTCATTTTTGTTCAATAATTCTCCAATATTCACAATCTATAACTTTGAATTAGCTATGTTAACAATAACATACTTAAGTATTATGTTAATTATTTCTACATAAGCATTTTCATCATTAGAAAAAACAACCTAATGTAGGCAGCACATGACTTTCTCTTCATAATGCAAGGACTTCATTTATTTCACAGCAAACTAATGATGTACATGATCCATGGCTCAATGGAGTGATTTTGAACAATGAACTGTTCATCAACATTTGGCACTTTTCTTGTTGACAATGTATAAAACTATTTTGATTTCATTCAAATCTAACTTGACAATTGGAAATATTGCTATCATCCACTCAGCATTATAGTCCAAAAATTTATTTTAATTAGAAAATACTGAATTCTCATCAATTTGGGGGGTCAATTTCATTAAAAGTATTACTTATTCTAATTTTTGCAACATTTTCAAAAAGTCATCAAGTTAGGGGTATTTCATTATAATTGTATCATTTTTGTTTTCAGATCACTTCATTCATTTGTGAGATAGATATTGCTTCCAGACTCACATAGACACAGATTGACATACAAGCACACAGACACCATCTCAAAACAGTCTATTCCAGTTCAGAGATGCTTGAAATGGGCTTTTCCTTCTAAACTTGAATTTCAATTATTGACCTTGTCACAATATCCTTATATACATATTATACTATGTATGCAGGGAAAGTAATTATTTTTAAAAATGTTTGAGAACCTTTAGATTCTCAAACAGTTGAGAATTAGTCTTCAGTGATTTTGTTCATGAACTTCTTCTTTTACCTACACATATAAGAACAATTTTAAATCTTTTGCAATAAAAATATTAAGATTTTTCTTTATATTGTAGGATCTGTTGCTAGTGTTGTGCCTTTCTTCACTCATAACAAGATGAGTGAAAATATGCTAGTTACCACAATGCAACTTTTAGTTGATCCTGATGTAGTTATTCGAACCAAATTTTGGTAAGAGCAAAACTATTTTTAATTCATATATTGGATTTTAATTTTGGGTTGCTTAACTTTTTTGTTTTATGCAAACCTCTTTTCAGTAGTTATTAACTTCAAAACTAAGCTAAAGATATTTTTCTTTATTGTTATTATTATTATTTTTTTAATTTCAGTTTAAAGCAAGCATATGCATTTTGGAGTAGTTTTAAAATAAGTAAATACTTTTGTGTAAGAATATATTTTTTACTTTTTAAAATTTCATTAAATGTTAACAATGCTATTTTTACATTTACTAAAAATTCATGTGCTCACATATGCTTACTGCTGGCCATGTGATCACACACAGTATAGGTACAAGAAAATTTGTACCAAATAGTTTACAGATTCTATTTTTAGACAATTGAAATAAAGTTATTAGGCAGTTGGAATTAATTAGCTGTTGCTGAATAAAGAACTACAACCATTAGCTATCATATCACCACTTATTGATTAATTGGTTTGATGATTTTTACTTTCTCATACTGTAGAACATAATATATTGTTTTTATGAAAATTTTCTACTTTGAGATATTGATACTAATATATGTTTTAGGAATCCCTGAATGTATTTTGAATATTTTTAGAGTGATCTCTGTTTGTTTAGTGTCTGTGGTCGATTTTTTGTGTTCACAATATCTGCCACAACTATTAATAGATTTTCATGAAACTTTTTTCCAGCTTTGTTAACAAAAAAATTTAGAACTAGATAGAATTTTTTTTAATTCAAGCAAAAACTTTGAGATTTAATCGAAATTTTTATTTCTGTAAGATGACAACACAGGACAAAATTTGACATAATTGTGCTTAAAAGGAGTTATTCATGACTCAATGATCATGAAGCTTAATCGTTTGTAGTGAAAAGTAGTTTCGATACAATTTTTTTGTTCGTGATACCATTAGCCCCCTTTAGGAGGAGAGCAAGCTGCTCTAGTTACCCTCTTGAGGGGGTACATTACCAAACTTGGTATCAATCGAAAGATTTTTTCAAACTCATTAAAATGAATGGTAACATGCTATAATTGTGATCATTTAGACCAACAATACAGACTTTTCATATATTTTTTTTCTGCAAAACTTGTAAAAAAAAAAAAATAAAAAAAAAAAAAAGAAGAAAAAGAGAGAGATAGAAAAACCACAAGCAACTTAAAAATGGATCCTGGTATTAGAAAGTTGAATTGAGCCACACTTCAGTTGATTGCTATTCCTCAAGATAAAGGTAGACTAAGGCATCTAAAGTGCAAAATTCCTAGAGCTCTGAAATTTTACAAGTGAACATTATATGTTTCTCCCGGCCATCTGTTGTAACTGCTCTACATCCTTTGGGTGAGCTGGACAGTCTGGGCAATAAAGAAAAAGTGAACATTATTGGTGACCCTGACAAGCTGCATATTTTTAATTTTCATAATATTTTAAAAGTAAATATTAATTTTTCATGTGTAAAATGTTAAATAGCAAGATTTCACTTTAACACAAAACCTTTGGTTACTTTCTAACATAAACCATATGTGCAGTCAAATGATACTAAAAGTGTTACGGGTGTTATAAATGTCCTGGTGTTATAAATGAATTAAAAAGATATGAACCAGTTTGAAAGACAAGAAGAGCTTTCTTTGTCAGGATAGAAAGACAGAGCAAACATATTAGCTGAAGTTAAGAACTCATCTTTCCTACACAGACACATTCTTGCCTTGTCGGACAGATGCTTTCTTGCCTTTTGCTAGTGTGATTGTTTGTCTCTCTCTTGATGAAAAATCTCTTTTGTTCCTATGAAGCCGGTTGATACTTTTTTATCAACTTTTTATGTTGTCATTAGCAAAGTACTTTTATTGTAGATTAATTAGTTTATTATTCAGTAAAAAATAATTTAAAACAAAAAAAAAGAGCATTGCTTTGTTTATAAATTCATTCATGGACCTCAAAATTGATCATCGTTTTTATTTAAAATTTAAATTTTTGTGTTTATTTTGTTTTAAATTTTTATTCAATTTGATTCATAAAATTATTTAATATTGGAATTGAATTCACAAAATTTAGATACAGACTTTAAATGGATGCCTTATGTACATAATACTTCAAACCTTAATAAAGTTACTTTTGTATTCCAGTGATATTATTCGCAGTGTAGTCAAGTTATCAGCCATATCAGAAAAAGATAGTGAATGGCTACAGAAGGTGGATGAAATACTCATCGTGAAACTAAAATCTGCTCTAGTGTTTTCCAAGTCTTCAGGAAACATCCAATTTCAGAAGACAGTTGTTAATAGCATTGGAGAAATTGGTAAAGTTGCTGATGGTGGCTTGCTACTTATCACTGTTATAAGCCTTTTGGAAAGTTACATGACTTCAGTTCCATCTGTGAAAAATGTTGCTTTCTCTAAGGTATTCTCTAATATTTTGATCTTATTTAGTCATTTCTTATAGTGTTTTGTAATTCTTGAATTTTGTGAAAATGATTAGCTCTTTTTGTTTTAGTTAAAAGAAATTGCTGAAACTAAGAACTTAAAAATGCAAGACTTGTTTAAATCTTATAAAGATCCCATTTGCAAGGTTTGCAACTTCAAATTTTATTACATTTATTTTATATTAGCTTTGTTGACTGTCTTAAGAATAAAAATTCAATAAAAAATGTTCTCTGATATATTTTTATGTAGTGCACTCAAGGAATTTTTTGAAGCAATAGAAATTTTGTCATTGGGGTGGGATATATATGAATTTTCAGTAAATATATTCATGGTTCCCTCAGTTCTTAGAAAATCCTTATTTTGTGTTTCTCATTTTTAAAGGCCCTTATAAGTATTTATGTTTCATCAAAGGTCTTTAAATAACTTATTTTATTCAAATGTCATTGAAAAGTCTATGTTTTCCCATATAAACATAGATGCCAAGTACTCCAGAAATTCTGGATTTTTGAGTCGAAATATGGAAGCAAGTGTAACAGGTAAAATTTAGCACTAATAGTTTTCAAGAAATCAGCGTTAATAGTACTCCAGTATTGGTACTCCAGGAGTAAGTTTTAAAACTCCTGAAATTGAGCAACTTACTTCCTGAAAGAACTCATGTAGGGTTGGCATCTTTGAGTATGTGACATAAGTTTACAAGATCTAATACAAACAAAGCTTTAATTTGTGATATTGTTTTCTACTGTAGATTCTAGTAGTGTAAGTGTGCATCAAATGTAAAATATACATTAGGTAAAATTACAAAATTATGAAACCATTTCCATACATTGTATATGATGATGGCTGTATATGATAGTGGCTCTCTCCCCGTTTTTACTGTGGAATGACTCACTTTTCTTATTATGTAGCACCATAGGAGTTTCCTATACACCTGCATAAAAAAAAATAAATGATAACCCTAATAATTCTTCAGTTATTGGCATGGTCTATGATTTTCCTTAACACCCTTTTTATTAGACTATGACAAGGCTCTTATGATGCTAAAACATACTTAAAATTAATTTTGTTGTATCAGAGCTTTTAAAATGCTCAAAGATTGTTAAAAATGCATGATGTTTTTGATTTCCCTCCAAAATCAATATATTATTAATCTAGAAAAATTTGAATATTTTTAGATACAATTTCTATTTGTAAAAGCATTTCAGTTTGGAAATTAAATGAAACTGGAGTCCCATTTCCCTGTCATAACTAATATGATATGTTATTTCTGCCCTGAAGCCAAAAAATATTGCATACAATTGGGTCTTTGAAAAAATTATTTTCGATTTTGAAAAAACCTTGAAATTATTTTACAGGTTTTATCAAGCTTTAATGGTCAATGTTAGTTGAAATTTTATTATTTTAATATTACAGAATATTTATTGTCAATATATCAACTATTTGCTTCAATTAATTATATTCACCTGTGTTGCAAAACTATTTTAAGTATCTATTAAACATATCGTTATTAATGAAAATTTATATAATTTTTTGTTTGTGTATCAGATTAATTTTTTTCTATTTTCAGTTTGCTTCAGAATTTTTGTTTGCTAGTTCTCCTCAAAATGTTACTGATGTTTTGGTTATACTAGAAGAAATAAGAACAGTATTTGGTTTCAGTGGCTTGAAGTCTTTCATCATTGTAATTATTTATATTTTACTTATTACTTTTGCTACAGTTATTAGCATAAATATAGAATGGATTCTCAACCACTGTATTATGCAAATTATGTAATACTAAATTATTCGTAGTTTACCAAACAAACACAAAGTTACCAGTGCAGCAAAAGCAAAGTAAAATTTTGCCAATCTCATGCTATCAGTCAGTGTATCAAGTGCTGTGTATCACATTTCAAGTTTCTATCTCATTTAAAAGAGGGCATTTCTCATTTATTTGGCATATCAAACATTTTAGTTTATTGCACTCTGAAAGTAACAAATATTAGACAACTGAAACTATCCATCTTCTTTCCATTGATTTACCTTTGCATCAAATTTTAAGTTTCTGTTTCACCATGAAGCATGTTTGTCTGCCATTTTACCCTTTGAACATTTTGGTGTTGAATGCTCCGCCTTCCTCTTAGAACATTTTTGAAGCATTTGGGTTTCCTTCGAGGTTTTATTAAACATTTGAGCCATATGCTAAATAGCAAGTCTCTATCTCACTTCAACAAAGATGTTTTTTCCTTATTCGGCAATTTGAATATGTTGGTGTATGACACCTCTAAAATAACAAATATCAGAAAACTGAAATTGTACACTTTCATTTTTTTTAACTATCTATCCTTACGTCGAATTTAAAGCCTCTAGCTCATCACAAAGTATATTTTTCTATCATTTAGCATTTCAAACAATTTGGTATAGAGCACTTCTTCTAATGCACATTTAACAGAAATTGATTTTTTCTGGAGGTTTTATCGAACGAATAACTAGGGTACCAAATTGAAAGTCTCTATTTATTTGGCAAGTGCCTGAAAAAGGTATGACAGACAGATGGTCACTTGGCAGTTAGTATATATAGATAGATGTATGTTGACATTTAGGCTTCTAGTGTGGCAGTATCACAGCCAGATTTTAGCTCTGGAGGAGAGATGATCCATGAGTTGAATACACAAGAAAATTATAAGAATACTTGAAAAAAACTGCAATCTAATAAATAAATTTCACCCCTGGGAGGAAAGGAAAAGAGAAAAGGCCCACCTCATCATTATGCAAAGCAGCAATAGTATTTCTGAAAAAAAAAAAAAATATATATATATATATATATATTTTTCAATTTTTCATACTTCAGATCTACTACAATATTATTAACTAATTTAATCTTTTAGAAGCAATCACAATTCTAAACAGTCATTTTACATGCAAGTTGTGAATTTAAAAATGTGTGCAATATATAAATGTTTAAATTCTAAGGAATAAGGATATTTCTATTGGTCAATGATTTATTTAAATTTTCTCGATAAATATTCAGGATTGTTTTTCAAATAGAAGGTCAGGACCTACACTTGCTAAAAAGTGTCAAAAAATGAAAACCTTAAAAATTGACATCATATTTTAATTAAAGAATTTTGCACTGTATCGAACCATTATTAAAAGATAAACTTTTTATAGCAAGATTGTTATGTTTTTGTTTTCAATTTTTAACTTTTGGATTTTAAATTATACTATTTTATTGTATACCTGATTGGTGAATTTATTAAGCTTAGTTTTTAAATTATTGGAGAATTTAAAATGCAAAATTTGTATATTAATCTTACCTTTTAGTTTATCTTTTTTTATTTAACTTTTGTGTAGCTTCCCAGTGATTTTCAACAGTGAAATTATACTATTTATATATATTTTCTTTATATCTCTCATGGTTGAGAAGATACTTCTGATGTATAAAAGATAATGAAATAAATATATGTCAAGATTAAAAATAAAAATAATAATATTTTTTTTAATCTCATCGGTAAAATGTCTGTATTTTCTGTTCATAATATGAAGTTAAAAATGTTTGTTTGGCTATGAAATTGAGAAAATTATATCAGTAATTATTTGTATATAAAAAAGTGTAATACTTTATTCTGATTTTGGTTTACCTTTTATGAAATATACACTGGATCAACATTCATCACATTTTTAGTGATTCAAGTCTATGGTTTTGAATGAGATATAATGATTAAGAATAGCATAGGTGGCCAATAACATGTTTTTGCATTATTGACACTAAACCATCACTGCTGTTGTGGAACAAACCTGTCTCCATGACACTTGCAGAAAATTATTTACTCCCCATGAGAATGACCACCTTTGAACATTCCAAGCTCAGATATCAGTTCAATGTGATTACAAACTATAAGAAGCAGGAAGAATATGTTCTGTTTCTTAAAATAAAAATAGGCACTTGTTCCTTCGCCCTCCCTTCTCATTTTGATGACACCCCAAAAATGTTTTTACTATTATGCCTGAAACTTTGTTTTGTTTTTAAAGTAATTTTTCACACAAAAAAGAATGCACCATTTTCCAATATGTTAGGATTAACTGTTCTCATGAGATTCCCAAAGCTTAGTTAAAAAGGTTCATTACATGAATAACTAAATTATGCTTGCTATTCAGTGAAATTAAAGCAGAAAATTCTTAATGTTTCTAGTTAAATCTGTAAAATTAATAAAATAAAATAATTTAAATGGAGTTGTTATACATGTTAGTCAAAAATGATATGGGGATATACAGCAATGCTGGTTCCAACTTGTTCTTGATATATTATGCTATTTAAGGTTTGACGAAAGGTATTGCATTGGTAACATTCAAAATACACCAAAATTGTCAATGATGGAAAAAATCATTCTACAAACAATTTTGCACCATAAAATAAAACATTTGTTAAAAAAAAAAATAATTTTTGCTCAAACTGCTACAAAAAATAAGTTACAAAATTTCATTCAGTACAGAAATTAGTTATCATCTAGTTTTATAAGCAAAAACAGACTCCTTTTTTCAAAATAGAAAGACAGAGCAGTCACCTCATTCAAAGCAAGAAAGGTTTTTGTTTGCTTTGTTTTGAAGCTGGAGCAAAACAGGCAGCATAAGAAGACAGGATTTTCCCTCAACTGCTTGATACCTTAGTGGTTTTTAATTGATATTCTATAGTGCCCTCAAGTGACTTAAATGATGGTCATGTGTTCCGTGAGTGGACAACATTATTATTTTTTGTTAAAAGAAAATCTTCAAATGTTTTTGACTACCAATAATTTGGCAATGGTTATTGTAGCCACAGGGGGAGCTGTAGAAAGAATTTAGTTAGTCAAGGGAGCCGTGGACTTAAAAAGGTTGAAAACCAGTACTTTATATCAATTAATTACTTTATTTTATAAAATTTTATATTCTAGTTCAGTTGATATCAATTAAAAGTGAAACTAGCAGCTGTGTGCAGAAATGGTTTATGTGATTCCATCCAATGTGCATATTTCTAATTTTCTTTATTCAAAATTTCATATTTCATTATTTGAAGATTTTGTTATTTCATTGCCTGTACTGTTTTTGGTGTCTTGAATGTTAATGTTGCCTATAGTTTCAGATTTACTTTAACTCAAATTTTTTATTATAGCAAACCCAGCGTTTTGTCCTGCCATATATAGTGTCTAAAGAAGAGGAACAATCATCAACTTTACTGGAATCAATTTCTACTGTTTTGGATATTGATAAAAGTGAACTTCTTATCAACAATTTCCATTATATTTTCTCTCACTTTGTTCGCCATTGTACGAAAGATGAATTGGAAAGAGCCCTTCTATTTATTCAAGTAAAGTAACTTTATAATATGTTTATATTTTGAAGATGTGTAAATAAAATTATCATAGGCTTCATATCAATTTTGTTTTAAATATTAAATTTAATAAGATGCAGTTTACTATAGAAAGTTATACACATTTAGGCATCCTCATTTGGAAGTATGGCCATGTTTAGTGCTTATTTGAGAAAATTGTTTTTGTCTAAAGTAAAATGTGTCCTTAAATTTTGCTTATTTGTAAATTTTGTGCTTATTTGTGTTAAATAATTTCATTACATGCACATATATTACTCAAACTTGTTCTGCATCTCTGCAGCAGCATACTTCATTATTGTTCCCACTCTTAAAATTTTGATTCAGCTTGTAATATGTTTTGCATATGCTGATAGTGTGAATTCAACTTGGGTCTACCACCATATGCTAAGTGAACATTATTGCTTTGAACAAAATATAGAGTTACCTTGGGCTTTGAAAGTCATTAAGAAGTACTTGATTTTAGTTTTCATTTTCAAGGACCCTGAGAAGTAATGGGGAAAAGCCAGAAGTCCTTGAAAGTCCTTGAATTTTTATTTTTAAAACATTCTGTCATCCAGATTCCCACAAAAACCTCCACTGTGTGCAGTCACATATTTCACCCCTTCGTCCCGTATTTTAAAAGAAAATCATATCACATAAACCTTCTTATGTAGTGAGTTTCTCTTATGTAGTGATCTCTTATGTAGTCTCTTATGTAGCTTTCTCTTATGTAATTTTCTCTTATGTAGTGAGAATATGTTCTTTAATTTCACCTGTTAAGAACTTGGTGTTATAGCTAACTTTATTTTTTTTTAGTTTTGAGCAAGGTGTTTTTATGAGGATTAATGTATTGTACAAGACTGTGATATATATATATATATATTTATATATATGTGTGTCTGTGTGTAAATATATATAACAACTAGTAGATAATAAATGAAATGTTGATTATCATTTGATTTTAGTGTTCCATTTGCTTTAGTTGTTGCATGAATGCAAAATGAAACCTGAAAATGAATGTTTTGATTTGATTTTTCCAAATTTATTTCTTTAATTAGAAGTGGACTCATTTGGAGCTTGGAAGTCTTCTAAGATGCAACTATCAGCTTATACACAATGAACTGTTATTGCATCTAAGCACACATTATGAGCAAGTATTCAGTGGTTTGGCCATATTAGCTCTTAAAAGTGGAAATTTGGAAGGCAATGCATCTCGAATTACTCATGCAGAAGAAATGGTATGTGTATATTTTATGTTTATTTGGTACAGTTTTTATTTGTATATGGCTGGGAATTAATTCATGACTGAAATCTACAGCAAACTTAGAAACTGAATTTCTATTTATGAAACTAAGCTATTCTAATCATTTTAACTAAATATATCTAGCATATATAATTTTACAGAGCATTTAAATGAATAATTATTTGAATCAGAGTTTAAATTGTGTTAGTTCTTTTAGCATTTTGTTAAAAAAAGTTACATTTTGCTAGAGAATTTTCTGAAATTTCAGCTAAAACGCCAAAGCTGTTATCAATCCAGAATTTTGGATAGTATGTATGTTTTGAGCCATAAGAATTTAAATTGCTCTTGAAAATTAAAATAATATATAAAATTTGTCTCCCATTATTTTCAGTTTTCAAATTTTTTAATTGGCTCAAAATAGTGAAGGCGAATATAAATAAAATGATTTTACCACAGCAGTAAAATTTTACAGTTAAGATTTCACTATAATATTATTAACCTATTATTTGTATCTAAAGTAATACTAGAAAAGTAAAGTAGTTTATTAGTGATAGCATAAAAAAAAAATAAATAAATGAAAGGATTTTATCATCATGAATGCTTATATTTTGTGTAAAGTTAACTTGGCAACAGAGAGGTATGGGGAAAAATGAGTCTTTGCAAAGCAATATAATCCATGTGCTTAGACATAAATGCTATTTATAATTAGAAACTTAAATGTATCTGTATATTAGAACAAATTACCTGTCATTGTCTGGGTTCTAAATAAGCATCAACTATGTATAAATAATTAAATATGCTTCTGCTGCTTAAATAATTCATTTGAACACAATTTAAAATGGCTTCAATTCGAAAGTTGTATGCTTCAAATCGCACACGCTCTCTGCAAAAGCAAAATATGAGAATCACAATTGACCATATATTCAACACACCACTCATGAAAACACAAAAGTAAGTAAATGGCTCTGACCATCCTGCTGATGCTGGGCTCAACTCTATAGGGAGTGGTTTCAGTGGTAGAGCAGCCCGAAAAAAGAGCATGATTCTCCAGCACGTGGGAATAACTTCAATTGATAGAACAGCTTCAGCAGTAGGGTCTGAGATGCATGTGATTCATTCAAAAGCTCTGACATGACTGGATTAAAAAAATTTAATTAATCAACGGATAGGTTTATAAATTTTTAACACTTTACAACTTTGTTCATTCTGTCTGTCTGTCTGTCTGTCTGTCCGTTACCACGATAACTGCCGTAAAAATGACTTAATCAAAATGAAATTTTAGTATGTTGTTCAGGCGGTCTGTAGAACCTATGGGAATATAAATGAATAATATCACCCAATTAGTTTTGGATTGAACCCAGGTCGAAAAAATGAAATACATTGAGCCCTGTGGGACCTAATTTTTCAAACATTTTTTAAGCGGATTTAAAATTCACAAATTGCTTCGAAAATTTTAGGTAATATTCAAATTGTTCCATAAAATATATAAAAAAAAATTCAGCGAAATATACTCAGTAGTTTTTTAAATAAAAATTAAAATAATAATTGCACCTCTTATATGAAACGATCACGTGACCATGATATGAAACGATCACATGACTCACTTCAAAATGATATATGGCATCCATCTTGTTTCAAAATCGTGATTTTTTTAAGTTCTTTTTAATTCATATTGAGTGTTGTATCCGTCCTAAAACTACTTTATTTTTGCTTAAATTCTGTGCATCTACATACTGAAACAACGCAATGACAATATATTTGAGTTTAAATGCTCATCTAAATTTGATTATTTCTACAACTAAGCCTATTTTTCACCTATGTAAAATGTAAACAGCAAAATATATAGAATGAGTTGTATTAGAATTCCTGTATTTTTTTAACACAAAATAATTTAGTCCATGGCTGATATGAATGAAATATTAATTGATTTCATAAAGAGAAGGACGATTTTTTTCGTTGAAGTTTCAAGCATAGAGTTTAATTTTTTGTAGCTCCATGGTCTCAAACAAAATGTTTAAATAAAATAAATTATTATAGTATTGTGATGAATGAAATGAATGGGAGAAAGTTATGAATGAAATCCTGTTTTTATAGAGATCCAGGCGTGTTATTTTTTCTATGCTGTCATTTGAATTAATTTCAGTTGTTTTCGATGAAGTTTTCAAATATATTAAATTATCGTAGTATTATGATAATTCTAAAACTATTACCGAGGAATGTATAACATTTTAGAGATGTTTAAACCAGGCAATTTATATTTCAATGCCGTCATTTGAATGAAGTTCCTTTTTTTCGATGAAGGTTTAAGTTTTCAAATATAATAAATAATGCAGTATTGTGATAAGTTTCAAAATATTACCGAGGAATGTATTGCATTTTAGACTTGTTTAAATAAAATTGCATTGAAGTTGGAAAGTGTTTCATAATCAATGCTTTAAGCATGATTGATCTTTCTTGTTTTTTCTAGAGTTGTTTAAACTCATAAATAGTATATATATTTTAAAAATTTATTAAAATTTGTCTATTTATCACATGGACTCCATTTAAAATTTTTTGATTTTTCCAGTGATGTTAAAATAGGAACTCTCTGATAATAGTTTAGGTTGAAAAAAATAGATTTGTGTAAATATCGACCTAAATTGGACTAAAACATAAAATAACTAAAAAACTATTTCGAAATAAAAAAAAATAACTTCGAGGTACACCTGTGTATGTCAAGAAATACCTATGTAGCAAATTTCATGATTGTATGATGCTTAGATTTCATGCTATAGACTATACACAGGCAGACATCTTCTTTTATCATGTAAAATAACCAGTGGCTTGAGTTTGAATCATCAATTCCTGAAATTAAAATTCACAATTATATTCATGTTTTTCATATGTGAATTAAAAATTATTCTTAATTGATATTAAAAAGAGATTTTGTTACTATGATAACCATCTGTTGAATGATCCTATAATAGGCTTACAAAGACAAAACTGTGTTGAAAGAAGCTATTATATAGCTTCCACTGTATATCTGAGTTGGTCTTGTGAAGTAATTTAATAAATATGCATTAAATATTGTTATGCATGATTATATCATATAAAATTGTTTTTGCAATGGGAATTTTTTTTAATTCCTTTTTGTGGTTTTTAAGTAAACACTTTATATTTATTTTACGTAGATAGATAAAAAAAAATTCAATGCTACCACTTTAGCTAAAGAGAATTTGAAAATAGTAAAATAATTTTCGAGAATTTAGTTAAAATGCTAAATATTTTATTTTGCCAGTTAAAATATTTGCCTCTGATTTGAATATTGCTATTTTATAATGTAATATAGAATTGAAATTATCTACTAGTTTTAAAATTGTGATATTTTTTAAAGATCTAAATTGTAAGCTTCAATTTAAAATAAAAATAATATATAATTAGCATTGAATATTAAAAAAAAAGGCATTAATTATGAAATAAATAAATGCAAAATACAATACAAATTACTTGGAATGTAAAGTTCTGTTCCACTTTCTCATACATTCATATTATAAATTTTTTAGGTTATGAACTTTTATTTGTTTTATTTTTTTACTATTTGCATCCATTGTTCAAACTATCATTTTCCTGCATAGACTATAGCACTGTCATGGTTCCAGTAAAAACCATTGTTCCTCAATAGAAAATAATATGAAAATCTTAAATTTTGATTAATTTGTATTCAACTAATACAAATTACAAAAATTATATCAAGTTCTGTGATACATTAATAAAAAAATTCCAAAATTTGCAAAGGTATTGGACACTCTGAATACTGAGTAAGCACTTACTGATTTATGTACGGTCAAGAAAAGATATCAATAAATCACTGTCATTTAACTAACTTAATTGTAATAACTTATGACTATTAATGTAAGTAAAAATGTATTGTAACATTTGTTTTACAGAATAACAATTGAGAAAGCTATTTGGTCAATTTTTAAATTAACTATATTTTCAGTGAGATTTTGCAGTTTCTTAATATGCAGTTTTAGCAGTATTTTTCTGTTTACTTTCATTACTCACTCAGAGGAAAAATCCATATGTTATTGTAGTTTATTTAAGTTTATTTTATTTTTACTACATTATGTGTTGCTTTTTTCTTCATTTTGAAGGTTGTACAAAGTTTTCCAATGTATATTGAAAACATTTTTTATTTGAAAAATATTGTTTATATATTAAAAAATATTTTTAATTCATGTATAAGTGGTAGAATTGCTTGCTGATGTGTGATATTTAACAAATGTCATTCATAAGCCTATATATACTACTACTTTCAGTGTGCTCAATTTTATGTTCCCTGAATTCATTATAATTTTGAAATATAATTTTAGTTTCTTACATGAATTTTTGTATATATTTCATTATCTGTTAATTCTAAATCTCTCTCCCCTTCATTAATTGTGTATTTATTTTTATTGTGACTAATTTTAATATTTTTTGTGTATTTCATAGGCTAACTATTTGCAGCCCAAATTACTGGGGTTTTTAGTATTCTTTGATGCTCAGATGTTAAAGAGTTCCATGGATGACAAAAAACTAGTATTTATTATTTAATAATTTGCTTCAGAGTTTTATATTGAAAATTTTAGACCGTATTTAGGACAGTATAATTTAGGCCAGGTTGCTATGTTGTAAAACTTATGGACTTTTAGAATTGAATTTAAAATATCTCGAAAACTTGGAGGGAAATTACTTTCATTGTTGCATAATTTTAAAGATCCTACAAGGTGCTCATTAAAATTTTGTTCAAATTTTGTACTATTTAATAAAAAACTTATGAAATTAATATTATTAGCAATATTCAAGTTAAGGAGAACTTGAGCAACGTATATAAACACAAATAACAATAATAATGCAGCAGTATTGTTGTTATTTGTGTTTATATACTTTGTTCAAGTTCTCCTTATCCTTCGCACAAAGTGTGTTGCATTTATTAAAATATTCAAATTATCAAAATTTACTAAAATTGTTGTTATTAGCATTTACTTACCATTTTTGTTTTTGTTTTGTTCTATGTAAAATGGGCACAAGTTATAAATTGAATTATATTCATTGTGTATCACATAAATAACTGAAATAAATGAATAAAAAATTTTGTGTGCCATCTAAATCAAACACAAGTCACTATAAATAGATTTATGTCAGGGTTCATACAATCCTTAATAGTCCTTAGAAACTCCTTAATAAAAAAAAAGATACTCAAAATATGTGTGATGGTCACGTTGCTGACCTTTCTAGTTGAAGGTGCATTCTTGCTGATACACAGTGCTTGCTTTGGAGTATAGCTGATGATGCATTGTGCAGAAAGAACCAAGTATATTTCTTTAGTAACCACTTGCTGGGTGTTTCTTCCATTGCCCTCATTCTCTAGGAAGATGCCAGCAAATTGGAGAAAATATTTTTTCCACGTCATGTCATTCTGAAGAAAATAAAATTTGTGTGATTCATTACCTTTATGCACTATTTTTAATTAATGATTAATTGTACTCATTAATTTTATATTAAATGCTAATTAGTTATGTAAATGCTTATGAACCCTTTAATATTCATTGTGTATCACATAAATAACTGAAATAAAATTAATAATTCTTTTACTCATTTGGAAAAAGTTCAAAATTCACCTGAAAAACCAGGAAACTTGGAAAAAAAAAATTTCTTGATGGATATATTTTTTATCATGGCATAGGAACCCAGATAAATGCATTTTAACTCTCTTAAAGTTGCTTTTAGGATGTATCAGAGTATAATAAAAATATCCATAAAAATTCACACAAATGTTGAAACTAATTTTTCTGCAAACTTGCAGAGGGTATGATAATAAAATAAATAATAGAAAAATTGCTAAAACAAATGTGATGGAACATCTTTTATCTTTATTAAGTATTATATCACTGCCTGCAGCTAATTTACATTTATTAATATAATCAGATATTTACTAATATGTGTGCGAATTTAAAAAATATTTTTAAACTGTAATGATCATTGTACTGAACCTTTTTTTGTACAAACTTCCTTGAAAAGTTAAATTATTTCTTTAAACCTCCCCCTTTTTACAAAATTAATAAATGATTGACTGTGATGATCAGAAAAATAAAGCCTATATAAAATATGCCCATGATATTTTATATATTATGCTTCAATATTAATAAAAATATATAAATTTAATCAATTAAATTTTAATTATTTCTTTCGTATTTGCTTTGAGACAACATGAATTTAGAATAAAAAATATTTTTTTCATGTGATAACTTTTCTGATAGTTAGGGATTAAAATAGGTAATTATTATACACTTTCTGTTTCAGGCTCTTGAAAGTTTAGTATCCATTATGAAACTTATGGGTACCAGGGCAGTCACTGCTGTTCGCTTCAAATTAATGGCTACACTTCGCATTGCACTTCGTTTCAAGGATGGAAATTTTCCAAAGATCTGTTGCAAAGCTTGGAATACATTTGTCCACAGGTAAATTTTAATATAATTATAATATATGCACTCATAAGAAATTGAGCTACAGCCACGAAACTCAGCATGTATGTATCATTTGAGGAGATATGCAAATAATTTTAATTTGGGAGCAAAAAAAAGTTTTATTAAAAAATGGTGGCAACAAGAAGATGACACTTAAGTAAGTGGTAAATCTTCCCTTGACAGCTATACAAGCCGATATTCAGTGCAGCATTAAGTCAATTAAGTTGTTTATGCCCCTCTGTGGAAGATTCTGCCACAAATGTTGTAACTGGTCAGCTAATTCAGTGGCATTCTAAGAAGGCTGCAATTGCCATCTCAGCATGTCCCAGACATGTTCTATTGGGGATAGGTCTGGGGACCTGGATGGCCATTGGAGGAGATTAAATCCTTGAAGATATTGTTAAGAAAGTCATGTTGTATGTTGTCAAGTGTTGTTTTTTTGGCAAATTGAATCTGAACAACTTGATAGCATAGGCAGAACAGCCGTCTGCAGATTTTCATTGACTTACAAGTGAACCATCAGATTTTCTTGCAGCACAACTAGAGGAGATTGGCTGACCCACAACATGACTCCCCAAACTTTCACACCACGTATGATGGCTGTGTGCTGCTCAACAACAAATGTGGGATTGGAATGCTTGCCAGCCCTCCTCCACACACATATGCAGCAGTCATCAGCACTGAAAGAGAAGTGGAATTCATTGCTATAGACAGCATGCCTCCAAACTGCACTAAACTCGGCACCAATCCAGATAGCTCTGCCTATGTCAGTGGTAGGCACCATAATGGGCATCGACACCTAATCCCTCCTTCTGCCAGTCGTCTCTAAATAGTATCCCTTGATACAGGATGCATGGAAGATGGCAAATGCCTTCGAATGACTAATAGCGACATCATTGGTGTGGATGTGACTCCTCTCCTAATTGCACAATCCTCTCAAACAGTTGTGTGTCTTGGGCATCCTGAGCCTCTGCAACAGTTACATGTGCCTTCTCTGACCCACTGTTGCCAACATGGAGCAACTATTATATCACTCTGACCAAGATGGTGACTGATATGTCTGTTGGACCAACCAGTTTCCCTTAGGCCTGTGATGTGCCCTCTGTCCAAATTCGACAATTGTTCATATCGACATCGAGTATGTCTCAAAGGCATCTTTGTATGCAACTTGCAGTATCAAAGAAAATCCATTTCCAATTGCCTGTAAGTGAGAACACCGGTCATTTTAAATGCTGCACAATGTGTTATTCTTATGTGCATTGCATAAGAATTATTGCGTTACGCCTCCTATAACATCATTGGCACTGGCAATTTGATCATTTGCATAACTCTTAAAACAACATTTGCATTTTGAGTTTTGCAGCTTTAGCTCAATTTTTTATGGATGCATATATTTTTTTGTAACAGAGTGTATTTTGACATTAAATGTTTTGTGGCTAATTATTTGTTTTTTATTTCATATTTATATATTTTTTTTTACAAATTTTGTGTTCAATTTCTGATTCAGTGTATTACATTGCCATTGAATATTGCAGTTTCACTTTTTTTAAAGAGGAATTAAAAGAGTGAGTAGGAATATTAATAAATTATCTTTAATATAAGATACATTTTTATTATTTAAAAATTTGAGAATTTATAAATAATAAAAATAGAATTATGTCTAACTATAATTTTTTGATATTTTGAGCTTTTACTCTTCCCGGATGAATCATGATTTGCCCTAGATTCAGACAATAAATGTCTAATGATTTGGAAAAACAAAGAACATACAACCAGTCCAATAACTTCATTAAACACCACTCCTTTAGTAGTGTTATGGACTTATGGTGTGGGCTAGATATTCTTTAAGATATTGCACCATTCTGCATTTGTTCACAAGGGGTACTATTGTGGTAGAAAGGTATCAGAACCATGTTCTTGAATCCTTTGTGATACTCTACACTGCAGCAGTGGGTCCATCTTTTCTTTTGATGGACTTTAATGCTTGCCCACACAGAGTAGGGCTGGTGGATGAGTACCATGAGCGGTATTGTTTGTATGCAGTGGCTAGTATATTCTCCAGGCCTAAATTCTATCAAAAATCTTTGGTATGCCCTTGGAAGAGCTGTATCTGTCCATCTACTCCTCCAACTACTCTCCAAGAGCTAAAACTTGCCCTTGGAAATGCTCTCTCTGCCCATCTACCCCCTCCAACTACTCTCCCAAGAGCTGAAAACTGACCTTCTACATGCAGTTGCTGCCCTCTGTTATGCTGGATCCCCTCATTGAAGAAATGAAACATCAAAGTGAAGCTTGTGTCAAAGTCAGGGGAGGCCACATCCTATATTAAAGCTTGTTTGGTTTGTTTGTATAGCATACAAAACTTTTTCTGAATGTAAGAAGTGTGAAGTAAGCACTTAAAGGGTATAAAACATACCCAAATATATTTTCTTTAATTTTATTTTTATTCTCATGAATATGTTACTCCATTGATTACCTTTGTGTGAAAGTTGGAGTTAATCAAAGCAAAACTTTTTAAGTTATGTTGGAGTTACTGTCGTGGGTTTAACTAAAACACCTTTTATTACAAATTTTAACATTGCTGAAATTGTGATGTCTTAGAATCAATGGTATTTAAGAATCACTGTCTGAAAGTTTCAGTACAAAAAAGCTCTGGTTACAATAGATCTTGTGATGCAGCATATGTGAAGTGGATATGTAACTAATGAATTGTTTGATTATATATGTATGTATATATATATATATATATGTGTGTGTGTGTGTGTGTGTGAGCACTTTTAAAGAAAAAACAGTAATTCTTCAAAGAAAACTAGTTCAAGTCTTTCACACAATTTCACACAAATGCAGAATGTGACAGAAAGTAGTTCAAGAATTTTTTTTCAAATAAATACAAAATTTGCACCCAAGTAATAAATAATAGAACACAATGTAAAATACTGTGTGCACATATAAAATGCAGACATTTGTTTTGAAAACATGCTATGGGTTTTCTTCTTTAGTGCGAACAAACAAGCCAAAAAATTTATGCCATCTGAGCTTACCATGTGCTGGTAATTGCTTAAGGACAGCCGTGGTAGTGTCACCTAGTAAGAGGTATAAGAAATAGAATAAAACCAGAAAAAATGGATGTTGTTGTTGAAACCAAGATCGTCCGACCTAATAGAAAGGTGTAAGGTAACTGTTTGAAAAAATGGATGTTAAAACCAGAACAATAAACCAAAAATATGGACACAACCAGTATGATAAAGCTGAAATTAATGAACTTAAAAAAGAAGGGATTAGGCAGAGAAAAGAGCAAATTAAATATGATCAAGCTATAACTGGGAGAAATATTGTATCATAAACAAATTGTTAATCAGCATATAGGAATTTTAGTGTCAAAAGTATTAAAGAAATTCATGTCAAAAACTGATGAACATGATGAATAATATATGCATCAGAAAAGGCTTTTGCAATTTGTATGTGCAGAATGTTACGGTCTATTTATTTACTACTTCAAAGAAATTTAACTGCCTAACTTGTTTTTGCTTATCAGCATCAGTGAAAATTTCATAATCAATAGCATGTTATGGATGAAATGCTATAATATAAAACACTAAATGTATGTCTATTTTTATTACTATCTTTAGAAATTTAATGCTAATCTAAATTGTCATATCCCTGTATTTGCATTTAAAATATTTATTTCTGTATTCATTATACATTGCACATGTTACTTGAGACCTTAAGTACTTCAGACCTTCCATTTATAATTGTATTTGTGTGTTTTCTTCTAGTATTGAAATTTCATGCTTGGGACCCCTTCTTAACCAAATTATTGTTGCTCTCCTACCTTTGTTGGAACTTGAGCCCTCTTCTGTGTCAGAGATCTTTAATTATCTCATCATAGAAAATAGGTATGTATGTGTTTCTCTGGATATGCAAATTATCACAATTTTTCAATTTTTGACTTGTTTGTAAAATGTCACCTTCAGTATATATATATATATATATATATATATATATATATATATATATAATGCATGTATATATATATATATATATATATATATATATACATGTATATATATATATAGTGTATAACATGTATGTAACATCCTTTAAAATTGAAATTCCTGAGGGAACAGAAATTGCAATATTTATTGTTATAGTTTTATGGCTAATATCTGAAAATTGCTAATTTTGTGTTTCTAAAGCTTTGAAAAAATAATAATAAATAAGATAGAATTGTTTTTCAGTATTTGTTTAGAATACAATCTGTTCTACATATTTTTAAACAAAAAAATATTTTCAATAGTATCAAATGTAGTTTTGACTTCGTAAAAATGCAAATTTATCATTTCTGTCACTGTCCCCCAATAATGACAAGTTTTTATCTCCTAACTTCATAAATTAAAAACATAAATAAGTAGGTGAAACTTAAAAAACTGTGATTTTTGCTTGGGGAGGGAGGGGGGGGGGGTGACCTTTATTTATAAAAGTTTTAATAACAATATTTTTATGAGAAATAACTGATATGTTTCTATCCTTGAGAATTGATGGCATTATTATGTTCGAAAAATCATTTTCTTCTTCTACTAGATGGTGACAGCAGTGATTTTAAGTCAGTTGTAGAACAATTTAAGAGTTTTGTTCCACATATTGTTTTTGAATTTTGATATTAACAGTTAAATACAATTGAAAAATACAATGTTATTATTTATTTTTGATAAGTATATTTATTACCTGTTATTCTTGACACACATTTAATTATTACTATTAATAGTATGAATGAAAATTTAAAAATGCTGTGTCTCCTGTTAGTGGGTAAAAACGAATTATGCATTGTGCATACTTTAAATGAGTGCAATGAAGCATTAAAAGTCCATTAATTGTGTTAAATAGCTATGATATCAATTAGAAATCTTAAAAGACATTTTCAAAAGCTTGAAGCAAAAATTTTCAAAAACTATAATTTTTTTTTTTTTTTAAACTTGAAAATTGGTAATTATCAAATATTCAGCCTTATATCATTCACTGCATTGCTCGAAATTAAATTATTAATCGACATTTTGTTCTTTTCTTGCTTATACTAACATTTTATACTTAATCTTAATAACTATCTTGTGATTTCACTTGAGGCTTTTTTTTTTGTAGCAAAAATATATTTTCTTTTATAGGTCATACTTGAGTGATTATTTTCATGACTTATATTTTGTGCCGGAAACTTCTGAGCTTCAGGACATCAATGTTGTGCTTAAGGATTACAGTGAGAGCCCATCCAGGTTGGGAAGTCTTAAGTTTTTAACATAAATGTGAGGCGGTTAACAAAAGTGATTTAAAATATTTAATTATGTACTGCATAGATGTTTCATCTTTTTCAATGTAATATTAGCAGAGTTTCCCAGCATTTAAAAAATATGCAAATTCTTAATCATATTGCCATTCAAATGCTTCTTTCACCCCATAAATGTTAAAAGTAAACACTTTAGATATTTTTTTTCTCTATAGAAAATTTACTTCACAAATTTATAAATCTATAGAATAAAATATTATTATCCCATTTCTGACAAC
Organism: Amaurobius ferox; assembly: GCA_951213105.1. NCBI lineage: Eukaryota > Metazoa > Arthropoda > Arachnida > Araneae > Amaurobiidae > Amaurobius > Amaurobius ferox. The sequence goes on along the minus strand of OX578140.1, from coordinate 42,563,078 downwards.
TTTTAAGAATGTTTTTAGTGATATGCCAAAATGAAATAAATAATATAAGTATAGAAGATATTCCTGTAATATTTTTTTATCCTATTGCGACAATAAATTGAAAAAACAACAACAACATAAATTATAAGTAGAATAAATAGAACATCTCTGTATATTTTAATTGCATATCACATGTAATTGACACAGTCCCCAATGAAACATGTTCTTTTTGTTTTCTAATATCCAGTAGGACAAATTTAATTAGTAGCCAATATTAAAAATTAGCATCACATATTACTACACAAAACTTTCTTTCATTGAACTATAGAATCCATTTAACATTTGACCCTCAAACTGATTTTAGAAACTTAATAAAAATAAATTTTTAGTAATTATAATTAAATGTGTGATAATATTTAATTTCTTAAGTTTTTATAAATATTTTGAAAAATGTTTTTTAAATTAAATATATATATATATTTTACAGTACAGCGACTAATAATGCATATCCTCCCAAGTTTGTTATTAAAATTATCAACTCAGTGTAGTGTATCAACTATCACTCGATAACATCCTAGAAAACTTTCCCAATTATAGTGGCTAACATACATTAAAAAAAAAAAAAAAAAAAAAAAAAAAAAAAATTATTAATTATATAAATAAATAAAAATGAGAAATAATTAACTAAGTCAAAAAAATTAGAAAAATCAAAAAATCAGAAAACAGGATGCATTAACATTAATGTTTTGAATTTTATTTTCGCAAAAAAATTTTAACTTTTGCCTGTATTGAAACTACGATTTGAGCGCCCTTTTAATGGTGTATAGTGGCATTCTCGTTTATCCAGTTTTCCTATGAATTACTTGTTTAGTAAGAATTTTCATCTTTGATTCATGTTCATATTCATGATTGCATATATGGATTGTTCATTTTCTGAATTGCTTGTTCGGTCTCCAGCTTAGACTCACTGGACGGGTCTGGGAGTATTACTGTGAATGTTCATACTGCCTCCCTGGTAGAATTTTGACTTGTTCATTCCGGTGCTTCTAGATAATTAAGCTGTTGAGGTTGATTGTGCATACACGTGGTGGAAGAAGAAGGGTTCATGCCGCATGGTAATACAAATTTTCTTAAAGTATCCTATTTCATTTTTTCATTTTTTGATGCCTGTAGTCTGGGTTGGAGTATTTATAGTAATGTACTATTGCTCTATCTGAAACAGGGATGTTTTTGGGTTGGTTAGAGTTAAATACTCAGACCTGAGGAGGAATTTAACTCTGACTAATCGTCAAATTTGGGCTGGTGCTGTTCTCTTCTCTTATCGGCATTATGGCCTTGAATTTGCTTCTATGGTGATGTTAATATTGAATTTTGTTTTTATTATTGCATAATTTTTTTATTATTACATATTTCTAATATATATATATATATATATATATATATAAAATAATTTGGTGCCTGTGCCAAAATTGTATTGAGTACCGCAGACCTTGAGCTTATTTGGGCTCAAGCTGGAGTTGAGCTTATCTGGGCTGTACTAGGCATGCATGGGAAGGTATAAATGGAAGCATACATTACATTTTGATAAAATTATAATTTCCAAAATTTGCACTAATTGTGCTAGGGTATGTAGATAAAGGAATTACTTTAATCAATAATTGCTTTAACAAACTTGGGTAAATTACTGTTTTTTTTTTGTTGTTGTTATTGCTGATTTTTTCCCCATATTTCATGTTTTATTAAACTGTACATAAGTTATACTTGGTTCCTTTGGGTGTTGTTTATTTGTTGTTTTTCAGCATAACAGATTTCCATTCTCTCCTGTTCCATTCACTTAAAGGTATTAGTCATGAAAATTTAGAAGTACGACTTCATGCTCTAGAAAAATTGAAACAAGTGCTGCAAGCTAATCAGGTATATATTAGTTCATTTCAATTGCTTATGCTATATCTTCTATGTCTTTTGTACTTTTTCTTTTGAAATGAAAACTTGATTATATTAATTTTATGTATAGTATATTTATATCTGGTCTCGGATTCACCAGATGTGTATATGTGCCGAGTGCTGTGATTTTGCAGTTAAATAAAATATGAATTGAATAAAAAAAAAAAAGATGTTCCCAATGCTTGACTTTTCTACAGATTAACATTAACTGATTTTGATGTTGTTTGAAAACAATAATGTGAATTAGAGTTACAACTAAATCTCGATGAAATTCAATAAAATTTTTGCTGTTACCGATTAGAAAAAAAAAAGTCGTAAAATTTTTAATATCTCAGAATGCCTTGCAATAGCTATTAAAAAATTGTCTTTTTATTTTTGGTACTTACAAAGCATTGGTACTTCACTCTTTTTAAAAATAGTGAACATGTAACCTGAATACCTATTGAAAATCAATGGTCTCACAATAAGCAACCCCTGAATAGCATAAATTTTTGAACAATTCACGTTTCACATTTTTTCTTAAAATCGAAAATTTTGGTGTGCGGAACCCCCTAAAGAAGAAAATATTAGAAAACTGAAATTGCTAACTTTCTTCCTTTCGAACTATCTACCCGCACACCAAATTTGAAGTCTCTATCTCATACTGAAGAGACTATTTTATCATTTTATCTTTCGAATGTTTTCATGTGGAGCACCCTCTTAAATGAACATTTATAAAAAACTGAAAAACGTCTATTCGTCTTGGGTTTTTTATCAAATGATTAGCCTATATACCAAATTTAAAGCCTTTATCAAATTTCAAATTAGGTTTTTCTCATTTATTAAGCAAATCGAACATTTTGGCATGTGACACCCCCTAAAGTAGCAAATATTTGAAATCTGAAATTGAACACTTTCTTCCTTTCGAACGATATCGCCATACACCAAATTGGAAGTCTCTATCTTATCGCAAAGCATGTTTTTCTATCATTTCACTTTTCGAACGTTTTTGTGTGCAGAACCTCCTCAAAATTACAAATATCAGAAATTTTTTATTACACACTTTCTTTCTTTTGAACTATCTACCTATATACCAAATTTGAAGTTTATATTCCATCATGAAGCATATTTTTACTATCATTTTACTTTTTGAACGTTTTTGTGTGGAGTAGCTACCCCCTAAAATGAACAATTTTGAAAAACTCTATTCTTTTGTTTTTAATCAGATGATTTCCCCATATAACAAATATGAAGCCCCTATTACATTTTTAAAGGAGGTGTTTCTCATTTATTTGGAAAATCGAATATTTAGGTTTACGGCACCCCCTAAAGTAGAAAATTGTACATGCTCGCTCTTCCTTTTGAACTATCTACCCATGCACCAAATTTGAAGTCTATCGCATCTCGAAGCATGGTTTCTCCTCATTTCACCTTTTTGAACGTTTTTCTCTAGAGCACCCCCTTAAACGAACATTTTTTTAAAAACTCTTTTGTCTTGGATGTTTTCATTAAATGATTAGCCCATATACCAAATTTCAAGCCTCTATCAAATTTTAAAACAGGCGTTTCTCATTTGTTTGGCAAATCGAACATTTCAGTTCGCGGAACCCCCTAAAGTAGCAAATATTGAAAATCTGAAATTGCACACTTTGTTCCTTTCGAACGGTTTATCCATACACTAAATTTGAAGTCTCTATCTCATCGCAAAGTATCCTTTCGTATCATTTCGCTTTTTGAACATCTTGGTGTGGAGCACCTCCGCTAGAGAACGTTTCCGAAAAATGCGATTTTTCCAGGAGGTCTTATCGAACAACCGAGCCATGTACCAAATTGCAAATCTCTATCTATTCGGGAAGTGCCTATAAAAAGCATGACAGACAGATAGACTGACATTTGGCAATTAGTATATATAGATTTAATAATTTTTACAAAACATGCAATATCTTAAGAATAGAGCATGTTAACCTCCTTTGAATGGATATCTCATTTACTGTTTAACAAAAAATCTCTCACAAAATAGTTCTTTTTGTACCATCTTTAAATGCAATTATGATTTTATGATAATAATGTTAATAATAATGTTATTAATAATGTTATAATTCTAAGCTTTATAATGTTTGTCCAATTTTTGAACAGTTCAGTGCCTTCTCTTTCTCGATTCACAATTAAAATCCATCGACTTATTTGAGTCTTGTTTTGGTTTTCTTCATCCTAAATTTTACATTTGTAACATTTCATATATGACTTAAATGAGTCTTCTCGTTTTAAAAAAAATAGTTTTATTAATATTTTGCCATATTCTTTAGTTTAAATGGTCATTCATTTATCCAATCATGGGGGCCTGTCCTGTATAGGCTGAATCAGATTGAGTCTACCATAAATTAAATTATCGCAATTTCTGTCTGCTTTTATTATTCTAAATTTATTTTAATATTTGTTATTGCATTATGTTTAAATGTTTTTAATTTGTTTGAGTTTACATTTTTACAATGTTCTGTGAAATATTTTTTTTCCTCATCAGACTGCAATTTATGAGCATCTGCTTGGTCGAGAAAATGTGGATAATTTATTATCCAATCTTGTTGCTACAGTAAGTATTATTTTCTTTCTAGTAATTATATGAAATATGTCTTGACCAAATGTCTTTTGTTTTATTATATTGCTTTTTTGTATCATATACAGGATGTCCCCAAAAAAATTGAAACACGCTTTAATTCTTTATCTGTTGGAGATAAGTGGGCAATGTAAATTGCAAAAATGTTGAAAGTAAGGTAGGAAATAAGACTATGTTAATGAAATAGCCCTCCCACTAATTTTCAAAAAATTACACTTTTTAAATTTTAATATGACCCCCTTAGGTTAATCAGAAAATTTTTGTTTTTAATGCAACAAGATCATTACAAAAAAAAACTGCATATCTATATCTTTAAAATTGAGTGGTTATATTTAATTGAAAATTGAATATTGTGAATGGGGATCTTATATCAAATTAGAAATGTAAATTTGTGACATATCATAAAAAAGATAAAACTGGATGATAATGCATAGGATACCCAACCGCGTAGTGAGTACCACTGCTTTATATGATCTCTGTCTGTGTAATGCTTTATTTAGATGCATTTGTGATAAAAATTTTTGACACATATTAACGTATTTTTGATCTAAACAATTTACATCGTCAATTTGTTCATGATCCCTATTTTCACTGATGAAACAGCCTTTCCCATGGTACGGAAAAGTGGCATAAGTCAGATTTTTTCCTTTATCATAATTCAGTTGATTTTAAAGATATTGTTATGCGGGTTTTTTTTAATGATTTTGTTGCATTAAAAATAAAAATTTTCTGATTGACCAAATTTGTCTAAGGGGGTCATATAAAAATTTAAAAATTGTAACTTTTTGAAAATAAATGGGAAGACTATTTCATTAACATAGTCTTATTTCCTACCTTACTTTCAACATTTTTGCAATTTACATTGCCCACTTATCTTCAACAGGTAAAGAATTAAAGTGTGTTTCAATCTTTTTGGGACACCCTGTATAGATCACCACATAATGTGTATAGAGCGCCATCATGATAGAGCACCATGATGAAGTGTTTTCAGGCACATAAGCATATCTCTAGAAATGAAATCACCAAAAATCAACTATTTCTCATATTTTTCAGAAATAAAAAAAAAATTATCTTTGTTATACAAAAAATTATATTTTAAATAAATTACCATTCATAATATAATGAATATGTGGGACTTTTTTTTATAGCCATTGCTTCTTTAAAAATAATCTTTTAATGCATCTAATTGAAGTTCCAACTAAGCCAAAACTTGAAAATAAAACTTTCTGCCCAAACGTTATCTTCAAAGCAATAAAATAAGCAAATATTACGTATATTTGCTTATTTGGAGAAATGCTTAATTTGTTACTAAAATGACTCTATGAACTGCATTGAACAAAACTACGTATATTAGACCCATACACCAAGTTCAACATTCAGGAAAATGCATTGAAGCATTTTTAAGACTTTTAGCACTATCTGTGATTGAAATAAAATGTTTTGGCAAAGAAAATTTATCTGCATCTTTAGTCTGAGAGAAAAATATTTCTCCATCGCATATACATATTAATCAGTCTTTAAGGAAATTTTGTGGTTGATAACTATGTGACAGCCTTCTTCAAAGTGTTCATGTTTAGTTAATTATTTTCTAGATGTTTATCCACAACTGCATTTATACTGAAATTCTGTTTAATCTGCCATTTGGGATTATTCAGATCAATGTATATCAAAAGTTTGTACTTTTGGATTCCAATTTCAATATCCTTATGTTCTGATTTAAAATTTTGACTTTGTTTAGTAATCAGAAAATACATTCTGTGTCAGCTAGAGATAATTTAGCTTTTTGAATGTTTCATGAAGTTATATAGTATTCTTACAAGTATCTCCCTCTCTCTCTATTTATTTATCTATATTTATCTATCTCTATCTCTCTATTTATCTATCTCTATCTCTCTATTTATCTCTCTCTATCTATCTATCTCTATCAGCCCGGTTGAACTATTTTGCTCATCTGACTTATGTTTATATTTTATTTTGCTGTACATCTACACATTCCAATTTATTTTTAATGTCTATGCTATATATCTCATTTTGGGGCCTTTTTAAAAATGTTATTTTCTTTACAGCTGATTGGTGGATGCCGTGAATCTGATACCAGAGTTCAGATTGCTTTGGGAGAGTGCCTTGGTGAGTTGGGAGCAATAGATCCAGGCAGGTAAGAAGTTAGCACATGCATTGAAAATTTAATTATTTTCTGTGTCTTATTTTTTGTTTTCTATGTTTTTAGTAGAAATTTTTATTTAAAGTGTACAAGAAATAAACTATTTAATTTATAAGTTTAAATATTGTTTGATTATAATGCGGTAGAAGACCTTCACTGTAGCATAGTTTTCTATAATGCTGTTATTCTAATCTAAATCATATCTCTCATTGTAATGCAAATGCTAAAAATTGTTAAAAACTAGCAACTATTTTAGTGATTCTATGGATCACCTTCATTAAATCTTCATTATTAGAGTTGAGAATTTCATCTAAAGTATCAAGTGGCAGTAAGAGAATAAAGTAGTAAATATACTGATAAAGCAGAGAACAACAGCAGCAGTCTCTATCATCAATGTTAAATGATGCTCCAAGCTGAAGAGAGAAAAAGACCTTAAAACATAAATTTGTACCAAAGTGTTTAATTTTCTTACAGATATCACAGTTCAGAAATTACAATAAAAGTAGGAAAAATTGTCTCTTGTCAAAAAGTGACAACCAGATTACCAACTGCAGAATTTTTGCCAGCTCCATATGAGAAAGGGGTCAAGGTGTTTCATATTTTACAGTTTCTGTTTTTTCACTGCCCTAGTCAAAACCAAACTCTGATTCTCTGAGTCTAATAATAGGTTACTGCAGCACCTATAATCAGGTTGTACCTGAAAAATTTTGTGTAATATTTATTTCATTTTAGTGTACAATTATATCCATAACTGCCTGATCTATCGATAAGAAAAACTCTTCTGTTTTTATGATTCATAGGTAAAAAATTTTATGCTCTTGAAACGCTCACCATTTCTTATTTGTGATAAAATATTGCCAAATATTTTTAAATCAGCAAGATCTAAAATATGTCAATTTTGCTCAAATTTGTTGCAATTTTTGCATTTTTATTAATGATGGCAGAAATTTATTTAAGCATTCATCAAGATTTCTGATATATTGTTGAAATCAAATGGTATTATATTATGTGACATTTGATAAAATTTCATAATGCATTAAACTTTTTTCAGAGTATTTAATTTTTTTTCAGTGGTTCTTAAAAAGTGCTTAAAAGTGAACTTTTTTTCCGGTGGTTCTTAAAAGGTGCTTAAAAGTACTTCATTTTTTTCATAATAAATGTGTAAGAACTCTGATAATTCACACATATGTACTATGTATATAGTGTGATTGGTAGTAAAACAAAGTTTAAATAAATAATTTTAAACATTTTTATGTTTCATATTTTCAAAATATATAATTATTTGCTTATGTGTTGTATGTTTTATTAATTATTACATGAAGTGCTTGTTGTGTATAAACTTAATTTTATTTTCAATTATAAGCCAAAGAGCTTATTTTTAAATTTTAGACTTAATACTAATAATGCATCTTCAAAAGAAACATTGACCAAGTTCTTCTCCAGCATTGATAATGAAGATTTTGCTTTTGCATTGATTCAAGAATTAGTTCATTCATTCTTAGCTGCTGATGAATGTAGCATACAGGTAATACACAGTAATATATTGTATTCTGATAATAATCCCCACCCGAATCACTCCCTCTTAAAATTTGATGACTTTGTGCATTCCATAAAATTTCCATTTTTTAAACACTCCTTTCACTTTTCTTAATTTTCAAGTCATCATAGGATTTTATTAAGTTCATAAATTTTTCCCACCCACTTTTTGTCATTGGATTAGAAGTCACCATTTCTAGCTCATGAAGCACTATTCCTATAACATTAACAAGAAAGATTAATCATGCATAAAGCATTGATTATGAACCACTTTCCAATTGAAATGCAATTTTATTTAAATATCTCTAAAATATGATACATTCAGCACTGATATTTTTTTAATTATCACAGTACTACAATGATTTATTTTAATTGGAAACTTAAAACTTCTTCAAAAAGAGCAATGCTATAAAATCGCCTGCTTCTCTATGTAAAATCAATGAATATTTCATTCATATCACTTATATTCCAGACTCCAGAGCTAAATAATTTTGTGATAAAAAATTTCAGCATTTCTTATACAACTTATCTTACAATTACTTAATTTGTTTACATTCTGCATATGTTAAAATTAGGCTTCATTGTACAAATAATCAACATATAGTAATCATTTAAAATAAAAAATATTGTAATTACATAAGCACAGAATTTAAGATACACAGGTAATATGCAAAAATAAAGTGGTTGTAGGATGGATGCAACACTAAATATAAATATAAGCATTCTTTAAAAACCACAATTTTCAATAAACGAAAAAAAAATAGATGCCATATTTTATTTTGCAATGAGTCACGTGATCTCTTCATATAATATGGGTGTCATTATTATTTCAATTTTTATTTAAAAAACTACTTTACATATTATGATGAAAATTTTTTTGCACATTTTACGTGATAATTTGAATATTTCCTAAAATTCTTGAAAAAATTTGTGAATTTTAACTTCACTTAAAAGATGTTTGAAAAATTAAGTCCCATAGAGTTCAATGTATTTCATTTTATCAACCCGGGTTAAATCCAAGACTAATTGGGTGATATTATTTTTTTACATTCCTATATGTCCCACAGATCGTCTCAACAACACACTAAAATTTCATTTTGATAAAGTCATTTTTATGGCAGATATCGTGTGAACAGACAAACAGAATGAACAAAGTCAAAAACACTTTACAACTATGTTTTAAAGTGTTAAAAAAAAGTATATAAATTTTTTTCACTCATTTAATTTCCTCTGCCCCACTTTGGAAATCGTGGAATAGAAATCAAAGTTTTTGAGGCTAATTTTTATTTTTATTTTACAGTTATATTAATAATGGAAAAAAAAATACAGCCTGATGTAAATTATTGAGCAAATAAATTTTAAAGTTTATAGAATATAAATTGTATCAAAATTTTTTGATTGAAACTATAAAATTCATTCATTTATCCAAAAATTCTAATCTGTAATCCTCCTGTTATTTTTCTTGGAAAAATTCTGTTTTAACCCTTTGTAAGTCCCTCTGATTTTTTTGTCTTCTTTTTAATCCAGTTATAATCCCCTCATTTTTTTTTCAATGAATTTTCTTTGAAAAAAAGTTGTTAAAATTCTACTGTACTTCTATTTTTTACATAATATATATAAACAACTTTTTATTTATTGTGCTCTGATTTGTAATTTCAAGTATATAATGCAAATGTGTAAAAGAATAAGTCCATTCTTATTTGATGGAGTTTTAAAAAATTATCAAGTTATAGAAATTTGACATGATTTTTCAAAGGGAAGATAAATACATAGTTTAAAAATTTTGTAAACAATATATTGCATTTAAAAAATACGGTAAAAAATAATTCTTTACAATGACCTCTATAATTCTCAACAATGGCCTCTCAATTTTCTATAATTCTCTGCAATGATTTTATAGCTATTTTCTTTTCCATACTTTCAATTTTAATTATTGAATCTACTCAAGTCTACTCATTTATGATAAATAGACTGAAGTAGCCGAATTTGTTACACAGAGTGTTTCAAAAAGATTGTATCGCTGAATATCACTTAAATGATAGGTTGTAGTCCCAGGATTCCAGTTTAAGAAATGTTTTAATTAAGATAGACTATCATCGTATGCAAATTTTGATTATGTGACAGCATTTTTTTAGTAAAAAAGTATAAGATGTAATTTTTTTTTATACTGGCTTCCCAGGAAAAAAAAAAATCAGGTTATAAAAATATTTTCCATACTCCAATTTGTCAAACAAAAAAAGTTCCATTGTCATGTGATCAAAATTACCCAAGATATCAATATATAAAGTTTTTTAGGGATAATTGAAGAATGTATAAAACTTTTGAGAAAGATAGGTATGCATGTAAGTTTTCAATTGGAAGTTTTATCTAATGAAATTTAATGTTTGTACAACCCTTAAAATCTGTGTTTTCACTGTTTCTTTGGATTGGATCAAAGTGGTTTAAGTCCTATAAATTTGGCAATTTTTTCATGGTCCATTTTGCATATTAAACAACCTGTTTTTTTATGTGAATAACATCTACAGTTGGGGTTTCTGTGGCAGAAATTGGAGCATGGTGAAAAATATAAATACTTTGAACACTTATACTTCCAAACCTAATAGATAAAAATGTAAATCATTTCTTTTATTTTGCCAGAAATAGGGTTCAGATTATGAATATACTAAACTAATTTTAATATTTTGAACCTTTTTTTTTTTTACTTAGATAAGTATCTGTCTAAGCGAATGGTTTTTTTTTTCTTCTTTTTTTTTTCTTCTTCCCCATTTCACTTGCTTTCACTTGAAATATTTTCAAAACTACAAAAGATAGTATAAATAGCAAGTGACAAAAATATGTACTATGAAATATAGTATCTGAATCTATATCTATTTTTAAATAAAGCTTTTATAGTTTCTGAGTAACCTCTTGTCAAGTTGAAGAAAATGGAAATTTTTCAAGCTACTTACATTTGTGTTGTAGCTCAATGTGTTTACTTACTCCTTGGTCAAATATTGATGCACAAGCACGAGGATATTTTGTTTTATATATATATATATATATAATTGACTTATTTTATAAAAATAAGTTTTTTTTTCTTTGTAAGGGAGGATCATTGTTGTTAAAATAGAAAACATGTAGCATAGGAAATTACAAATTGGTTTTGTGCAAATTCATGGTATTTTAAACATAACATCTTATGTATTCTTTAAGTTGGGGATTGTTGCAAGAGTTATTTTTATATTAAACATTTTGTAGAATCTAGAAACTATAGAATATTAAGATATATGTCATTTTTTTTAGGATTGCTCTGCCTGTGCTATTCAGGAAGTTCTAAGATTTTATAAATGTTCCAATGAAAGAGGTTCAAGTGGCAGTCACTTATGGAAGCGTTTTCCACCTGATATTCAAGAAATATTAGCTGTACTTTTCCATTCTCAGTAAGGCTTACATCAATATGTTTTCAAATATTATTTTTGATTTAATTTTATGCTTGATTTTAAACAAGCAGAAAACCTAGTGGTGCTTGAGATATGTGCTGAAATTTAGTATGAGTGCTCTTCATTCATATACATATCACAAACATCTGATATTACCCAGAATACATACAATTATTTATCTAACAGAATACTGTGTGTTGTCTGGAATATGGACAGTTATGTAACTAGCACATATACATATCGTTTCTTTAGATATATATTAAAAGTTGACTACATTGTTTTTCATTCATATACATATTCTAGCAGAAATATTTGACACTGCAAAGGTACACAGTTATTTATCAAGCAGAAATATTTGTCACTGCCTGGAATTACAAGTTTTGTGTATTATTACCTAGGATACATTATTTATTTATAACTGTTTGGGAAAATGATTAGAGGACCTTTCATCAGGGAAATCTAATATATAGTCCAATCAGGGAATATATTTATTATTCAGCTACTTAATCACAATATACTCTTTTTGGCTACTTTATATAATTTCCATCTGTATCTACTTCACAATTGCAGTTCTACTTTTCATTTGGAATCCATGTTTATTTGGGAAGTTAGGTTCCAGGTGGGATAATTCCACTTTTCCGTTGACTGTTCTTTTATTATTACACAGCCATGACTGCACACATGCTTCTTTCCTTCATTTTTTATTTGCTATAGGCATTTGCTTTATTTATCTCATTTTACCGATTTACAATTACACTGTATCTTGGCCATTATCAACACCATTTTATCATCTTAACCTGACAAGAAGACATTTGATAAAGTGCCTTTCTAATTTTATCTCATGACTGTCCATTTTAATATTTTTTTATCTTTTACATAATTTTAAATATATATATATATATATATATATATATATATATATATACACATATAAACAAATACACTTCCTTTTCTTATCCTAATGTTTAGTATGTTGGTCTGAAATGTGAGGACAGAGCATTGAAATATGTGACCATTGACATTTGGAGTTAATAGATCAATCAGCAATTTACCCATTTTATCAATCACGAAACTACCTTTAAATTTGAAAGGGGATGAGTTGTAAGTATATATATATATATATATATATATATATATATATATATATATATATATATATATATATATATATATATATATACGAGGGTCACACTGAAATGTTTGAGACAGGGGCAGACGATATGTGCTAGAAAAAAATTATTGGTCGGGTATTTAAATTTGAACTCTTTTATGTCCACAGATGATAATTTGTGGCAGCAATTATAATTTAGCTATCATAGAATAAATTAAAAAAAAGAAAAAAGAAAATGGAGTTGACGTGAGAGCATTATCGAACTATGATTTTCTATGATTTTAAATTTGGTATAAATCAAGAAGAATGCCTTCAACATCTACAATTAGCTTATGGAAATGGTGCTCCATCTTGTGCCACTGTATTCAGATGGTTTACAGAGTTTAGAAGATCTCAAAATTCTCTCTGGGATGAAGAACACACAGGAAGACTTTTTTCAGTTGTAGTCCCAGAAAATGTGTCGGCCATTCGAAAAATGTTAATCAATGATAATCGCTGTACCTACCAAATGATACAGAAGGAACTTAATAGATCAATAAGCAATTTACCCTTTTTATCAATCACAAAACTACCTTTAAATTTGATAGGGAATGAGTTGTAAGTATATATATATATATATATATATATATATATATATATATATATATATATATATATATACATATACCCTCATATATATATATATATATATGAGGGTCACACTGAAATGTTTGAGACAGGGGCAGACGATATGTGCTAGAAAAAAATTATTGGTCGGATATTTAAATTTGAACTCTTTTATGTCCACAGACGATAATTTGTGGCAACAATTAGAATTTAGCTGTCGTAGAATAAATTTTGAAAAAAAAGAAAATGGAGTTGATGTGAGAGCATTATCAAACTATGATTTTCTATGATTTTAAAGTGGGACTAAATCAAGAAGAATGTCTTCAACATCCACATTTAGCTTATGGAAATGGTTCTCCATCTCGTACTACTGTATTCAGATAGTTTACAGAGTTTAGAAGATCTCAAAATTCTTTCTGGGATGAAGAACATACAGGAAGACCTTTGTCAGTTGTAGTCCCAGAAAATGTGTCAGCCATTCGAAAAATGTTAATCGATGATAATCGCTGTACCTACCAAATGATACAGGAAGAACTTAACATTAGATCCGCAGCTATAAAATTATTCATGAAGAACTGCATATGAAAAAATTAGTGTGTCTTTGGGTCCCTCATAATTTAATAGAACACCAAAAAGCGGAACGTGTCAGGATCAATAAAGAAACCCCAAAATTACTTAATGATGGTATACACCACATTATTTCTAAAGTCATAACTGGTGATGAAATGTGCATACCATTTTTTGACATTCCAACACATCAAGAAAGTAAAGTATGAGTCTTTGAAGATGACCCTAAACAAACAATAGTGAAAAGCCAACGAGCAATTAAAAAGTAATGTATACCATGTTCTTCAGAAGTACACGTCTGGTCAAAGACGTAAAGCTAGAGGAACAGAAGACAGTTATATCTAACTTGTACACCACTAAGTGTTTTCCAGAAATTCTTCAGGAAGTGAATGTTAGGGGACTCATGCTTCACCATGACACTGCACCTTCTCATTCAGCAAGAATGGCAGTCGAATTTCTTGAGCAAAAAACATCAAAGTGATAGAACATCCACCCTATTCTTCTGATCTTGCTATGTGTGACTCTTGCTTATTTTTTAATCTAAAAGAAAATTTATGTGGGCATCATTTTCATTCCGAAGATGAGATTGATGTGGCTATACAAGCATATTTTTCATTGATTCCAAGAAATGGATGGCTTGAAGCATTTAATCTTTGGAAAATTCACCTACAAAAGTGCATTGATGTTTGAAGGGAGTACTTTGAACACTCCTAAGAGTTGGTAAGTTTAACTCGTACCACTTGGCCGTAAAAATTTTCTATCATTGCCAAAGTTTAATTAAATTGCTTGTTCTATCTAACAGACGGTGCATCCTAGGAATGTCACATTTTTGACTTACATCAGATTTCTTGTCAATTCTGTCTCATAAACTTCCTGAAAACTTCCCCCAAAACTTAAATACCGTAAAAAATATGTTCATTTTATTATATGCAGTTAAGTCCATTGATATCTTATAAATCTTCTCACCTTTATTTTTAAAATAGACATTTTAACATTCTTTGAGAAAGTGCTTTATTACTGGTGTAAAATGTCAATTACAAACATGCTATTACAGCTACTATCAAGAGTTTAGTAGCATGCTTTTCATTTTCTGTTTTAAAAAATTGTTTTGTTTTTTTATATGTTACTACTATAAACAGAATTGTTAAATTAATAGTATCATCAGATTGCCATTTCATGGTAATTGATTATTATTTAATATCTCTTATAACCAAAACTTCAATTTCATTTTTACTTTCCTTACATATATGAAAGTCATCAGTATTGAGGCCATTCAAGTATTGTGACAAACTCGAAAATTTGAATTCAAGTTTTCGACAGAAAAGTGCATTTGAAGTATCTCTGTACTCAAATCAAAAACCTTTTTAAAGTGATGTCTATGTGTGTGTATGTATATATGTTAGTATGTCTGTGAGTGTGTGGATATGATATCTCACAAATGAATGACATATTTTTAATATAATTGGGTACAATCAGTGAATACTAGAACTCTATTGATTTTAAATACAATCAAATGTTTGGAAGACCCCAATTTTTGAATGCATTTTTGAAAAAATCATAAAAAACTCAGTAATTTTAATAATGATAAATAAAAAAATATTTCTTACATAAGTTTTCATTAGAAAATGAATGACAGCAATTTTAGAACACTAACATGAACTGTTCTCAAAATATTGAATGGCTTTCAAATAAATTTACTAAAAAGTAATTAAGTATCATCAAATATAATTCACTTTCCACATGCTATATTATGCAACAAATCTCTTAAAATCATTCTTGTGTATTTAGTTCATTCCATTCACAAGAAAAGATACTTTTGTACTAATTTTTTATTTTGACACCAAAGATTTTGCCAATAGTAATTTATTTCGCAAGATATTCATTAACAGTTAGTTGCATTTTGATTAGGATTTTGTATGCGAGTATGAATAATACTATATAACATATACTATATAATACTATATACATAATTGTACTAATATGTTATCTAAAATGCCCAATTTTAATTTACTTCACAATTTTAATTTATTTGTTAATTCAATACCAAAAACATTGTGCTGTGGATCTTCTACACCATTATTTCATGGTGAAAGAAGTTCATTGCATTATGTAGGGAAAGTCATATGCTGCTCATGTCAAATTTTTTGGTGCTAGACTTCTTTTTTAAAGCTTCTAGAGTGTTTTATAAAAATGATAGCTCTAATGAGCCAACATAAGACAGTTTTAAATAGATATTGTATTTATATTTGCTTTAATTGATTATTATTTTTCTTTTTACAGATATAAACCTCTGGAAAGATCTGGTAAAAAATTTCCATCTCCTATCTATCAAAGTAAAATTGGCAGTACATACCGAGACTGGACTAAAAACTGGTTTTATAGTCTTCTTCAAAAGGTATTTTGTACTTTTAAATGAAGAAGTAATTTATTTGATATTCTGTTGCTGAACATTAATGACTATATTTAAAAATTGTAATTTAACTATACATCTTTTAGAATTTTTATAATAAATTACATTTTAAGAATTTTAAAATGTGGAAAAATCTGGCATTAGAAGTATGTGAAAATGTGATGATACAGTACATAAATTATTTTTGTTTTTAAAAAAAGCAGTACAAGAATCAAATGTAATTTTATAGAACTGAAAATGTAATTTTTATTTTTTATTTTGTCTTATAATTTTATAATAGAAATTTAAAGTAATTTCTCACTGAAATGTGATGGTTATATTCTCTGCTTTAGTTACATAATTGAAAATAATTTTATTGTAGTCAAAATTTAAATTATTATAAATTTTCAAGACTGACTTGTTTATTTATAAATAATGTGTTAACAACAATATAAGTAAAGTTATAGTTTTCATAAAATTTAGGCATTAAAGCAAATTATATATTTTATTAATATATTTTTTTAATGAATAGGCTACAATTACACAGTAAAATAAAGGAACCTTTAACACCAATACTGAAAGCTGTGCCGCATCTTGGAGCATATGCTTTACAACTAAAAACCTCCAGCATCCTTTGTAGAGTGTAAATCGGCTACTGCTCGAATTCATCGATCCATGCTCTTTTGTAATTGTTCTGCTGTCTTTTGTTGAATTAAAAAATGTATGGTTTTCTGTCGTATTGGTGCCATCTAATGTATGAATTTATTCCGCCCCTTATAATCTTGATTATTGCACCATTTTCTATACATTTTAAAACTCTTCTGCTAGAACCACTAGGGAAATAGTCTTGAATGAATGAATGACATGAAGGTGGGTGGCTCCAGAAGAGCCCAGCACATTGACCAGAGGTCTATTGTACTACCCCAACAGGCGAAGGTCCTTAAGAAAAGAGACCAGTAGCCGAAGCAAAAATCAGCAGGCACTTAACGGGAATGTCATTCAACTCCCAGGGCTCAATCACATGTCGACCCAAGTGTTCGAACCTATGGGCGGACACCTCACATTCACAGAGAATGTGTGCGGCAGTTTCTTCACTGTATTTGCAGCCTCTGCAAAGCGAATCTTTCGTGACACCCATAATATTAAGGTGTCTTTTAAGGGTGCAGTGTCCAGTAAGGAGCCCTTCTGATGCTAGTTCTACCGAGCCTGAATAATTCCTTCTGGCATATGCTAGGGCAATTGCAGTTGAGAATTTTTGCCTGCCTTTGGCCCTTAGTATTATGCCAATTTTTGCACTGAAGCTTTCTGAAGATGTCATAGACAGTTCTTCTAGTTAGTTCATTGGGAACACCCAAAGCTGGTTCAGGACCAACAAAAGGACTACTTGAGCCTTTCCTAGCCAATTCATCAGCCAGCTCATTTCCTGGAATGCCCGAATGTCCAGGCACCCAGTAGAGTATGACTATTATTGCTAGCAATATTACACAGTGCATTATAGCTCTCCCAGACAAGGGAAGACGTGCGTCATAGTAGACTTTCCTAAGACCATAAGAGCAACTTGACTATCAGAACAGATAAGAATCTGGTTGCTCCTATAATTTCTGTCATAGCAAATTCTACAACACATTAGAATAGCATAAACCTCAGACTGAAAGACAAGTAGCATGGCTGCCTAGAGGGTAAGACATGTTAGTGCCATCATCCAGACAGCAAGCACCAGCACCAGTACTGGTGCCAATCTTCGAGCCATCTGTGTACCATACAATACAATTTTGTTTATTGTAGGTGGGAGTCCTCTTCCAGTCATCCCTTGAAGGAACCTGAATTACATAGGGCTTGTCAAATGTATATCGAACCTGTATACCATCAGATGGCATATGGAAATAAGGATGATTTATAACATTACTGTTGAGACCAGTCCAAGATAAATACTTAGAATAGTCCTTCCAGTGTTTCAGATATTTAAGTCTGTTCATGCAGATGAGAGCTTCAGCTTCAATGTGCATGTAGAGAGGGTGCAATCCGAGTAAAAGTTCAACAGTTGCAGTGGGAGTGGTTTTCATGCAACCAGAGATCGCAGTACATGCCATCCTTTGAAGCTTAATTAAATCTAATTTAGCAGTTTCACATCTGACTCTAGACCACCAAATAATGGAGCCATAGGAGATGATGGGACAAAATACCATGGAGTAAATCCAATGGATAGCCTTGGGATTCAGGCCCCAGGTTCTCCCAATAGCATTTCTACAAGACCAGAAGATTCTTTTGGCTTTAGTTATGCAGTATTCCAGGTGTCTCTTAAAGAAATAGTCTTAAGATGAGAAGTTTCTTATTCCGAGACATACATCAAATTTTCATGGATGTGTAGTAAATTCATACATCAAATGTTTTCAAGAGAGCTAAAAACTTCAATAATTTCAAGTTCAATTAAAGACATTGATAATGCCACAGGAGAGCATAAAAGGGGAATTTTGAGTAAGAGCTTAGTTACTACTGAATACATTCAAGGATTTTCTGGGTGAACTACATATAGGTTTAAATGTGGCACAGTTTTAGTATTGATGTTATACTTTTTCATTTACTTACTTTTTATACTTTTTCATATTTTGTGCTGTTTATACTTTTTTATACAATATGCTAAAATATTTGACTTATGTTCATTTTAATTGCAGGTTAAAAAAGAAAATCCCCTAAAATTATTCCATTCATGCTCCATCATTGTCAAATATGATCTGAACTGTACTTTATTTTTGCTTCCACATTTAGTTGTTTATGCTCTACTTGATTCAACTGACAGCGAAAAAGATGAAGTATGCTTCTATTTTATTATGCATTTCTTGCTTATAGTAATTTTATACAGCACAGTTATATTTTAAGGGGTATTCGAGAAGTTCCTGCGGTGTAATGTGGGATTAGTTTTATCATATGAATGAGTATGTTGTAGGATTTGCATTATTTCAATTTTGAAATTAGATTTCTTGGCACTTGAAATGTTTAGTGTTTTGTATTCCACTATTTTAACATTGTATTAAGCATAGCCTCAATACTGATGACTTTCAAACTCTGTTTGATTTAAAGATATACACTATGATATAATTTCTTTCATTAAAAATATGTTCATAATTAAAATGTATTTTATGTATTAAAATATGACATATATTGTTAATCAAAATGTATTTTATCACTATATTTTATAGTGTCTTATGTTTTGAAGTATATAAATTCTTATGAGGTTCTTAAACAGCCTGAGCAGTTGCACAGATAGACACACACACACACACACAAATAATGGATTCATGCTTTCAAAATATGTAGATCCATTTAATACTAAAGTTCCAATTTTCATCTCCATTCAAATACTTTTCTTTTGTATTGCTTGCCATGTATTGAAAGGAAAGTAATACTGATCTTCATTTCCTTCTGTACTGTCCTCTATTGTCAAATCTATAAATCAGAGATATTTCAAAATTTTCCCAAAGTTTTATACTTTGAAATACTAGATAAGTATTTGCAAAGGTATTCCAGGGATATACATACATGTAAAGGATTTTTTAAAAATGAATACACATATGGAAATGCACAAGTATGATAGGACCACTATAGGAATTAATTACAAATTGTATTCTTTAAGGTCATGGCCGACTTTGATTGGGGGTAAGTGGGGCACCGGTGTAGGGGTGTTTTAATTATAACTCAAATTGTAGCAATTAAAAAAACATCATAAAAAGATGTACACTAAAAATTAAAAAAAACTATTTTCACTCTTTTAAAAATTGTGGAAACATCTTTTATTGTAGTACATTACCAACCAATTAAGTATATGCCAACTTTATCAAAAATACTGCTGACCAACCATGTAGGAGTACTGCTGCATACGAATCTTGATTACATGTTTCTTCCATTGATTTCGGGAATTTTCCATCTACATTGATTATAGCTTTATGGCTTCTCATGAATATTCTAGACCTTGCTACTATTTTTCATAAACTTACTTGCATTTCCTTAACTGTCTGGTAGCTTCCTAACACTATAAAAACTTTATGTTTCACCTTTTCAGCAGGGAGTTGTTCATGGAGTTTTAAACTTTTGGTGTTTTCACCTTGGAGTAGCTTTGGGAAAAAAAATTATCAGTATGTATCCTAGTAGCATTTAATATTGGACCAATATTGTATATCTTGGCATCACATTGGAAATGTTTCCAATGTGATCCCAATATTGGGCAAATATTGAGGTTACATTGGTCTCCGATATGGGCTAAATATTTTCCTTACAATATTACGCCAATATTGGTATTACATTGGAAATATTTCCAATGAAATGCCCATATTGGTGTAATATTAATCCAATATTGACTGCCAATGTTAGGTCAATATTATTTGCTAACCTGAATTGGATCAAGGTTTTCCTTTATGCACCAGATGCTAAGCATGCTAGAATTGCATATGCATCTCTAAATTTTTCATCAGCAGTGTGAAAAACCCAAACCACATGACCGACTCGAGGGCTTACAGTAGCTATTTGTGTGGCCGGGTTCATCAGCAGTGTTGAAGACCCAGACCATCCGACTCATCCTGAGGACATGAGCAACTATTTGGACGGCCGGAGGTTCATCAGCAGTGTGAAATAGTACATCACAAATATTAATGACTTCCTCCAATACCTTTGTGTTTGCATTTTTATTACATGTAAATAGATAGACTCACAGCTTTTAATAGTATAGAAAATTAATAATTTTCAAAAGCAGCAAATGTTCTCAGATCTATGAAAATTGAAGTACTTATATATTTTGTGTAGATAGATTGAAGCGTATTATTATTATTATTTTCAGATTTGTGGAGAAATTTTAGCTGTACTCAATCATGGGGTTGAATCTTCTGCAACTAGTGATTTACTTCATTTAAGCTCTCAGACTGTTTTTTCTGTCTTTGACCATTTGACTAAATGGAGCTGCGGGCGAAAGCAAGAAATTTCAAACAGTAAAAAATCTGCAGGTTGGTATTCCTTTTATGTGAGGAGATTATTATAAGCATTTTAATGAGTTTTAAAACATATTTTTAGGATGTCTGTGCATTCATATGTTTTTGTAATGAGTGCATAACAAAAGTTTTAAAATATCTTGACAAAGCATATATTTCAGTGATATAAATAGATGAATACAGCCCATGCTATTACGTTGAGACCTCTAGACATAATGGGACTAAGTCTTGATAATATTTATAATGATTTTCTGGAAACTAGCTTTAGTTTACAACAGAAAAAAAAAAACTGTTATAAAATTGAATAAAAGCTTTTACACCTTGAATTTTAGAATTTTTTATATAAAAACTAGATAAATAGTTTTACAACTCCCAATACGTCTAAGATAATCCGTTGGGAGTTGAGAACTATTGAAAGGGAGTTGAGAACAAATGAAAGAAATCAGTTAATGGTTTTTTGTTCGATTTTAATATTCATATTATTTCAGGGAAACTGAAAAAGCCAGTAAATTAGAAAAATTCTTTCGATAAAGAGGTGGGCAGAGTATGTTCAGTTTATGCCTGGCTTTATGGTTGTGAATCACTTTTTGGGTGCAAAAATTGGATGGCACATTGAAGCAGTAATTGCTGGATACCCCTATTACATCTTCGACAGGTGCCCTCCAGACAAGTAGCAGAAAATATGTATTATTTGTTGTAAACAGAGGGGTTGTAATCATAATTTTGCCTGCCACTGGACAAGCAATGTGGAAACCTGAAATGCCAGCCTGCAGCAATGTGATTATGGCTCAAACTATGTCATATCAGTAGTGACAAATCAATTAAACATCTTTTGGACCAAAGTGTGCCAAAAGCCAATCTTAACTAATGTCACCTCAATCCTGGCTGCCCTACTGACTAGTTAGTCATGCTTATTTTCATATTTTGGTTAATTATTAAGGCATTTTCACATAAATAGTATGATCGCAATTTAGTTTGTATTCTTAAGCATTGCTGAGAGTCCACAAGTACTTCTTCCATCCATCTTCATTGTCTAATTATTGCACATTAAATTAACTAAACTAACATATTTTTACAGTTTGGTGAATTTTTTAAGAACTAATTAACCAAATAGTATAAAATTTAACTTTTTAGCAATGATATTATTCTAATATTTAACATTCCTTTAACATGCAGTGACTCTAAAGGTGTTTTTCTCAGCTTAAAAAAAATTCGGTTTAAAGTAATAAATTTGTTTTTATATTATGTTAAAAATTTTCTCAGGTATATTTTTAATTGATAATGCATTAACAATAAATAAAATAGTAATAATAAATTAATAAACATTTTATATATCTTAAGCATGTATTTATTTTTTGCTCAAAGGAGTAAATAATGCTCTGATAATATCCGTTTGGGAAAAGGTTCCCTATTTTATCAAACTTTAACTTTTCCCATATCGAAAAATAATTTTTTAAAAATTAAGAAATAAGTTTTTACTAATTTATTAGCTTAATATAAATATTATTTTCATTTATGCTTTTTCGGAGACAGAAACAGCATTACACAAAGTAATATGTTGTGTGCATTTGATGAAAATTCAAAACTGTCCCTGTATATCCATTTTTATTTTGTGATTGTTTTTTTAGAAAATACATAAAAGAATTAGAATTTTATGATTTGGATAACCATGTTTTTATACTTTGATCAAAAAATATTTAAATAATTTTAGAAACGAGATAGTATTTCTCTGGTGTTAATTGTTTATTAAAAACACATTTTATGCAAAATGAAAAAGACACACATAGGTGTCATGAGAAAATTAGAAAAAAATGTAACTATTTGAAACTTTGTTATGTGCATCACATATATATAATATATGATTAATTTTTTCAGTAATATTAAAATATAATAGTTTGAATTTAGAATATGCTAAATTAGCTTTTTTATATCGTAAGATGTACTTGATTTGATCTTGAAACAATCAATGAAAGTAATTTAATTGACACTGATTTTGTTAGGGCATGATTTTGTTTAATGCATTCATATTTTTTGTCTTTAGCTGCTCATAAATCAAGCCCAGACAAAAATTTGATGATCATTAACAACTGTCTATCTAAGATTCCTCAGATTCTGCTTGCAAAAGCATCTTTTGCATGCAAGGCCTATACAAGATCCTTAATGCATTTAGAACAGTATATAAAAGAACATCCTGATGAACTGGAAAATAATATTAGCTTTCTTCAGGTATGTAGCATTCTGTTACTTTGCAATGCTGCCGAGAAAGGTTTGTGTAAAAGGAATTTGGGTTCCTTTCGTGAAATTTTAATGGAATTCTAAATGGGACAAAGGGAGAGAGAGAGAGAGAATGCTTCACTAAATTAAAAATCTGAGAACAGTACAGTCCCCCAAATTCCAGATTTAAAAATCAGATTATTTACAAAAATTGTAAAATAAGAACTTTTTGTAACAAATTTTCATATAGGTTAGATCAACCATTTAAATTCGTAAACTATGAACACTAAAGGGCTCTATTAGTTAAAAAATTGCTGTTTGCAATACAAAATGTGAATACACACATTTTGTACTTTCTTGATAAAAGCAGACATATTAATATTAAATAATTGTTTCAAGGGCATTATGAGCCCTCTTCATCAAGCGAGAAGTAGTGTGTAGTAATCAAAGATTACAGTTGTATTAAATCTTTTGATTAATATACACTTCTTATGACTTGATAGAGAGGACTCATAAGACCGTTGAAACAATTGTAGTTACCCAATGTTAATGTGTAAACTGGTTTATTATTTATTTGAGAAAACTTAAACCATGTGATTAAGTGCAAATGAACAAACAAGGCAGGATATAGCTGTTTAGAGGATAAGTTGGGATCCCCTTCTTCAGTGCAAGACAAACCAATAAAAAAGTCAAGATGACATGGGTAAGCATAAATGGAAGAAGCAGAGGGGTATATATACTCAAGCCATGTATTAAGAGTCCATCTGAGAGAATCAATCAGAAAGCAGAATGAATAACAGCTCATCCAATTTGAAGCAAAGAACTAACACAAGATTAAAGTGTTCCATAACATAAGAGAAATGCACCATCAAGTTTAAACTAGTAGTAATAAGACAAAATGATACAAAGAGTACCAAAAGTTAAGAAATGAACAAATATCAACAAACATAACAAAAAAAAGGGGGGGGGGGATAATATAGAAGACCCAGCCAGACCATGAAAAAACTTGAGTTCTGGATAAGTTATTAACCAAATTACTAATTGTTAAAAATTTTCTGAATATGAAAGAAAGGGATCAAACCTATTCTCAAAACTGCTGTATGCTGCTTTGTTTATTAATTTATGCTTAATTGTGCTGTTGAAGTTTTCCCTTATCCTTTGCACAAGTGTTTTTATTTATTTCTGTGAGTCTTAAATGTTGAAATATTTAGGTTTTTATCATTCAAATTGTAAACAAAATGTTAAGTAGTTCTAATTCTTTACATAATGTGTCCACACATAAAATTTAATGGTTGTATATACATAAATTCTTGAATTATACTTACAACTTATAGACATTCCTGCACACAGATGAATCTCTTCCTAAGAAGTTAAGAAAATACATAAAAACATTAAATAACTATAAATATCTTATGTACTTTTAATTTGCAGAAAATTTATTCTGCTCTGGATGAGGCTGATAGTGTTGCTGGTGTTGCTGCAGTAAGAAAAGAAGAAGCTAGTTTAATGGACTTAATTTTAGAGAATGAAGCTATTGGTATGATCATATTTATAAATTATTGTGTTTTATAAATAGTGTTTTATAATATCTAGTACTTATGCATATAATGCTTTGTAAACTACAAATCTCATTAAAGTGATCAAATTGTCACAATTGCACAAATTCCTCTCTGAATGTAGTATAAGATCAATCATTGAAATTATTTTGGCTAAGTAGCATTGAGTGTATATGATGTTCCATAAGTAAATTGTTGTAAAATGTAAAAGCTCATGTCGCAGGTGGAAATCGAACTAGTGATCTTTGATTGGCCTCTAAACATTACTGAGACAATGATCTCTTCCTCCATTTTTTTAAATTGACCATGCATTCTCTTCATTCATATTTCAGATTAACTTTTGATCTGTACAATCTCTTTATTCTATCTTTTATATCGGGTAGCTTACTGTTCAATATAATCGCTACCATAAATTATGGGATCGTGAGAAATTTTCAATTTCAGTATTAGTCAGACCTCAGTTGTTCACTATACAGAGCTTGCACAAAAAAATGTCAAACTGTTTGTCAACAGCATATCGGAAATAGAAAAACATTAGAGCCATTTTCAAAATATCTGCCCTTTTTGAACAAAGTTCTCTAAATGTTTTATAATTTTTTATAATTTGCCAATATTGAAAAAACATTCATAAACTTATAACACCCATTGACCATATTTCTAAATCTGCAGTTTTTGTTTTTCAGTAATGGACAAACTATTATTTGCCAAATATTTTTGTCATCTGTTTCTAACATATAAGGTTAAGTTGCTTGGATGCCATTGTAATGGTGTTATTACACGGAGCAATTCCTTCCAGCAGTTTTTCAGCAACAACATACATTTCAATGGGAAGAAATCTTGCCATCGAATTGCCGCAATTCGTTCATACTCGGCAATAAAAGTTGCTCAATTTCTGAGCGGCAACCCAATCAGAAGACGATAAAATTGGACGTCACTACTCTCCGCCTTTTCCCTTCTCATTTGCATTCAAGATGGCGATGGCGACTGTAATGCAAACACGTCAAAGCAGCTCAATTACGTTAGAATCTGGAGATGGAAAAAATAATAGAACTTCTACCAAATTACAGACACCTGTGGGATATAAAATATCCAAATTATAGGAAAAAACACACTAAAGAATGCTTCCTGAAATCGGCGGCACTAAACAGGGAGGACCTGTTAGAAAGGAGGGGCTTACAGTATCATTGCTGGGCGGAATTGCTAAAGTCTGGAGATGTAAAAATAATAATAAAACTTTTACCAAATTACAGACACCTGTGGCACATAAAAGATTCAAATTATACGAAAAAAAACCCACTAAATAATGCTTCTTGGAATGAACTCGGTGGTATTAGAAAGGAGGGACCTAAAGTATCATTGCCGGGAGGAATTTCTAAAGTCTGGAGATGGAAAAATAATAATTGAACTTTTAACAAATTACAGACATCTTTAGGGTATAAAAGATTCAAATTATACGAAAAACACACCAAAGAATGCTTTCTGAAATGAAATCAGCGAGATTAGAGAGAAGGGACCTGTTAAAGAGGAGGAGCCTAAAGTATGATTGACGGGCGGAATTGCTGAAGTTCGGCAATAAAAATTGCCCGTGTAATAACACCATAAAGAAATGTTGTCTCGGTAAGAAATTGAACTACCAATCTGCTAGACAACTGTATTCATTGGGCTGGGCCAATTATGTTTCATTCTATAAATAAAGAGGACTTTACACATTATCTGTATTTTACATCCTTATTGTTTTATGTTTATGCACAGTTTTCAGAGTGATAAAATTAGATATCAACTTTTTAAGTATAAAAGATGAAAATAACTATAATATGAAAAAAAAATTTTTAATTCATTACATTGTGAGACTAGTTATTTTTCAGATTAATAAAGAACTTTGCATGTTTGAAAAATACTTGTGTTATCTGTAGTGGGAAAAAAAAAATCACAGGATTAGGCTAACAAGTTTTTTGCCAACTTGTGTGGCATGATTGTTTTTCATTACATTGATGGAAGTGTTCCAAGCATGATTCATTTAAAACTAAAATTACACCGTTAAAAGCAGTATACAATACCAAAATTATAGTATCTACTGGTTTCGAAGATTAGCCTTCTTCCTCAGGACACACAAGAAGCGCAACCTTCACTCATGCGATAAAGATTGGTAACTGATGCAAACGTGACTGAAGCAGCCTTCTTCCTCAGGACACACAAGAAACGCAGTCTTCACTCATAAGATAAAGATTGGCATCTGCTGCAAGAACAGCAAATGTGACTGAAGCAGGGTAAGGGTGTTGCTAAAGGTAAGAGAAGAGAAAAGAGGTAAAAAACCCAAGGAGAAGGAACAAGAGGTGGAACATAATAAACGAATTATAAAATACCAAAGAGGAAGGTAAACGTTTAATAAAGAATTCAAATCAAATGTTCAGTTGTTCATAAAAGCCCAATTCAGTCAAAAACCAGGGAAAGAATAGAAATTACCAAAAAAAGAAGGAAGTAAATGAAATTGAAAAATTAAACAAGAGATTTAAACAGAAGAGAAGAAAGGTGAGAAACAATCTAGAAACTTTGTAGATAGTTCAATTTAAAAATGGAATAAGGAGTAAAACAATCTTAGCTTCAAAAAAAATTAAAAACACAATTAGAATCCAAAAACATGACTCATGTGCTCCTTAATATGAAATTTAAGAGCTCTTTTTGTTTGACCAATATAGACTGCATTCACAAGGAATGTAATAAACACCCCAATGATTCAAGTCAGGAATAGGGTCTTTAAGAAAAGGGATATAAATTTTGGTAAGAGGTATAAAGCACACCTAAAATTGAATCAAGAAAAAATATTAAAGTGATTTTAGTTTTATTATATGACAGTAGTTTGAGCTGTACGTGTGATTCATTTACCTGTTTATTATTATTATTATTATTATTATTTGTGTAATTTTTTTATTTTTAGATACAATATACCTTGTATAGCATATGTTTTACTAGCCTGTGGGTCTGTGTACAACCTATATACATTTGTAATGGTTGAGCAAAGCATAGTCTCCTTTAAAATACTATACATAAACATGAACTTGTTTGTCACAATCTAGCAGTCTTATTTTTATTCATAGATGCTTCAGAATCCATTTTGGTAATAAGAGCTTGCAGTTCTGTACAGTAGCTCAACGGTAGAGTGTCAGCTGGCCAGTACAAAGATCCGTGATTTGATTCTTGGTTGTGGCAGCAAGGTTCTTTGCAATGGCGCCCGAACAAACTTACTGTTATTTGCGTATTAAATTTTCAGCGAAATTTAAAAATCATAAAAATAATACTTTAATTAAGTGTTACATTTAAATTCTAGTTTCTCCAAACAAATATTAAACATAATATTTTTAAGTTTTATGCTATAACCAATAATACTCAAAGTTTACTAAATGTAATTTCTATGAATAAGTTAATGTTTACATCTTTTATAAACCCATTGTGAATTAAGTGATAGATTATTTGACATTGAAACATACTTTAAAAAACAAACATATTATTTCTATAGTTACTGATAGTTTACCTTTACATAATTTCGTAACCATAAAGTTAACCGACCTGCTTTATAGATCCTAAGCAATTTAAAAAAAAGTTTTACCCTATGCACCTGAGCAAGTCGCAAATAGAAGTTCTGAAATCAAAATATATGGATTAAAATTATAAAAATTCTAATTATGAAAATAATGCTCTATATTCTAATGCTGTAGAATACATCACCATGACAAAATAGTAAACAAAATAATGTAAACTTTTTATTTATAAAATGAAGAAAGTCATAGTAGAGCACAAAGGCCTATGATAAAAATATTATGCCATTTTTTGTTTTCCCCTCATAAAGGGATATAAGAAATTGGGGGTGAGCAGACTGTAATTCCAACAGTATTTTGTACTTGTGGTTATATAAGTACGAGGCATGTTTTTTATGTAAGTACCGTTTTGCGATTCCGCCGCCGCAGCGCTACGGTCGGCGTTCCGCGCATGCGCGCTGGTTACCTACATCTCTTGTCTACGCACTGACGCCATTACAGTCTGATTCTTCATTGTATACGTTGTTTACTGAGTGTTTAAGATGCCTCCGACAATCGTGAGTCCCACCGATTGTGAAGTACGGGCTGTTATACGATTTCTTAGTGCTAAAGGCGTAAAACCGATCGATATTCATCGTGAGATCTGTGAAGTTTACGGACAAAACATTATGAGTGATGGAATGGTAAGAAAATGGGTGAGAGCATTTAAAGATGGCCGCACAAATGTGCATGATGAAGAACGGAGTGGGCGTCCTTCGGTCTTTAATGAAGATTTGGTGCAGAAAGTGGAAGAAAAGGTGAGAGAAAACAGACGCTTTACAATTTCATCAATGTGCGACTGGTTTCCTCAATATTCTCGTAGTGTTTTGTATCGCATTGTGACCGAGAACTTGAATTACCGGAAATTGTGTTCACGTTGGGTTCCAAAAATGTTGACGGATTTGCACAAAACCCAACGTTTAGGCAGTGCATTGACTTTCCCTGAGCGGTACCACAATGAAGGTGAAGATTTTTTAGACCAAATTGTTACTGGTGACGAAACATGGGTGGCCTACGTCACACCAGAATCAAAACAACAATCCATGGAATGGCGACATTCATCATCACCCAAAAGAGTGAAGTTTAAGCAAACAATTTCTGCCCGGAAAATCATGTGCACAGTTTTTTGGGACAAAAAAGGAGTATTGCTAGTGGAGTTTCTGCCTCGTAATGAGACAATCAATACAGCGTCTTATTGTGAGACATTGAACAATCTGCGTCGTGCAATCCAGAACAAAAGACGTGGCAAGTTGAGTAAGGGTATCGTTTTGCTGCATGACAATGCCCGTCCACATGTGGCTAATCGGACCAAAGATCTCATCAAATCTTTTAAATGGGAAACTCTAGATCATCCTCCATACAGCCCTGATCTGGCGCCCAGCGACTACCATTTGTTCCTGCACTTGAAGAAACACCTGGGTGGTCAGCGTCTTCAAGACGATAACGAAGTCAAAACAGTTGTGATACAGTGGTTAACAAGTCAGGCGGCAGAATTTTATGAGGAGGGTATTCAAAAACTGGTGCCACGTTATGACAAGTGCCTCAATATTCACGGAAATTATGTAGAAAAGTAGATTAAGGTACAGGCTTTCATGTAGAAATAAAATTATTGCGATATCTTTGCACGTCTTTTTTTAATTCCAAAACGGTACTTACTTAAAAAACATGCCTCGTATGTATTAATATGCTGTATTAATATTTTTCTTATATAATCAATCGACTCTTCTATCTTCTTTTTTCAGTGGTAGGAATTTCTTAAGCCATATCTATCCTAGCTTACTAGTACATATTTTGAGTATTTGGTATTCATAACATTAATTCCTATTAAATATTGTCATGATAGAAAATTAATATTTTTATTAAGTTTTAAAACTATTTTTTTATATCATGAGTACATTTTTCTAGGTGATATGCAGGGTGCCTTTGCCTGTTATGAGAAGGCCATAAAATTATATCCTGGTGAAGTGAGTTATTATGGTGGACTTCTAAAATGTTTCTTAGGCATGGACCAGCCAACAACTGCTCTTTCATATGCAAATGGTGTTTTAAATGAAAGGTACAGGTTATGACCAACAATTTCAGCATTGAGTTGTTTTTGTTTATTAGTTTATATTAAGGTTATATAGCTTAGGGAATTGTACCTATTTTGTTGTACAAACCCCTTCTTTATAAAATTGTTCATTATCTCTGCAGTTTGATTTTATTAAGACAATATTAAATATTTACAGTTGGAGATATTTTTAGCTCAGTATAATAATGTTAACTTATCTTGTATTTTGTCTCTGTTCTATTTCCATCACTGCCCCAGACAATATATGATCAGACAATTGCACAAATACTTTTTGATAGCAATTGTTGTCCTATCTCTCCATTCAATGGCACCAGCTCAAAAGATGTTACTTGATCAAAAGTTTCTGACTTCTGATCGTTTCTGACTTCTGATCAGACATTTCTGACTTCTAATCAGACATTTAACTTAACTTCACCTCTAAGGCGTTTGCAAATCAGTGTATTACAAATTAGTAGTATTTGACATCTTACTATACTAACCGAAACACACACACACACATATATATATATATATATATATATATATATATATATATATATACGTATACAAGGTAGAATGAAAAGTTCGGAGACTGTGCTGATATCGCTAACCCTGATTGAAGGAGAGGGGAACTATTTTACCGTGGCGTAGAGGCACATGTGACGCGATATGTGAAAAGGAAGAAGCAGGTCCACAGTGCAGGGTTTTTTCTGACAATGCGTGTCAATGAACTGTAGTCATTCGTGTTCATCGAAAACGGAAATGATGGTTGAGGAACAACGTATGAATATCAAATTCTGCCAGCGTTTGGGGAAATCACCAACAGAAACATTGCACCTGCTGCAGCAGGTGCAATGTTTCTGTCAGCGATTTCCTCAAATGCTGGTAGAATTTAATATTTGTATGTTGTTCATCAAACGTCATTTCCATTTTCGATGAATGCGAACGACTACAATTCACAGACACGTATTGTCTGCAAAAACATCTGCTTCTTCCTTTTTGCATCTTGCATCACATATGCCTGTACACCACGGTAAAACAGTTCCCCTCTCCTCCAATCAGGGTTGGAGATATCAGCACAGTCTCTGAACTTTTTGATCCTACCTTGTATATTAGTTCATTATTATGCTTATTATCATACAATGGTTTATTTTACATTTTAGTAAATTGCTTTATGGCATCATAATGATTAACCTATATTAAAATACATTGCAGCCATCTAGTGTAAAAAGGGAATGTTTTTTATTTCGTATGCTGATAAATAAAAAAGCTATGTGTTGTGATATTAATATTTTAACTGTAAGTTTTTAAGATCTTGTGTCTTTAGGAGAACTGTAAGGAAATTAGCATAGGATGTATTCACCTAAAAGTACTGCAGATTTTTGTAATTCTTTGATATTCCACTTTGTAATAAACTCATATTAGCCCATAACGACCATCTAAAAATTAACAAGAGTTGCTTAGCACTGACTAGAAAACCCAGCTAATATTTAAATTGAACCCATTTGGAAATGGATTTTAAATAACTGTAAAACTTGAAATATCAGTTACTTATGTAGAAACCTGAAAACAAAGAGAAATTTGTTTCCAATGTTGTATAATGGTAAAGATATTTCATTACATTTAATCAAAATTTTGCACAAAATTAGCATTGTCTTGATTATGACACTGCATTTTGTTAAGAGAGAAAAAAAAATTGTATTAGTTTCTGGCCCTGTTCATTATTATTTTCCACCCCACTTCAAAGGTGACATTATTCGAAATTTATAACTTTTGAGTTGTTGGTTGATATTGCATATTATACATTAACCAAAAAAGGTGTATCAAATTAGCTTTATAATTGGGGCCTAAAAATAAATAAAGTGGTTGGCAAAATGTAATACTTTAATTTTGTGATTGTAGTAAAGAGCTGAACAAAATTATCGCAATGGATGTTTATCCAGTAGCAATGCCAGACATTTTCATAAGGATGCTCAATTTAAGGTTTTACTTGTAACTACATACTGGTTTCGATTTCTTATTATATCCTCATCATCATAATGATATAATTAGATATAGCATGTTAAAATATCATATGGTAAGGCATTTATTATTTGTATATTCACTAGAAAGTTAAAAGTGCTGTATTTTTAATATATGTGACAAGTATTAGCAAATCAGTTTCATTAAGGTGTGCCTTACCTCTCCTTGACCTTCAGTAACTTTGCCTATTTGTGTACTTAAGAGCTGTATCTTTCTTTGGCTATTAATTAATGTTCTATTTTTTCGATTATTGTTCAAAATTTTGGCATTTAGAGCATATCTGAAAGTAATTCCTTTTATTTCCTAGCAAATTGAACTTTTTAAGTTGTGTTACTTCTGAAGCAGAAGTGCTATTTGTTCCACATTGTCGTATCGACTTTTGGAATACCATCTCAATTTCCTGCATTTCAGAGCTATTTTATTGAAATATTTTCTGTTCTCGTAGATTAACTTGGAGAAATTTAGTTTTGTTTTCACATGTTAGATCATTGTCACCAATAGTGTCTGGAAAGTGATGTTTGTTGTTTCTTTAATTATGATATGTCACTGATGCAGGTGCCATTTAGCCAATGACGGCTTGATTGATGGGTGACGTATGAGCTGTTCAGATGATGCTCGAGGCATTTGACCCTGAATTGAGATGGAGTGTAGATGGCCGAGAGGTCACAGGGTTTTTACAAGGGATTGTTAAGTTTGCACGGATCAATAAAAAAAATGAATACAGGTGGCCCTCGACTTTCGCACATAATTGGTTCCTGAAAATGTGTGCGAATGTTGAATGTTCAAAAGTAGAGGGATGTAAAAAAAAACCATCAAAAATTGTATTCAAAACATTTATTTATCAATATAGTATTTATTTATCAATATACATAATTAAGTTAATGAGGCATGTTAAGGTACTTTCAGGTATTTTCTTTATAAACTTGTCAAGAGTTAGTTGAATACCACCCTTTCTTTTCTTTTCTTGATAAAGAGTTTTATAACATACTGTGTCTTTCTCAATCACCCTACGTACTTGAGATATACGTTCTCTATTGGAATCACATTCTTCCATGATAGTCAAAAATTTATCAAGATGCATGAAGGCTTCATTCATATTTTTGATTGTCAAAGTCTTGATGATTTTATCAGCTTCTTCTTCCTCACTTTCATTGTGTATTTCATTTAACTCTTGTTGCTCAATTAAGTATTCATTTGACAGAAGTACTGAGTGAGATTCAATCAACTCATTAGCATCTTCGTTGTTGAAGTCCAAGTTTAGTTCATTCATTAGGCTAACTATTTCATCTGTGATAGTTTCCGCAGTTTCTTCAGAATTTATAAAATCACTCATCATTTGTGGGCATAATTGTTTCCATTGTTGACTTTTTTATTTCAGCCCATGAGTCTCCAAAATTGTTTATTGAGTTCCATATATTATAGTTCTTCCAAAAATCGCTTCATGTACGTTCACCTTCCCTGTCAGTTGCCTTGATGGCCTGAGTCATTATTGTCCTCATATAATATCGTTTAAAAGTAGCTATTTCTGTAGCTATCACTTGCTAACGTAAGACTAAACCTGTTTAATACATTGTAGACATTTGGCCTCCCCATGAAACCCTAGTGACGTCACAACGATTCCGAAAATTCTGCTACTCTAGGCGGCAATGTGTGAGTGAGCGCGAGCTACCGCGCTCCGTGGGAGTGACTGCATGGAAATGAACGAATTTTGCAAAAATTCGTTCATTTCCATTCAATTTTTAAAAATTCAATTTTTTAAAGCTTTTTGTCGATTACGACAAAAAGCTTTAAAAAATTGAATTTTTAAAATGTGCGAAATAGCGAATTGTGCGAAAGTCGAATGTGCGAAAGTCGAGGGCTGCCTGTATATAGAATAAATGATATGCCTGTATTTTGTGTATTCGATGAGCAGCAGAGCTAGCTTGCAATGGTATGAAAATTAAATACTTTCGTAACGGTTTGGTTAATTTCGTTTCCACAGCCAAGGTTGGAAATATAGAAACTTGATGTTCATGGATGGAAGTACTATCCGAAAAAAAAAAAAATGAATAATTACCTACATGCCTAGAGAAGAACCAAAAGTACTGGGGATTTAGTGCGTTTTAGTGTGATAATGCCAGACTTTAATCTTTTGGCTATCCAGGGCCCTTTGAGTGTGCAAATAGTTGTTGGAGCTAGAATAGGACCAATGTTTCAACTACCTGTGTTCCATAGTGAAGCTTAAGACGATAGAGCATTTGGACCTCTCCCTCTCCTTGAATGAGTTTTGTAAAGGTATTCCTGAGTACATCAACAAATTGTAAATACATTTTATAATTTAATGTAATCTACATCAACATAAAAAAATGTCAATTACCTTTGGTCAAGGAGATGCTTATATGTTAATTGCTTGAAAATCTAGTTAATTTCTACTTGAATAAATATTTTGTCATTTAATTAATTTATTCTGATTTCCACAACTTGTTTAATTTATGTGTTGCTCCTTTCCTTTTATATTGATATGGCTGACCAATCGATTCCTAGAATCGGCCAGGGAATGGAACCTGGTCAACCTAACTCTTAATGTTATTAGGTGGTATCTAAAATTCTATACCATCACTATTATTCTTCAATAAAATATTACCTCCTAATTATATTCTGTGTTAGACGGCAGTTGCCGATCTCTCACTTATTTTCGACTTGTTCTTATTTACAAGAAACTATCTCAATTTGATACTGAGAAAAAACAGATTTCACTATATAAAAGTAATGTTACTTTTTATATCAAATGTTTAAAATTCACATAAGCTTCTACAACTCATTTTTTTTTCCTCTTATGAGTGGCGTAATAATCCTGTGAGATATAAAATGCAAATGTTTAAAAGTGACTTTTAATGTCTTAAAATTTTAGTGAAATTTTATTATTTCATTTTTAACAATTATATTTGCTTTGTATTTCAATAGGCCTGAGTGGAAGGAAAAATTGAATCAATACAGAGTTGATGCTGCTTGGAAATTGGCTGATTGGCAAGACCTTGAAACTTTCTTGCAAAATGTAATTGTTTTTCTTTTTCTTTAAAGTTTGTCATCAGTGTTCTACAACATTTTGATTTGCATAAATTTTTCTGAATTTTAGGATAGGCATACTATACACATACAGAATTTTTTTAAATGGTTTCACTATAAAATATCTTTTAAACAATGAGTGTCACAGACCCATAGCTCCAATTTAAGAAATACTTCAGATAAAATAGTCTTTCAGGCTGTGATAGTTCTGGTCATGTGACATGTTTTAGTAAAGAGTACATAATTTATCTATTTATATGGTCCCTCTACAAAGGAAGTTCCAATTAGCAAATTTTTCTTATTCATTTAAAAATCTCTTAAAAGACCCGGTTTTCTAATATGCAAATTTAGATGTGAAAAATTGTGACAGAACTTAAACCAGTATGACACTATTAAAAAAATCATCAAAAACTTAAATTTCAAAAATTGAATTTTGATAGATAAAATTTCCATTTGGAAACTTACATGCGTACCCATTAATAAAAGTTACAATCCTCAATTATTCAGCGAAAATTTGAATTTTTATCAGGGAATTTTAATTATATATTAATGGAACTTTTTTATTTGACTAATTCGGCTATGAAAAATATTTTTATAGTTGGAAAATCTTTTTCTAGAGTGGCCTGTATAAATAGTTACTTTTTTGCTAACAAGTGTCATATGATCAAAATTTGCATATTATAATAGTCTACCTTAAGTAAAGCATTTCTTAAATTAAAATCATGTATCTATGATGAATCATTCAAGTGATATTTAGTCTTTGCAATCCTTTTAAACAACCTGTATAGATGTAGCATTGCTAGAAAAATTTTGTGTGGGGGGAGGGGGGGAGGCTTATTTTATAAAAATAATTCCTCCAAACATCAAATGGTTTCTTGGCATTGCCAAGGGATGATATTCCTTGGCTCCTCATTCCCTCCTCCCACCGGCTGCTCATACCCTCGAGCTACTCATACCCTCGAGCTACTCATACCCTCGGGTGAGTGGGGTTTTCTAGATTTTCAACCCCCTCCTTCCCCTCTTGATGTTGCCACTGCTATATATAACTTTTAACGAATTTAGAAACTTTATATCTATGTATTACAATAAGTATCTGTTTCTCCTCGTATTTTGACAAAAAAATAAAGTTTTTTGAACATGAAAAGTTTTAAATATGTATTACATTGATATAAATGCAAAAATAAATAGAAATATAGAACAACTAGATGAACCAAAAACTATGTATAAAATGCCACCAAAATGTGTCAGAAAAATTTAAAATGTGACCAGAAATGACCCTGTGTAAAAGCCATAACTAAACAGAAAAATAGCTTCTGTAATTAATGTAGTTTTAGTTGAGTTTCTGGTCAGTAAGATTTAATAAATATAAATAAAATAACAGTTAATATGTAGTACTTTCTCATAATATTTTTAGAATTATTCTTTGATTCAGATCCAATAGATTAAACCACAGCAGTAAAAAACAAATGCATATATGCCAACCACAGTGCCATAGAGACCTCATATGGTAAAAAATTAACTTTTTATTGCTTAAACATTGACTTTTGGGCCAAAATTAAGGAACTTTAACCTTATTTCAAATGAATCAGCGAGTTGCAGAATTCATGCATTTCCAGGTCATCACTTGCTTGGAGATGCATGAATTATTAAAATAAAACTAGTTCTAGATTTTATTGTTAAATCAATCATATTTTAAATATGATATTGTCAAAATACATACAATTTTTAATAAAAATATACCATTCAGACAGACCGGTTGTAACACAAAAGTACCAAATATAACAATTTCATTGTGATTACAAGATATTACAGTTGTAATCTTAAAACTATAATGTATGCTTCTATGATTAAATTCCTGAAGTAACTTAAAGTTTGAAGTAATCATAGGTTGACATATTCTAAAATTCAGTAACTTTTCACCTATTTTAGTAAATTTGTATCTAAAATTAATGAATTTGGTATTTCTTTAAACTCTATTTTTTGAAAAAAATTAGTTTGGTATAATAATAATGGATAAATAGATTTTTTGTTTATATCAAGAGTATTACATAGTTGTAATTTTTTCTTTCATATTTTTCATGAAATTATATGTTAACATATGTGCATTAATGTATTTATTTCACAAGAAATGATGTAAATAATAAATCAATATGTGAAGATGTAAATAAAATTCTTTTTTAGGAAATCAATGATACAGAATGGACTGTTGGAGTTGGCAATATTTTATATTACGCAAATAAAAAGGTAATTGCACTACATACAAAACTTAATTTAATTTTTTGTTATTATTAATAATTATGATAGAAACCATAAATTATGGTTTTACTTACTATTTCAGTTAATGTGTCACAATTTATTCTCAAATTAATTTGCCAATGTGTGATATGATTTCATTGCAGTTTAATGACCATTCATTTTCTTAGCAGCTTATCATGTATACAGTTTCTTATGTATACAGCTTAATTTTATTCAATGAATTAGATTTTCATTGGATTTGTATATCATTGCATTATGCTTATAGATGGCAATACTACAATTAAGCATTCAAAAGAACAAATGCTATAACAAAGACAAATACTAGGCTCATGACTAGGGGATAGATTTTTATGTTTTTGCATATTTTTTTCAGAGGTACAAACATGTCGATTTCAACAAATCTTGATGTTTAAAAGTAATGTGATCAAAATAATGCTATTTTTATATAATATATTTTTGCATATTTCTAGGTTTACTTCATATAATTGCATATATCAGATTTTTGTGAAAAATTGCATATTTATACTTTTCAATTGTAACAAAAGATGAAGAGAAACCAACAATAAAAAGAATTCATATTTATCAAAAATCTTCTACATAATTATGTTCCAAATTAGGTCTCAATTCAGAGAAAATTACATTTGGGTTTTAATAGATAAAACAATGCATGAAGTATAATATATGGCTGACATAGAATCTTAGGTGAACATATGAAACTTTTACTCTGATTTACGATTTAATTAATCAAATGAAAGTTATAAAATAAAACAATATTGTGTATAAATTGTTATTAATGCAAAAAAGTATTTTAAAATAACTAATTTCTTAATTAAAAGCAATTATTGTAAATAAAGCCAAATCGTTGAACATGTGCATATGCTTATTGCCATTCTCCAAATGATGATAATGTGTGTAAATTACTCACACTTGAAATTATGTTGCTTGATTTTGAATGTTTTTAATGCATATTATTTTGGAGAATTTTAGTGCATAGAAATATGTGGCCTATTCATGACTATCTATAATTTATTATTGTAATTATATTGTATGATTTATATTTCTTAAAAATTTTGTTTTGGGTTTGACATTTTATTTTATTTATTTATCTATTTATTTATTTTTTTATCAATTTTTACTTCACTTTCAGGATGTTGCTGGAATTGAAAAGCTTGCCAAAGCTATTAGAAGCAATCAGATGGCTCCTTTGTCAGCTGCATCTATGGAAAAAGGGTCATACTTAAGAGGTTATGAACATCTTACTAGGTAAAATTACTTGCTAAAATTATTAAAATTATTTTAAACTTGTTCTTTAAGTATCTTACTTGTAATGTGTAACAAATTAAAGTTTCAAACGTTTTTTTACAGATCATTCTTTTTTTTTTTCTGTGTCTTTCTAAAATAATAACAGAAAATGTTTGTGTGTAGCATAGTTGAAAATTCAAAGGGCATGCAGCTATGAAATTCGATACAGGGAAACTTCAGGTCTCAAAAAAGCATCTAAGATACTTCAGAGTGATTGTTTAAAAATTTGATTTTGTTTTTTAGTTATTAATATTTAAATGGAATTTGAGCAATTTGTAACCATTTCACTTCAATTCAGAAGCTGATTTTAGGATATCACAAGCTGACTTTTGTGCCCGGTCATACAAGCAAACTAGCTGTAATTAATAGATTTCTATTAAAAATATGAATTTTCTTACTTACTCAGTCTTATAGCTAGCTATGTGCTTCAAATTGGATATGTAAGCATATTTTCATCACTAATGATAATCTGTTCAAAAATCATGTGATTCTGACAATAATTAGATAAGTTATGATTTTATTTTGATAATAATTACATAAGGTTAGTATTTTATTTAGCATCAATTTTTTTTTTTCATTTTATTTTGGTTAAATTCTTAGAAGAATATTTTTAATGGATTGATTTAGGAAGAAAGTTGCATGCTTAGGACATAGTTAGCAGTTACCTACACTGTGAAGCAGGGGTCTAATGAAAGCATCTCAGAGCGCTTTAAAAAGGTTGACTGGTTGTCAAAAGCATCTAGTAATCATCTAGTCATTAATAAGGATGATGATTCTAATTGATCCCAGCTCAAAATTTAAATACTGGTTTTACATGAGTTTCCATTTAAAATGAGCTAATTTTATGGGATTTTAAAAACAGACTAGGTACATAGATATTTTTTGTTACATTTGAGATTTTTATTAAAGTGCACATTATGAAATATTTTAAGGATACAAGACCACCATATTTGTAGGTACGTAAAATTATGCAATGCCTCACAGGGATCCAATTCAGTAATAATTAATACAAAATTTTATCCTTGGGGATCAAAGTTCCAATGGCAACCAGGACTATAGAGTCAGTATCTCAAATCTTCGACTCCAAATCCTCTTGTTTTCTAATATCCGACTGTGATACAGGCATAACTAGCAATTAATTTTTAAATTTTCATATCAATAGTTTTTTAATTAGTAAATATTTGATGGGTTTTTTTTTATTACCTAAAAACTGTTTAAAAACTATTAAAAAATTAAATATTCCAAAATAAAATTATTCTTAATTAGTTTTATTTAAGAGATTGAATCAGTATATTTTTACCGAACACGATTCCTCCCAAAACTGCTACTGACTTCAACTCCATAACTTTGACTCCACATCTCTGATGGCAACTATTATCAAAATTATGAATAATACCATTAAAAAATTACTTTTTATATTAATTTTTTACTTATTTTCTGACATTTATTTTCATTAACTTTTAGTTTGATTCACTACTTTTTTTAAAAAAGTAACAAAAATTAAGCTAAATTGAAAGTTACTTTTTCCGCAGAAGAAAACCTTATAGATGTAAGACTAGCACAAATCACTGATAAATATTTTGAAATGAAACTGTTGCTAAAATTTAATAAATTTGTTTGAAGTTTTGTTTAATGTTAGTTCATTTTGTGTTATAATTAGTCAAAAACATTATATCACTGTAAAAGTTTAATTTGAAATTTGAATTGTGAAAGCTACATTTCTAAATAATTTAATTTTAACAGTTACTTTTTTTGTTCTATAATTTTTAACTTAATTAATTTTTTTTCTGGGGAGTAATTTTTTATTTTATTTAGTTAATACTGGTAGTAACTTTCCCAAGACCAACTATAATATATGCAAACATAAATGTTTTTGAAATTTAATCTCTAAATATTGAAAATAAAAAGTTTGTGAGTGCAGCAGAGGATGAGAGATTCCAAAACTTTTTTATTACAACCTGAAATTTTAAAATGCATTTGCCTAACAACCCAACATGCAATATGTTTAGTATTGATGAGTCAGGTAAATGCAAAATCAACTATATATTTAGGAACTCTGCTATTGATCTAAAAATAAGAATTGCAACAATTCTCAAAGGCTAACATTTTTATGTATATTGTGCCAGATCTACCATTTCTGAGTTAAAAGCGTTAAACCACAATGTCATTAATGCAAATGTGAAATTTTTTTATGTGACAAGAACAAGTGTCAAAATCAATAAAGTTGCTTTTGAAAATAATTTTTAACAAAAAATTTTCCTCTATAGAAATAAAATATAAAATTTTTACAGCCTAACTAAAAGAATTGTTACCAATTATAAATGCAAAGGTTAATAAAAAATTATTATTTTGTAAATTATGCAATTGTTATAATAACCAATAAAATAAAAATATTGCCAGTTGCATGATTTTTACCTCAACTTACTCTGAATATTGTATTATAAATTAATTTTCTGTGAATTTTTTTATAATTGGATTTAACCATGAGGGGTCCATTGTGGTTTCCTATTTCATCCCTACTATTCTAGATATAGAGGATATGTAAATATATCCTTCATTTTTTTTTTCACATAAAACTGCAGCATGACTTTGTTTATAAATAAATTGGTTGAAGCTGAATTGTATGACACATAAAGTTAGAGAGAGTTAGTCCCTTTTCTTCCATGGTATGACCAGAAATTATAAACTTGAGATAAAAAGTGTGTGGTATTAAACTTGATAAATTGATTTGTTAGAGGGTTTAGGGGAGCATAAATTAATTGCATTATGTCAGGGGTTGGTATAGTATGTATGTTTTGATATGGAGTCATAAGAAATAGTAATATTGAATGAGAGGGGTGTATGGCTTGTATGTGTGTGTGGATATTAGAAGCGGATGGGAGGGTCAGCGATAGTTGATGTCTACCCGTTCCTGTTTTCCATGTATGTATGGCCATGATGTACTTGGATGGGCATAGTACACAAAGCACAAAGATTTTGCTAGTTTACAATAATGCTAGTAGAGGCATATTTCTCACCAAACTAATAGTTAGGATATTGCATAACTTAGTTGATGTCTAATTGTATAACAATTTGCTTGCTGGTGCACAGTTATTGTACTACTGTATATTCCATTTTAAAGTATCAGTTTGGAAATTTTAATTAAATATTGTTCATTAAATTAATATAATATGAATCACTGTGTCTAACAAAAGAAGTGCAATAGAGCCAAGTGAGTGTGAAAATGTCAATAAAATTCATGTTGTAAAAGAAGATGGAGATAATTTAAAGATATGCAACTACATTTTGGAAGTGAAATTTAAGCAGGAAAATGTCGATAAAAGTCATATTGTAAAAAAAAGGGAATTTAAAGAAATGCAGATTGCAATTGGAAGTGAAATTCGAACATGAAAAGAAGCATAATTGCATC
This sequence comes from Amaurobius ferox, assembly GCA_951213105.1. Lineage (NCBI taxonomy): Eukaryota > Metazoa > Arthropoda > Arachnida > Araneae > Amaurobiidae > Amaurobius > Amaurobius ferox. The sequence goes on along the minus strand of OX578140.1, from coordinate 42,520,371 downwards.
CATTGGCTGTTCTGAAATCCTCAACGAAAGAAAAATAAAATCTTGGTAGTTAGTACGGCATGCATTTTTCTTTTTTCCCTTTTCCTAGAAGGGAATAATTTTTAGCCTGGAATTTCCATCAGAAAAGTGAAATTTAACAAAATAAATCTTTTCATTTTATTAAAATTAGTTTAGCTCTTTTAAATATTTGGCACATTTTTTTGTACGTTTTATACATTTGTAATTGAATTATAAATCCATTTAAAAACTTTAAATGTAATGATATTATATTATGTGTCTTATTTCTAAAGAAGTCTAGAATTCAGCTCATTGAATGCCTCTTAACATATTATATAATTAGATTAATTTAATGTGGATTCATTTTGCACCAGTTCCTTCGGGCTTAAAAATTCAGCATAAATTGAGGGATGTCTGTACTTACCTCTGTCACATTCATTTGAATGGTAGATATTATAAAAAATAAAACATTTTTTACTTTGGAAGAAAATGGGGTATCATCTCTACTATTTATTTCTTTTAGGATGCACATGTTGACTGATTTGCAGCTATGCATAAATGCAATTTTTGATTTGAACATCATTGATGATATGTCGGATGGCAGCAGCTCATTGTTTGAAGAAATCATCCCAACGCTAAATTCCCGAAGGCTACTTGTCCAGGTATTGAAACTTAAGAAATAAGAATTCACTAAGGCATATGCTATTCCATTACCATGGCCATGTTATCGCCAACATTGCTTTAAGGTGCATGTTTCTTTTTTCAGTAAGATATTACATAACAACAAAAGCAGTTAAAAGACAGTTTTAGAAAACTGTCGCTATTTCCTTAGTTTGTTGCTGAATTTTTTTAAAGTTTCTTGAACATTTTAATACTAAATTGTTTTGTGTCTCTAGAAATAGTCAAGTGAACCAACCACCCCCAAGTTCCGAGGTAATTGCATGTTTCTGTTACTTTTCGTTAAACTGAGAGTAGCAATCCTTAATGTAAAAAATATATTTTGTTTTTTAATTCTTTTTCAGATTTATTAAGATAAAATGTACCAAGTTGCTTTAGTTTTCTATAGCATGTAATATGCATATAGTTCCATTTTCATAGAATATCGTCCTGGAAGGCATCTCCACCTTAGTAGAACAGCCATTAGTAACCATTGAATATCTAAAGAAATGGTGTACCTATTGCATCTGGATAAACCTGGAACTTGTAAACCTTTATAATGAAATTTTTGATTTAACAAAATGAATATTAAACCATGCTGAAAATATATTGTGTTTATTTGGTACAAAAATCAATTCCTTTTTCAAAATATTGCTGCAATGAAATATTTTGGTGGTCCGCAAAACTTTTTTATTAATTTTTTTTTTTTGTATCGTATCAATTTTTGCCTGTTTAAGAAATTATTTTTATGAAAACTAGAATGATAAACTAGCCGATTTTGTGCTTTATTGATCAATGATTTGTACATATTAATAAGAACATCAGAATAAGCATCATATTATAATATAGACATACTTGTTATTTCAATTCCAATTTGAAATTAAACAAAATATATTGGTGTTTTCAAACATTTCTTACAGTGTCTGTTTCTCTCAATCTTCTATTATCAAAACATTAGCTATATACAAAACTGCCACTTATCTTTGGAAGGCTAACTATTAAATTAATCAAAAATTCTATTTTAATACAAGCTTTCCTTTATTTTCATATGTTTTATTGCAATTTTCATGGATCCGTAGAAATATTATAAAGATCAGTGCCAGTCCACAACCAAGCAGTTGAGAAACACAAACCTATGGTTTAAAAATTATGTTAATACTCTTTCTTTCTTTCTACCCAGACCGTCCAACCTACTCAAAGGTGTAAGGTATCTGTTTGGACGACTGGAAAAATGCCACCCAATTTAGACTAGAACCCAGTGGGGAAGTCAACCACTAGGACCATACCATCCTTTTCCTAATCCATCACCTCTCGGATGAACTTTCAGACCTGTAAATTTGTGTGCCCATACTCTACATAGACTTGGGGATAGTTTTGGGCAGTGTCAAGAATTATACACAGGATTACCACATGCGATCTTCTCACCTTAACCAATAGGCTACTGTCCTGGCCCTGTGTGTACAAATATATGTTGTTTGTTGTCTATATTTGTTACATGTTTTTCAGCTGCAAAATGAAATTAATAAAAGGCTAAAAGAACTTTAATATTTTTGTCCTTGTTGACCTTGCCAAGAATTGTCTATAGTTGATATTTAAATGTCTGTAATACACAGTTTGAATATTGCATGTTAACTTTATACAAATGTTTAGTATTAGACACTTTACTGATTTTAAAATAATTGATTTTTTTCCTTTTTAGTCTTCTCCAAGATACCAGGAACCCATACATGACTTGCACCGTGTATTATTGAAAATCGGTAAAGAAAAGTTTCCAGATTATTCTGATCGGTTTGACAAAGAAATGGCTACTTACTGGCTACAGAGTGCAAAACTTGCTCGAAAGTATGTGACACATATTATCAGTGGCAAAATGTTGTGCTTTGGATTTTTATCCATGTCTGATTTCTCTTTCTCTTTCAATAGGAGTGGTTTTTACCAAAGAGCTTACAGTTGTTTACTTGAAGCTGGAACTGTTAATACTGCAGATTTTTTCATGGAAAAAACCAAATGGCTTTGGAACAAAGTAAAGTCATTTTATAACACAGTTTATATTACATTATAATATGGTTTAATTTATAATTTTATAAATTTAAACAATTCATTATAATAATTAAAATACTTCATAAAACACATTTAGTCAATTGATCAAATTGTGGTACTCTCAAAGAGAAAAATATTTGTGTGTTTTGAGATGAACCATATTTTTTTATCAATAACTCACAGATTCTAACACAAATTGACTATATATCAACAGTGTTTAAAGGTTTCTAAATAATTTAAGAAAATCTGTTTCAAATTTTAAATATTTTTTCAGGTGTTGTTAGTTTTAATTTTTCTTACCTATTTGGCTAAGATAAAATAGTGGAGAAGTTGAAATTTTCTATTTTTTACAGGGTGAAAAGGAGCAGGCAATACATTGCTTGAAGAAAGGAATCTCTGAGCATTTCCCTTCAATCATTAAAAAGAGTTCTGATGTATCTCGCATGTCAGATGATCAACAATTTATGTGTGCAAAGGTTATTTATTTTGCTTTTATCCAATTTCTTTTTGTATTCATATACATCCGAGCTTGCTGTAAAAAAATGAGTGAGTAACACTGTTACTCATTATATGTTGATCTGAAACATCACATTTTCCGTATATATCAAAAAGAAAAGGTTGATGTGTTGTGTATGGTGATGGTTGAAGCTACCTAAGAAAATTTTTGATATTTTGCATCTAAAAGTTAATTTTTTTACACTTATTACCAAATTTATTTTATAATATAGCATAAAGGGTATATGAAATTAGAAGAAACAATACATATTGGGTTTTGTATTGAGGTGTATTGAGGTTGGCAGATACTTTTACTACTCATATCGTATTAACAACCCAATTGAACAATGATGAGCTTATGTCATCTGTGAAAAGTTCTGGAAAAGTCCTTAATTCATGAAATTATTAACCAATCAACAAAATTCAAGAAGTTTCCAAGTTATAGGTGATATTTTTCCGAAATCAATGCCAAGGTAACCGATTTTGTTACCAAGGTCAAGTGACCCAGACCTTTAAATTATAACACTAGTTCTCTGTTAGGTATCTGTAACAGTATGATTGTACTTTCATTACATACTTCCATTTCATTTAAGTCACATTTTTTTTTTCAAGATTTACTCTACCCCATGTCCTTAGTTGTTTCACATTAAAAATAATTTTATTTTTCTTGAATTCTATTTATCTATAAAGATCTTGCATATTTTTACTCAGCAGAGACATGACAACCAATGAGACAACTTGAGTCTTTGCTGCTAACACAGTCTGGCAAAGGGACAATTTTTTAAAATTTTCTCAAAATCAAACAGCCAAAAATCAATCATCTCTTTCAGCCAAAATTCTTACTATAGTATTGTACAGAAGTTCCAGCATATATTCTATTTTGAATATATAATGCATATTTAAGCCAAATAGTAGCATATGCTGTCATGTTCTACACCAATTATGGGTGGTATATGAGTTCAAACATTTTATACATTAGAAATAAATATTTCTAAATGTGTGTTTATTTATTTATTTTTGATACTTAGAAACCACATCTCAATAAAATTAGGGACAACATATAGGAGTTGGAACTCATGATTCCAATGTAAAAATCATTACTATTGTTATTTTATACATTTTTAGACTTTTTTTAAAATTTGGAATTTAATTCTTCCACAAAATTCTGAACACCTATGGATATTTTATGGGGGATACACCCATATATGTCTTTACTGTCTAGTAGTGATGTCTTTTATGCAGAAACTGCTGTATTTGTTACATAATAGAAAAGAAGCAGCACCCATAGTATGTCAACACTATTTGAGTGCAAGATTGAAAATACGGCTTGCGACTTGACTCAATGACTTAGTTGTCAGTAGCACTTAGTCATAAGTTGGGCCTAACTTTATGCCTTATTTATATGTATTAACATAAAGATTGTATTTTGTATACTGTTTTGACATGCACCATTAAATCCAGATGTCATTATTTGTGATCACTTGTGCACCTGTGTTTATATTTAAACTTTTAGAAATTTGTTCCTTAATGTTCAGTTTAACATTACCATGTTATATAGGCATAAGTTTTAAACTTTTTATAATTACATACCTGCCAATTTTTACATATTATGTGTAAAATTCTTGCATTTCAATTACTTTTTATGCCTTTACTGATCTCAGTTTTATTTTTCTGCATGTTCATCCACATTTTTTCTTTCCTCCATTTTTTGCTCTTTCTAGTTCAGAGTTTTGTAACATTAATGATTTGAACATCTACTAGTACAAAACAAGGTTTTTGGAATATAGCACAGAAAGCTAATGGATTTTTAAAACTCAAACAATTCAGGGTTTAAAATAGGACTCGTGCTTGCATGAATCGCGCATGAAATTCAAAAATTCCACACAGAAAAAATTGCTGTACGGGAAATCTCGCTTGTTGCTGCCTTCCACCTTACGATCCTCCTTAAATTTCGATAATGAACGTGAGTAATGCACGGGAGAGAGTGAATGAAAAGGAGGAAAATGTTTTGCGGATCCACGGTGTTTTTACCGAAAAGTTCTGCATCTCCCGAAAACTTCTCCAGCAACTTCTCTTTTCCGGACACCGATTCTTCAGAAAATTCCTAAGTGGCTGCATACGGAACAGACGTGACGTGTCATTCCATTGTCCACTACTTACGGATATGTTGCAGCTAGGTGATTTTTCTAATGATGTTTCATTTTTCCTGGGTGTATAGGGTAGAGCACACTAGGTACAAATGTTCCGATTTTCCCGAATTCGTTTTTTTTTTCTTCTGTGCATTGATCCGGGGCTTTGATTTTCTGTAAAAGATATTCCAACTTTTTCACTAAAAATATTACAATATCTCCAAAGAAATCCCAACTGCTTTGGTCATGCCCTTCAAGCGTGAGGTGCCGCACAGGATTCACGCTATTGTGAAAAATTAATAAACATTTATTGTAAAAAATGAAAAAAAAGTGCATTTGCGAGATGAAAATACGGTCCTCTAAAATTTTGTTACCAAATATAGAAAGTACTTTTTTAACGACTCCCGAAATTAATGTGAGCTAACTTTTACAGAAATGTGAAGAAATTATTATAGCAGACAAAAAGTCATTTTAGGCCTTTTGATTGACCTCTTTAAATACTTAACCTAAACAATAAACTTGCCATTTTCTCAGAAAACCCGATTTTTTCATCTCCCGGAAAATATACAATTTTTTAAAGGACTTTGATTGAATTCCAGCATTTAAGACATTTTTCAATGAAATCCTTAGGATGAAAATGACTATGTCAGACTGAAAATTGGCCCTAGCAAAACATTATATTGCAGTATATTCATGGGTTAACATATTTCATTTATTAGTTAGAAATTTCTAAGACAGTTTAGCAATATCGCAGACATTTTTACTTTATACATAGTATAATGTATAAGAAAAGTATTGTGACTGAGTTGAAAATTCGAATTTGAGTTTTCGACGGGAGAGCACATTTCAAGCTTCCCTGATCACGAATTGAACATTTTTAAGGTGATGTTTGTGTGTGTGTGTGTGTGTGTGTGTGTGTGTGTCAGTGGGTCTGTGGAGACGATATCTCACGAACTAATGGAGCGATTCAAATGAAATTTGGTACAAAAATCACAATCAGTGAATACTAGAAGCCTATTGTTTTTATATACAATCGAATGTTTAGAACCTCCCCTCCCCTCCCCCCTAAATTTTCAAGTGAAATTTCGAAAAAATCATCAAAAAATCAAAACCTTTAATAAAATTATGCAAATAGATATTTCTTATGTAATTTTTTCTTAGAAAACGATTGAAATAAACTTTAGAACGTTAGCATGAACTGTTCTCGAGATATTGCACATTTTTCAAACAAATTTGTAAAAAAATCCCATAAATTAAAATAATATATATTAACTGTTGAAAAACATGTTCACTTGTCATATGTAATATCATGCGATAAATTGGGTGACATCATTCTCGTGAATTCGTGAATCTAGCTTGTTCCATTCATGAGAAAAGATACTTTGAGAAATACTTTTGTATTTGCCAATAGTCATTTATCTGCTATAGTCATTTATCTGCTATAAGAATAACTTATTTTTCCGTCCATTACGCTTGGCGTGATTTTGGCGGAATGTCGCCAACTTGGCGACTTTTTTAAATGTTGCCAAATTAACAAAAATCTCGCCAAATGAATAAAAATGATGATAAATCAATGAAATGACAACTAATTGATGAAAATTCAATATCTTGGAAAGAATATAAGTATCAACTATAAGAATAACCTATTTTGTTTACTGTAAAAGTAGTAAATTCATTGCATTATATAAGGAAAGTCATGTGCTGCTCACATCAGATTTTTTATTTAAACACTATCACTGGTATATTTCGTTTTATTTTTAAATATTTTCCATTTTCTCAATCTGTTTACATCCACTGATATTTTTACATTTATTGTAATTTTTATGCTGGGATATTAACTTTTAAACATATTGTAAATGAAATTGAGATATATGTTTAGGATAATGAAAATAAAACATTTTTATTTATTTAAGCATTTAGAATTATAAGGCTCATTAGAAATACATTTGAAGAGCATAAATTAAAATTTGATATATTTGCACCCAAAGTTGAATATCTAATTTCAATTAAAAATGAACATCCTTCTCATTTAAATTTTATTTAAAAGTAATTAAAAAAATATTTTTAGTTCAAAATATTTTGAAGAACATTAGCTTGGCGAGGTGCAAATATAGACTAGTATTCAAAATGTACTTTATCCCAAACTTAAGCTATTTACAAAATAATGACATATATTTTCCTGTTTTGTTCATACTTTCCATTTTCAATCATAAAAGGGGGTTTTCAATTTATTTTAAAAATGAAATTGATCATTTTCAAATTAAGGATAAAAATACTAAATGTCAATTTTGAAAGTTTCTTGTAATGTAAAAATATCCTTGTTTTACTTTTACTAATAAAAATTCTAGATTTTTAACCCCCCCCCCCCCAATTTTTGAAAATCACCCCCCCCCCCCAAATTTTTTGTTAAAGGGGAAATGTCCCCCCTAAATTTCAAGCCCTACTTCAACCCTTGCAATTTTTGTCACTGTGATGGTCCGTTTAGTGCTACCTCTTCTGTAACATTCCATGCATCCATGATTGGTCAAGCTTGTGACATATGAACTCTAAGCCTAATTCTTAGAGATGCTTCATTCCGGAAATGTCAGACTTTGTTTTTCATTTCTCACTCTGCGCATGTTGTCAAAGGGGTAAATTGGGTACACGTTTTATTGCTTTTGCTCTTTGCCGTTGATTATTTACTTTTATTTCGAGTATGCGATAGCCAACTTTTAAAGGTAGAAACATTTAGAATCGTTGCTAATACTTTTGAAACTAGTTGTAATATATTCATTTTGATGTTTTTAAATATTTAAGCTGCTAATATTACAGAGTCTGATCTGATCGCACTTAATTTGTGAACATGTAGGGTTATTTAAACTAGTAAATAGAAATTAATGTTATAATCAGTATGTACCATTTTTAAGTACAGATTTATTTTAATTGTTAAAAATTATTCAAAATTTAAGTTAAATATATATCATGATTCTAAAATTTCTTTCTAAGATGCAGTATATATCTACATAATAGTTTAATTTACTGCATTATTATATTAAGAGTTTTAAAGAGATGACATGTGTTACATTTATATTCAGTCTTTTGTACAAAATGTAAGGTGAATTTTAAGCAGGTATTAAAAATTTTAGATTACAATAAAATGCAATTTCTTAGTATAATTTTTATTAAATTGCTTTTAATTATTGTATTTTATTTGCATCTCAAGGGTTGAAATGATGTTCTTATATATACTTCATGTAAAATCTAACCTTTTTTTTGCATACTTTATAGTATAAAAATCTATCTAGTGACTGTTAATTTATCTTTCTTATAGGCCAAACTACTTCTGGCTATTTACAGTGAAGAGTCCTCCATTGTTGAGAGCAGCTCCCTAATCAACATGTACAAAGAGGTTGTGACTTTACAGCCCAACTGGGAAGCAAGTCACTTTCACCTAGCCAAATATTATGATAAGGTCCTTAATTCCTGTGAAGAACCAGCTGCAAGAGCGTAAATATAGTTACAACATATTCTCTTAAATTGTGGGTGTACTCTCAGGATTCAAGAATGAGTCCATATTTCAGGATAACTAATGCTTTTATGTAAGCACTACTAATAGTAAACAGAAGCAATATGCAATGAATGGCTAGATAACTATCTTACAAGAGCATTAAACAACTGTCAGATCTAATTAAATAGCAATTAAATGCTAAGCTAATTCACAGAAATTGCAGGTACTATTCTCACAATGCTGATGTATTTCACAATACAATTTAACTCTTATTACATCAACTACACCCAACTGAGTGATGACTGCCTTATATATTCTACATAGAAATTTCTAAAATGGGCTCTTATCTCCAAAATCTGTCGATATTTCAAGAACATTCGAGTGGATTCAGAAACTTGCAAAAAGTCAACAAGTTGGTGATATTTAACCAAATCTGGCAACCCTACTTTCATGTAAAAGCAATGGTTGCCTGTAGAAGTGTTTTCTCCTTACATGGAGTCAATATGAAGCAAAAGCATTTCTGCATTCCTAACAATATTATATCATATACCTTCTAAAATAGTAAATATAAATATGTGTAAATGTGAAGAAAATATTTCATTAGTGAAACAGTGTAAAACAAATGTAAAAGAATCAACTGGTTTCTGAGACAAAAAAGAGCCTCCTTCAGAATAAAAAACAGCAGCCATGTCAGTAAAAGCAGAAAAATGTCTAATAATAAAAAACTGCTCATGCAACTCAGGAACAAAATTTTTTTATGGATGTATCACTCTGAAATTTTATATAGATTGTGTAAAAAAGGATTCGATATTTCTTTTGTGTAATTTGCACAATTAGAGAAGAAGCTTTTAAAATTTAATATCTTGATAACATTTGATATAAAAAATCAATAAATTTGTGTAAATTTGTGTAAATAATAATAGTTTCATTTAATATTTTATAAATTTAAACTCAAGGAGCTGATTTTAACAAATATAGCCTTTGAAATTCAATAGTATCATTAATAAAATAAAATATTATGTATTCAGATGTTTAAATAGAATTGCTGAAAAAAGCAAGAAATAGCAAGTAATCTTCCCTTATTTATAGAATTTTGCAGTTTTAGTTTGCTGAAATATTACCAAAGTACTTGGCAATTTTTCGTATTTATATATTTCAAGTAGTTAATTTCCTTTTGAAATTTTTACTAATTTTTCAAAGTACTCCACCGATAATATATTTTTTTTAACATTATTGCCATGTTTATTAATGATCTCCTCTCATTTTTTTCCTCAGAGAAATAATGGTTAATGTAGTCCACAATTTTCGTTTATCTCTGAAACATGGCTGTAAAAATGTGTACCACTCCCTTCCTCGTCTTTTGGATATTTGGTTTGATTTGGGCACTCTACTCACTCAAGATATCCACACTTTGTCTAGGAAGTATCCTAACTCATGGAAGTCCATGTGTGGATGCTTGGATCAAATAAGTAACATGGTAATAAGTATTGTTTGTATTCATTTTCTTTAACTGAAGAATAAAAAAATATTTCCTTATATATAGTGTTTTTTCCTTTGTATTGGTAATAGATTGTTCAAGATGTGTATGAAAATGTGCCTATGTATTTGTTCCTGACTGCTTTTCCTCAAATGATATCACGGATATGCCACTCCCATCCAAGTATCTCTCTGCATCTTCAGGTATTTGATGTGGTTATAAGTGAATAGAATCAACTATTAATGCTTGTTTTTTTTTAATTTAATTTGTTTTGTTTCAACATTGTACTCATTATTTTCTTTATTGAGATATTTTGTTTAAGTGAATTCCAATTGTTTTCCTTCTGAATTTTTTAGAATATTTAAGGTTTTTTTTTTTTTTATGTATATGTGTGTGTTGGGTTTATTAAATTCTTTAAAATTTAAGCTTGAACTTTCCCAATGTGTATTTTAAACAATAAATTTCATTTTGATTTATTGAGATAAGGCGTCGCGTAGTAAAATATTTGGCAATTTAGTACATTGAATGTGATATGTGCGAGGCATGTTTTTTAAGTAAGTACCGTTTTGGAATTAAAAAAAGACGTGCAAAGATATCGCAATAATTTTATTTCTACATGAAAGCCTGTACCTTAATCTACTTTTCTACATAATTTCCGTGAATATTGAGGCACTTGTCATAACGTGGCACCAGTTTTTGAATACCCTCCTCATAAAATTCTGCCGCCTGACTTGTTAACCACTGTATCACAACTGTTTTGACTTCGTTATCGTCTTGAAGACGCTGACCACCCAGGTGTTTCTTCAAGTGCAGGAACAAATGGTAGTCGCTGGGCGCCAGATCAGGGCTGTATGGAGGATGATCTAGAGTTTCCCATTTAAAAGATTTGATGAGATATTTGGTCCGATTAGCCACATGTGGACGGGCATTGTCATGCAGCAAAACGATACCCTTACTCAACTTGCCACGTCTTTTGTTCTGGATTGCACGACGCAGATTGTTCAATGTCTCACAATAAGACGCTGCATTGATTGTCTCATTACGAGGCAGAAACTCCACTAGCAATACTCCTTTTTTGTCCCAAAAAACTGTGCACATGATTTTCCGGGCAGAAATTGTTTGCTTAAACTTCACTCTTTTGGGTGATGATGAATGTCGCCATTCCATGGATTGTTGTTTTGATTCTGGTGTGACGTAGGCCACCCATGTTTCGTCACCAGTAACAATTTGGTCTAAAAAATCTTCACCTTCATTGTGGTACCGCTCAAGGAAAGTCAATGCACTGCCTAAACGTTGGGTTTTGTGCAAATCCGTCAACATTTTTGGAACCCAACGTGAACACAATTTCCGGTAATTCAAGTTCTCGGTCACAATGCGATATAAAACACTACGAGAATATTGAGGAAACCAGTCGCACATTGATGAAATTGTAAAGCGTCTGTTTTCTCTCACCTTTTCTTCCACTTTCTGCACCAAATCTTCATTAAAGACCGAAGGACGCCCACTCCGTTCTTCATCATGCACATTTGTGCGGCCATCTTTAAATGCTCTCACCCATTTCCTTACCATTCCATCACTCATAATGTTTTGTCCGTAAACTTCACAGATCTCACGATGAATATCGATCGGTTTTACGCCTTTAGCACTAAGAAATCGTATAACAGCCCGTACTTCACAATCGGCGGGACTCACGATTGTCGGAGGCATCTTAAACACTCAGTAAACAACGTATACAATGAAGAATCAGACTGTAATGGCGTCAGTGCGTAGACAAGAGATGTAGGTAACCATCGCGCATGCGCGGAACGCCGACCGTAGCGCTGCGGCGGCGGAATCGCAAAACGGTACTTACATAAAAAACATGCCTCGTATAAGTAAAAAATATTCTTTTAATTCTTCACTTTGCAAACTTTTTTTGAATTAAAAATCAATGCTTAAATTTATCTGTTCTAGAAAATATTGCGCATAGATATGAACAATCAACTTGGCACAAAAAACTTTGTGCAATTGCTATATTTCATCAATTTTGAGATACAATCTATTATGGAATGCATCATAATTTAATTTCCACTGACAAGAAAAAATAAGATGGTACAAAATTTGGCAAAAAGTTATATGAGAATATAAATTTTAATTATATTTTATTGTGCTGATATAATGATTTCAGCAGTATTATTAAAAATTGGCAAAAAAAAATTATTATATTACTCATATGGCAAAAAATTATATATGAGTAATATAAATTTTACTTATATTTTATTGTGTTGATATAATGATTTCAGCGATGTTAAAATGTAACAATATTTGAATCTTATAATCAACATAAAATAATACATATACATCAATTTTGTTGAAGTTAATCATGACCAATGAAATTATATGCTGTTATGGGATTCCAAAATATTTTTAGTGTCATTTTTACTTATCACCAGTATAAAAAATACCTTAAAGCCTTGTTAAGCAATCCATGGATGTATTAAGTAATCGATGGATGCTCCAAAAAATAATTTTGAGTGAGGGATTAAAGTTCTGTTTTGCAGGAATCTTGCACTGCTTAACTGATTTATCACAGTAGAGTGGCCAAAATCTCATTTGTTCACTCTAGAAGTATATACACCATTGGGATCACAAACTGCATGTTCAGGATTCTCTTCATTTGTAGAAGATTTGATAATGGTAAAATCAGTAAGATCGGTCATTTTACCATTTGACTGTATTTTAAATTCACTGTCAATATGAATACAATAGTATTTTCTATAAGTAAATGGTCAGATCTCAAGATCAATCACTTTCTATGACTAATGGCAATGTTTCAAAAAGTATTGGACATACTATGCTTTGCTCGAATAGGTTCTGAAAAATCTTGAGAGATTGAAATTGGAAAATAATTAATATTGGAAAATTTAAAATTTGAAGATAGCAAAGCACGCACTGTCAGAGTCAATAAGTGTTGGCTGGGTTATGAAAGTACACAAGTCCAGTTTTAAAGAAAAACTTCGTTCACTTTATTTGGTGAAAAACACAACTCGGCATATTACACGTACCTGGTAATTTTCCATGCCGTAAAACATCAAAAATATACTATGTACAAAAGATTTTTAGTTGTAAATGACTAGACAGAGATTCCTTGAAGCATTTGGTAGTAAGTTACTATACTACCTCTATCACTTGCATGTATTTCAGCCACCATCACTTGGCAAAGGGAAACCAAAGGATAGAACATCAGGAAAATATTTAAAGCGGCTTCCGAACGTTTGTAAGTAAATTTAACGTTCAATACATGCTGGTCCAAACTGACCACATCTGCATCCGTTTCGACTATTCACCGTCGTCAAACGATATTCCGCAGTACTTCAGTCAAAAAAAACATTTCTGTCTGCCTGCATCAGACCATCAGTGTCTATCTCGTCTGACTTCTTCAGACGTCTGATCTCGATCGACTCCGACCTTCTCATTTGCTTCAAGAAACCTCTGCCCTATATATCCGAGAATGGACAGTTCCGGAAACGCCCCCGGATATGCAAATCAGATGCGTACGCATTGAGAACTGATTTGCATGAAACCTCATGTTGAAAAACGTCACGGTTCACGCCGGTGAACGGGAAGAGTCGTTCATATTAAATTTGCATAAACGCCCATTCACGGGAACGTGAATCGCGATGTATTGATTATTTCCAACAATCGGCCCCCTCATGCAAATCCTTAAGTCTCAATGCATATGCAAAAGAAAACTTACTCTGAGAAACCAAGGTATATCAATAAACACCAAGGCCCCCAGTATCCTATCAAACATATAATGAAGGAAAAAATTTAAAGTATTATATCATTATTAAATTTAAAATAAAATGCATAAGTACTTATAGCATCTGAAAAATAGTTAAGTATTGTCGACAATATTGTAACAACAACATTTCACATCAAGTAGAAATATATATACAACACAACTTCAATGCTTAAGTATTAGCATTCAAAAATTTAAATTTTAGTTTAAATTTAATTATAAGTATCCAAAATTTAAGTATAAGCACATTATCATATTAAACAAGTCAACTTTAAAAGATTAAGATTTTGTATAAGCATAGAATTTAAGTTTACTTTAAATTTGAGTATAAACACTATAATTCAAAAAGCTTAAAAAAATTTAGTCTATTAACACAATATAAGTATACATAATTAATACTATTAGACTGCATTGATATACCAAATATTTAAAAATACATGATGCAAGTAATTAGATAATAAAATTCCTTTATCAAAACTTTCAACACATACTTTTTACCAAGTTGAAAATACAAAATTTTATACACATAAGCTATTATTTAGCATCATGCGGGTCATGAAAAATGGATGTATATACAAAGGTGTAAAGTGAAAAAGATTCAATATCACAAAAATTTATACTCAAGATATACTATCTTATATCAATGAGGTTTAAGATAAACAATAATGTATATATATGACATCTTTTTTTTAAAAAATTCCCAAGTTGTAAATTCAATTTAGTATTTAAAAATTTCTTTAGACTAAACATTTAATCTCAAAAAGTTTTGATTTAGTTTTTAAAAATTTTATTACAAAATTTAAGTATTATTTCCTTAGTCATTGGTTTAGTAAAGTGATCTGCTAAGTTATCTTTACTATTTACAAATTTAACATTAAAAGATTCATTGACTATTAAATTTCTTAGGAAATGATATCTAACATCAATATGCTTAGTTCTATTGTTTTCAATTGGAGAGTTAGAAAAATTAATGGCTGCTTGGTTGTCGCTAAAAATAACACTGTTACTTTTATTAAAGTTTAACCCAAGTAAATGACATTCTTCAATTATGTTTTGTACCCATACCATTTCCTTAGCGGCTTCAGTTAGTGATACGTATTCAGCTTCCATGGTTGATAAGCTGACACACTTATGTTTAAAGGTACGCCAAGAAATAGGTACATTGTCAATAAAGAGTATCATGCCTCCAAGTGAAACACGGTCATCTCTGTTTGCAGCAAAGTCAGAATCTGAATAACCATTCAATTTTAACTCCTGAATGTTAGATAAATTCAACATATAGTTTTTAGTCTTTTCAACATATCCTAAAAGTCTTAACAATGCATCCCAATGCTTAATTCCAGGGTTTTCTTGAAATTGAGATAATATATTGATGGCGTAACAAATATCAGGTCTAGTCCTACTAGATATAAAAGCCAAACACCCAATTAAGCTCCTGTAAGGAAAACTTTGCATTTGCTTTATTTCTTCACTTGTCTTTGGACAATCTATTTTACTTAGAATATTCCCTTTAGAAATGGGAAGTGAAGTAACTGGATATTTATACTGTTGAAACATTTGACATACTTTATCTATATACTGACTTTGATGTATAAAAAATTTATTGTCACACTCTTTAAATTCCACGCCTAAAAGTTTTCTAATTTTTCCTAATACCTTGATATCAAATTCTATGCTAAGTAATGAAACAATGTGGTCTATGTCCCTTTGATACTTTGAGAAGAGAATTATGTCATCCACATAGACTAGCATAAGAACTTTGCTATTGTAAATATATGCACAATTACACCATTGAAGTTTTAAAAAATTTAATTCTTTTAATTTGGTGTCAAGTTCATTAAACCATTCTCTTCCACTTTGATGAAGACCGTAAATGGCTTTCTTCAACAAACAAACATAATCAGGCTGTTCCTGATTGACATAACCTTGAGGCTGTTTCATATATACCTTTTGACTCAATTTAGCATAGAGATAGGCAGATTTGATATCTAATTGGAAATGCATCCAGCCAAGCATACATACGAAAATTGAGAAGAATGCTCTAATTAAGTTGAAGTTAACAACAGGGCTAAAAACTTCATCGTATGATTCTCCCTTTTTCTGACCATACCCCTGGGCTACCAAACGAGCTTTAAACCTCTTGATTTTCCCATTCTCGTCTTTCTTAATGGTGTAGACCCATCTACTGCCTATATGCTTTTGTGAGGTGGATGCAGGAACTAGTTCCCAGACACCCCTCTCTTGCATTACGGCCATTTCTTCATCCATAGCATTACACCATTTCTCGGACTGGGAAGATTTAATAGCAGCGTTGTACCCTTTTGGTATATTTATTTCAATATTGCTTGCTTCTGGTCTGCCTCTGACCCTTTTAAGACTTTTATTTTCCCGAAAATTAAACAGTTGCTGATCAAATTGTATATTCCTTTTATCACAATATTTCTTAACATCATTGTGTGACCTCAGCCTTTTATTATCTCCTTGAGCGTAATAATACACATCGGTTCTACTCCCATCGGGTCTTGGAACCGTCTTTCGCTGACAAGCAATATCCGAGCAAGGAGTCATACTGGAGTCAGCAGGAGAGTCCGTTTCCTCACTGGATTCAGACGGATCGTCACCAGTGTCTTCACTCTCTCCTGCCTCCCCATCAGACTGCTCTCTCGGATATTCCCCGTCGGAGTATTCTGAAAGGTTATCTCTTGATATCCCTGAGGAGATATTTCTGGGACAAATTGGGTCCAGGATGCCTTCCACTACATCACCCTCATCAAACCTCACATTGCAGGTCTCAATTGTTCGTTTCTCCCCTGACAAAAATATCCTATAGCCCTTAGTTTTAGTAGCATAGCCTACCATCACCCCTTCTGTAGCTTTCATGTCTAACTTCTTTCTGAGCTGACTGGGTTTGCCTACATATGCTCTACAACCAAAGGTTCTAAGATGTTTGACTGAAGGTTTTCTACCACTGTAGAGTTCATGTGGAGTTTTAGTCTTAAATTTGTGACATATTCGATTTTTAGTGTATGCAAAACACAATATTGCTTCCGCCCAGAATCTGTCATGTAATTTGCTGTCGTTCAACATGGCTCTAACACAGTCAAATGCGGTTAAGTTGAATCGCTCTGATACTCCATTTTGCTGTGGGGTATATGTGTTAGTCCTCTCAGCCTTAATACCGATATCCTTCAGGTAATTTTTGAACTTATCATGGCAGAATTCCATCCCATTATCCGTCCGGATACATAGAATTTTAGTACCTAACTGCCTTTCTTCTCTGGCCTGAAACTCTTTAAAATGTGAAAATACTTCTGACTTCTGTTTCATGAGGTAAACAAAAACTTTTCTACTATAATCATCTGTTATAGTTAAGACATACTTGTTCCCACCATATGAGGCTGTGGGTAAGGGACCACACACATCCATGTGTAACAATTGCAATGGTTTAGTGGACCTTATCCTACCGGTGGGTTTATATGATACTCTCCTAGACTTAGCCAATTTACACGATTTACAATTTAACTTTTTGTATTTAAGCCTAGGAAGTCCGTTTACGGCAGAAACTTTGCTGGTTTGGAGAAGATATTCAGCGTTTATGTGGCAATATCTTTTATGCCAAAGACAGTTTGTACTATTAAGTTCAGTTACTGAACTGCTAGGCTTAGATATTGAACTATTCACATTTTTATTCTGCTTAGTTTTTGTTTTGTCAGATTTAAATTTAGTTTCTTTAAGATTAGGTGCTATTTTTACTTTGTCTATTTTTCTGGAAGCACTAGGATCCCTATCCTTGGATTTCTTATCCTTTTTGTGTTTCTTGTCTCCATCTCGATCCCTATCTTTAGATTGACGGTTTTCTACGTTATGTTGTTCCTGGGTACTATACTTAGGTTTTAAAAAATATAACCCATTCTTTCTTTTTGCATAAAAGAATTTCTCCCCTTTAGGTGTAAAAAACCATAGAACCCCATTAGCTCCATTAAAACTAAAATTTTGTTCCTCAAGAACAGATGCAGCTAATAAATTTCTCCTAAGTTTAGGAGAATACATAACATTTTCCAATTTGATAATACTTTGCTTATCCTTAAATTGGACATACATTTCCACCGTCCCGATAGCCTCAACTGGACTTTCGACATCCCCTACTGCTAGCGACATTGAAGTGCCTTTGCACTCATTAAATTTTGAAAATAACTTAATGTTATTACAGAAATGTCGCGTAGCAGCAGTGTCTACTACCCAGCTGAGTCTATCGCTAGGATCGATTACAGTATTAGCCTCAATCTGTGGAGACCCAAGAAATTCCACAATACTAGATCCATTATTTCTACTGCAATTAGATTTAGTATGACTTGGTTTGTTACACTTAAAACACTTAATTTTACTTTTAGAAATATTTACATTATGACTAGAAGTATTTACATTAGACACATTATGAGATACATTTGGAAGTTTAGACACTTTTACTCTATTTACAAATTTCTTAGAAGTAAAATATGCAGAATTTGAACTCACAGTTTTGGAAAAGTCACTTGCTTGCTGCCTCAGCCGGCTCTCCTCCGCTGTTAGCTCTGCTTGTATTTTGCTGAGCTTGAAGTCCGAGTCATTCCATCGATATATAATTTGAACGATACCTCAGAATTCTTCCGGAAGGTACCGAATCGACTGGAATGCTACATACAGGTCTTCAATGGGGTGTTTCGCGTCTTTAAGCCTCGTCACGGCCTTCCGCAGTCTTGAGCAAAAAATGTCAACAGGCTCGTCTGGCTCCGGCCGAACGTCGAAGAACTCATCTAGTAATCTAACCAGGTTGGCTCGGGAAGGCGCTTGAAAATGTTCTTTCAAGGTATTTCATACTTGACTAGGTTCGTCGGTGACGTTTATCAACTCCTTGTATTCCGAGGATAAACTTTGATAAATGATGGCTAATGCTCGGTCTTTCCGGCGATAAAAATCATCGTAGTCGCGGCGACTTGCATCTTCCTCCAAAGGCCTAACGCTTCCATCTACATGTCCGAAACATCCTTCTCCCTTGAGGACGAATGAGATGTCGGTACGCCAGGTGACGTAGTTGTCCCGCGTCAGCAACTCCGTTCTACTTGCCTCCATGGCCACTCGTAGTTTTGAAGAAGCAGAAGCAAAAGTTCTTGTACACTGTTTACGTTTACACTGTTGCGTTTCGTTGTTCACACGAACTTCAAAATGGTGCCAGGTGCGGCCCCCATCTGAACACTGGAACGATTTCTTTAAAGATACTTGCACTTATGACTCTATTGGGCGTTGAACTGGCCCCGTAACCGTTTCTCTTGGAAAATTTAAAATTTGAAGATAGCAAAGCACGCACTGTCAGAGTCAATAAGTGTTGGCTGGGTTATGAAAGTACACAAGTCCAGTTTTAAAGAAAAACTTCGTTCACTTTATTTGGTGAAAAACACAACTCGGCATATTACACGTACCTGGTAATTTTCCATGCCGTAAAACATCAAAAATATACTATGTACAAAAGATTTTTAGTTGTAAATGACTAGACAGAGATTCCTTGAAGCATTTGGTAGTAAGTTACTATACTACCTCTATCACTTGCGTGTATTTCAGCCACCATCACTTGGCAAAGGGAAACCAAAGGATAGAACATCAGGAAAATATTTAAAGCGGCTTCCGAACGTTTGTAAGTAAATTTAACGTTCAATACATGCTGGTCCAAACTGACCACATCTGCATCCGTTTCGACTATTCACCGTCGTCAAACGATATTCCGCAGTACTTCAGTCAAAAAAAACATTTCTGTCTGCCTGCATCAGACCATCAGTGTCTATCTCGTCTGACTTCTTCAGACGTCTGATCTCGATCGACTCCGACCTTCTCATTTGCTTCAAGAAACCTCTGCCCTATATATCCGAGAATGGACAGTTCCGGAAACGCCCCCGGATATGCAAATCAGATGCGTACGCATTGAGAACTGATTTGCATGAAACCTCATGTTGAAAAACGTCACGGTTCACGCCGGTGAACGGGAAGAGTCGTTCATATTAAATTTGCATAAATGCCCGTTCACGGGAACGTGAATCGCGATGTATTGATTATTTCCAACAATTTGTACTTTTAACTTGAAAGAATTCCTAAGTATTTCCAACTAATGATCATGTTCAGGAATTCTGGTGATTATAGGTGATCATGGATTATTACCAAGTTTACGAATGCTGTCAAGTCTAATATAATTAAACTCATCAAGTAAAAAATTTGTAATCTTTCCTTGGCACTAGGATGATGTTTTGCTTTTGTTTGTATCGATACTGAAAAACAATAAATTATCTTCTTGATTGGGATTTTCCAGTTATCTATTTTTTACTTTAATAAGGATATGTCTTCGTTTTGCATTTTGATAGTGCATGGCACATACATTTTTTCCATCTTACTTTCAAATTGGGCATTATAAACATGCTGCATTTCTAATTCCTCATCGATCTTTATCATGTTAGTTGAGATAGTTTCAATAAGCTTTAAAAATAAAGACAACCAAAGTTGGCTGTTATTAAAATGGCTTTACTAAAATCTGCATTCATGACGTACATAAAAATTACATAACCAGAGCACTTTCCAACATTATTATGTCCTTCATCAGTGGCTAATCAAAAAATAGGTGGCTAACATAAGCTTTAATATATAGGCCACAACCGCAAGACAAAATTTTCATATTAACGATTTTTAAAACATCCATATATTTAAAAAGCATAATTTAATTACAAAATATCTGAATGATAAAAGATCAAATATTACCAGGTAGCCAACAGATTTGTTGTTTGGCTCAAAAGAATAAAGATACTAAGTATCCAGAAAATCATACAATGGTTTAACACGCAATGAGTAGGCTTGTTAAATTTGCAGTCCAAGTCAACAGTAGCCAGTTTCAATGACTTCAATTCAGTCATAACAAGTGTGTCAGCTGACGATTGGCTCAGACCGGGGCCGGCGGGATTAGTTCTGTTTCTTATCGGGCCTATGCCTGCGGCGCTGCTGTTGCTCGTGACGTCATAAAGTACATCCCATAATTTGCAACTTCAGTATGTGGTTGAAAGTGAGATACTGTTAATATTGACGAAGAAACGGATATATCCTAATAAGGTAAGCTATATCGTTATTATTTTTATTATCTAGGTAATAATAATAATGCATGGTGTTGTTAATTTCTAAAATTTAAGGGAAAATGTAATCAATTTGTCCACTTTTTTCAAGATACTTAGAGTGAGGCACATGCAGTATAGGTCTAACGAACGTATCACCGAAAGGGGTTTGGTTTTCTTTTAAGTGTATTTTTAATATCTAGAACATGATTAGAAGTGATTTATAACTAGATTCATGGATGTCAAGAGTTTAGGTAGCGTAATTTTTTCAAATCCAACTTCAAATTCGTCCGTTGAACGAGTATTTTTGCTACGTAAGAAGTTGATGGAAATCGCTTAGATGTTAAATGTGTAAAATGTCTGCTTCAAATGAAAATACATAATCAGTTAATATGTGCCGAAATATATAAAAAAGTTTGGGGCGATGAAAATTTGCTGAGTCAAATATCGTCCAATAGTAAATACTTGTGAATTTAGCGTTTTTATTGGCTTTTGTGAAATAAACGTTATTTAGATGTAGACGTAATGTAGATGGGTTGGAAAGAAGATAGTGTGGCATATATATCCCAAATATAACAAACCAATTATTTTAGAGGCATCATAACTTTATATTCCTTCAATATATTCATAAAATATAAAAGTCATAGGGGGGCCTACATTGTAATAGTATTTAAATAAGTATATATTTAAAATATTCAGTGTTGTTCCTGAAATCATTATCTGATTAATATAAGTCTAGATAATATAATATAGGCCTACAGTTAGTAGAATCAAATTAACAGAATCTACATTGCATTGTTTAAAGCCAATAAGAGAGAGAAAAAAATATATATATCAATGATTTAAAAAAAATTATGATTAAAATTTTAATATACATTTATTGTTTACTAATTTATAGTGATTATAAATTTACACCTATTGCATCCAAATAAACTCTCTTATAACAAAAATGTACTTTCTACTTTTCTTCTCAACTTAAAAAATATGTTGTAATATATATATATATACAGGGTTGTAGTGGAGGGTATACAGCGGTGTATGCCGTATACCCTCTGATTTTTCAAGCAAATTCCGTATACCCTCTGCTTTTTCTTAAAAACTATGCACACGCTTTGCAAAACGCTTTGTTTAATGAACAACATAGTAACAGATTTGAGATCATCTTTATTGATTTCAAACGTCTCCAATCTAATGTTTATTAATGCAAATGGACCACCTATAGAACACTTACAACCAGAAAAATTTGTAAATTCTTGGTTGGCCAACCATCGCTCTTCAGTTGACAATAGATCAAGAGTATGCACTACAAAAAAAGACACAGAAACGGATTTCTCTCGTCAAGCAGTTTGTTGTTGTTGAGACCCAGACCGTCCGACCTACCAGAAAGGTGTAAGGTAACTGTATGGACGGCCGGGCAGTGCCACCCAATTTATCGTCAAGCAGTTTGTAAAATATTTCAATGAAAATGATAGAGATATGCCTGATCTCCGGATTTACCAAACTCCCAATAACTTGAACCTTGTGAACACGAATTTCTGCTTAAGTCGAGGTTTCTTCAAAGTTCCACAATTCCTTTCCTGTAATATAAAATTATTAGGCTTTTTTTTCTCGATAATTTGAATTTCGATTGATTCGAACATTTCCCCCGGTCCTTTGAATATACCCCCATAGGCACCCGGAGGGGGGAGCGCAAGGGGACGATCAACCCCTGGGTTATGAATTTCCTATATATATACATGTATGTGCGTGTGTACATGTTTTTTTGGCCCTCCCCCTGGAAAGTGTAAGTAGTAAGTACATGTTTCGCCTCCCCCTGGAAAAAATTCTGCATGCACCCATGGTATACCTCTGTTTTTTTAACTACTACAGCACTGTATATATATATATGAGACGGTGAGCGGTACAAAAGCCCAACCACCAAAAAACATTTTTTGGAGTTAACCATACTAAATGACTTCTGAAAGAGTTGTTTTATCAGATGGTAAAGTTTTTAAAATTATTTAAACGCTGTGGGAGGCATTAATCTGTTTCTTCACTATTGAGAATGGGAGTTTTCACATAATGAATAACAGCCCATCTCTGACATGTCTTGAGAAAAATTGGTTCTGTATGGGGCTCATGTATGCCTGCTCCTGCCCTTGATTAGTGCTACCTGCTTCATTAATTGATAGTTTGTTTGTATTCTCAGTGCGGTTCTCAGTGATAGTTATAGATACACATATTTTTATAAAGAAGTGAAAAGTCTATTATTTCTAGTTTTCATACTTTGGAAACAAAGCAAAAAGTATTTATTATTTCTTGGGAAAAACAAAGAAACTTTTTTTTTAATTATAAAATTACTTGCTTGAAAGAAAAGTAGATTTAGTGTGTCAAGCTTGTCGATCGATCGCACCCCCCCTGAAATCTGTCTAGTGGGTAATCAAAACCTGTACATGGTGATAGTGTTACCACTATTTTCTTTCTAACACTCATGTTTTGTTTGTTTCAACATCTTAAGTATTTTATTCATTTTATTTTTAGGATGGGTCGGAAATGCAGTGTTCCCATGTGTAGATCTAACTATAGAGGCACGTCTTATATCCCATCATTCCTTTTTCCTAAAGAGGAAGCTAGGCGTACTTTATGGATAAAAAGTATAAATCGCTCTGATTTTGAACCCAGTGCAACAGCTGTTGTTTGTGTTCATCACTTTGATGAGAAGTTTGTAATACGTGAAGACAAATTTACCCGAGACGATGGCACAGTGATTGTGTTTCCAAGAAAAAACTTTACGCTAACAAAGGATGCATACCCAACTATATTTCCAGACCAACCATCATACTTAACTGTGCAACTGGCTTCAGAACGAAAATCACCATCTCAACGTCGTCAGGAAATGATAGCAAAAGATGAAGAGAAGTTTTTGCAATGGTGTGCCAATGATGTTATTTCATCTTTTGAACAATTTACAAAAAAATGTGGCGCTGCGCAACATCCTAATTGGATTAATATTATTCGTGATGATTATGTGTTGTATTATCGGATCGATGACTGTGACTGTCCTAAAATTACAGTGTCCATAAAAGTATTTAAAGATTTAACTGTCAAAGTGTGGCATTTAGGAAACCCAATAGAGATTAAGTCATTGGAGTGGATTTTAGGCCCAGATTACAAATGCGATAAATGGACGAAATTTGATTGTTTAATGAACCTCTTAGTATCCTATGAAATAAATGATATATCTTTTGATCAGAAATTGTTAACTGCCGCTTATCTTCTGCAGAAGTGCTATGATGAAATTGAAGAAAATGATGATGAGAAACATTTACGATTAAAACTGAAATTCTTGAAAGAACAGATAACTTTAATATCTGTAAAACAATTGCGCTATAGTTCAGATGTTCTTATTTGGGCTTCCAAATTGTATTTTTGCTATCCGTCATCTTATTCTGAATTAAGAAATAGTGGTGTCCTAATTTTGCCTAATTCGTGCTACCTTAAGAAATTATCAAACTTAGTTAGTTGTACCAGTACCAACACTGTAAATGCCCATGTGAGATATTTAAAACAAAAAGCGAGCTTAATAGATGACTCTGAAAAAATTATTAATGTTCTTTTAGATGAGATCTATGTCACTCCATCAGTAAGCTATAAAGCTGGTTATCTTGCTGGCATATCAGCCAATTCCAATTCAGAAGCCACCACAATACAAGCTTTTATGCTTGTATCTGTTTTTTCTAAAAACAAGGACATTGTCTCCTTAATTCCTGTCAAAAATCTCACAGCACAAACCCTCCATAGTTACACGTTAAGAGTTTTACAGATTTTGTCAGAATGTGGCTATTCTGTTTTATGTTTGATACCAGACAACAATAGAGTAAACCGCAACATGTTTACTCTAATGTGTAATGGTGAATTGAAGCATAGTATAAACAATCCTCAAGATCCTACACGAAAACTTTTTTTCCTTATTTGATACTGTTCATTTAATCAAATCGGTTAGAAATAATTGGTTAAATCAACCTAATCAAACATTTTATTACCCAAATCCTAATGATAACATTGAAGTCTATACTGCAAGTATAACTCCTTTAAAACAAATTTATGAAAGTGACAAAAGTAAAATTGTCAAAGTAGCCCCTAAATTGTCCCAAAAGGTACTCTTTCCTACTTCTACAGAACGACAAAATGTTACTCATGCATTGTGCTTGTTTCATGGAACAAATAGTGTGGCTTTAGAAATCACTGACACTGGTGATATTGAAACGAAGGGTACAAAAGTGTTCATTGATTATATTTGGAAATGGTGGAAAATTGTGAACGTGAAACATCCACAAAAGGGTAAATACAGTCATGATGAATTTTGTGATCCCATTAATGGTGTTTCAGATGAAAAAGTTTTTTTTTTAAAACAGTTTGTTTCATGGCTAAATGCATGGGATTATATTCACAAATCAAAAGCGAATGAAAAAAATGCATTAGGAATTAAAGAAAAAAAAGGTGGGATGTTAACTAAGGAAACTCATTTTGCTCTCAGTTTTACTGTTGAATCACTACTTCAATTGATTGAATATATTTTTACCACTTTTGGGTGTAAATATATATTACTGGGAAAGTTTCAGACCGATAGTCTTGAGGCTCGGTTTGGGCAATATCGTCAGATGAGTGGGGGAAATTATAATGTTTCCTACAGACAAGTACTAGAATCGGAAAAAAAACTTAAAGTTTTAAATCTCATTGACTTATACTCCCACAATATGGGAGAGTTCAAGATAAAATACCTTGACCGTCTCAATTTGGACGCCGAAATCCAAGACTATGAGGTTCCCGAAACCTTCTATGAGATTTTCAATACTTTTGATGACATGGAAATAACTGATTCTACTATGTCAGTTTTAATTTTTATTGCTGGATATGTAGCACACAGTGTGAGTAAAAAACTTAATTGTAAATTGTGTTATTCCATTTTAACTAAAAACAAAACACTGGAACATGAAAATCCTGAGAGGGAAGAAGTTTTACAATATTTGAGATTCATGGACAGAGGTGCACTTAAATGGCCCCAAGAATTTACAGTAAATATCGTTATACATACTTATCAAATTTTTCAAAAACTAATAAGCATAAAGTATGAGGAAGAATTTTTAAGAAATGGAAGACAAAAAAATCTCATAATTCAACTTGTTGTAGAGAAACTTGATTTATTAAATTTGATTCCAAATGTAACATGTAGTTGTGGAACAGAGCATAGTATTTTGGGTAAAAGATGTCTCTCCGTAATTGCAAATATTTTTTTAAATAATTATACGAAGGTCCGAAATGATAAAAGAACATCAAAAACTATAAACGAAAACTTTCAACTTATAACAATTTTTAATGTGAAATCTCCTCTCTTTGTGAAATCTCCTCTACCCAATGGATAGGTATTTCTTAATGATTTTTCATATATTTATATACACCGAACGGCCATTACATTATGACCACTTGCATGTAAATTAAATCGAAGAGGTACATATTTTGCTCTGTAACTTTCAACGTATTTTACTCATAAAAAATCATTCATGGGAAAAAAGTTTCGAATGCTTAATATAATTACAAATAACTGAATATTTTCGAACACGACATCACTTAAACATTCAATATCGAATAATGGCATAAAAGTATAAGGTTGGAGGAAAAATGTCTTAAAATCTGATTTAGAGTATAATGAATTTGCTCCTATGGGTATTAATAGATATTTCTTAATAATTCTCCATTCATATAAGAGAAAATTTGTTATTCTAAATAAGTTTCTGCGAAACTTTTCTTTCAACCTTCAATTTTTACGCTCTTTTTTAACAGCAAATCTTTAATTGATAAAATGCTTGATAATTTTTAATTATTAGTTATCATGTCAAGTCTCTGAAGCTCTTTTATTTCCTGGAAAATGTTTTTTATAAGTAAAATATATCGAAAGTTATAAAGTTAAATATGTCAAAATATGTACCTCTTCCATTGAAATAACATGCATGTAATGTAATGGCTCTTCAGTATATATATATATATAGGGTGTTTGGTAAAGGTCGCAACAAAAGTGTCACATCATGTAGCTTGACATTTTTTAAAACTAAAGTCAAGAGGGACAATTTTCATAAAAATTAAAATTCAGCCTGTTAATTGCAATTTTATTATTAGGGTCTTACAATGTTAAATGACTTTACCAAATAATTAAAATGCCCTTTAAGGATAAGATAACCCTTTCTAGTTATATGAACCACAAAAATAAAATTGTAAAATAAATTTTCTAACTAATTATAAAAGCTTAGTATGGCGACTTTTATAGTGCAAGGTGATATCCAAAAAAGGGTAGTACAAATGAATGTAAATTCAGAGAAACAATTTCAGCAAACAATTTCAATTTTTGGTACACCCCCCCCCCTCCCCCCCAAATTTATGGATTATACACACCCAAATGTTTTGGTGTAAGTAATTAAAAAGTCAATGTGCAGAAAATTTCATGTAAATAAAATTTTTTCTTTAATCTTGTTCTTTTTGTGTACGTGTTTTGATTTTTTATTAGTGAGTCAAAAATTATTTTTTATTAGTGAGTCATTTGTAAATTGTCTATGGGCAATTGTCATATTGTCGTAGCAAAAGGTAAGATTAAAATTGAGAATGTTATTGCTACAGTACTATCAATTAATGAATAATGTAACTTTATTCTTTCAATCATCTGACCTCCAAAGAGACTGGAAACCAATGGTTTTATTTATTTTATGCACATGTGTATTAAATATAAAAATGTGAAATACACAAATTCATATTGGCACCGAAAACTTGCAGATGACAACACTCAGCAACCTTAGTGTTAAAAGTAGAATTTTCAAAACTTCACATCACAGGTGAAAATCGTCTGTCAATAAGTAACGTCTAAAATTATTTTCGTTGAAAAAAAAAAAAAAACAGGTAAGATTTAAGCTATTAAAATAAGTTTGATAAAATTGTTTGTCATTGTAATACAGTATTATATTTAATATTTAACCGATTTATTCAAATTTATTAAACTATTTCTGTTGTAAAAAAGCGTATCACCCGAAAGCGATTTTTTATTCTTTTTAAAATTATTACTATTTGAGACTACTGTCTTTTCCTGTCATTCACGCTAATCTCTGCATTTTATTTTACCAAAGCAGGGATTTCAATTTAATCTGAAAGTGCACAATAACGAAAAATAAATATTTTTATATCACAACCCTGCTGTCAATTACAAATGTAACTTCCAAAATAGTCGTTCATAATGGGCGTGATCACTTATTGATGCTTAAAATATAAATCTAATGTCTGTATTATTATTAAGTATGGATGCATATTATTTTTAAGTATATATATATTATTAAGTATGTATGTATATTACTATTAAGTATGTATTATTATTAAGTATATATATTATTAAGTATGTATATTACTATTAAGTGTGTATTATTAAGTATATATATATTATTAAGTATGTATGTATATTACTATTAAATATGTATGTATATTAATTATTGTATAGTAGTATTAAATAAGTATTAATATTATATTAATTAATAGTATTAAATAATTATTAATAGATATTAAATATTATTATTAAGTATGTATGTATATTAGGATATATGTTATGTAAATCTGACAGTTAAAACTTTTGAAAGACCTTATTATAAAAATGTTTTAGGAGAACTATGTAATTAGAAATTGAATTAACTCTGCCCAAAAGTATTATTATATATGTATAAGAGGTCATAATGTGTTTCTGTGCATTAGGTTACTTAAGAACAAAAGCCAGATTTTTCAAGTAAATGAATTTTATGAAAAAATAAAATTCAAAAGGTTAAAACTTGCCATTGAATCTTTTAGAAGAAAAGGGGAAAAAAAACTCGTAACTACGGACGGAAATATTCAGTATTTTTTTACTTTACAATCTTATTTATATTC
Organism: Amaurobius ferox; assembly: GCA_951213105.1. Taxonomy (NCBI): domain Eukaryota; kingdom Metazoa; phylum Arthropoda; class Arachnida; order Araneae; family Amaurobiidae; genus Amaurobius; species Amaurobius ferox. Next base: position 42,491,255 of record OX578140.1, on the reverse strand, counting down.
CTTCTTTACATATATAATTTGTTTTCGTTATATTTATTTAATTTAATCATTTTTACTTCAACCAACTTCTATCATTCTAAAATATCGACTCCATAATCGACGCTGATTAAGAACTGGAGCAAAGTGTAAACGCCGTAGATGGGATGTAAGTTGTGACGTCACAAAACCTGCATCTAGGCCCGATAAGAAGAAGAAATCCCGCCGGCCCCGCTCAGACCCCTCAAATTGGGTGAAGAGCTATATCTAGTACATTTGCTTGTGTTTACTTTTAGTGATTCATGGTAGTCTGGAATTGCTTTTGCATAGGCTTTACTGTAATCAACTGGGCCAGGGTTTTGCTTGATTCCACTGATAAGCAATAGTACAGTTAGTACATACTGCAATGTGCTTATACAGATACAGTTTTTTATAAAACAGTTATATCATCCTGAGAACAAATAAGTGTGTGTTGCAGGTTAAAGTTGTATCTGTAAGTAGATTGAGTTTTAGTCTTAATGACATTTATATTTGATTTTAAAATAATAATTAGTAAAACTGAATAATGTATTAATAATAAAAGACCTCTGACCTGAGGTTAAAAGAATAGACAAAAACCAAATTTAAATGTTGCAAATCATTAATATAACTTTGTACTTCGAGAACATAAAAAATTTCCCACCTCATTTGTTCAACCATTATAAAATTGGATTTCTGCTATTTCTTAAAAAGCATGATTTCATTCTTTATCAAGTTTAACATTTTAAGATTTTACATTTGGTATATGATGTAGAGCAATATTTTTTTAGTTAATATATGAAATATACTTTTTTTTTCCTTCAGAAATTTATATCTAAAATTCTGGCATCTTATTCTCAGCAAGCAATGTGGATGATGATGGCTGTTTCAAAAGTAAGTAATTTTGCTACTTTTAAAAGAGTCCCTTATGCTTTCTTATGTAAGTGGAAACTTTTAGCATCTTATGTGTTAATATTAATGTACAAGATAAATTTTTAATGACATAAAAAAAAAGATTGCATCTACAATAAAGGGAAGCATCCATGAAGTTAAAATATAGTATTAAAAATAAATCTATTAGTAGTTTATATTAGGAATCAGCAACGTCTTATACTTGCAGGAAAAATTAAACTTTTTAATTTTTTAGAAGAATTGCCATTAAAACCCTTGGAAAATCCCTTTGAGAATATAAAGGGAGAAAATCAGTAGGGGCGATTACATGGAAAAAAATGTTCAAGCATTAAATAGAATAAATATAAAAAAAGTAGAATGAATTTCCAATGAAATGGGAGATGGTCCGTTGCGATGACTGAATGTGATAACTTAATATATTACAAAAGTTAAAATTACTTATGAAATTGAAAACAATTTTTTTGTTAGAATGCTGATATATATGGGAAACTTTTAGCCAATTTATAGAATTATGGTAATCTTAGTTTTTTGAATGTACAATATATATATATATATATATATATGTATATATATATATAATTGAAGAATTTTTATTTTACTTGTATTATATATACCTGAGATAGATCGTGAATAGAAAATGCTCTGTATAACATAAGTGAATGGAAGATGGATTGAAATGTAAATATGACATCAAAAGTACTATACGACAAGCCATTAAATATTTTAAAAAAACATTATAAGAAAACATTATAAATAAAACAGGTACTAAATTGGTATAAAATACCCCTTTTTTCCTGTTCCAAATAAAAGTTAAGGAAAGGAATAAGAATTATATGTGGTAAAGAGGGGTGAATAAATTTTTGTACAACACATTAAGATGAAATTATTGATATAAATTATATATGTAATGCAGGTACTTAAGGTACTAATCCCCTTGTTCCCTGCTTAAACATACATGGTGTAAATGCAAGAAATGTGTTTAAAGATGAAAAGTTGCAAAACAGAAACATTGTTTTGCATGATGAGCTAGGCCTTTTCTAGCTCCCAAAAATTTTTTTGAAATTGAATAAATTAATTAAAATGAAAAGTATTTTCGAAACCATGTATGTTATCAAGGGCTATACATGTTTCGTTAATGCAGATTCTACGTTTCTGTGTGCATTACTGTAAATTGTATTACAGAAATAATGCACATGATATATATATATATATATATATATATATATATCAGATCACACAAAAAATGCAACTTTCAATGTATTTTTAATAAACAATAAATATGAAGGAATTGTTATGAATTCGGTTCAAACATTGTTTGAAGGAACATTCTTTGATCTGTCCGATGGTGTCACAGTGAAGACTCTGTAATAATATTTTAGGTCGCTAAGGAATCAATTTGTGTGAATATCTGCCAAAATTGTTATAAATCAGGATAAAACATTTTATAACTAAATCTAATTTGAAATTAAAATAATGATGCTAAGGTGCACCTATTCAATTCCTCAAGTACCTGCGTACCAAATTTCATGGCTGTACCAAGCTTGGATATATTGTTACATATTACACATACACACACACAGACATCTTCCTTTATTATGTAAAATTATTCTTTTAAGCTGAAAGGACACAAAATTGGCAATTATCAGATATTCAGCCATATAACACTTGAATTTAGTAAATTTATATGGTTTAGTAATAATGTTTTAGTATCCATATTTAAAAAAATGTGTGTTAGTTTAATTGTACCTACTTTATTCTTTAAACAGACAGCAAACAGCAGCATTTTTCTTTCCGACATTTCTTTTCATATGCTCTTAACTGTTATGTATTTTTTATAGCTTCCTACCCTTATCTTTTCCCTTCCTATTTATTTTTAACTTCAAATATCATTTTTTTTTATTGTATCTTCTTTATCACTTCTTCAATTTTTTACAGTAATACACTATTATGTATATGTATCATAGTAAATTACTACTACTATACTAATGGCGTTGACACGTCATGTCTTCAAATCGATTTAACTAATAAATGAATGACAAATCATTAGATTTTAAGCATCATTTTATTAAAACATCCATCTGACATACATATAATTTAAAAGCCAGAGCGTTTTCGGGTATCATCATACCCTTCCTCAGTGGCATTAAATAAAAAATCATGCTAACATGCTTAAATACTATCCACTATCGGCAAGTTGAATTTGCATATTACAAAATTGGCATCACTACTAAACACTCTTAACGCATCCACTCAAAATCACCAAAAACAGATTTAAAAATTGCAAAATTACAAATACAAGAAAGACAAATTGTCATAAACCAGTTTAAGCACAAATATGCATAAGTAAAAAAATATATATATTTTTTTAGAATATTTTATATTTTAGAGGTAACTTTGTAAAGGTTTGACTGACATGGAATCGAGAACGAGTCACCAGGCATAACATAAAACATAGACAGGGTCAAAATTACAGATAGAGGTGTGATATAGATAAATAAAGAGGGATTCATACAGTAAAATGGACCGGGGTTATTACAGCTGATCAAAAGAAAGGGATTTTCAAAAGGGGTTGAAAGTTATCATTAATCACTAATTGGGCAAGAGCTGTTGATTGCCTACCGTTTTTAACGTCCCTAGCATATTCTACCAACCGTATACCAACCGCACCTTTAGTGCTACCAATATAAAACTTATAAACATTATTTGGAGAAAGAAGGGGTACTACATATACCCCAGCATGGCTTTTAAAGTTATCTTTATCCCTAAATTTATCAGTTCGAATATGATTAAACAAATCTAAAAAAGCCTCCTTTAATGTGCATTTTAACCACGCTTTTAATGTTTGTTCTACTATTTCGTCTTTAAACAATGAAATTTATTTCATCTTTAAATTTGGTCAGAATGCCAGTTACTCTTTTGAGTTTGTTTATAAAATATTTTCAAATATTCGCCGTAATTTTATTCAACCTAATTCTAAACTTATTCCCATTAATGATCGTTTGCCATGTAAAGCTAGTTTTCTGTGCCACTCAAAAATTTTTCATCCCCTTATCAAATTTTGCACCGAGTTTAATTTTAGAAATGTTACAAAATAATATTTTTATTTCTTAAATATGTAAAACAGTTCAGTTGAAAATTACATAGAACAAACAGCTTGTACTGCAAAAATACATAAATACTGCAAAAAATGTCAGTCTTGTTTATTTTTATTTTTAAAAGCTCTATGGACACAAAATTGACAATTTTCAGATATGAAACCATTCTAAAGATTTACTGAAAAATTCACATCTGTATGTTTTATCCCAAATAGCCAAATCTTAATCTTTTCTTTCTATATTTATAACTTTCAAATTATAAAAATAGTAAAATTCTCATAATTTGAAGAAGTTTCCATGCTTTGTTACCACTGTCTGTAACTCGTGATTGTCAGTAGTATTTTATAATTTTTAAATTTATTGTAAAACTGCTATTTTTTCATTTTCAATCTCAACATTCTACTTTTTCATTCTCAACTGCCGGAATTCTTATTGTGGCTTAGGTCAAAAATGCATTTTACTCTTTTCAGTCTTCTTATCCAACAAGAATCAAGCGGTGCAAGCAAATCTTTCAAGAGGCTATTCTGCTGAATCCAAGCCTTGGAAAATTCATTAGTGATACAACTCGGTTGGCTGATAAACTTATTGAACTAAGTAATAAAAATGTTGGAGACACCAATGTTCTTAGTATTTGTGATAATTTCCCAAGTTTAATGAAACTTATGGAGGAGAAGTAAGTATTGCAATTTAATCTATCATAACTGAGTTTAATAGTACAGTAGAACCCGGCTTAATTTGAATCAAGGGCAAGTCGGTTAAGAAAAAACTGATTAAACAGATGTGATTAAAAAATGTATTATATCCATGCCATTTCTTATCTCTGTTAGATACTCTCTAATACAATTGTACATTATAAAAGTATTTAAACAAATTACTAGGCAAATAAATTATGATTAAAAATTATATTTAGTAGACTAACAAGAAAGTATAAAATAAAAAAATGCACATGTAGTACTTTATAATGAAATGTTATATAATTACATTTCTTTTCTTTAAAGAATTCAGTTACTTTTTTTTTCAAACTTGAATAGCGATTTTTTGTTGTAATATCCAGCTATTTCTTTATTAACATTAAATCTATTGAAGTTGAGGTTGGCTACTGTTTGACTTAATGAAGAACCACTTTTAAAGCATTCATCTCATCAGTATGTGAAACTTTTGAGGCACATCAGTGATAAGATTACCACTGATGCTGTCCTTGAAATACTGTCTGACAATGACAGCAGTCTTCTTCAGATAGCATTTTAAGGTGCAAGTCATTGTCAAATTTAAAACCATTCTTCCACATCTACTTCCATAATATGACTAGCATTTTTAATTACAGATGAAATTGAAGCCAGTTAAATAGAGGACAGTCAAGAGAAGCTCCACTGTACCAGAATTGCTGTTCAGGTGTTCTTAAAAATGCCAATTTACAGTAACTGTTATCTTGCATTAAAATGTTTATCGCAAGACCATGGCATAGCCATAGAGTCTCTCAAAGAAGGTTGATGACTGAATGGAAATAGGGTTAAAGTACTGGATTTCATTTCCTAATATGAACTCTATGGAGAACCAAAGCAATTGTTCAGTCAGTTGGGAAAGGGAGGAGTATGATTCCATTGACATTATTTTCAATGTATGATTATGGAAATTGAAAATTTCATCTTTTAACAAAGCACGATTATGGGTTCCCCATGGTTTTCAGAAAGTTCTTATCATCCGCAAAGATTCTTATAACTCTTTATGTTTTCCTGACATGTTTTAATAATTCTGCATAAATATTTAATTATTTATTAATGCACAAAAAATGTATAAATTTACAGATATTTTACAGTTTAAAAATTTTTTGTTAAAAGCATGAAAAATGGCAGATTTATATTTAAATCTAAAAAAAAAAAACGATTTAATTATAAATATGCTGTTTTTTAATGTTAAATATCCTATTTTTAACAAGAACTATTATTCTGCTGAAGTGCACTTAGAAAAAATTAAATTTGGTTCTGAAAATGTGTGTCTATTTTTGCATTATTTAGTAAGTTTTTTTTTTTCTTCCCCATAATTAAAATTTGCTTGAGTTTATGTTCTAGGCTTGTTATGTCTAATACCTTACACATGCAGCAATCACTCCAAAAATTAGTTAAACAAGTTCCAAAAGCTCTAAAATGTGTAATTCTTTAAAAATACTTGAAACATGAAAAATTTCTAGAAAATTATCCTTTTTTTCCCCACTAAGTATGAAAAAGTAAAAATAAGTCTAATGGCCAATATTATTTCAATGTAAAACTTTCTTATTATTTCAATTTAATTATTAAACTTTTTGGTAATTACAATAGCTGTACTAATCCTTATATCATTTATAAGTAGTTTTTTCTTTAAAATCAAGATTTTGTAATTCTTATGAAATAAAGATGAAAAATGCATCTAATTACAAAATGTGACTCTAAAGGTGCAGAGTTTTTAATTTTTTCAGATAAATACAGTATTGATGTAACATGGCTAACAAGGTACAGTATAAATAACATTAAGATTGATTGTTAAGATAAAATATTTAAAGTGAGGTAGCATCATTTATTTATGTCAAAAAACAGTTTATGTCTCACAACAGTGGCTGTATTACAATTATTATGTCAGTATCTGTGGCTGATAAAATTAGTAATTTATATCATTTAAGTATTTAGACTGTAAAAGTTATTTTTATTTGCCCAGGTTCATTATTATCTCCTATTCGACGAAATAAATCTCTCAAATGGCCCGCTAAGAAAACATTAATCAAGTTCAATAAACATACAATAAAATTAATCTAAGAAATTGCACCTGCCTTCTATCATCATCTTGTTTGATATTAAAATCAAAATCCTAAATAATTAAAGCCAAAACTAATATCAAGAATAACTCCAATTTTTGTGTTAGTAAAATATTATTTTTATTGAAACATGAATAATAAAATAAACTTTTAACTAATAACAATACTTCAATTCATATTTAATTACTTCACTGGGCCACTGTTAATTCAAGCATATTTTAGAATACTAATAACTTTCAAACATTAGTTATGTATATAAATATGTAATCAAAATGGTACAGTCAGATAAATAGATTATCACTCAGAATATTATATCATTCTGTGATTTTAATTTATGTAGATCTATTAATTTTCTTTATATGAAAAATGACCAAATTTAATTTATTGATTACAGTAGAAATTTCAAATTCCTTGTACATAAAAATAGAATAGTTGTTAGGCTGAAAGAAGTCAGTTCTAACAATGATAGTATATTTGAAAATCAATAAACTAGCAAATTTTTATCGCATTTATTAACTGTATGTTGCACAATTCTGTATATAACCAATTCATGGCAATAACTGTTGTAAATTATTCAACATATGTTTAGTAGTGATAGTTATAAATGACAATAGCTTGAGCATTATTATTTTCCCAATAAATGTTACTCATTAAAACGTATTTATGATTGAGTAACAAAAATAAATAATAACATTTTAGTTATAAAAGTTGGATAAAATTAACAATATATATATATATAGTTAATTTTATCCAGTTTCTTTTCTTATCCAAGGCAAAATCTTAAACAGTGGACCAAATGATAACCCTGTGAAGGGATACCTCCCATGAAGAAATTTTCAAAGAATACTAAGTCATAATTATTGTGCACTAGAAAAGCTTTAACAACCTACCATGCACAGTCTGTTTATTCATGAGGTGACTTTCCTTAGCACAGTGGTCAGTGCTATAAACACTTGTCTTATCTTGCAAGGATGTGTCTTCTGCTAAATTTAAGTATTATGCACCAGATAACACATATAAAAAGAATGTATTTATTTCCATTTTTACCAAATTTTATAAAAGATTTAACATTATTTTTATAAGATATATTTTCACTTTTTATTCACTTCACAACAGCAAACTCTTTAAATATATATTTTGAAATTTTTTAAATTTTCTTTCTTTTGTTTACAATATTATTTTTGTGAATTACAGGAATTTCAGCCAAATCCTTCTGCCTACTCAAAATCAGATGATAGTAACCTTACCAACTGGCTATTCATGTAGTGTTGACCATAATCCATTCCCTTTTACTCCAGTTTACATCAAGAGTTTTGCAAATACGGTACAAATTTAAAAACAGTTCAATGGCAATTATTTTAATACTCAAAATATATCTGTTTAGTAATGAGTCTGTGATATTTGTATTTCCTTGATTAGGTGGAGGTATTCCCATCCCTACAAAAACCAAAGAAACTGATTGTGTTTGGCAGTAATGGGAAACAGTATCCAGTTATGTGTAAGCCTAAAGTAAGATATTTTTGCTTTAAAGTCGTATTTTTGAATGATAGCCACTCTTATTTTAGAGGTGTATGAAGCAGATTTGGCTTGAGGATCATATAGTGGCATCAAACCTGGTTGTTAAGACTGTAATTCTTAGTGTAAATGTCTTGTGAAACATTTTACTTTCATATTGTTTTAAAAAAAAATTAAAATAATTAATTTTTATTTATGTATTTCTTATTGATATTGGAGCATAATATATGTAATGTGATGAGTTATTTCATGTGAAATATGCATTTTTCATGTATTGCAGTCTCGTATTTCTACCATGATTACAAATTAATGGTCTAATTTATTCTAAAAGCATATATTAATATTTTTCCCACACATAACTTAAAATCAAACGTAAAATTTTTGACGCAGAAATATTATCTTAATATAAAAAGCAAGTTGTTTTTATTCTAAACACTTATTCTCTATTAAAACTGCCTCTTAACAATGAATCGTTTTTATTAAATAATTCTGATGATATCACCTATATTGCATATAAAAGCATTCTTTTGCTATATCAATGATATCCAACTAGGATTCCATGGAACACTGAGGTTCCATGAACCCATGTCCAGAGTTCCATCAATTGGTAATGGTTTATGAAAAAAGTGCAACTTCCCATCCATTTTGTAATTGTAAAAGAATTAAAATTAGTAAAATTTTAAGGGGCAGAAAATCATTACAAAATACATATATACAAAATACATATCATTACAAAATACATATATATATGTTTGTAACCTGTAAGATAAATGTAAGTGAAAATGTCATTTTTTTTATTAACTGTAATTACTAAATAGAAATAAGCAATGAAAACTTGTGAGTTATTTATCAATCCTACTGCTTAACACATATATTTTGTAATTTACCCCTGTCAAACCTAATATGTGTCAATCAGGTAGCGGTTCCTCAAGAATTTTTTGTGAAATATTGCAAGGATTCTTTCAGTTAAAAAATTGGTAGTGGCTCCAGCCGAAATGGTTTTGCATGAATAACATCTTTCTTTGTAGGGGATTTGTCTTAGACAATTTCAAAACAGTTCAAAATATTAAAATTTTGAAAGTACAACCAGCTTTTTAAAATACTAAATTATCAAAATTATAACCACTATGTTTTGAAAACTGAATGTCTGATCCAAAATACAATTATATATCCTTGTTGGGTTTTCAAAGGGCTACAAATTACTTCTGATAGATCATAGCTAGCACTTTTAATTTTCAAGATATAAGCATTTATAAACTGAAAAAAAAAAAAAAATTCAATCTTTTAATTTGACGATTCCTCAGAAACTATAATAGCTTTGTAAAAACAAATTATTGATCTAGAAACTAGATTTTCTACTGAATATTTTTGTTTCTTACTGTTTATATCTGTTTTTTTATTGTTTAGAAGATATTTTGAGTGAAAGTCAGCAAAGTGGGGTAAAAACTTACAATTATATTTATATCGTCATAAATAGAGCCTTATTTTTCCAAAAAAATAAGTAAATAAATAAGTAAAAATTATTTACATTTTTATCCAATATTTTCAGAGATATAAGCATCCAAGTTGTTTACATTTTTTCATAATGCTCCGATTTTAGCTAGAGATACTCCAACCATAGATGTTATTCACATCAATAGTTGAAGATCACTGTGCAATATTGGTGCTAAGAAATAGCTGTAAAAGGCAATACATGGTTAAAAAGACCTCTACACTACCTATATTGCAGACTAAATGCTGCACGATAAAACTCAGTCTTTGCTTAGGCTCCACAATTTTTTTATGCCAGCACTTTATGAAAAGACCTGTTAAACATTACTCTGGGCACCAATTTATGCTTGTACTACACAAATCCTTCCAAACATATGCGCATAAAGAGAACTCACAAATTCTAGTTACCTCTTCACCACTGATTTGTTTACTGAGTAATAAGAAAAAAGTATGACTATTTTTTTCTATATAAAAAATGAGAAGTATATATTCAGTGGGCAACTTAAATGGATTTTCTTATAAAAGCATTGAGTAAGTCTTTCCTATAAAATTTACATTAAGCCAGAATAAGTCAATAGAAAGTATATATTGGATATAAAGCAACTATAAAATTTCATTAGCATTTATTTGATGTATTAACAAAATGTTAACCCCTCCTTATAACCTGAACTTCTGTCCTAAGCAGAGCCCCCACAAAGGAGGGTCAGTTGGCACCATGTTACTGGGGCCTGGCAAACGATAGAGACCCGTGAAGATGCCGTGAGAAATTTTTTTTTAATGTTTGTGCATATGAATTTATAATAAAAATTCTTATGATACAGTATCTCATATTTCGTTCAATTTTAAAATTACAAGTATGGAATAGATGGAAAACAAACACAAGTTTTTTAAAATAATAAAAAAAAACCCTAAGAATTGTAGAAATTAATTATGTGATACATTAGGGAACTTGTTCTATTTTTTTTATTCCACATTTGTTGCAAAAAAATGAAAAAAAAAAGATGGCTCTTAGCATACAAAGATGCCTTATACGCTATCTCATCAACAAGGGATCAGAAAACTGGGTGAGAAAACAATAAATGCTTCCCATAAATTACCTGACTTTGAAGGGAGGGGAAGATCCTTTACAAGGCACCAGTTCCCAATGAAGAGCCCTCTTTAGTTCCCAAGACAATAAAAATAATTGTTTGTTATTTAGCTTTTGAAATTTACAAGTACTGAACTGATAAAATAAATGCCTGATATACGACAAGAAAAAAAAGATTTATCCACAGAGAGTGAGCACTGTACCATGGTCATCTTTTTGTCTACGGGGGGCTTTTCCACTCCCAAACAGATGAGATAAGATCTTGTCCCAAAGCAATTAACACATCCGGGTGTCCAGTCTACGGACCTTCGAGGAGTGATACCAGCTCTGGAGGACATTCTGGGTAGATGCCTGAAGGCAGAGTGTTGTATATCATCCTGAAAGCTAAGGAAAGACCTTTTATCTAACAGAATATCCTTAGCAAGGCTCATGTGAGTAGGTCCTCTGGAAACAAAGTTGCTCCGTTTGTGTTGATAAGATATCAGCATAAGGGGATGAAAAAAAATGTTTTTATTTGTCAGTAATATTTTATCACTCATATAAATGCTTCAATTAATTATTTGCAATTAAGAAAAGTGTTTAGCATAGGGGAACTGATATTAAAGTATGTTTAAATTAATTCTTATATTTTTTCAACATTATTTTTAATTGCTTTAAAATCTTGATCCTAGAATGAATGTTATTTATTTTATCAAAATTTTATATTGTTTTGTAAAATTATTCTTGTAAAATATTTGTGTATTTGAAATTTGTATAAAACTTTTGGATGAATTTACTCATTGAAAACATCCCAAAAACGTATAAACCAGTAATTCAGTAATATCTGGGAGTATAATGTCTCTCGAACAGATTGAAATAATCAAAGAAAATGTTGTACGATTATTTTATCGCCTAAACATAACAATCCTATTGATTTTCAGTGAGGTCAGACCAAGAGAAGGTTTTTTCATATATTTATTCCTAAAACTGAAAATACACAAGATAATAATGTTACCAACATATGTATAGAAATAGCTATTTAATATTGAATTTTTTTTTTATTTAAAAAGCAAATGATATCATTTACAGGATGTACTGTCATCCAAATATTGATTTTTTTTATTTTATTTATCTGTGTTAAAAAATTATAAAATGTTAAATATGATATTTATTATCAATTGGGTGGATACTTTAAGTACTTTTAACCAGAAATAAATTGAAAATATATTTAGGAGTTATTGCAAACCACTTTTGAGATATTAGAAATTTAACTTTCCTCACAACGAGCGTAAATACCTCTCAAGAAGTTAAACGATTTCTACGTGATTAGGTATACTCATTTTAATCAGTATTATGGTATACTCATTTTAATCAGTGTTAGGTATACTTATTTTAATTGGTTGCCATTTATTTTCAGAGAATTCGCTCATAAGGAAGTTCTAATTTTTTACTTATGAATATCAAAATATATTCATTTGCTGGTAAAATTTCATATTAGATACATCAGATGTTTTAGTTATTGGTTCTATGGATAATTTTATCATTCTCTGAGAAATAAATAAAACAATTAAAATTTACAGATAAGTTGTAGATTCTTCCAAATTATCAATTAACTCATAATAGTTGAAGAAATTTTTACAGCTGATGTATTGTTGAACATACAATTAAAAATAGTTAAGGAAGATAGGTCTCAGATACCTGTCATACTACAAAATTAATCATATCAGAAGTTTGTAGGATGCAAATATGACATTTTTCTTCTCCGGCTGGATATTTATATACTACTAGAATAAATTACCCGCCATTGCCCGGGTCCTAAATAAGCTTCTGATACATAAATAATACATTTACAGATAAAACCACTCAATTTCCATATTGTCTTCAAACTGCCTCAATTTCGAACTCATTTCCTCCTTTTGTTTCTCAACCTTGGAAAGCAGAAAAATAGAATACATAAATAAAAGGAACAAAATGGAATCCTTTCTCTAGGAGAAAAGATATGGCTTAAACCACACCGTGAGTTCCCCTAGCCACTCAAACAGCTGCTACAAACTCTAGGGTCAGTCAAGTGATCTGGGTTTGCAACACCATGACTTTCAAAGTTTTGACGGTCATGCACTCAAATGGCCACCAGGGAGAAAAAAAAGATATGCACTTCATTAACGCTATATACAATTTTAATTTTTGTGTATTTGTTTGAAAATTCACAAAAATTAAAATAATGTAGTAATTTTAAAAAACAAATTCGTTACAATACGAAGATATACACACATATTTAAGTATATTATATCGGGTGCGGTATCCCCGTAGTTTGCGCGCTACCACAAATGCCGCCGTGTTCATGCGGAGTACGATCACGTTAAACATGTGGGTCCGTAAGTCCTTCCGAGAGGTTGGTGGTAGGGGAAGGAGGGTACGGTCCCTGTGGATGCCTCCCCCACTGGGTTCCGGTCTAAATTGGGTGGCACTTCCCGGCCGTCCATACAGTTACCTTACACCTTTCTGGTAGGTCGGACGGTCTGGGTCTCAACAACAACAACAACACATATTTAAGTATTAAATAATCTAAAATATACATATTTCAATGTATTTAAAATAAATAAATAAACAAGGAATTGTCCTACTGGTTCGGTTTGGTTCAAACACCATTGGAAAGAATGTTATTCGATTTTTCTGATGATGTCAAATAGAAACGCTATAACAAAATTTTAGATCGCTAAAGAACCGATTTGATATAAAGTAACTAAAATACTTAAAATAAAAACTTCAATATAAAATAACTAAAAAACTAATAGGAATAAAAAAAATTCACAGAGTCATATTTGTCTGGGTCCTGAAGTACCTATCAAATTTCTTCACTGTCCACAGCGTAGATTTCCCACTACATAATACACACATACACACCTTCTTATATTAAGTAAAATTAACTGTTTGGTACCTCTATGGTGTGCTGAAATAAAGATTAGCTGATGTAAAAGATCCAAACAGCTATTACCTATTTTAAAAAAATCGTTTATCACAAAAACTAGAAACTTTGTATGAGATTTTGATACGAAAAATCAATTGATACACAAAATCAGAATATCTTATCTTGCTTTTGTTAAAAGAGTGGCAATAGGAATAAAAGTTGATCAAATAATGATATTGGAAGATATTATGGTTAGATCCTTTTTTTTTTTTTTTAATTGATGAATATACATTTACTTTTTTGTTTCATTAAGTGATTGTTATTTCTGCTGTGTTTTACTATTTTGTGACTAGGGAATGCAACTTTAAATTATTTAAAACAATTAAGCAAAAAGTATTTTACTACAGTTAAGTTTGCCGAAAATCCATTGGATATAGGGGAGAGGGAGGTAATCACTCCATTTACATAGGGCCCACGGCTCTACCTGATACCCTGTCCCACAATTTGATGTGGGGTGCCTGGTCCTAAGAAATCTCTGTCCACATTGCTGATGTGATCGCAAAACAACTGCAAAGAGGAATTTCATAATGCAACTGAGAGTGATGTTTCAGCATGTCTACTATGTCTGTATGTACATAAAGTGTCTACTATGGAAATAAGGAATGTAGCCAGGATATAGGCATACTCTTACAAATTTGTCACCTACAAGAATTAGATACTGAAACTTGATTGCCAATTATTTGCTCATAAAAGCAGCCAAGGAGTTAGCTATTTTTCATTGAAACACGTTGCCCTGGTGCACCAAAGAAGGTGGTTCACATTACACCCTTTTGGACTTACAGTTTAACTTAGATTCTGAACCACTATAAACTACATATATATACTTTGGGCTTCCCAGTATACGTAATATTCCTACTATACCTCAGTCCCTTGATTCAAATCCGGTACTTGTAACTCTGAATGTCAGCATGCTGACCACTCAGCCATGAAGTAACAGCTTACTCTCCTATTGGGAAATAAAGTAAAATGAAATTGTTAAAGCAATAATCATTGAATTGTCATACAAAGAGGCCTGCTCACAAGTCATCCATACATGATGTCAAAATAAAATATCTATTATAGGTAATTTAATTACTTTACAAAATTACTTTAGAGTAATTTCGTAAAGTAATTGAACCTGAATTACTAAAGAATTTCATAAATGTATTAATTGATTTTCTCAACATTCTTAAGAAAATTTAATATTCGAAAACTTTCATTTAAAATTTCTTTTATACCCTATATGCTATACTCTTATCTTTCCTTTTTTAGCTTACATTTTTATTATCTTTGTTCTAGGATGATTTACGAAAAGATTGTCGCTTGATGGAGTTTAATAATCTAGTCAATAGATACTTAAAAAGTGACCCTGAAGCCAGACGTCGCCAGCTGTATATCAGAACCTATGTAAGCTAATTGTCAGTTTTCTTTCTTTTTATAATTTGATTGTAACACATGATATCAACTGTACAATTAATAAAACAAAAAATGCATGATTACTTTTTTTTCCCCCTAAAAAACATTGCTAACATAAAGGTCTTTCCTTTGTTTTACTCTCTGAAAATGATTGTTTCTTATCTTTGCAGATAAAAAATATTTGGACTGAAATTCAATAAAATAGTTTTCATCCATTAGGATTCTACTTGCTAATTAAAAAACAATGACCAAAACACACACTGTTTTTTAGAAAGGTTAAATATGTGATAAGGGTGTGCTGAAGACATGTTTGCTCCTTCCTCAAAAGCTGATTGCCAAGTTTCGAAGGAAGGACATTGCCATTTAAGTTGCATACCCACTCTATTTTAGATAAAAGTATAAAAAAGAAATAAACTTCCAACTGCACAGCTAAATAAAATAGAATTAAAATATCCATGGCCATCTAAAATACTCAAATTGGGTATTTTATATCTAATCCCATTCATTAAAAATGAAACATTGTTTATTAAACATTATTTCATTTGAATAGAGTAGTAACAGTTAACTGCTATATAGGCACAGATAATTTTACAATGCTCTAAGTTCAAATTTTATATAATCGTACCAGTTGACTAACTGAAAATAAACACATGCTGCGATAAAAGTGAAATCACTATGTATGTTGTATGTAATAAACACGTCTTATATTTTACTACAGGATTATATTAAAGTTACTTTTTTGTTGCTAATCATAAGTTATTTTATTCTTCAGGCAGTGGTGCCTTTAAATGAAGAATGTGGTCTTATTGAGTGGGTTCCAAACCTGTCTGGACTGCGCAACATTTTGTCCCGGCTGTACAAAATGAAAGGAGTATTTGTGAGTGGAAGAGAAATTCGTGCTCTGATGCCAGGAAAAACAGCCTCTTCTGAGTAAGTAATTTTTTTATTTTAAATATATTTTTTTTATTTTAAAAGCTGAGAAGTGAAAATTACTCTTCATACTATTAGTAAATATATACAAAATGAGTTTGAAAAGCAGTCAATCTCAAGAAAGTTTTGATATGTTATGTGACATTGTATATGTTATATACTTATATAGAAACTAGTAATTACATAGCCATTAACAGTTTAACTAGCTTTTTGTTGTTTTTCTTCGAGAAATAGGTAGCCCAGGCTACCCCACAGTCCGTTATATCCCCCCATCCAACATAATCTATGTTGCCTGAAAGAAGTGAGCTATCGAAAAGGCCCTTCCTACTTGTTTCTGCCAGCAGAGAAAATAATTAAAACAATAATGGCTAATTCTAGAAAGGCCAAAAGAAAAGTCTACTGTAAATTATTTCCCTAAGAGTTTGGATTTTGAAATTCATCTACAAATTCTTATCATTCAGCTATTTTGTCCAGTGTTGACTCATAATTGACAAAATATATCTCTCAATAATGAAAAGAACTAGCTACATTTGCTGCTAACAAAAGCCTGTAAAAGTTTTCTGTAAAAACTAGCACTGGTTCTGTGGCATCAAATGATTTCAAATTTTACATGATGGTTTAGAATGCTGTGCCAACAATATGTCCCATTCTATTTTGGTTACAATCAGATTTAAATTTATATTTCTTATGTAATGTTAAAATATATATATATATATATATATATGTGAATTATAGGTTTAAAAAATGGATTTTGTACAAAATGCCTCCAAAACGTTATTAACTTTACCTAATTTTTAAAATGAATCATTGTAAACAAATTGGCATTTATTTAAAATCATGGAGATATAATGTTAGTCATTAAGAGTGCGCGTTATGTGGTTCTTCGAGAACATACCATATTTATGGATGCATTCAAGACCATAAAAACTGCTTTGTAGTGATTCAATCAAATCTGAATTGGTAAAAACAGAAACATATTATACAGATTGAGTGAGAATAAAATACATTGGTTGAAGCACAGTTGTGTTTGTGTGGCTCACTAGTAAAAACCCTCAGAGTCAAGTAAAAGCTTAATGCACCATCTTGTATCTAAATATTTTGTGCTTAAAAATAGATAGTTAAGTATAATAGGTTTCAGGGATAAAAAAAAAGACAAAAACAGGTCACACCAATAAAATGTCTTAATTTATGAATAAAAGAGATTTATAAGTAAAATTAATTATCTTCTGCGTAACATTGTGCATTTTCATTTGAATTATAAACAATATCAACAGGACAACTAACTGTACTTTAACGTTTAACCACATGCATTTAATTGTTTTGAAATAGCTATGCATATTCATCAAAAACAGGGGTTAGTGAGCATAGCAAACAGAGAGCATAGTAATATATATTTTGAAACAATTTTTCCTTAATATTATTATGTATATTATGTTTCGGTTTGATTTTATTGACAATCCTGTTTCTAATTCACCAGGCACAAACTTATCATTTTTAAAACAAAATTCTTGCCAAAGTTTCCACCTGTTTTTCATGACTGGTTTTTAATCACCTTTCCTGATCCAACTGCATGGTGAGTTTAGATTTAATTATTTACCTGATGTAATTTTGTTAAAATATGAAGTTTAGCCCAGTTGTTACAATTTTGTTTTTAAATAACTTTAATTGAAACAATATAAATACTATTTCATTGCCAGTATTGCTACAAACTTAAAAAGTGTGTCAATAACATTATTCTATGGAATATGCTGGCAAATGTCAATAACATTATTCTATGGAATATACTGGCAAATATACATGAATGTTATTATAATTTGTTCAAACTGCTGACAAGAAATACCTGTGAATAAAAATATGTTAGTAAAGTAGAATAAAACAAAAAGTAAGGATACCAACTGGTACCTACTTTTTCTTTTTGGGTGTAATTAGCTCATTAAGTTTGTGAAACCAGTTTTTCTTTACATGTTATTGTTCTGTTTTCCTTTTCTGAATAAGGTTATCTCATTTAGTTTCTGAAACAGGTTGTTTCCTTAAATTTTTTGTTAGATGTTACTTTATCTTACAGTCTTATAAATTCATAGTTATATTTACTTTCTCATTCATAGTTATATTTACTTTCTCATAGAAAAGGTATTGTTTTTCCAAAAATTTTCAAATTTGAGATTTTAATTTAAAGTGTGTTTTAAGACCTCTTGAACCTATTTCAAATACCTTTGGAAAAAATATGTTTGTGCATCTGAATAACTCGGGCAAATGCACCCATTGATTGCTATTAAATTATATGTGTAGACACATTATGTGAAAAACTAGAACTAGATAACATTTTTAGTAATCCTCATGATTAAAACTCGAATTTCAAGATTTTCATAGCATTATTTCCCATGGAAAACAGTACTAATTTTTGAAACAATGGTGTAGTCAAAGGCCACCACAAAAAATGTTTGAAGGAATATTTTTACTCCTTTCAAAAAATTTGAGAAATAATTTTGTAAATTTGGTAGTATTTAAAATTATATCATAAATCATTTTCTTTTGTTTTGTAAAAAAAGTACAGTGATTTCAAAAACAATAAAAATATCTGTCTACAGACGTTCCCTTGCTTTACTCTGTCTCATCTCGATGAAGACATTTCTTATTTCTAAAACAATTATGTTAATTTACTAATTCAGGTTTTTATCCACAAATGAAAATTCATGTAATTACTATATAGTAACTTATTTGTTTCATATTTATCAATAAAATATATAACAGTAATGAGAGAATTGCATCTTAATTCTTTGATATAAAAAGTTTGCCACAGCATGCTAAGGGAGACCAACTACATAGCATCATAATATTGAATTTAAAAAAAAAAAAATATTAACATATCCAAGTTTTCTATTTGCCCTATATAAATATATAATTATATATGTGCAATTTTTTACTATATATATATATATATATATATTTATATGATAAAAAAGATTCTTATAACTTCACTATCATTAAGCTGCTATCATATTGATCTTGAATTCTATTCAATTGTTTAGAAACATCATTTTAAACCAGCTATTTCAAATACATAAGACTTTTTGATCCTCAGTTTCACTTTCTCCACATTAATAATCTTAAACACATTTGTCAAAATTTCCACTATCCAGAAGTATTTGTAAATAATATTATTAATAATTTCAAATACACCATGTAATAATTTTACAAATGCATTATTTATCCTTGATTGGATAATTTATTTTTGTGAATTTCACCCATTCTTATCACCTAACTTACCACTAGGTCTGATACTGTTTACTATTTTTGAAAGACTACTTTCCACTTGTCCTGAGTCCTGTACTGATTACTATATTTGAAAGTCTTCATGCAAATTATTTTTCGTTCAAGTGTATTCATTCCAGTGTCCACTCGCTTTGACGAAGAGATGTAAAATGCTCTGTCGAATGTTCCCCTGCGAATATGCCGACTCCCACGTGGTGGCTGTGCTTGTGAGTTAATATGTCTGTTTTTTATATTTATGGTATATAATTCACCTGGTTTTTATTATTTCTCCTTCCACTAGCCAGTAGACAGTTCCAATGGTGTCCATAGTTAAATACAATCACCATTGTCAGAAACTGGCTATTCTATCGGTTTTAATTAGAATTGTATGGCTGTCCTGACAAGAATGCAATTAAACTAACTGCCGAACTAACTGCCATTTTTTGTGTAGTTGCAATTGATTATTCTCCATGTCTTGAACTTTAATCTTGAGCTAATTATTATTGCCTTTTCTCATTTTTGTCGTATTTGCTTTTTTATTTTATATATTTTTATATATATATACCTTTTTAATTGTGATTTTTGTATACTAATATTCCCCTCATCCCCTTTTTAGTGATAAGTTACCTTCTATTTTTATCTTTAATCTTGGTCTATTGTTACTTATTTGTAACAGATATGGTAGAGATGGGTTTCTTTGTACTTACCGTAGTTTATGCATACTTTTTGATTAAAAAACTTCAATTTTTATTTATATATTGTGGCAATTAATTGAGAAATGCAGTTTTTTTTATAAAATTCAGTTTTATTCAAGTTTTCTATGGATACATATAAAACTAATAAGTGATATGACCTCCCCGAGACTTTATAACATCACAGACACGTTTCGGCATGGAGTGTACTAGACTAGCACATGAAGTTTTAATTTCAACGTCTCTGAACCATATGTCAATAACGGCCAAAATTAGCTTGTCCATCATCGTACAGTCAAATTTGTGCAGCCGTTTTTGGACAATAGCCCACAAATTTTCTATGGGATTCAAGTCTGGTGAATTCCCGGGCCAATCCAGTACGGTAATATTTTTTTTTTGAGCAGAAATTTTTGATTCGCTTTGAAGTGTGACATGGCACGCTGTCTTGTTGGAAAACACAATCTCCGTTCGGCCACAGTTTAGCCATGGTTGGAAGCACTTTTTGGGTCAATATGACTTTGTAACTGGCACTGTTCATCATTCCCTCTACGGGAACACGAGATTCTGTCCCCAAAACGCTGAAACAACCCCAAAACATCTTTTTGGGCGGATGCTTGGGTGCTTGATTGATGTGGTGCTGATTGAGAGGTTCTCCTTGGCTCCTTCTCACGAACATAGATCTAAATCCCTGAACCACAAAATGTGTTTTGTCAGAAAAGAGAACTTTCTCCCAGTCCTTCTCAGTCCATGTTTTGTATTTCCGTGCCCATTCCAACCTTTTTTTCTTCCTGCGAAGTGTTAGAAGCTGCTTCTTGTACGGTCGACGTGCTCTCCGTCCGCGTTCTAGCAGCCTGTATCGCACTGTTGAAGGTGCAATATCAACACCAGCTGCCACCATGGACTTAGACAGGTCAAAACTGGTTAATCGAGGATTTTTAACACTCATTCGATGTAAAGTTTTGTCGTCAAGAGTCGAAGTTGATCTTTTTCGGCCGCATCTTCCAGAGCGGTTGGTTCCAGCATTTCCTGTTTCCTGAAACCGCTTCCAAATCCTCCCGACACTTGCTGTACTCACTCCACATATTTTACCTATTTCCTCGAACGTCTTAGAAGTTTGTTCTCTAAGCGAAATCACTTTAGCACGTGTTTCCGCGCTGATATCCATGACGCTAATGAGCCCCGCAACAACTGAGAAACTACCACTGCGGAACACCTGCCACTTGGCGGAGGAATTTGAATACCTGCTACTTACCAGGTGCATACGAACACCTGCTACTTTGATAATAACTGCAATTTGAACTCTGAGCTAATTTGGAGTGCTTCTTCCTAAGCTTACGTGTGATAAAACGAAAAAAATGACATTTCTCAATTAATTGCCACAATACTGTATATATATTGCATTTTGGACTACATACAGCCACAAAATCTCATTCTGAAAATAATCAGTCAATTTTTTCTTTATTATGGCCAGAATGTGTTAGCTGGGTAAGATAAAATGTCTCTGGTGGGGCAAATAATTGTCTCTAGAGGGGGGGGGGGGAGTCCCCACCACCACTCTAGATATATGCCTGAAAGAAACACTAAAATAATGTACTTCTTCACATGAGATTTTTTTTTGTTTTCTGCGTAGATTGAAAAATTTATCTATTTTTGACATAATTTATTTTTCTTAAGTTATAACTGTTTAAATTCATTTTCATTCAGTAATATTGATAGGATCTATTTTAAAAACTAGTTTGATCTTATTTTTCTTGTTTGCATCAGGTATCTTGCTCGCCTGGCCTATGCTCGCACTACAGCTGTTATGAGTATGGTTGGTTATATTGTTGGCCTTGGGGATAGACATGGTGAAAATATCCTATTTGATTCCAGTTGTGGGGACACTGTACATGTAGATTTAAATTGTCTTTTCAATAAAGTAAGAAATGCATTTTCTTTATTCATGTTTAGTTTTCTTACCAAACTAAAATTCTTAATATTATATCATCAGTGAAGGTCTTAACGTATTAATTTCATTTTATTTGTCCAGGGAGAGATAATGGAGTGCCCAGAAGTTGTGCCTTTCCGCTTGACTCATAATATGGTCAATGCCATGGTAATGTACATTTGATATATATTTATAACCATTAAAATGTCACTTTACTAATTTTAAATGTAATTTATTTTTGTTGTAGAATAGATTTATAAGCTATTATATATTATATAAAGCTACTAAAAAAATAAAATTTGTAAAGAATAAGTGCAATTTTCATATAATATAAAAGCATATTTATATTTTTGAATCTGAAAATTTTAAAATGAAATTTCAATTATACCTAAAAACGCATCAAAATCAATCCTGTTTATAACATTCCTTGACACCAAATTAACAGAGATCTCGACTATGTACATATACATACAGTTCTGTTGTGAAAATCAAAATTGAATGCTTTTATTGACTTTCAAGTACTATTACATAGCCGAATGATCTATTTTAACACTAAAAACTGCATGTTTGTCCCAAAATTTTTTTCATAATAATATTTGCCAGTTTCTTCATATCACAACATTTATATGTTGCGAAATGATTGTTAGTTAAAATTTTTGTATGTTGCAATCTATAAGTGAAATACTGCAAATATTGACAAAAATTTTATAATAAATATACAACCAACCCCTGGGTTGATTTTTTTTTTTTTTTTTTTTGTAATGTACCATACAAATCTACAGGCCTTGCTCTGGAATTTTATGTGCATTTTGTATATCTGTGTTTAAGTATTGGCCAAGATCTATAATGGAAGTAATAAAGCTTATAGACATAATATGTAGATGGTGTAATTACATTTAGAATTCAATTGCTAATAATAAAGGAAATGTTATCTATTATTTAATTGAAAAAGTACAAATTTCAGTTTATTGCAATTTATTTCTATTCTGACTTCAACAGGGTCCTACAGGATATGAAGGTGCTTTCAGAAAAGCTTGTGAGGTTACCATGCGTGTTATACGTAGCAGAACAGATGCTCTTATGAGGTATTACTGTCATATATATATACACACACACACACAGGGGTTGGACAAAATAATATGAACAGCTGTGCAATAACAATACTCGAGAGAAACCTGTCGTATACTCCCGCCCTCTAGTGTTGAAGCGTGTTACCTAGCAGGCGAGAATGTACACACATCAGTATGTGAGTAGCAGTGATAGCCGTCAGATGCAAAATATATTGCGGCGTTAAAACTTCGTTTTGGCTGACCTCTCAGATTTCAAAAGAAGAATGATTGTTGGGGGGGGGGGGGGTCTTGCCGGAGCCTCACTAACAAAAACTGCGAAGTACCGTGTAGACTGTAACGACAGCCTATATATATCAAACAGGAAAAGACATCTGCCAAGCACAACAGTGGCTGACGGTTGAAGCTGACTGATAGAGACAGAAGGGCTTTCAAGCGGATTATGGCCAGAAAGCACAAGACAACAGCAGCCCAGATAACATTTGAGATGAACACACATCTATAGGAAGCTGTATCATCAAAAACTATCTGGTGTGAACTGCATTTAGCAAACATTCATGGTAAAGCGGCGATTCCATAACTATTGGTTACACCATGCAATGCCTTGAAACGATGAAAATGGTGTCGCGAGCATAAAAATTGGACACAACAATGGTAGAATGTCATCTGGTCAGACGAATCGTCGTTCACATTATTCCAGACCAACGGACGTGTTTATGTTTGGAGAACGCCAGCAGAAGCCTATCATGTTGACTGTATCCTTCCTACTGTTCAGCATGGAAGGGGATCACTGATGTTGTGAGGTGCAATGTCGCACTGTAGTCTCGGCCCACTTGTTGTCCTGCATGGGCAGGTTACAGCATAGGATCATGTCAGTATTTTGGTTGACCATCTTCATCCAGTGGTGTAAACTTTGTTCCCTGATGAACGACCTGTGTACCAAGATGATAATGCTCCCATTCACACTGCTGGAATTGTCCGAGACTGGTTTAATGAACATGATGATGTTCAACACCTTGTGTGGTCCCTCAGTCCCCTGATTTTAATATAATTGAACCTTTGTGGGGTATTTTGGAAGGCAGGCTGCGCAGTCGGTTTCTGAATTAGTGACCTTTTCGCAGGAGTGGTGGCTACGTATCCCTGTGACTTGTGCACGACTTGTATTTATCCATCCCATGTCGAATACAAACTGTAATTCATGCAGAAGGAGGGCCATCGGCCTATTAATAAAGATTTTGTCTCTTTTCACAGGTGTTCATATTATTTTGTCCAACCCTGTGATATATATATATATATATATATATATAATGTGTGTGTAGACAAAATCATATTTTTGTTCAAAAAGTTTTAAATAATATTCATATGGAAATTCTTTTTATCTTTTATTGTATTATTCAGGGTATAAACTGTGGTAAGTTTTTTTAGCAGTTTGCCAAAACATATTTGCTACAATTTTAGCTTAAATGCAAATGCTGTTATCAACCTGATGTTTCCCACACAATTGTTTTTTTTTTCAGAGGTGAAATCAATGAATTGATTACGAATATATATGGTTAAGGTGTGATTCAACCCAAAGTTTCCTTCATTTTTTGTGTAAAAAATGTTTATTACAATAAGAATTTTTAAAATTATTTTTGTAGTTTTCAGACAAATACCTTGTATTTATTTCATATAAATATTAGAAAAAGTTAGCATCGACTTAGCTGTAGGGCTGAAGACGTTAAAATAATTTTGAGATTTTAGCTAAAATGCTAAGCATTTTTGTTTGTTAATGTAAATTCTGATTCTTTTCATGTTAATTCTAAATTCCTTTCTTTACTAAAGGGGAGTATCGTGATGTGAAATGTCCATTTATGGGCAACCAATAAACTGTCCTTCAGATTAATATATGCTTTGTTTGATTTGCATACACAATGCATTTATAGATGTTTGTAGTGGTTAAAAATTGACTTTACACTACAGATTTTGTTCTATTGGTGACAGAACAACTGCAAATAATATATTATTCATATGTGCCATCCAAATCACTTATTTGTTTTAAGTAATCTTTACTTTTAGAAATATATGCTTTTTTATTAAAAGTGTGCATATGAAAAATAGGATCTCTTTTAATTTTCATATACCTACTTTTATTTAAGGAGTACACCTTGCTTGTATTCTCGTAATCAGTGGTTCTTCATCCAAGAATGTACTCATGTTTAACAGAGTATTCAAACTATTTCTGTATGAAAAACAATTTTTTAAACCTACTTTCTTATATAAAGAGAATGAATACACATCTACTTTAATTGACTACTTTCTTACATTTCATTACATAGACTTAACTTTCAAGTCTGTATGGTGAAATATACGACTTAACTCATACATGTTTGATAGGACTTCATAGATGTTTGTATGACTTCATAGATGTTTGTATGACTTCATAGATGTAACTCGCAAGCATATAATTCATAGATGCTTGTAAGTTTTTACAGATGTTTGATTAGAAATTAAGTCACATAGACTTAACTTCTAATCAAACATCTATGAGATCCCTTTTACAAAGATAATAAAGAGTAAAATGAATTTTCAATATGAAAAGAAAACAAGATATGAAATTTAACATAAGAAGTGGAAAGATACCATTTTACATATTCCTCCTGCACCAAGAAAAGTAAGTATAGCAACTTTTAGACTTGTCAGTGAGCATGATTGCCTGGCAAAATATCTTTATAGATTTGCCATATATGCAAATCTAAATTGTATCCTCGACAGAAAGGGCACATCTATGGATGCACAACATATTTCTATATTCTCCCCACTATCTAGCAACTGTATTTCCGAAAGGAGGCTAGAAATCTGATGAGGACGATTAGACAGCAGCTTAACTAGACTTTTTGACCATTTTTTGTTTTATAGCATATAGTAGTGTATGTCTAAGTGCTATTTCTTTAATAATAATAATAACATACCTGCCAACCTGGGAAAATTGAAATGTGTAAAATTTTGCGTGAATGACATTTATAATGTGTTTTTTTTAATTACATGTACAAACGACATTTCTAATAAATTTAACAATGTACAAGTGCCTGCAATAAAAAAATACTGTATTAAATATAAGGCATACTACTGGTAGAATATGAAAATTCAGGACACCAATTTTATAAAATTTTAGGACAATAAATTATAAAACAAAAAATATATAAAGGTTTTATCCGGTGAGAATTACTTTATAATGAAAACAAATATTTATGTTTGGCAAAACACAGGTTTTCACTAAAGAGAGTAACAAATATTGATCTTTAATTTAAAAAAAAAAAAATATTATAGCACTGAATTATATTCCTACCAAAATGGTTTCCTTATTATTTGCTTAAATCATTGCTTTAATACCACTTTTTACAAAATATCCCTTAATAGAGTTCATACCCAGTTTTTAAATAGAAAAATTTATATTATGCAAATATAATTAAAAAATTAACTTTAATAATTAGCCATAATATGAAAATAAGCTAATTAAGAAGTCGATCTAATATGCAACATTTAAATGATGGAGATGAATGGAAAAAGATACTAACGTACACTCGGCAATTCACACGATGTAACTGAATTACGTAATCTCGCTGTTTATGCGAAAATAATTAAGAAATTAACCGTAGTAATTAATTAGAACATGAAAATAAGCTAGTTTAGTCAATCAAAAATGCAATATTTAGAAGATTGTGATGGATGGAAAAAGATACTATTGTACTCTCAGCGATTCATGAGAACAAACTGAATTGCACAATCACAGTGTTTATGAACAAAATAACATTTTAGCGATTTATGCTGAATTAGACAACCTTTAAAGAAGTATACTTATAACTTTCATAAAATAAGCAATCGAGATCTTAATTTACATTACACGCGGCCGTAAATCTCCGTTAATTTTATTGGCATTACCCTGCATTTTATTATGGATTTACTACGATCCTGGGAATGGTAGATATATATCAGTGCTAAAAAAAGCGCAAAATCGGTGTTTCCGAGGAATTATACCATGTCTTGTTAATTGGTAAATTTCAAACAATAAAAAGCCGGAGATTGATTTCCTAGTAATGTTAAAAAATTCAAATAAAATGCGGAAATGCGTAAAATATAGCAATATATGCGTAAAAGCGTAAAGAGCAGTTAAAATGCGTAAATTTTACGCATAATGCGTAAAAGTTGGCAGGTATGTAATAATAGAATCTTAATTTCTAAAAGTTTCTCAAAGTACAATATGGCATAAAAAATTATTTCTGCAAACTATGTTTTTCTCCAATTTTTCTCAAGTACATATAAATTTATGCAAAAATAATCAGTGAACCACTTTGAATTTTTAATTGCATTTCTTGAGCATTTTTAGATAGACATATATAAATATTCATATGCTTCAGGGAGAACAAGAAAATTCTAGAATTCTCAGGGAGTTTAAATTTAGTTTAAAATTTCAAGTGGAAAACTCATAGAAAATTGGTGCTTAGAAAATATTTAATTAGAACCCTAAAAAAAAAAAAAAATTTGTTTTGACTATCTTATTGGAATCATTCCTTAAGTTAGAACTATGAGCTTGCTACCAATGGTTCAAGAGACATTTGGTCGTGCAATCTTTTTAAAACACCTTGTATGCACATTTTGAAAAGTTTTTTTCTCTTTTTATATTAATCAAAAGCATATTTAGAATTCCCATTTAAAAACAGCGTATTTTATGTTAAATCAGAATTCAACGAAATTTCTATATTGTATAACTATTTTTCATTTTAATATTCATGTAAGAGCAATTTAAGTTTCTTGAATCCTGTTATTGAAAAATGAATAAGCAGGTTATTTGAGGTTCACTAATGCTCTGATTTGCTATTGTAGTGTGTTGAGACCATTTGTTCATGATCCATTGCTGGAATGGAGCCGAAATAAGAATGCAAGATCTCAGCAACATGATTCAGGAGAGATTACCAATGAACAGGTATATTTTCTGGTGAAATCTTAAACAAAGATGTCTGTGTGTCCAGTCTGTAATGGAAAATCTAAGCATTGTATGGCCCTGAAATTTGGTACAAAGGTACTTCTTGGCATATGTTGACATACTTCATTACATTTACTACAGAGTTTACATTTTAACACCATCATAAAGATTAAAAAATTCTCTTTCAAGCAAACTTTGAATGGAGTCCATATAATTAATAGAAGAAAAGGGAAAAAACATTCTGTTACATCAATATATTCCTTACAATTGTTACTTTTTGCCAACAATTTAAAATGTAGATTTTTCAGATTCCATCAATCTGGTTGTTCTCAAATTTCTTTTGTAGGTTAATCAAAAATTTATGCTAAAAAGATGAAATAAGTAATAGAACATGTGAATTAAATTATCAGTTTCTACATGTATTATATAAACAATCTAAACACATGCGTCAAAAGAAATGGAAAATGCTAGAGGCCCAAAATATTAAAATGACAAAATTTAATGAAGTAAAGATGTAAATTTCAATAGATGGAATTAGATAGTACTTCTATAGATTCTACTTTTCAAGGATCGTTACATCCATAGAAGTACTAAATGTATTTCATATTATAATGCAACACACGTAGTTGAAATATTATACAAAGATGACATATTATAAAAATAATACAAGAAAAATGGAAAGGGTTGGATGATGGTCATATTAAATTTGTTAAAATTAATATGGTAATAAATTAATATTAATATGTTAATAAAATAATTAAAATGTTATATTTTGTTTTATGTGACTATCATCCTACCCTTTCCATTTTTCTTTTATTATTTTTATTTTTATAATGTGTCGGATCTTTTTATAATGTTTCAACAACATGTGTTGCATTATAATACAAAACACATTTAGTACTTCTGTGGATGTAAAAGATCCTTGAAAAGTAACATCTATAGAAGTGCTATCCAATTCCATCTGTCGAAATTCACATCTTTACTTCATTAAATTTTGTCATTTTAATATTTTGGGTCTCTAGCATTTTCCATTTCTTTTGACGCATGTGTTTAAGATTGTTTGTATCATACATGTAGAAACTGATTATTTAATTTCCATATTTTATTACTTATTTCATCTTTTAAGTACAAAATTGAGATCATGTTTAATTCTCTGGTATCAATGATTTCCTTTTGTCAGATATCATATAACATCTTAAATAATTTTGAACTAGGGTATGCCATGTATTTCATGTATAATATATTAGCTTTGTTTTCTCTCTCTCTCTCTCTATATATATATATATACAATCTTGCATAATAAAAGTGGGCATGACACCTGTGTTAACAAATAAACCCCCGAACTAGAGCACCATGAAAATCACAGGTGTCAGGTTTCTAATCAAACTCGCAAAATCCCTATTTTTTGCCACTAATGAATAATATAATGTAATCCCTACTTTAACTCCCGGTACAACACAGAGTACATTTTCTAGCATTATAATACTTTATTTTAAGAGTTAACATTTTTATGTAGATTGCTTATTTCTGTCTGAAATTTCATAACATGTTATTGTGCCAAACCTTTAAAAATAATGAAGCTAATCTGTTCTAATTTCTTTTTTATATATTTGTGATTATCATTGTGTTACTTAATAAAGATTCTTGGAATTATATATTTTGTATTATAATTTAAAATGCTATTGTTGAAATGAGTTTTTACTTTTACAATTATTATATTCTATTAACCTTCCAACCATAGGCAATTATTTTATTTTTCTGTTCAAAATTACAGTTTTGATTTTACTTGCTGTTTAGGTTTATTATAAGAATGGTAAACTAAAGAAAACATCAGAAACTACACGTTTAAACGTTTTCAAAATTCCCAATGACAATTATTATACAAAATATATCTTCAGTGCTTAAGTGCTGTTGAAAACCTAGTTTTAATTTGTAACTGGAAAATAATGCCTATGTGGAAGTAATGTTACTCAGTCCACACACAGATACTCTAGAAATTACAAAAAGTGTATTAATAGCATAGTCCACAGAATTTTACAGAATGAATTGAATGCAATTTCTACATTGCTAATGACTTGGACCTTTATATTTAATACAGTATCTGGAATTCCTTTAATGTTCCAAGTACTTCACTAAAAATTATATTTAATTAACACAAATGAATCTTTTAATCTACATACACTGCTCACAACTGAAATCACAACATCATAAAGTTATAGATGTATCTTTATGTAAATCAGGCAATAGAAACAGCAAGGCGAGATATGCAAATAATCACAGTGTCGTTACGCATAGTGACGTAACACCTTGCCAAACAGCATAAAAGTGTCAGATCAAGGAGGAGCGATATCACAGCTAAATTGTAGTGTCGTTTGTTTCAGGTTGTAAAAATCAGCACAGTATGCCGACGTATCGCATACATTCAGTTGTCATCAACAGAACGGCAACAAATCATTTTTTACGTGAGGGTGGAATGAGCCTTCGAAGGATCACTGAACTATTGGGTCATGATGCAAGCACAGTTCAACAGTGTTATGGTTCGTGAGAGACTACAAAATGACACGAAGATCAGGTAGTGGAGATTCCAGGTGTACCACACAATGTGAGGATTGTATGTTTCTGAGAAGTATTGCGCAGGAGCCATTTACCACAGTAACCATGTTACAACATTTATCCCACACGACAGGTAACATGGTTTCGACACAAACAATTCAAACCCATTTGCACGACACAGGACTCCAAGGTAGATGACCTTTTCGATACCTACCATTTCAACGTCACCTCCAGTGGTGTTAAATGAGATGCAATTGGTCAACAGAATGGTGAAACATTCTGTTCACGGATGAATCATGATTCTGGTTTGGTATGCCAGATGGCTGTACTCGCATATGGCAGCGCTTTTAACAATGCCTCCAGGATGCTTTTTCTATCAGTCGCCACACAGCCCCCTAAGTGGTACCATGGTTTGGGGTAGTATGACATTTGGTGGATGAACATCTTTGGTCCACGTTTTTGGCAGTATCACAGCACAATGTCTTTGACATTGTGAGACATGTGGTACAGTCATATCTATCAACTAGGCCTGGACTGCTTTTTCAGCAGGATAATGCCAGGCCACATACTGCACAGGTAATTATGAACAGTCTACAAGGTTTTGATATCCTGCTTTGGCCAGCATATTCTCCAGATTTGTCGCCAATTGAGCATATCTGTGACATCATGGGTCGCCGATTAAGAGAACTCCCAATTCCAGCAAACCATGTTCAGTTACAAGCTCAATTGCATGTTGTGTAGAATGCCATCCCTCAGCACACCATTGACCATCTCTTTAACGGGATGCCTCGTTGTATTCAATCCTGCATAGCTGCTCGCGGTGGATCTATTCCATATTGATCTAATGTCAATAAAGTTCCATGCTTTCATTTTCCAGGTATGATTTTTTGATCATTTGCACATCTCAATATTATAATTATATTATGTAAATTTCATAAGGATACATAAATTTCTTCATGGTGTTGCAATTTCATTTGTGGGCAGTGTATATACAAATAAACAGTTTTAACAATATTTTTGAAATTTATTACTAATATTTTTTGCTATACTGTACATATTTTCAAGTTTCTAAATGCAATGGTTGTTGAGATATTAAAAAGCAGCTCTTTTCAATAGAATTAACATTATAGGTAGACAATTTTTTTTCTTTTTTTGCTAAATTTGAAGAAAATAACATTGCATTGTTTGGAAATGGAAATAATTTGTTTTTATCCTATAAAAATGTTTAAATAAAGCAGTCAAATGATAACACTTTATTTTATTATTTCTCCCAAATTGGAAGGTTATTTTAAATATTTATTGTTACAGCAGAATAAAATAAATTTGCAGTACTATCTTTTATTGCTTGTTTCAATTTTTATTTTGGCATATGATGACCAAGATTTAGATTTTTTTTATGTAGAAGTAGCATTGAGTAAGTTAATTTTCTAGAAACCAACAAGGGATTTTTATACTTAACATTTTTGTTTTATCTTTCATGTGGCAGGGGAAAATTATTCAATAGCAATATGTAGATTGTTTTTGGACTTGTTTTATGAATCACAAGCAATAGTACTTCTACTAGTTTTTCTATGCAATTTTTAATTCTGTCATAACTGCAAGTAGTTTTTGTCATGGCTGTTCTAGAATTGTTTTGAATGTACAATTTGAGATAGGTTAGAATTAAATATAAATCAAAATAACCAGCTCTGTGATTGCAAAGCTATTTAGTAAAGCATAATTGGAAAACATAGCAACTCCAATTTTTAATAATAAAGTGATTACTTTTTATAAAGTGATTATTTTTATAGGGCTTAACTCATGTAAAGGATATTGAACTGAGGCTGAATGGAATAATAAAGACAAAACGAAAACAACAGGGTTTACCCCTTTCAATAGAAGGGCAAGTCAATCATCTTATTCAAGTATGTATAAAAAATGAATCAATTGTTTTTAATATGAAACTTTGAATATCTTAATTTTTTATCTTAAGCTTTTTATTTTTCTCACCAATACTAGCAATAGAAATAAAAATTTGTAAGATGAGATATGTTAACATATTTTAAAAACAAGATGCAATATAAATAAAATTTAATGTAGAAAAACTGAACAAGAGATTAGTTTTATGATGACAATGTTTTGGTAAAAGGATTTAGTAAAAATACTTTTTTTTTTAGAGATTCACAAGCTCTAAAAGGCTATGAACCACAAATATACAATATATTGATGGTATTTTATTTCTGGGTTCATTTTACTGTCTTCCTGTTATCTAAGTAAATCGGTGTACATTAGTTTATTGTTGTGATAAAAGTGACTAATTTGTATTAACCTCATTTTTTTTCTCTTTGCATAATTGTGTATTTCAAATGCATACGACTGAAACCACTTTATCTTTCAATAGGAGGCTGTGGATATACGAAATTTGAGTCAAATGTACATAGGATGGGCTGCATATATGTAACTAGCAATGAAGTTGTACAGAAATTCTATTTTTTCTAGCATTAAATTTGTTGATTTTTATTTATTGTAGTTGACTGAATGAATATGATTAGATTACCAAGTTATTAACTAATGGCAATTTTATTGTTTTGCTATAAGAAATAAAAACAAAGTTTTTCTATTCAATTTTAAGGTTATTTAAAATATTTAATTTAAATTGCATGTTTAAATAGTACTTCCTCTGTTGTGACTGAAATAACTAAAATTAATGCCTACACTTAACAAAAATAAGATGAATGAAAAAAAAATAAAGTCCCCTAAATTACTACGCTCCCTTTAGCATTCAGCTGAGCAAGTGCTGCAACAGTAAGAATCCTTGATTTATGGAATGCACTACATAACCTTAAAATATTTTCATTAATATTTACTCTTTGGTATTTTGTGAAGTCTTAAAACTGTCTTTAATGTATGATATAAGCTCTTTTAAGAATAGTTAAATTTAAGCCTAGTAGAATGTTTTACACAGTTTTGAGTCAAGCCTCATTTATCAGGTTTAAAAAATAAGTTTCTTTTTAAATGTCTGCTTTGATGTAGAACCAAGTTTTCTTAATTATATATTTCTATATAGAGATACATGTCAATTTTAATAAACTTTTAAATTAAAGACAACTAAAATAGGTTTAAAAAGTCATTTAATAAAACTCCTCGATGTACATAAATTTACAAAGCTAAAGTGCTTTTGGGCATCACCTATGCCCTTCATCAGTGGCGAAGTTCACATCTCCACTGATGAAGGGCATGGTGATGTCCGAAAGCGCTTTGGCTCTTTGTAAATTTATGTATATCGAGGAAGGAGTTTTATTAAATGACTTTTTAAACCTATTTTGGTTGTCTTTAATTTAAAAGATATAACAAATATACTATTGAATGGTACAGTAATACAGCTAGTTATTGGATAATCTAACTTACCTTTCCTGGCATTTCACATTTCCTCTAAACCACAAACTGAATGTGATCTTAAAAAAAACATTTGTAAATGCCATACTTTGAAAAAGTACATCAATTTTATTTACAAAATTGCTGTACACTGAGAATAGTTAACACCAAATCTCTAGACGGGAAAACAGTCATCAAGCATATCACAAAAGTAAATACAATAACATCTTTAAATATGGACACACAAAGATATTTTCACTTTTTTTTTTTCTTTTAAGGCTAAAAGCCACGATGTTTAATATTATTTAATTATGTACGGTGTGGGGTACTAAACTGTCTGATCAACTCTGAATAAAAATATCACATAAGAGAAATAAATAGCCTAAACATTGTAATAATAATAATAATAATAAAAAAATGCTAAAATTAAGTGCAAATTAAATATAACAGCATACTTATGGAAATATCACAATTAAGTCTAAAAATCAAAGACTGGTCTTTCCTTATATTACATCAACACAATTATAGAAATTTTACTTGAGTATGTCGCAGCCTAAAATTAGAAATATCATATCTGCTAACTTTCAAATTTCAAAATTTGTAAATTTGTTTTTTATTACCACATAATATTTTTTATGCATGTAATGCAATAAAATTCACGACATTATCAAGTGCCATATATTAAAGTTACTTTATACAAGATAGAAAAAATTTAGAATGAAAAATTATTTTACATTTTAATAAATTTTAACTTCAATTGCATCATTTTAAGTACTAAATGCATTTTAAAAATACAACACATTTAAGAATTCTAAAATAAAGTAAAAAAAGCTCAATACACCTCCAATCCCCCACCCTCCACCGCATCCCTTAAATTTAACAAAGTTATGTAACAATATATATATATTTCTAATTCTTAATCACTTTTGAGTACTTGTGATCTATATGGGCAGCATTTTACTCATGGAAATAAAAATAAGAAATGGATTATTATTGAGAATTTTATCTTAAAGCTTCCTAACTGATAATTATAACCAATGTGACGTGACCACTGGACTAGACCATCAAAATTTAACTTGCACTAAATTTCATTCAGCATTTTTTACACATAGTTTATTTACTAAATCACAAATATTTAATTAACAACCATATAAGTCAAGATATTTTAGACATTTTGTACCATATTAAAATACCTTAAACTGTGAGTTTTTTAAATGATTTAGAAAATTCAACCTTGAGAGTGTATATTCTATAAAGACATGATTTAATAAAAATTACATTTCCCCCCCCCCCCCCCTAAAATCGTGTATCCAACCCTTCCAATCTAGGTAAATGCAAATTGCTCATCTCTTATATTAACTTTCAAGATTAATTCACAACATTTATTTTTTTATTTTTATCAAACACTTCCTATTTTTTGGTACTTATTAAAACCATTTACTTCAGTCTAAACACATACAGAAATTTCATTAGATATACTTTTAAAAAGTGAGAAAAAAAGCCCAAGTGGGTTTTTAGACATCTTTATAAATAGTTTGTATAACAAAGAAACACTTTTCTTAATATAATTTAGCAATAAATATGAAATATACCTTGACGTGCAATTATATAACAACCGAACAATAATATCACAATTAAAGCATTTTTCTATCCATATATTTATGCTAATACTATAAAATGAAAAATATCAATTATAATTAAGGAAATACATAAAAACTAAAAATATATATTTTTTTACATCACATCATTGAAATCCTCTTTACTGAGAGACTTAAAAAAAATTGGAAGTTACTTAAGTTTAACAACTATCTTCCTACTAATTAAATTAATCAGTTTTGTTCTCATAATAATTAAAATAGCAATTAAAATACTTCAGTATAGAAATCTTATTTCTGTAAAATTTAATATGTAAGTAACACATGCTCAAAATAAAGAATACTGAATATTTTAATTATAAAATATAAAATAAATGTTTTCATTATTAGTAGTAGTACTACAATTTAAATTGTTATTAATTGGTATTTTGGAAAATGTATTTTGAAAGAACACAAATTAAAATATGATAAAGTATTCCTATTTCATCAACACATGATTCAATGCAGCTGTTATAGAACAGAACAGAACGAAAATAAGAACTACAAGTTCCAAAACCCATAGTTTAATAAATTTGGCACAATGCTTATTTGCTGACTAAATGGTTCACCAATAACAAGTTGCATGTAAAGATTTTAATAGTGATAGGTGAGTCAAATAAAAAGTTCTAGTTTTTACCAAACATTTTTCAAGGTAATTTAAAAACTAACCAAATATAAACATACATTTCTAAAAGTTGTGTGAAATACAATACCAGAGGCTTTGACTTTAGTATGTGAATTAGAATAGATTAAAAACATTGACCAAAAGCATTAGCTTAAGTATTACTAACCAAAAGTATTAGTCTGTACTGTAGTTTAATTTTGTCTAAATTTAATCTTGAATTTTAATTAATTTCAATGGAAAATTATTCAAAATGATACATTAGTTTATAAATTGAAAAACATTTTTTTTTTGTTTGTTCCTAGATTGATTTTATTTCAAGCTATTAATTTTATTTTAAAATTCAAATATAAATTTAATCACAGTCATAATCACAGTTAATAATCCTTTTATGTGTTAGACTGGGACCAATATTTTTGTTCAGAAGACTCAAACCATGTTGATGAGCCAGGATTGTGCATGTTCCATGGAACTTGACTTTTGTTGGCTGGGCTTGAATCACCCTGAAAACTGTCCCTGCCATAATTTGGCTGCTGCCTACTTCTTTTCATTGAATCTGAAAATGCACTCTGAGCATCAATTATTAGCTGACATAGAGATTCTCCAACAGTTGGTTCCAACTCCTGTAATATATGAATAAAAATTTTATTTTGTGCATTCTTAAATGTAGGTATAATTCCTATACAATATCAGGCATATTGTCTGACTTAACATCAGCATTATTTTGAATTTTAGATTTTTCACAAGATCAATTATTTTCTTAATGTTTTGCAATATGCTAGTAAAGGCTAGAGATTCCAGCTGTCATTAAAAATGCCCTGAAGTCTATCTCTAACTTTATTTATAAACTTATACCATGGCATATGGAAAAATATGCAATACTGGACAGTCTGCCAAAAGAAAAAAAAAATTCTTTAGCTGCAGATTTTAAACTCTATTTTATAATAGATAAATAAATATTTATCTATATTTACAAAAGTTCAAAAAATGAATAGTATTCATATAAGAATTTTCTTTTAAGTAAACATCTAAAGAGAGTTATTTTTACTAAAATAAGTCATTAGGGGAGTTGGATTTGTTATATGGTTTTGATTTTTTTTTTTTAAATCATACTTGGATTCTATATACTGCCCTGTGACTGATATATAAAGTTGATATATCTATGCTGTTGATTAGTTTGCAAAATAAGAAATTGCGTAAGCTACTTCAAGACCATGCACAAGCCTTATTATTAATATAAATCAGTTAAATCAGCTATAAACCAATTAAAATAAATCAGTACCTGAAATTTTTAAGCCTTGAACCAAAATAAAATAAAATACAGAACCACAGTAAAGTCCAAGTACTTTAAAGAAACAATAGAAAATTGAATAAGAAATTATTTTACTTACCTGACCATCTCGAGAGGTCTGTACTTTTCGATTTTCATTCCATGCATTTGTCAAATGCCGAGTACTTTGAAAGGGGATGTAAGCTCTAAGAAAGCAAAACATTTTTAGAAAATTGAAACAAAATCATCAAAATAACAAGCATGTCATAGTATGCACTGGTCAACATTAATACACACTTTTTGATCCATAAAATCTGATAGCATGTTCCAAGGTTTGGAGCACAAAACTCTGGAGGACGTTGTTCAGAAGGATTGGGAGTAAATCGAGCAAATCCCTGAAAATGTCCACTGCCTTGTATTGAAAATATTAGTATAACATTCTTTCCTTCCTAAAAAAGACATATTTCATTGTAAATGCATCCTTCTTAAAAGTGTCAAGCTTTTGAAACTCATACAACTCTTATATATATATATATGACAGATGATGATTAAAAAAACTACTGGAAAAAATAAGTCGTAACTGAGTGAATGAATATTCATCTAAAATTCTCTACTTGAGAGATGAAGTAATAATTTTGAAGAGAAATTTTATATTATATTTGAAAAGCTTAAGTTTTCAGTTTATGTGATAAAATAATTTTCTTATACAGAAAAAAAAATGTTTCTGCTTTAAAATAATAATGAAGGAATAATGATAAACAAAAGCACTCACCAGATTTTTTGAAATTTTTGTTTATTTTAATCATGTACTATTGTGATCAATAAATAAACTAATGTTCTTTTTAAATAATCAGATGTATACAACATTCATGCTTTAAAACATGTACTTAAAGAATTCAAAACTTAAAAGATACAAATCTGAAAATTTTGAGAAGAAATGATTTTTAAGTCCAGGACAAAGTACTAAAAAAGCATAAAAAGCATTTTAAAATAAATTTGTGTTTTGAAAAATAACACATAACACTGATGCATGTTTCAATACAAAGTATTAAATAACATATACTCCAAATCGCATTTTTGACAAAATGACTATACATATATCCACCATTACTTGGTATTTAGAGTCAGTAAAATGAGGAATCAAAATTTATCGAATTTAAACAATCGCTTATTGATGCTGACTTGTTTCATTATATACAAATATATTGGTCTCCCTTCGTCCTCTAAGGACAGGAGGCTGGAAAGATGCAATTATGTTATTTAGATTTCAGAAATAAAGTGACAGAAGTAATCTCTGCAGAAGCCTACTCTAGTTATTTTCAAAGGATAGGGGGGGGGGGGGGGGGGATAATCATAAACTATTGAGATCATGCGATTCTTGGTTAGTTTGCTGACAGTGTTGCCCTTGTATATCAGCTTTGATGCAAGACTGAAAAATCAAAAAATTGAATAAAAAAGAATGATTCAGCAGAGATTAAATTAAAGCATACACAATTAATCATGTTAGTGTGCTTTGCCAAAAGGTTTTGAGGTATCTGCAGATGTATGTAAATAAAGGCCTGGAAAGCATTCAACTTTTAAAAAATAGTATGTGTTGAATAATAGAGTAATTTAAGTTTTAAAAAGAGACAATTTAAATTTATCTATAATATGTATGGGGAGAGTGTAAAAAAATTATTTTCAGTATAAGTTTTTTTTTTTTAAACATATGGTTAAAACATTTCCTTTTAAAATCTTTAATCCACTAAAAATAACATAATAGTAAGAAAAAACATTATACATACTTTACATCTAAACTTTATAGGATCTTTTGTGAAAGAAATTTATCCTTTTAAAGAATTTCCCAGGTGCTGTTAAAATCATGATAATTCAACTACACATTTCATACCTTTTGGGTTGAATGAATTGTGAATTATTACCAGGTCACAAGATATGCCAGCAATGAATGATAGTTTTAAATGTGAGTCTTTAAAAACAAGCTATGAAAAATTAAGTTAAAAAAATTACTTCTTTATGTGTGCAAAAGCATATTCTGACAGCAATTTAGATCACTTTCCACTAAATATCGCAATATTAATAATTTTATAATTTGTAATTATAAAAATTTCTTTCAAATAATCTTCAGCTGATACACACTGAGATTGATATGATTATGTCCCGTCTAAAACTAGAATATGGTGAGTTAAATACAAAGTAAGAGTTAGATATACATTTATCCTGGATAAATTTAACATTTATGAATACAAAGATGCGAAAAATCCAAACATAGATATTAGTCAAGATCTACAGTGCAAAACAATATGCATTCCAGCTTTCTTGATTTTAAACTCTGAATATGTATAACTTACATTGACTGCTGATATCAACTTTCTCTCAGTTATTGGTGTGAATGCAAAAATATTCTGAGCCATAGATACTTCAACAGCTCTTGAAGTATTTGCTTTGATTATAAAATATGCAATTCTATAATGAGTTCCATGAGGCAAATTCATTTCATTCTTTGGGGCCATTTGCTGACTCATGTTGAAAGGCTGGGGCATTGCACTTGGTGTAGGACTAGAGTTACCATAGCTTGTACCATAATTGGATGCTGTTCCCATGCATGAAGCAGGATAATGTGGTTGCTCATCTAAAAACACACAAAAGCATATATATATATATATTTATATATGCTGCTATATATATATATATATCATAGGCAAATAAACTTAAAACGGTATTAAGGGTATCATAATTTGTCAAAAATTCTCTTAATTCAAAAAGTGAAAATAAAACTTACAAATCCATAAAATAATTTTTAAAAAAAAGAATATAAATTAAAGAGGATAATAGGAAGATTTTCTAAAAGAAAGTAAAAAATGGTCAGAATTATAAAAATTCATCTTGCACAAAATGCACAGATGTTGCAAAAGCATAGAAAAACTGAATTTGAAAAATTCTCATACCTGACATTCAAAACAGTATTCAATATATCAATAAGAAGTTGCAAAACAATATTATAGGTGAGTACATTTTATATATAAGTTTACATGATAAAACCAATCAAATTCCTTCCACTGAATATAAAAAATAAATTAAAAGAAAACTCTGATGTGGGCAACACATAACTTTTACTATATACTGAAGGATTAACCACTTTAAAAATTCACCTAATAAATTAGCCTAAAAAAGTACCTATTTCTATTCAGGTGCAAAATCCGTAGAACAATAATACTGACAAAAAAATATTGCATAAGTAAAATCGATAAATAATGAACACTTTGTGCAAATTATATGCAGTATCCTTTGCAATATTGCATAACTTAAAATTTGGCACTCTTTGCAACATTGTAGGCCTTATTTCTTTCTTCATCATATCATATATATTTATATATGAATTTTATATCGTTTACTGTTGTTTTAAATATCTATAACATTCATATATATATATATATATATATATATATATATAAAATAAAATTATAATATGAAATTCCAATGATAGAAAAGAGAAGTTGTAACTCAAGCCTTAATGTAAAAAATACTAACATAAAAATATGTAAAAAATAGAGAATCATCAATCAAGAGGAGAATAAAATGCATACATCTAGTCATCAAGCCAAATATAATCAACATATATCAATGGTGAGAATTCAAAAATTGAAAAACAATAAATAACCAAGCATTAAAGCCATACACTGGATAAGCACTAGGCTTAAAACATTGTTCATTTTGAACAAATTCTTTTTCAAGTCCATGTATCTATTCAAAATGAACAAAAGAAGCTTGTTTCTGAAGACAGAGATAGATAATATCTATAAACTCTGTCTACTTGGACTACAAGCTAAAAGATTGAAAAATGAATAGGAATATAAAAATACCTGAGAAAATACAGCACATGTCCTATCAATACAAGTAATGTGGAATAAATGAGGAGACTGCTGTTGCCATTCGCAAGAGATAATAGTGGAAATCATCTGTTGCCAAATGTGAGATATAAATAAAGGTATGCAAAAATATCATAAAATGTGATAAATTCACTAGTAAAAGCTACGAATAAAGGAGCGGCATATAAAATAATAGAAAGCAAGGAGGCAAATGTCTAAGAGGATACATTGTACAATAGTAAACACATTGTACAGAGTAAATACATTGTACTGCTAATTCTAGAGAATTTTAACAATTAGCTAATATAAGATATTAAGGAAGGATTTTAAGAATATTCATCTAATTTAAACTTATTAACTACACCATTTACTAAATATACTGGATATTTATATAATAAACTGGTACTTTTTAGGTTATTAATGTGCACAGCATGAAATTTTTTATCTGATAATCTATAAATTCTAAATAATTGATTAAGTATAATATTTCTAAACAGTTGAATCGAGTTACAGAAATTAAATGCTAATATTTTATTAATATTAAAATGAAAAGTTTTTTTTATCATGTAAATTAATAACTATCCTATTAGTAGGTTCAATAATTAGATTTAAATCCAAAAAATTAACACTATTACTGATGGAGGCTTCGTTAGGAATTAATTCCAAATTATCTGGATAGATATCTATATTTATGGCATAATTGTCAGTAAATACTAAACAAATTAAAAATCATCAGCATATCTGTAAATTATATAATCAGTTG
Organism: Amaurobius ferox; assembly: GCA_951213105.1. Classification (NCBI taxonomy): domain Eukaryota; kingdom Metazoa; phylum Arthropoda; class Arachnida; order Araneae; family Amaurobiidae; genus Amaurobius; species Amaurobius ferox. The sequence continues at coordinate 42,449,141 of OX578140.1, read as the reverse complement.
AAATAAAAGAATTTTCATAATGAAAAAGATATAAATTAGCTAACATACTGCTACTACAACCACCTTGTGAAACCCCAGAGATGTGTAAATATAATTTATTACCTTGAAAAATATAATTATTGAAAAGTACAAAGTGCAGAAGTTTAGGAAAGTTCTTGTGGAACCCCAGAGATGTGCAAATATAATTTATTACCTTGAAAAATATAATTATTGAAAGTACAAAGTGTAGAAGTTTAGGAAAGTTTTTCAATTTAGTATATGTAGATTGATTAGTAATAAATGCATTACAGGTAACCTTCCTATAACACTGTATCCAATAACACGATTTCACTCTAACACGATCAGAAATTTGTGGAATCCTTCCTATAACACTGTATCCAACAACACGGTTTCGCTCTAACATGATCAGAAATTTACAGAAACCCTCGTACAAAACAAAATGCAAATGACAGATTTACGATTTTTGCTTAGACATAGTACATGTTTGCTCATAGTTTTGTATGATGCAAGCGCACTCACTAGCTACTACTACTGAGCCAATGACAGAGTTATTACGCATCATTGCGTGTTTTGTGTTTTGAGTGTTTAGTTGTGTTGTGTGAATCTCAGAAAATATTATTTAAAGAAATTCTAGTGTTTGTGTGTTTTGGAAGGAACTTATTTCAAGTTTTTTGGGATACATACATTGTATGTGTTTACAGTTAAAGAGTTCATTTTTATTTTTACGATTATTTTTGGAAAATTAAATTTTTATCCCAAACTATGTCTGATAAAAATAAAAATACAAAGTTGAAGAGAAAATTTATTTCTCTGGATGTTAAAATACAAATTTTGGATCATATTATGAAAGGAGAAAAAGCATCACACATTACAAAAACTCTAAATTTAAATGAAGCAACAATCCAAACCATTAAGAAAAATGAAAAGAAAATTAGAAGTGCTGTGACTGTAGGATCTTCTATATCTGCAAAATATGCATCTCGTCCCCGTATGCCAATAATTGCGAAAATGGAAAAGGCACTCAGCATTTGGATTGATGATAGCTGCCAAAAAGAGATTCCATTGGATGTGAATATCATTAAACAAAAAGTTCTTAAAATTTACAAACACCTTAAAGAAAATGGAGAATCTTCTGTCAGTCCAGAGTTTGTGGCAAGTAAAGGTTGGTTTGAAAAATTTAAAAAGCGTTTCGCGATCCACAGCATAAAAATACAAGGAGGCGAATCTGTGTCAGCTGACATTGAAGCTGCCAGGACGTATCCAGAAAAAATTAAAAAAATATAGAAGAACATGGATACACTCCAAACCAAGTTTTTAATGCTGATGAAACTGGGCTTTAGTTGAAAAAAAATGCCTAATAGAACATTTATATCAAAACAAGAAAAAACTGCACCTGGATTTAATTTAAGGTATCTAAAAATTGTATAACGCTACTCTTGTGTAGTAATGCATCAGGAGACTTTGTGACAAAACCCTTGCTTGTTCATAGATCATTAAATCCAAGTGCACTTAAAGGCGTAAATAAAAACACCTTGCCAGTACATTGGACAGCAAATTCAAAAGCTTGGGTAACTGGAAATTTATTTAGAAAATGGTTATTAGAGTCTTTTGTGCCAGAGGTAGAAAATTATTTAAAGAAGAAGAATTTGGAATTTAAGGTGCTGTTACTATTAAGACAATGATCCGTGTCACCCACAAGAATTGAGTCATCCCAACATCCAAATAGTGTTTTTACCACCAAACACTACTTTGTTGATCCAGCCATTGGATCAAGGTATCATTTATACCTTTAAAAGTTACTACATCAAAAGATCATTACAATGGATTTTAGACATAACTGAATCGAGATCAATTGGTGTCATGGCGGCTTGGAAGCAATTTTCAATTAAGCACTGTATTGAAATTATATCCTTATCGTTGAAAGAACTAAAAACATCAACATTAAATGCATGTTGGAAAAAGATTTGGCCATCGTCAGTTGAAACCGAAAACAACCTTGAATCACCAGAAAATGAAATTGGTGACATATTAGAACTTGCTAAATCGATCGAAGGCGAAAGGTTTTGAGGATATGGCTATTCAGGACGTTCAAGATTTATTGATGGTAGAAGAAATTGGCAAAACAGATTTGCTGAAAATGGCTTCAGAAGTTGTACATCAAGTAGATTTCAAGTAGAAGAGCAGTGATGAAGATTGTGAAATTAATAAATTAACTTTAAAGAAATTACGGAAAGGCTTAAGTTTACCAAAAAATCTAGAATTATTTTTCTTGAATGCAGACCCATCCGCTGAAAGAAGCCGAAAATTCAAAAGGGAGCTGCAAAATTGCCTGTCTCCATACCAGGAGATCCACAACTAACTTTTAAGGAATAGCAAACAAGCCAAAATTACACACTTTTTAAAGAGGGCAAAAGACACAAATGATGAAAATGATTCAGAGAGTGAAGAGAGTTTATGTTTAATTGTATCAAGCAGTGATGAGCAAGAAAATTATTAAATTGGAGGGTTACCTGCATATAGAGCTAAAATTACATCATAAAGATCAGTATTATTAATGTTTTAAAAAGATATTTAAAATCAAAAGTTTGAAATCCATTTAGTTTACCAAGAGTTGTTAATTTATTCTTTAATTCTTTACTATTATTTAGAATAAAATATTTATTATTAGAATAACATAAACTATAATTTTTTACATTTAAATTATCTAGTAGTAATTTGCTAGCAGTAGTAGAGTAAGAATTATGATCACTAATTACAGTTCTAAATTTAATAGTATTTTATTAGATATAGAATATATAGAAATTTCAAAAATTTATAATTAATATTTAAATCACTATACATATTGAAAATTTTCTGTTTGATATTAATAATGGAGTGTGGAAGACCCAGACCACACGACCAACCCGAAGGTTTATGGTAGCATATTGTGTGGCCGGGGGTAATAATGGAGTGTGAATCAAGTTTAAATAATCTATTATTCTTTAACCCTTTCCCGACGATTGGCACGCCTGAGTGCCGGCTACGAACTTGCATTCAAGGACGGACGGACAGCACGCACTCGTGACGGAGGAAACTTTACCGTAAACGGTAACTGCTACGCATGCGTGTTTTCACATGGAACGTTTTAATTTGTCTACTAGATAACGTTAAATGTCCGTGGAAACAACTTAAATGTATTTTGCAGATACATGACCTTGGCATAAGGAGGATCCAATGAATTATTTCTCCATTTGGAGCGGTGAAACATGATTTTGTAATATAAACAGACAGAGCAATTCTCGCAGCATCAACAGTTTTATAATTGAGTTTCGAGTTTTGTTTTAATCAGCTTTATGGTTTTGTTGGTGAATCATAGGAATATAAGAGAGTATTTTTTTTTGTTTGGGTTTTAGAAGCAGTGAAATTATTCGTTTATTTCGGATAAAAGAATGGGAGCAACTAACGAGTATTCTGTATTCAGATTTGTTTGAAAAATATACATCAAATACAAAATAAATATTTCTTTTATTCCTGAAAAAAGTAGATTTCTGTGTTGAATAGGTGATGTTTAGTGAATTTTTTTTTAGAGTTAGGCTTAGCGCAAAAAAATTACCGTCTCCTGGGAACAGTTCGGAAGCGAAGTGCTCCGTCCTTTGGGCCGCGGCAGCTTCAGAATGCTACCGTCGCGAAAGGGTTAAATAATCTAACAGAAATTGAATATAGAATTTTTTACAGATATATATATAGTATACATACATACATACATACATACATACATATATATATATATATATATATATATATAATAAAAATAAGGAGTTTAGTTGTCAATATATGATAAATTAGAAGAGAAATATTTCTTTGGATTTATAACTGCATTTCTCTTATAAAATTGATATGTATCAATGATATTTTTTTAATATTATGTTTTAATATATATAAACTAATGTGACCAATTATTTACTAGGTCAATTATTTTTACTGTTGACTAAATGAAAATACAACCATGTTACAATATATATATATATATATATATATATATATATATATATATATTCCAAAAACATCTCTTTAATTTTTTTTTTTTAATGGAAAAATGGTTAGTGTATAAAGAATATGTAAAAAATATCAGGAAATTTAAATATAACACTCATCTTGAAAAAAAAATTCCTTTTGTTGCAATTAAAAAAAAAATGTTTTTTCAACTTTCAAGGCAAAAAATAACAAGATTTTAATTAAAATGTTATCAAAATATATGGTGTTTGACAATAAGCATGATTTCTAGAATATCCACAGAAAAATTATATGTTTCTAACACATTAGGTGCAGAGTAAGAAAGGATTTTATCAAACACAAAGTTTACATTTTATGCATTCGTAAAACAGCACTTCCATTTCATTCGAAAATATCGCAATGAAAATAATTTCCAATGAAAGAATTAGAACTAATCTTGCCGAGTTTGCTCCAATTACATGGAATTTTCATTGTTATTTAGAGGATATCACTGATGATTTTCATTCAATCTACACACAGATTGAATAAAATTCTCTTCTTTCTTCTTTAGGAGTATCATGCATGCTATCCAGGTTTACACCTCACAGCATAGCATAAATGTTACAAACTATGCAACCTAACATTTATGCTCTAACTGTGAGGTTTACACCTCACAGTTAGAGAATAAATGCTACAACCTATTATACACAGTCTCGTAAAGTGACATGTTTCGATTTTAATTATGTCTGTCAGAGGAATTTGCATATTATATTTGCCAATTAGTTCAGAAAAGTATTGGAAATATAAAAACTATGTTATTTGCAGAAGACAGTGCAACTGGCCTAAATGTACTATAATTGGTGAAATTGTGATTTTATTTGTATCCAATGGGGCCCACTCAACCTGCTCACGCTAAACTTAGACCCAAGTTACTTTGTGACTTCTGCGACCGCACAAGAAGGATGGTGGGTGTGGGGCCCCCATTTTAAAATATTTGTTTTTATCTATTTCAGCCACTCTTGCTCTAATTTAGATGAAAATTTCACATTGTATTTTCTTCTCTGCAATGGACCCACTTGATTTACTTACTCATGCTAAACTTTGACCCACTTTTATTGCTTTGGGACTTTTGTGCCCATGCAGCGAACATACGAAAAAACTAATTGCTATCAAAACTGGTTATAAAAACTACTCCCAACTGTCTTAATGTAAAAAATAGCATTTAACACTGATACATGAAAATCTTTTTTCCTATTGTTTATTGCTGAATAATTTGAAACTCAAAGTGACATTATAAGTAGGTTCAGTTATTTCGGGCCTGGCACCAAATTTGTTCAGGCATAGCTTTGGATTTTAATTATTTTGGCATGGACTATTAAAAAGTGACTATATAACCATGTGACCTTAAAATTATTCTGAATTATATTCAGATTTTAGATGATACATTTTGAAATTTCCAAAAATATTAAAAATGTAAAAATATATAAATAAATAAATAAATGCATACCATTAGGATTGAATATATCATTTGAGACATTGAAGTAATTAGAATAGTTCGGATTTTTATGGCTTGGGCTGTTGGGCATCTGTATTCCTATATCAGCAAGTGAGAAATGTTCAATATGTCGTGGACGTTGTCCAATTCCTGATGGTTGTAATAAATTCAATGCAATATCTTCAGCATGTAAAACACCAACGATTGCACGAATAACAGCTTCTTCAGGCTGAGTAAGAGGTTTGGACGGGGTATGCATGCGCTTTAAGAATAAAGCATGCCATTTCTGGCGCAGTTGCAGAACAAGACGAGCAATCTAGAATAAAATTCACAAATATCAAAAGAATACAAAAACTATAAATATGAGGAAATTTTTACATGTGACTATTTGTTTCTATAATATACAAAATTTTAAATCTGATTGCATGCAAGAGATTCAAGCCAACTTGACCTAATATAATCATGCTTGATTGGATTTGGGGGAGGAAAAAGTCAAGCATAAGACTGGGATAAAACAGCAAAATCTTGACTTTGCAAAAATTTTTCACAAAAGAATTGCAGAAATTTCAATAAATTGCATAAATAACCCATAAGAACAAAACCTCAAATTTTATATGAATAAATTCATTTTTTTTTTATATCAACCATGAAGATTTTTAATGTTTATGGCAATGGAATCAACAAGATCTGAGGGGCTACATGAAAGTTTGGAGAAGTAAAACCCAGGGGTTGAAGGAGTGAGCAGCAGTGAGTAAGTGGTAGAATGCCTGTGTTCATTCTATCATAAAATACGCAAGTTGGTGGTATCATAATTTTCTTCAAAATAACTACAACCACATAAATGTTGTGGAGATAAATTTAACTGAATTTGTAAAAGCAATGGAAATATGGCATGCAATATAAGAGTCCAACTAATATTCTGTTTTAAAGTATTGGATACAGTTTAACATTTACTACTTTAAGGTTACTCTGTATTTATAAGAGGTAGTATAAAAATATTGTAACATTATATACCAGCTTTAGTTACTATTTGTTCAATCATTAGAAATAAGCAAATAATATTATTTTAAACAATAATTTACTAAATTTTGCAGGCCATACAGCTTGCTGCATGGCTATTCAGCACTTCAAAATTATAATTCGAAAATTATATATATCAAAATAGAACATCCTTAACAATACCAAATTGAAACAGATAAAAAAATTATTTATTTTCTTGTCTATGCTCCTTCTAAGAATTCTCTAGAAAAGTGTATTAGGTAATAAAATTATAACCATGAAAACAGTGATTTTCTTTCCTACATAGCAGCAGATATCAGGAAGGCAAATTTTAGGACCTTTTTTCAAATAAAATACTTGCAATAAAAGCTACGATCTATTTAAAATTTTAAAAACATTCAGTAATCTATAGATCTGCATAATTTTCATAATGTAATCACACTTTTGTTAATTTATTCATAAAGATTGTAGGAGAAACATATACCTATATAGATATGCTGACATATTTTTATAGTTAAGATTTTCTTTAACAATTTTAAATTGAGAAATACAGTCAAAATTTAAAAGCTAGTGCACTACATAGAAGTACAATGTAAAAAATTTTTACTTTCTCATAATATAGAATATAATATAAAGAATGTATTTTTTACACAAATATTTTTAATTTCGAAATTTTGATGCCAATATATGTTTTAGAACCTCCTGAACACATTTTGACTATTTTTAGAGTGATGTCTGTCTGTAGTCAATTTCTTGTGTACATAATAACTGCCACAAATATTAAAAATATTAATGGATTTTCATGAAACTTTTTTATTGAAACAGCTTTGTTATTGAAACATCTAGAACAAGATAGAAGTTTTTGAAATTCGAGTGAATTTATTTGAAATTTTATATTTTTTAACATGGCAGCATAGGACATAATTATGCATAAAAGGGGCTATTTACGGCCCATGATCATGAAACTAAACAGTTTCAATCATTATAGTGAAAAATAGCTTCGATACAATTTCTGTGTTCGTGGTGTCGTTATCCACCTTGCAGGGGAGGGGGTGTACATTGTCAAACTTGGTATCAATCAAAAGATTTTTTTTAAGCTCTTTAAAATGAAGGGTAATAAGCTATAATTCTATAATTGTGATTATTTGGAACAACAATACAGATTTTTTTAAAAAAATTTCTTGCAAAATTACAAAAATAAAAGAAAAAAAAATCACAAACTATTTAAAGTTGGATTTTGATATGAGAAAGTCGAGTTGAGCCACACTCCAGTTAATTTTAATGAAGTTTTAGTGAACTATTCGAACACTCAGTAGATACAGAGTAATAAAATAATTATTTCCATCATTTCTATATCACAAAATGCAAACTGAATAAAAGTCAGCAAGTCCTCATAACATATTATAAATATATGTTCAAGTATTTGTAATGTAAAAAAAGTTTTTACATTATATAGCTTCACATAGAGATCTACATTATTTTTATAATGCCTTATTACAGAGTTTTTCAAACTTTTTTGGTCATGGAACTCTTTTTGAAATTCAATTGATGACAAAACCCCAAACAGAGTATTGGGTAATGTATCTTTATTTACTTACTTTGTACTTATCCCAAAGATTTTAAGGCATTTCTGTTGCAAAATGCACTAATTAGCAGTATTTTAACATAAAATTGGGGCTCATTAGGATCAAATTATGGATAAGTTTTATGTTTAAGTTAATACAGATAATGAGGCTGTGCTACTGAACATTATTGAATGATGTGTTATAGCATAGAAGAAGAGACATTAAGCTGAATTTGTAATTTTCATAATTTATGCAGTTTGACTTTTGTGATGAATTTATCACATCAAAAAATCCCTAGAACACTATCGCAAAACCCCAGGGTTTCGCAGAACACACTTTGAAAAAAACATGCTTTAGTATACTTACTTTTTTATATCATTGAAAATACATACATATGTATATACACTGATCAGTTTTATTAGTAATTCTTAAAAGCAAATAAAGTAAGGAGGAAACTGCAGTAGTTAAACATAGCATGAAAATTGTTTTACCTCAGGTTCCACTCTGAAAGATATCCAATCATCAATTTTGAACATAGCCTTTTGGTTGTCATACTTAGAATCATCTCCGCTATCTTCATCTTCAATGTAACCTTCCAAATGAGCTAAATATTACTATGTTATTAGGCATAATAAAATTTTATAATTCTTATAATTATATTAGTCTTTGGTGTTAGCAGATTAGTCATTAAGATACACTGTGGTCTGGAGAAAAAGTAAAAACCTCCAATCAATTTCTTAAGATGTTTAAAACAATTTTTATCCTGTGATTTTCTATTTAGCCTTGGATTTCAAACCCCAATACGTTATAAAATGTTTATATGTTTATAATGTTTATACAATCGATACAATACTTTTAAATTGCACCCCTCATTCAAAAGTTGTAAATTAAAGAAAGGAATGTTTTAATTAGTAGTTTTTGTACTTACATGCATTTCATGGCCAAATTACACATCTATATGTAAAAGATAAAATTTCCATGTATACTTCTAACTTAAATATGTCTTAAATCATGTGATGGATTTTAGGCAATGAGACTAAGACCAGAAAATATTCTGATGTAAGTTTTATTACCCTACACTAAATAAATGTACTGAATAACAAGAATTAAAAACCTGTTTATGTATGTCTGTCATGACTGCTTATAACTCGAAAATAGCCCAACAGATTCAACTATTTTTTTTACTAGTTTGTTAATCTTAATAAATAAGCAGCTATGGCTTAAAATACTTCCGATTTTATACTGCTTTAATATATAAAAGTGAAATTTCCAAAATGCACTTTCAAGATAAATATATCTTGAAATATGCAATTTATATCAATAAAACTTTTTCAAGCAATGACACTAATTCCAGGGAATGTTTAATATAAATTTTATTCTCCTACATCTACCTGTTAAAAAAGGAACAGTGGAAACTAAAATATCTGTTTCATTTACCTATGATGACTGTCAGTAGCATTTAGATTTCTACAGCATTAATTTTATTATAGTATTATCTTAATTTATTTCAGTATTATCCCATATTAGACATTTCTGATAGTAATCAATAAAAGCATAATGTAACTTTAATTTTCCATGTTTAACTACTTCACAGATTCATACAAGCATATAGAAAATAGCAAATTTATATTTTACTGCGGCTTTAAACATGTACATCCTTTGAAAACTTCAAATTTTCAAAACCCTCATTTTTTTTTTCTACAAATGATTATAGATTGTAGGCTAATAAAAAAAAACTATCAAAATATCTCAGGAAATCAATATATTGGTTGAGTGTGAACTATATAACCATTTTGAATAGTTTTCTTTTTTTCAAAATAGAAACAATTTTTTAAGTGGTTTTCTGTCAAACTCATGTTAAATCTAAATGTCTACAAGTTATATTTACAGGATCCCATTTATGTAAAAAATAAATTTTGTCTAAAAACATAACAAATAAAGTTCCAGCAAATTGACTATTTACGCTTTACACAAAGCAGTTTTCTTTAACTGGTTTAACTTGTGAACTTAGTGAAGACGTAATTTCTAAAAAGTTCAACTTTTCTTATAAAATGCTCTTTGTCAAAATTTTATAGTTCACTTTTAAAGGCATCAGATATTTTTTAAAGATAAAGATATTTTTTCATAAAATATTTTTGAAAAGTGTCTTTTGGAGTTTTGGAACTTAAAAATGACTTGGGCCCATACTGATCTGTTAAGAAAAAATTACTTTCAATATTTTTATTTATTCAATTTTGAAATATATAAAATATAACACAAAATTACAGAAAATTTTGGATAAATCAAAAATAATTATGGCTGACTGAGCATTGTTTAATATAAATGTAATAATTGTGAAGTGAAGTTAGGCAAAGGTTTAATTCAAGTCTCTTTTCGTAAAATATCTTTGAAAAGTGACTTTTAATCCCAATCTGGTCTATCAAATAAAAATAGCTTAAAATTATTCCTTTTCAAAATTTATTTAATCTTGAATGATATAAAATAAATAACACAAAACTGCAGAAAATTTCAGATATAATCAAAAGTAGTACCTTGATCAGGTTCATGAAGAGCGTCAAGAGGAAGTCTTGCTGGTCCAGCAAACAATGCAACAGTTATAGGCGATATCAGAGTGCAACAATGTGCATGTGCTGTACTTCCAGTGCGCATCATCTCCTCATAAATAATCCAGTCACATGATAAATCTGATATTGTTTTTCTATGCATGGCAGTTGTACCACGCTTATGAGATGATGTGATGTTATTTAACACTGAAGTTTGGTGAAAACGTACTTTACTTTCTTTTCTAAAGAGAATATTTAACACATTTTACTTATACATTTACAAAACAAAAGAGTTCAAAATATTTTTACTGAAATTTTAAAAATGGTAAAATCAACTGTCTAAATACCTGAGATAATTTTATTTTTGATATTATGGTTTACTGAATGAACAAAATAAAGCAAAAATATTTAGAAAAAAAAAATACTTCTATAAAATAGCATTGCTTTTAGTTCACATTTTGTGGTACAGTCATTTGGCATACTCAAGGACAAAAACAGAGTGCAATACATAAAGGGAATTCTAAATAATTACAGTAAAATTTTCTATAATGGTCACCTCCAAATAATAATACCCTCTAAATAAGAACCACTTATACTTCGAACAGAATGTTCACATAAAAATTACATTAGTGAAAACCACTGAAGAATGGTCACTTTGAATAACGGTCACAAACCAGAAGAAAAATTTCTAGAATGATCACTGCTTACTGCATATTCCACATTATTCAAGAGAATAGCTACAATTAAACACAAATGCCTTGATAGGCTTAAAACTTGTTACACACACCCCTAGCTAGCATTCTTTGCCAGTTAACGTTAAAAGAATTTCTTTAAGAAGAATAGAATAAAACTAACCGAATACCTATTAAAAATCAATGGTCTAGCAATAAGCAACCCTTGAATAATGTAAATTTTTTAATAATTCGCGTTTCACATTTATTCGACAAATTGAATATTATGGTGTGCAGAACCCCCTGAAAAAGAAAATATTGGGAAACTTGGGAATTGCGCATTTCTTCCTTTCGAATTATCTACCCGTACACCACATTAAAGTCTATCTCATCCCGAGGCACTCTTATTTTATTATTTCTCCTTTGAAACTTTTTTCTGTGAAGCACACCCATAAATGAACATTTTTGAAAAACTCTGTCTTGGGTTTTTTATCAGATGATTGGCCCATATACTAAATATCAAGCCTCTATCATATATAAAAGGAAGCGTGTCTCATTTATTCGGAAAATCGAACATATTAGTGTGCGGCACCCCTTAAAATAACAAATATTGGAAATCTGAAATTTCACACTTTCTTCCTTTCAAACTATCTACCCGTACACCAAATTTGAAGTCTCTATCCTATTGAGAAACATGTTTTTTCTATTACTTCACTTTTCGAACGTTTTTTTGTGTAGTACCCCATTAATTAACGTTTTTGGCAAACCATATTCATCTTTGGTTTTTTTGTCAAATAGCTAGCCCATATACAAAATTTCAAGCCTCTATCACATTGTAAAGGAGGAATTTTTCATTTGTTCGGCAAATCGAACATTTTAGTGAGCGGCACCCTCCTACAATAGCAAATGTTGGAAAACTGAAATTGCACACTTTCTTCCTTTTCAACTTTTTACCCGTACACCAAATTTGAAGTCTCTATCTTATCGCAAAGCATGCTTTTCTAGCATTTCACCTTTTCGAATGCTTTTGTGTGGCGTACCCACCCCCTTAAATATACATTTTTGAAAAACTCTATTCTTTTTGTGATTTCTATCAGATGATTCGCCCATATACCAAATATCAAGCCTCAATCACGTTTTAAAAGGGGTGTTTCTCCTTTATTCCGAAAATCGAACATTTTGATGTGTGGCACCTCCTAAAGTAGAAAATATTGGTAAACTGAAATTGTACACTTTCTTCCTTCCAAACTATCTACCCTTACACTAAATTTGATATCACAATCTTATTCCGAATCATGGCTTTTTATCAATTCACTTTTCGAACGTTTTACTCTGGAGCACCCCCATATACGAACATTTTTGAAAAACTATATTCGTCTTGGGTGTTTTCGTTAAATGATTAGCCCATATACCAAATTTCAAGCCTCTATCAAATTTTAAAGGAGCCTTTTCTCGTTTATTCAGTAAATCAAAAGTTTTGGTGTGAGGCACCCCCTTAAGTAGAAAATAATGGAAATCTGAAATTGCATATTTTCTTCCTTTCGAACGATTTACCCATACACCAAATTTGAAGTCTCTATCTCTCATCACAAAGCATGCTTTCCTATCATTTTACTTTTCGAACATTTTGTTGTGGAACACCCCCTCTAGAGAATGTTTTCGAAAAATTCTATTTTTCCAGGGTTTTTTATCAAACAACCGAGTCGTGTACCAAATTGCAAGTCTCTATCTATTTGGGAAGTGCCTAAAAAAAGCACGACAGACAGATGGACAGACAGATACTTGGCAATTAGTATATATAGATTATCCAACTAGAGATCCAAGATTATACAAGATTCAATGACATAAATTTGCAAGAGTGCATTAAAAATGAAAATTGATGAGCAGCTGTAGATTGAAAAAATACTTCAAATAATTTTGAAATGATACAAAGAAAAATGGTGAAAGTGAAGTTGCAGAATCCGCTAGCTAAAATATAAAAGATAACACAGTAGCTCTGACAGGCCTAAATTATATACAGAAACTTGTGATAAATATAGCTTATACTCAATTTTTTAACAAACTATTATATGCTATTGTTTTATTAGACAAATATTTTTGAAACATTGCAACTAAGCAGATTGTTATAAGAAGTTTATTAATACAAAAATTAATTATTCATATATATATGGCACATATTTATTTTCATATGTAATCATAATTCATTACCTAGAATTAATTTACCTTGGTGATACTTTCTTGAAATGACGGTCACGTCCAAACAATAGCTAGGTATGAGCAATCCTATTAGTGGCCACTATTCGAAAGTTTTACTGTACTATGAATAGTATTACTAAAAAACTATCTAAAAACTAAGTGGAGATTCTGGAAAATTTAAGTGAAATGCCAGCTGCTAAGAATACTAAGTAATAAAGTATAAATACATAATATATTTTTAAAATATATAATATTTATTTCAAAACTTTAAGCTGCTCAAAATCTTTTGCTTAACTCTACAACAACAACATGTGGTTTCTGCCCTCTTCCCCCCCCCCCCCCCCCGAAAAAAATCCTAAATTTCAATATAAAGTAATCAAATTTAATACAGTTTAATTTACACATACTAAAGCCAATATTTCCATCATAAACTTAAAAAAGAGTTTTGATCCTGAACCTATCATCCAGTAATTTAGGTTGATCCATAATTCAGAAATTTTTCTCTCTGACGCAACATGGCAAAAGCTTTTTGTCGCGTATGTGTTCACACCCAAAGTGTGCATCCCGATTGGTCAGCATTCAAACAATGCAGCAAAAGAATTGTAAAACAGCATTTAAATTTTGAGAAATTAAGAATGTACCGTAATATGATTTTGGTAGAATATTTCATTATAACAGCTTATATTTTAGAAGGATTTGACTGTATATCCAATTTACTGTACATAGGGTAACGATTAGAATTTCAAAATGTATATGTTTTGCACAATGCAAGCATACATACTTTTTATAATGCCAAGATTCTATCATCTCAGTATAACAAACTGCAGTTATACCAGTACTTACTTTGAATCATATGTAAAAAATCATACTCAATGCAAATTATTATTATTACTTTTATTTATACTTTGAATATTTTTAGCATCAAATTGTAATAAATTTAAAAATCACAAGACAAAAAATTATTAATAGCACTAATGTATCAATAAAATAAATTAATTAAGGCAATGATAGTGCTAATAAAAGAAATAAAACTTACTGAGTAATTAGCTGATTTCGATCTCTATCAATACGAATTAAATTAGGGTATGCTCCAGCACATAATGCAGCTTTAACCACAGCCCAAGACTCAGAGTTAGTATTCAGATCTCTAATGTCTAATGATCCTCGAACTCGAACAAATCCACTTGCTCGCAGTTGACCAAGTATTTGTGAACGCATTCCAGCAATCATTTCCAATACAGCATGGGACAAAAGATGTTGTTTACAAAAACTGTGCTCAGAGCCTTCTGATTTTGCTTTCTGCCATGCCTAATAAATAGACACACATGCTATATTAGAAAAATTTTATATAAATAAATTTCATTATTTAAAACTACAAAATCTCATGAAAGAATAAAATTATCATTTATTTGTATCATTTGTATGTAAGTGACATCTTGCTTTGTGCCAATGGCTCATTTTGTAAAAATAGGGCACCAAGTGAATCCACACGGAAAGCCAAGCTTTGGATTGAGCCCAAGCTTAATGCCAAAGAACACCTCAAAATAAAACTATGCCACACCTAATTATTGGTCTAAATAGTTATAGAAAAAGTATATATAAAGTATACATTTTATATTAATTACACATGTGCATTATTTATACAAGAAATAAATAATGCAATAAAATAAAACAAATAATATCATGAGTTTCCTTCAATCACATGTTCAATAATGTACTAATTAGAGTAAGCAGGGTCAGATCTATGAAATTGGGGGGAGGGGGGGCTAAAGTGTAAATATGTAAATGGTTTGTTATTTTTTTAAGGTAATAAAATACAAAATTTACTCTTCAAATGAACATTTAAAACCTTGTAGTAGTATTTTCTATTTCAAATTTATAAGTTTGTAAAATTTATCATATGCCATAGAAAACTCACTTTATCATAGCATTTTATTAATCTCATTTTACATTTGGTCTATTTGTATAAAAATTATGCATTAGAAGTTGAAATAATTCACTACATTATTTACAATAAAAAATTTGAATCTAATATTTAATCGCTATATATAAGAAGTACTGTACTATGGAAATAAATACTATATGGAAGCATAATAGTATTTATTTCCATAGATGAAAATTTCATCCCACTCGATGAAAAAATGATAAAAGAAACACTGTAATTCGCCAAAACAATAGTGAATATCATTCTAAATGTGTTTGAAATGTGTTTAGGTCTTAAAACATATGCTTCTATCAAAATTTTGTAACTGAAATTTTTTGGAGAAAACCAATTTTTAATTATTGCTATAAACTATACATAAGAAAGCAAAAATTGAAAAACTTTGCTTTCTGTTACTGTCAGAAAGTCTAAAACTTCAGCTTTTGAAGATCTTTATGTTTTGATTTTTATAAACACCAATGTGTTGAAAATGAACTTAACTACTTACCTGAAAAGCTCTGAGTAATATCATGTGATCACTGAAAGTACTAAATGCAAACTCCCTCTTAATTGCATACATTCCTCTCTTCTGGGCAGGATGAGATGGCAATAAAACTAATTAAAAAACAGAACACAAATACATTTTACACACTCTAAAATTAAAAAATGTAACTATTTGTTTAAATACTACATGTTAAAGCAAGAAAAGAAGTTATTTTAGCAAAAACTATAACCATATAATTTAATTTAGAGAAAAATTATATTACTAATTTAATTACAAATATGCAGAGAAAAAAAATCATAACATTTAAAAATAAAATTTATAGTGATTTCATGTGACACAAAAAGCTTTCTTTATCTCACTCCCTTGTTTCCAGGAATATTTTAAATGACATTATGAACTCCGTTGATATCAAATATCGTAATGAAACAAAATGCCAATGTGATATAAAAGCAGAAGTAAAAAGCATTTCATCATATAACGTCATTAAATTTATCTCAATGTTTATGTATATGTGAATACAAAATAACCTCATTTCACAAAATCTTATAACTCAACACATATTTAACTATCTTCAAAGAAACTACAAATCTACTCAAAACAAGATATAAAAAAGGCGGGAAGTAAGCTTTTCAGCTTATTCCCTATGAAAAAAAACTTCATATTTTCACCTTCCATGTAAGTGACCTACCTGTATATAAACTTTGGCACTTTTGGCAGCACCTTAGTCAGACTATACAAATCAATGTAACCAAAATATTCCCTTACATCTTGATCATATCACGTGAATTATTAAAAAACTAGCTATGTAGCCCATGAAATAATGAGGGGGGGGGGGGATTATGACTGAAAATAAGCACAGCAAATAAAAATAATTCATAATTCTGAATCTTTCTTTAAAATTCTTTGATTACTGCAATTACCTTGAAATTCAAAATGAAGCCTTTATTTGCAGAAATTTAAAGCCATTGAAAATTTGCAGAGCCTATTCTTCCAGCAATTAATATTATAAATGTATTATGAATATATAGCATTATTCTTCCAACAATTAATATTATAAATATATTATGAATAATTCTAAGTATTACTTACTTTAAAATTATATTTAACTAACCTGAATCACTTAGCTTATAGCATTAATCAAATTTAATATTTTTCACCATTCCTCCATAAGTTTTTGAAACATATAACATGGCCGAATTTGCTTATTGTTCAAAATGAACAAAAATATTTCTATAGAAATTTCTTTGCATGTTGTTATTATCCAATTTTTCGACAAGGCAGCTGATAAAAGTACAGTAATCTTAAAACTTTATTCAGATGCCAAGTTGATAACTCGACTGGCAAATGTTCAAATATTCAAGTTTTAACAGAGGCCACATATTTGACAAAATCCTTATTAAATACAACAATATTTAATAGTAATCGAAGTTTAAATTTAAAAATAACACTTGCATTCTTAATTTTTCAAAATATTTTAAGAAATATGGAATTTTATAAAATCTGAAATGGTCTTAGTAATGTCAAATTTTTAAGATTGTACTATATATTTCTGTGATGCAATTTGATTTATTTAAAATATTATTGAACTTGTATTCTTACTTTCTCAAAAGATTTCAGAAATTGATTGTGTGAGAATCACACATTTTCATGATTGTGCGAGAATGATGTACAATGCTCTATAGAATGTGCTGGTCAGGTGAGTGTTACTATTATTTCACTGAACCTTTATGTGTATTTTTAAAAATGCATTTACTCTTTCCCTGTTTGCTTTGTATTGACCTAGTTTCATTCTAATGAACATAGTTTTGTTTTAATTTGTTTGTTTCATTTTTCATACATGTCCCTTTCGTAGGTGTTGTCCTGAAGGAGATTAAAAATTTCTGGGATGTTGCAAACAAACACTTTTACAATTAGAAAAGGCATCACAGTGAGACAGCACACGCTAGCTACCTGGAAGTAATGCCAACCAACTAGTTGCTTTCCATTTAAAAATATTTTCCACTCATATAATTATATTTAGTATATTAAATTTTATATCAATTTTGATAACTATATCAAAGAATGTCTAATATCTTGAGAACAGTGCATATCAGCATTCTATTGTATTTATTATCTAATGAAAAATTATATATACAAAAATTGTTCATCTAACACATAATAGGCTGTAAGTTTTCTTTTTTTTTCTTCTTCTTTTATGATAAAAATTTAAAGGCCTTTTGCATGTTTGATCATGTTAAAAAATAATCAGTATGCAGAGAGATACATTAAACTATAAGAAAAGCAATATTTAAGATGAAAATTGCTTATATTTTAAAAAAAGTTACAATACATTCCTAGTTTCCCGGCCGCCCATTTTTGCTGCTCTATATCTTCGGATGAGTCGGACGGCCTGGGTTTTCGACCCATTCGACAATACAATCCTAAAAACAATTACAATTAAAAGAAAAGTTTCTTACATGGGTCACGATATGCCAGACTACAAACAATAGTAAGTACTGGATCCAAGCATTTCAAAACTACAGCATACAGGATCATTTTCCCCAAACGAGGCTCCAAGGGCAAATCTAAGAGATGTAAACCCAACTCTGTCAATTCTTCCCACTGATCCAGAGCATCAATTGTCTATAATGAAAAATTTAATGAGTGGCTGATAATGTTATTCAAATATTTTGTGATGTAACAGCAGAAATAAAAACATACAGCTTTATTAATTCTCTTATAGAATTTTGACACTAAATGCACACACTATTATAATACTTGAGCAATATTTGTGATTATAAAACACTAGCTGCAGTGCCTGCAGCTAGCTGTTACTAAATACAGCAATGAATTTTATAACAATCAATTTTTAAGCAAATAATCTAAAGAAAACTTTGCACACTTACTTTGCACTCACAAAAAATGGGGAGTAATAACACCCATCCCCACAAAAACAGACTGCCCACCTTCTGCTAGTGCAGAAGTATTGAAAATGGTCTTCTGTACAGAAAAGAATTTGACCCCTAAAGGAATTTTCTTCTGCTCGATCTTCCTCTCCACTGCCTCATTCTTTAACATAAAAATCTAGAAAATGATACTGTTCTATTTCCCTTTGATTCAAGGTCAAGAAACATGACTGAGTGATAGTTGGCAGGGAAGAAAAATATTTTATGATACGAAGTCATTAAAATTATTGTAAAAAATGACTAAATAAAGTCAGAAAATTTACAGTCACTAAATATAGTAACGATTTTTTAAAGCAATAAATTTTTTAAGCAAATAAGCTAAAAAATTGAACAGAGGCACTTTGCATCCACAAAAGAAAAATTAATAATAATAATACTCCTTTTCCCTAAAATAGAACACCCATCCACCCAACCCCATCCTAGAAGATTCAAAATGGTCTTTTGCATGAACAGAAAAAAACTGGACCCCTAAAAGAACTTCCTTCTGCTCAATGTTCCTCTGCACTCACTCATGCTCTAACCTTCTCCCAAGAAACATACAAAATGATACTGTTCCCTTTCCATCTCTAACACAAGGTCAAGAAACATGACTGAGCGATAGTTGGCGGAGAAGAAGAAAATTCTGTAATACAAAGTCATTAAAATAATTGTAAAAAATGACCAAATAAAGTCACAAAATTGTATTTTGCATTTTTAGAAAGATAAGGATTTGTACATTGAAGACAGTATCTCAAGATTTTTAGGGATGAAGATAAATTGAAAATGAACATCATGGAGAATTCTCGGCTAACTCGAAATAATCAATTTTTGGGTTCTATATATATTTAAAAAAAAAAAATCTATCAACTTTAAATGGACAGATTAAAAAAAAGAGAGAGAGAGAGACCTTAAATTAAAATTTGAATAAGCAGAAATTAATTAAAAATGGGTTGCATCCTTGGCATTTTGTCACAGTTTTTTGTCTGTATATAAAGTTATTGACTTTTTGAAAATCGGGTTTCTAGAGTCCATGCCAAATTTATCTGGCTCTGCTTTAAAAAGAAAATCAAGAGCTTAACTTAAGTTTTGAGTTGACAGATTTTTAACTATTCCCCCCACAAAAAAAAATGTTTTTTTTACAAATATTTAAAAATTTATTCAATTCTTTTAATTTTAATAACTTTTGGGCTACTTTACGCATTGATAGTTACATAAAAAAAAATAGTGATTTTCTGGACACAGTACAGGCTTTGGAACCGATAGGACATACATTATTACAAAAGTTATTACATGTTAATCGTAAGATAAAAGTTTTTTAGGGTATAAGAATTTATATATAATAATAAATTAACTAAAAATATTCACAGCTTCTATTTTGTTATTTATACTCACTGTAACAAGTAGAGCGCTGATTTTGTCCGATTTGCCTATAAGTGTTTATAAAAGCCAATTTGAATGGTTTGTGCTTGTGCCTAGTTCAAATAAATAGTGCTAAAAGCCGTTTATTTTTATTTTTTCCAGCTTTCCATTAAGTTCCCTCTCCCCTCCCCCAAACATTACAATAGCATGCACTTCAACCACATTTTTTAGTTTAGTGTAACTTTTCAATGTCCAATTTCCTATATCGCACCAATGACCATGAGGCACTAATTATTACTAATCTTTCTTTGAAGATCTCTGGAATGCAAAAAACATGCCATTACCTTGACAACCAACCCTCTACAATACTTACAGATTATCCTCCTTTTCCTATGAATACGTTGTAAATCACCATATTTTAACAAGCAGAAGTGAGGTACTTCTACTTTAACTATTTTTTGTTGAGGAACACTGCGATTTCATTCAGTCATTTTTTGTGCTGCTATTTTTTATTTTTGTAAATATTCTTTATAGTGTTCCTTCTCATATATACATTGAAAATATCTAAAAATGTATCTAGTGTGCTATTGTAGCAATGAATAAAAGGAGATGTGAACCTTACTGTGGATGGCCATTTCCAGGAAAATGTCTTTGCTTGAGAATCTATTCAATAAAAACAATGGCAATTATGTTGATGTTCTTGCAAAATTAACTCAGAAAATCAATAAAATGTTTTGATCATACTTCAGGTTTAAATGTTTGATTCACTTATCTCAAAAATTACACATTTCATGATCACAGCCGGCAGTCCAAACTGTTGCTCATGTTCTAGGACGAGTCGGACGATCTGGGCTTTCGACATTTCATGATCACTCACTTTTGGCACATTTTACCACCCTCAGCACCAGTTTCCCCTACTGATAATTTGTTTAAATATCCATTTCTAAATATCCATTGTGCATGTCCTGAAAGATGGCCATACTACATTTGTTTATATTTGGACTGCTAATTATCTCTCTAAATAACGTTGAACAAGGGTAATTTAATTACAACTACCCAGTATATCTGTTAAAGAACTCAAATTTAAACTTTTGATCGAGTCACAATATTTTTGCTATGCATATTTTATGTATTGTAGAAAAGGCAAAATAAAATTATATAAGTCACATAATTTATATCGATTTGTACAAAAACTAGGATTAAAACTTTACATAAAAGGTCTATATTCATTATATCTGCATTAACAGTCATTAAAAAAAATGTATATATATATATATATATATATATACATATATATATGAATTTTAACAGAAACCTGAAAAGCTTTAGAAACATTTTAAAAATTAATAAAGCATTGAAATTTTGTGTTGGAAAAAATTTGATAAAAACTTTTATTTAAATTTAAAATATAATAGAAAATTATACTATTTATTCCCTCATATAATTTACTAAATAAGCCTTTACCTTCAAAATTGTAACAGCATTTCTAGTGACCATAAATGGAGGAGGGTCAGGTGCTTTTGCTAAGAAATCAGCAATTGGTGCATTAGGAGGTGCCAGCAGCTTAGCTTGTAAACAGAGTTCATGAATGGGGACACGCAAGATCTCTGGAACTTGGAATTTTTGAAAACTATTGAACCTTGCTGTACTATACATATGATAGCAAATTCCAGGTCGACAACGTCCAGCCCTACCTCTTCTTTGAATTGCACTTGCTTTTGAAATCCAGCCAGTTTTTAGTTGAGAAGCACCCGTCAAAGAATCATATGTTTTCTATAAAAAATATATATATATATATATATATATATATATATATATATATATATATATATACATTAATCAGAGGGTATACACAAGTTAACAATGAAAAATATCAGCATGCTAAATTTATAAAGAAAAGAACTAAAATGTCTTGCATCATTAGAAAAATCAAATTTTTAAAAAGTTTCTATGCAGATTTGAAATAGATAAGAAAACTAAATTAAGGATTAAAAAGCAAAACAAATAGGAAGCATACATACCAGGTGTATTTTTAATTTAATAAATCCCTTAAATATAATATTGAGTAATAAATAGTTGCAAAATTAATAAACTTTGCCAATTGTATAGCTTTTTGCTACATATAAATATAATGATGAGAAACATTTTTCCATTTTCTAACAAAACAATAACACTATAAAATTTTACAGAAGAATTTCACAATAAAATTTAAAAAAAAAAAAATCCTAATGTGCTTTTTGAACACTTATTAATAAAAATGTATATTCAAAATAATGTTGCATTAGATGCATAAATGTAGTAGATTGGTATCATTAAAAATGTGCAGAAATAATCTTACTACATATAATCAAACTATGGAATGATATTGAATTTCTTTTTAAAACATTACTTGTTTTAAAGATATAAGCTTACCTCTTTTACTTTACCACAATCTATTACAAATACAACATCATTAATAGTCACACTAGTTTCAGCAATATTTGTAGACAGAACCTAAAACATAAATCAAAAGTTAGACAAAATTGTTCATAAAAAGCCTGCAATAAATGAAAATTATTTTAAAACTTACAATTTTTCTAATACCACGGCTAACTGGCCTGAAGACACGCTTTTGATCAGCACTCTGCATTTGTGAATGCAGCATAAATACTGCTATTCTATAAAAAATTAATAAACAATACTATAAGAAATTATTAATTACAAAAATATAAATATAGTTTTACACATCTGAAAATTAAGTACAAATATATAAAGATAATTCACATTTGAAAATAACAGCTAATCTAAGCATGAGATTACTAAAGACATGGATAACTTTGTTAGCACCAATAAAATATAAATTTCATGCATTATAGGTTTTATATTTAATTACACAACCAAGTTCACATTTTTCCAAGTTCAAATTTTTCTATTTTTCCTTTAAGAATATTTCCAGATATAACACAATATTATTTGAACATTAATTGAACAAATCAATTTTAGATTAGCTGCACCCCACAGTTATGGAGTTTATTGCATCTCAGTCTACCACCCACCAAAAAACAATAATTTTTATGCATGTGTCAATTTGTCTCATCTCTACAAAATATTGATCCAGAATATTGCCATTATATTAAAACAATGATGCACTTCATTCTCAATTAGAAAGTGTAATCATTCAATGATGAAAACTTTAAAAAATAACACTGGAAAAAATAAAAGGACAAAATACTGCTTATAAAACAAACCAGTTTTCACATTACTGTCCCCACTCCTTTGCCTGTCTCACTGTCAATACACTGTCTTCAAAATCCTTGGATAAATAAAAGTTACCACACAGATAAATAGGCTACGGTTTTAATATTTTTGTATGTGTTAAGTAAACTTTATTCAATTTCGCCATCTCAGTAGAAGTTTAAAAGTATAAATATTTTATGGCATTTAGCTCCAAGCACAGGAAAAAAGTCATTCACCTGGATTCATGAATGTTTGTAGATTCATCCATAATTCTTTCTTTTAGAGAAGTAATATCATCATAACCAGGGAGGAAAATCAATATAGCCCCTAGAATATACATGAAAAGTTATAATACAAGTATATAATGTACATATTATAATTAAATCACAAAAGTTTTCAAACTTAAATGAAACACAAAATTTAGAACAAAAATTTGAAATAATTATGACATGAAAAATCCCATTTTAGTACTGAAAAGCATTGTAAAAAGTGCAACTACCCATCCCATGAAATAAAACAAAAGTTCTTTCTCAAGATATCAATTTATTAAAATGATCAAAAACAGAATAGCATAGTTTCTTTTAGTGACTATGTGACAAAGATAAGTTTCATTGAGATAGGGAATTTTATTTTTTGTGAAGTACTCATATATTAAAATTCCAAAAGTAAATTAAAAAAAAAAAAAAAAAAAATGGTTGTTTTGATAAATATATGGATATTTTACTTTTATAAATATAACAAAATTTCTTATAACTTTATCTTGAAAATGTGATACATTCAGCACTCATATTTTTTAAATTATCACAGTACTACAATAATTTATTAACTTGGAAACTTAAAACTTCGTCAAAAAATACAATGCTATAAAATAACCTGCTATAAAATCACCTATGTAAAATCAATGAATATTTCATTCATATCATTTATATTCCAGACTCCAGAGTTAAATAATTTTGAATGAAAAAAATTTAGCAATTCGTATACAACTCATCTTACATCCATTAAAATTGAGCTTCGTTATAGAAATAATCAAAGTTTGATGATCATTTAAACTCAAAAATATTGTAATTGCATTGGCGCAGAAAATAGATGCACAGAAAATACACAAAAATAAAGCGGTTTTAGGATGGATGCAACACTAAATATAAATATAAACGTTCATAGAGAAAAAAAAAATGGATGCCATATTTTATTTTGTAATGAGTGACGTGATCTCTTCATATAATATGGGTGCAATTATTATTTCAATTTTTATTTAAAAACCTACGTAGCATATTTTGATGAAATTTTTTTACACATTTTATGTGATAATTTGAATATTTCCTAAAATATTTGAAGCAATTTGAAAAATTTAACTCTGCTTAAAAGTGTTTGAAAAATTAGGTCCCATAGGGTTCAATGTATTTCAATTTTTTCAACCTGGGTTAAATCCAAAACTAATTGAGTGATATTATTCTTTTACATTCCCATATGTTCCATAGACCGTCTCAAGAACATACTAAAATTTCATTTTGATAAAGTCATTTTTACAGAAATTATTATGTGAACAGACAGACAGACAGAATGAACAAAGTCATAAACACTTTACAATTATGTTAGAAAGTGTTAAAAATTTAATCAAATTTAAAAAATTACAATTGAGGGAATTTATTTGACTACAAATTCATAAACCTAATATCTAATATGTTATTAGGTAATTATTAAGTAACTATCATGAATTTTTAATTTTTGTAATTTTCACATCCAGAAATTTAAAAGAAATCAGAAATTCAGAAGAAAATCAGAAGAAAAAATAATATAATATTATATATCAATATACATATTTGTTTGTTTGTTTCACTCAAGTAGTGATTGAAATAAATGAGTTATTATGTAAAATAAAAAAAGTTATTAATTTAAATGACTTTTTTCTAAATATTCTCAACTGGATTATTTGCAAGTAAATTTATGACTTTTAAATAATTTATTAAAATATAGTAAATAAAAATCTTATAACTCTACAGGCAATGCATATATAAATCGTTTTAAAACCAAGAGAATCAGTTGAGAAACCAATGAGAAATTATTAAAAGTTGGTAGCTATAAAAATGATATTTAAACATGTTGAAATACCTTCTTCTTGACTAGCACATATTCTTTCTAGTAGACATATAATCAAATCATAATCAATTTTATCTTCTTCAGTACTAAATGTATAAGCATCTAACACTAACTTGTCTTCTGCAGACAAGTCAGTTGGATCTTCAGAATTTGCAGTGTTTGGAACATAATCATAATTGCTGAAACAAAATAAGTTTATATACATAAATAATAAAATTCTATTACATTCTATACATAAATAATAAAAACTTAACACATATATGTAGTGAAATTCAAACTGAGTATTCAAAATTGAATTCCATAAATCCTCCAAAACACTTGAGTAATTTCCAAATTAAATGAGGTTGTAATTTATTAAAATTTAATAAATTATTACAAGAAAAATATATAACTAAATGTATATTATCCCACTTAGATAGTTATTACTAAAATATATTTGTATATCTGATCATTTTGAAATTCTAAAAGGTCAGGGCAGATAACTAAATGTATATTATCCCACTTAGATAGTTATTACTAAAATATATTTGTATATCTGATCATTTTGAAATTCTAAAAATGTTTATATTGAAATTATATACATTTTCTTTATAAATACACAAAAATTCTACAAAAAATTTAGCATGCAACTGATATTAAATAATTATTAGTATTGTTTAAAAAATTTCTGGAAGAAATGTTAATGAAAGAAATTTCTTATAGTTGAAAAATGTCTATTATCAGAAACAGTAACATTAATTGAAATTGCTTAAATGACTAAATTACTACTAAAAAAATTTGATAATCTAAAAACTGTGCAATAATGTTTCATGTGAAAGCAAAAATAGTGAAGTCTTTTAATAACAAACACAGATGGTGTCACGAATGTTATCCATTATTTATAGGTGCACACTGTTTAAAAATGAAAAAAATCTGATGTGTGCAGCACAACTTTCTTTACCTAATGCGAGTACTTTCACTGTGTATTGACAAGACCCACGGCACAATGTTTTAAACATTAAAAAGTACACTGACATCTTTTCCAGGAGCGATGAAAATTATGTTCTTGAAACACCTTCAACATCATTAAAAGACTTAGGAAGGAATTAATTGACATGATAAAACCAAAGAGGGGATTAAGGAGACATAACATGTAGAAAAGGCAAGGGATTAAGGATTTACAAAACAGAGGTGAGTAAATTCTTGGGGTATTATTCAACTGAAAAGGTCAGTTCAGCCATTTGACCATCAATGTTGGTACAAATGCTGTTAAAATTTTACTAAAAAATATAGAGAAGCACCCTTCAATGATTATTGTAAGCTTGGTTCTTGAGACTTAAGTATTCCTTCAATTCTGTATCGCCAAAGAAACTCGTCAAAGATATCAGACCAATAGCACTGGTTGAAAAGCTATGAGTGCCATTATTACTTTGACAGGAATGAGAGTTTGCAAAAAACAAAATTTTATGTACTTTCAGAATATCAAACAAACCACAAATGTTATTGCAAACATGAGTGTGAATAAAATGACCCATTAAAACAAAAGAGGAAAGCATGAACCTGCAAACAAAGTTTCAGTAGTTAATAAGAGTTTGGTGGAAAAACAAACTTATTTTCATGTTTCCGTAGTCACTATAGTCACCGTGATAACCTGGATATATGTTATCTCGACAGTGCATTGTTAGTAGCAAAAATGCATAGTCTATACACAGAATTTTGCTTAAAGAAAAGTATGACACCAGTCAAATTAGGGTACTCCGGAATGATATTCAACTTTTCCTTTAATCTAAATTTCATAAACCTTATACTAACAGTTGCACTATTTGTGACACATTGGAAACATTCATAAAAATTGGTAAACACCCATAAAAACTAGTACACAAAGTGTATTCAGCAAAATCAGCTAAAGAGCTACATTTTAGAAAAGCAGAAGCTGCATGAAATGCTAAAAAAGTGGCTACGCAGTTGGTTCATGATTCTTTGGAATGCACAGTAATATGCTTTGATTTGCAAGAAATACTACCAAATCCTGACCTCTCATGCAGCCAAGTATATTATCAGTGCCAGTTGTGGATATACAATTTAGATATTCATGGCTCTAATGAAGCAAAAATGTTATGCGGCACAAGGAAGGGGGCCTCAAGAAATCATATCATGCCTTCTTATATTAATGCTCTACCAGATGTTATGCACAGTGATGTATTCAATGATAATGCTAGAGGGCAAAATAAAAACAATCACATGATTAAGTTCTGGATATATATTCTTCATCTCACCAACATTGAGACAGTTAATTGACCACCAGTTTTTAATTTCCAGGCACTCATATATGGTATGCGATCAAAATTTCAGTCTTATAGAGAAGAAAAAGAAGAGGATTCAGAGGACCAGTGTATATATCTTTGATGAGTGGTGCAAACTTGTCTCAACAAGCCAAAAATTCACTGTTATCAAGATCGGAACTGATAATAGTAATTTTGTTAGTATCCAGCCTTTACTCAAAGACATTGAGGGCATAAGAAAAATGCAATGGATATAGTTTGATCATGACAAATCCTATCAACTTCATTATAAGAAGCCAGTGAATGAGTTTTGCTCTTTCATATCAGAAGATTTGTGGAAAAAGATCCAGATAGGAAGACCTACAGAAAAGTTGGAACTTTCCATTGTGCATACCAGCAAGACAAAATGTAGGGAGAATAATATTTTTTCAGATCAAAACCTCAAAACCAAAATTCAGAAAATTCCAGAATCCAGAGAGATGTTGGTCCCGAGCTTTAAAGATAAAATGTCCAGTATTATATTTAATGTTTCTTAAAATACTTATTAACAGCATAGACTTTTTTTAGTATATATATTCATCTATGAGTAACAGATATCAGTGTAAAGCTTATAAATCAAATGCAAAAAAACACTTACCACTGGCCAGCAAGTAATTCTTCAACTTCTTTATGGCTAAAATGATTTGCCCAATCAATAGCTGTCCATCCATTAGTGGATTTCAAATGTAAACTGGCACCAAGAGATAAAAGCTGTTCAGCGATATCAATATTTCCTCGTCCAGCAGCTAACATTAAAGGACTCACATGGGTTTCACTATGTTGATAATCAACTAAAAAAAAATGTTTAACACATAAGAAAAATTGCATAAATGCAAAATGTCTTAGTACCCTACATTTTTCAAAAATTAAGAATAAAACTTATATGAACAGATGAATAATAGCTTCTGTTAATTTATATAAAAAGTACTTTAGCAGCAGAGAAAATAAGTGCATAAATTTCTACATCAAATGAAATTATATTAGCTTATCACCCACCATTTGAACAAATAGCAACAAATGTGATCAATTATTTTATTAAATTGCAAAAAGTTAAAAAACCTTTGAGATAAAAATAAATTTGAATGATTTTAGATTGTATAATATTGTAAAATACTAGGCTGTCTTCTCGCCCAAAACTGAAGTGAAGTAGGGCATCTAGCTTACATGTTTATTAATCGAAACATTTATTTTATGAAAATAGTAAAAAACTAACTGAAAGTACACTGCAGCTGTACAAGTTGTACCAAACAAACAGAAAATTCTGTTTGGCATATGAATTTTTTTTACATTAATTTTTCTCTCTAGACATAACATATCTAACTTTTCACTTCAGATATCTCAGTACATTATCAAAATGTAAAACTCAGGCTTCCAAAAACATGATTAGTTCAAACTATGTACAAAATTTTATTTGAATCATGAGCTTGTCAATGTCAACAAAATTTCGCACACAATCAGACTTGAGTCGGTGCTTGTGAGTAGAACTATGCTCAAAACTCGGTTCGCTTTAATAATTTAATAGTATAGAATAGTACCAGATATATTTTCAGATAGCAGTAGTTGGATTAAACTTGTAAAATCTTCTGTCCCTGACATCCATATATCTTCTATCACTTTATCCATAGCAGCAGCTAAGTGAGGTTCAAGCTCAACACGATCACAATCAACCTTTAAAATATACAGTACAATTAATAAATTATGTTCTTTAAATCTAATACTCAATATAAATAAGGAATCATAATAAAATCAATAATGTTGTGGGAAAACATACATTGATTAAATATGAACATTCAATTTCAAAAGCAATATGTAACTGATATAAACTTTATTGTACATCAATACAGGAAAATTTGTGCATTACTACAGTAAAGTATAACTAAAACCAAAATAAAATAGAATAAATTAAATTGAAATACTGCAAAATATGCCATAACTATCTACAATAAATGGAAAAGTTATTTTTTTTTTAGAGTTTCAAGCTATTAATATTTAATCAGTTAAACAATAATGTAATATTTGAAATATAACTAAGCTCAAACCATTCACCAAGTTATTAAGACCACATACGCCTTAAAGGAAAGTCATTAAATAATTAAATTATATTTAAAATATCTTAAAAAGAACAATATTAGTATATAATTCTGACACTCCTTCTGGTATGAGTGCATAACGCCAATAAAATATAATATTAGTCATATTAGAAATGTCCTATGATTAACATGGCCTCCAGAGTAATTTCTATTAAATAATTGGTCTAGTGGAATTGCGAAATTGCACAGCATAGGCCTCAAATAGAACAAAGTTGAATATAATATGACACATTTTGCTAAATATTTTTTTCTATAGAATATTGATAGACTGTTAAAGATTTCATTGGGCGAAATATTTCTGTAGGGACCCAAATTGGATGGATTAACTGCTGCATTCTAAATATCCATGTTTGTTTTTAATTAAATTACATTTAAAATTATAAAACATAACTCTAGGTCATAGAATGTAAAAAGAAACTTTCATACACTAAATTATCAAACAAAATGATAAAATTTGAAAAGTGGGCATTTCAGAAGCATTACATCAAATGAGAGAGGAAGAATATATAATCATGTGTCAAAAGATACATATTAAAATCTCACATTAGTTGAATTTAAAGTAAGATCTTCCAAATTTAATTCTTCATGATAATTATCTTCATCGGGATTCTGAGATGCATTCAATGAATTTGAAGGTAAATCAGAAGATGCTTGAACAGAACACCAGGAATCCAACTTTGAGGATTTAAATTTTTCCTTGTCCATTTTATATCTCATCATTGAATCATTTCTATAACCAGTTCTAAAAGAAATATTTTAAAATTAAATACAAGCATAAACACCTAAATGAATGATAACATTCTACAACCAAATGATGATTTTACTTGTATTTCTATATCATATTCCGCATAAGATTTTTTATTATCAGGTATACATTCTAAATTATTGAAAAATCAAATATTGAATTTTTTTAAACAATTAAAATTCAATAAGAAACTCATTATATAAAGACTCTTCAGGGACAAGCTAAATAATAAATAATGATATAACCAAGGAACTCTAAATGGATAAGATTAATGACACAACTTTAGACAGAAGGTCTTTTATTAAAACTTCTTATAAGACGTACAAAGTAAAAAATGCCAAAGCGCTTTCGAGAGTTAATAGCTCTTTATCAGTGGCTACATGGAAAGTAAATAGGATCGTTCATATATAGACCAGTAGCATAGCAAATTTGCTTAAATAAATATGAAATTAATACGATTATCCAAGAAATATACACAAAAAATATAAAACACATTTTAAACGGATTCAAAATGTAGTATATCACGAAATTATAAAACATTATTTACTCAAATTGATACTAAACTTAAAAAACCGTTTAGCTTATGAATCTAGTTTTCCTTATCATCCTAAGATCTTCCGTCCCTTTATTCAGTTCTGTCATGAATTTGGTTTTAAGCCTGCTCACTCTAATATTACCGCTTTATTTAACAGTATTCATTCTGATAAACTTGGGGATATTGATAACATTAAAAGCTATGCTGGGGTGTATGTGGTTCCCTATTGTCCCCAATGGTGACTATAAATTTTATACTGGTAGTACCAAACATAATGTTGGCATACGTTTTGCAGAACACACTCATGATGTCAAAGGTGGTAAACTTTCTACAGCTCTTCCTCAATATGTTGTTTAATGATAATTTTCTGCCTGTTTTTGGAAAAACTTTCCATTTAATGTGTTGTAATAACCCACATAATATTCTTCTTTATGAATCCCTTTTTATTTATATCTACCGTGCATCGATTTGCAATTTTGACCCCGCTCAAATTTTAAGTTATACTTGGCGACTCATTCTCGACTCTGTGCAATTCAAGTCTCTTCATAGTTATCTTTGACATCATTCTCATAAAGATCGGGCTTGACTGTTCTTTCGAATTTGCATTTTTCCTGTAATAAAATAATATTTTATAACTGTACTTTTCTCGTGATATACTTGCATTTTGAATCCGTTTAAAATATATTTTTTGTGTATATTTCTTGGATAATCATCCGTTCATTTACTAATTTTATATTTATTTATGCAAATTTGCTATGTTACTGGTCCACATATGAACAATCCTATTTACTTTCCAGGTAGCCACTGATGAAGAGCGTATTAACGCTCAAAAGCGCTCTGGCATTTTTTACTTTGTAGGTCTTATAAGAAGTTTTATTAAAAGACCTTCTGTCTAAAGTTGTGTCCTTAATCTTATTTATTGAAATTAGACATATACTAACTTATTTATTTAACTCTAAATGGTTTCTTTAAAATATAAGAAAAACTAGATTTTATAATTGTTGTAATCCATTAAGTTTATGAACTTCACAAGATTAAAACAATTACATATAAAATACACCTGTTGATTTTTCTATACAAGAAAATGACAATTAGCTTGTAAAAAGAAAATGTTGTTTACCTCTTTTTTTAAAAATTATACAATCTTAAATGAAAATTGATATGGGTAGAAATTATCTTTGATCAAGAATCTGACGTAAAAAAAAACCCATATATCTGTATATGTAATATAGTAGGGCAGGGGTCGGCAAGTAATTTTAGGTGGGGTCCGGATACTTTTGAAAATTTTTATCGAGGTCCAGAAAAAAAACTCATATTCCTTACTAGTTTTTTATTTTAATTTCCACTCACAAAATAATATGAAATACAGTAGATAGGCATATTTGTATTCAAAAATCAATGGGAGAAATAACATTTGCGGTCTTGAGCCAGTTTTTTAAAGTTAGGTTCACGCGGGGAGCAGCTTATGCGAAGAATGTCTTCAAGGTGGGAATCCGTTAATCTTGAGCGATATTCGTTCTTCAAAAAATTCATTTTTGAAAATGAAGTTTCACAAACATATGTGGAGCTAAGCAGAGTAGCCAGGTAAATGGCTAATTTTTTGCAATTTCCATATTTTTCTGGGACATGTTTACCCCAAAATTCATCGGCGGATGCAGTTTTATACGTTTGCAAGGAAATGTCTTCCTACAAGTCTATTATCTCCATTTGGAGTAAAGGCTTTGAAAGACGGAACAACTTCGCAGTCACATCTGTCCATTCTGCCGCTGGAAAAACTTCAAAAGGCGATTTTAAGAATCGCGACAACTTCCCTATCTCTGCAAAGTCTTGGAATCTTGTTGCAAATTCCTTCTAAAGTTCTGACATAAAATTTGAAAATACTGCAATGCCTAATTCAGAATTATTTTTATATTCAAAAATTGTTGGAAAGTGAATAAATTCTTGACTTGCAATGTTTTTTCAAAGATATCCAGCTTGCGACGGGAAGAAGACACACTTTGTATCAGATCACATATTAATTTCCCATTTCCTTGTAGCTCGGTATTGAGCGCATTTAAATGTTTAAGGATGTCTTTCAGGAAAGCCACAGCTAGCATATTGCGTTCGTTTGCTAGGAACTCCAAATGGTTTCTTGCTTTTTGTGTATCCACGTTTTCTAAGAAGGAGGTTACTTCTTTTATTTCCCAAAAATATTCAATCGCTTGACCCTTACTTAGCCAACGTATTGTTGTATTGCAGTAAGTCAGAATACGCCGAATCACACTCAGATAGAAATTCTTTGAACTGTTTGTGCTTAAGAGCAGAATAAAACCTCATAAAATTAATCAACCTGATTAAGCTGTCCATTACTTCTTTCAGAGTGACACTAAGTTTTCCACAAAGGGCTGCCTGGTGAATTATGCACTGATAAGATAGTAGCCCAGCATTCTTATCCTTGATTCTCTTTATTAGTCCCTTTCCTTTGCCGATCATCGCTGGGGCCCCGTCAGTTGAAAGAGACACCCTTTTATCATAACTAATGTTTGATTTTGTCATGAAGTCATCAAAAGTCTTGAATAAATCTTCTCCGCGAGTCTTGCCTTTAAACAGCAAGATTGCTGGCAATTCTCCCCTAAATGATTTACTTTCAATATCCAAAAATCGCACGAAAATGGACATTTGTTCCTCATCAACAATATCGCATGATTCATCGAGTGCTATGGCGTAGCAAGGCGCCTTCTGCAGAAGTTCGAGCAAACTACTTTTATTGTCAGCAGCCAAAATTTCGGTCTTTCTCATATTGCTTCTTGCCGACAATGGAATACCTTGAATTGCGGCAACAACATCCTTTCAAAAAGTTCCGCGGCCACTTCCAACATACATTTTTTTACTATCTCAGCGTCTGAAAATAGCTTCTGGTGTTTATTAAGCGTCCAACACACACGCAACGCTGCTTCTGCAAATTTTTCTTGCTCGCTCATAAAGCGAACTACTAAGACCGTGCTTTTTTTTGTAAGAAGCTAGATATGCCTGGAGTTTTTCTTGACGAGCTTCACTACCCAGAGGAAAATTTTTATGGAACTGCTGATGAGTTGTTTCGTAGGTCGCTTTAAATGGCCACTTTTAACCAGAGCGACAGTTCTGTTGCATATGAGGCAAACTGGAACAGCTTCAGGCCTATTAGGCAGCGTAAAACGTTCAGTCCACTCACTCAAAAACTTCCTATTTTCACTACCAACTTTACGCTTTTCAGGATCCATATCGATGAAAAAGAAACGTTATAAGCCTCGATAATAACAAAACTCTCCGTACGAGATCGCAACAACTACTGACTGACGACGTGATTCGACGACCGCTTCCGTGTCAAAGTGTATTCTGGCGCACAACAAAAGACAGCACCGCAAAGGGGAGGTGCTTCCATGCCCAAGGTCGCCGCTGCCGAGTAGACCCGCCCGAAAGATAAGTTTCATAAAGTGGCGTTAGGCTGGCGCTCAAACTTATAGATTCTATAAGTTTGATTCTAAAATATTTTTCTATAATATAGAAAAATATTTTCTAAATAATCTGATTAATTTATTTTATACTGTCAAAAAATTTTTGGCGGTCCAGTTTTTGATCTTCCGCGGTCCGGACCTGGACCGAGGTCCGCCAGTTGCCGACCCCCGTAGTAGGGTATAACTGTAATTGCATGTTTGAAAAAATGTATTACATTTTTATTGACTTTATTTTACATATATTTTTTTCTCATTAATCTGAAGCTAACTATCCATAAAATGACTACAATCTTCCACTTTAAAGCAAATTTATATTCCTTTAAAATCCCTAAATAAAATAACCTTTCATATCAAATGCATCCTATAATTAGATTGAAAATACTGAAATACATGATCATATTATATAATACACTAAATTATTCATGAAAAGAAAAAAATACTTACCCTTTAAGAATATCTTCAATGTAAAAAGTTTTCACGTCATAAGTTCTACCAGGTACTATAGATGATAAGAGTATTGTCATTTAATACATCTCTAATGAAATATACTATGAAAAATCATAATAAAAAGCTATGAATCAATGCATAATCATAGTGATGCAAAATAGATCAGTTTAAAAACTTACTATTGGATGTAATTTTAAACTTTACATTTGTATTTTGAATGCATAGACAATGCACATATGAGAAACAAGGGTCACGAGCAGAAGCATCCTGTACTATATAAAAGCTAAGAATTGAAAGTGACAGTATTGTTGCCAAATATTACAACTGTTAGATTACTTCAGAGAATTTGAAAAAAAAAATCTTGATTCAACCACCAGCCTATTTTTATCCTTGGAGTCTTTTGTGAGGAACCATGTGTCTGAACCAATGTCTAAATAAGTAAACAAGGCTGCAGTTGTTACAGTGAAAAGATGGCTTTGGTCACGATGAGAAGGCATGCTTTAGAATTCAAAATAGAGGAGCTGCATAATAATATAAATAATGTAAATGTGTATGTTTTTGGTATATATGTGTATGTTTTTGGTATATATGAGTTTGTTTTTGCTATGTAAATATACTTGTTTTATGTTAAAAAGTTTTACTAAAATTGTTTCCAATGATGGCTATTATTCTTCTCTTTCAATATTTCAAATTCTATTAATATTTCAATTTGAAAATTTTTGACTTTGCAGTTGATATTCATTGGTGTGTGCAGTTTGTATGGCAAGTGTTGCAGTTTGATATTCTTTATCTGCATGAATGGTTCCGTGCAATTTGAAAGGGAGATTCTCTTATAAGTCATGGTACAGAAAATCAAACGTTAATTTCTGACGTAAATGGTGAATTATAGAAAAAATCTAATTAATTTGTACTTTTAAATACATATTCGTTAAGTATATTAGCTAGGAAATTCAGATAAGTTTTTAATTTTCAATATTTAGAACATTTCCATTGAGTGTTTAAATTTTCTGTAATTGCATATAAAAAGGATATCATGTTTGATATTTCATTCAGAACTAATATTTTTCAAAGTATTTTATAATATATATTGCTTTCTTAATGTCTGTCAATCGAATACTTATTTACATTCTTTGCAGCTTATTCTATGAACATGGTACATTCATCAATATGGTGCAAATTGTTTGGAATTTTTTATTTAAAATTTGTTATTCAATATGTGACGCTTTTATTGATTCTTAGTCAACATTTATGCATTTATTTTAACCAAGTTCCCTAGAAACTATTCAAAATGTTTTTTAAACAGTACTCATATATGATATTTCAGTTACAACTGATAACAGTACTGATATTTTATTTTTTAACAGTACTGATATTTCATCATCTTATAACCATTATATACACCACAAAACTCGGTATGCAGATGTCGTTTTAAGAGTTATATTAATAATCAAACTGCTAGTGCCAATGATATTATAGGGCTCATGCAACATGCATAGGAATGAAGCATCGTACAGCATTTAAAATAACTGAAGTTCTCCCTTACTGGCAATTAGAAGAGGATTTTCTTCTTTAATACTGCAAGTGGAGTACAAAGATGCCTTTGAGACATACTTGACGGCTTCGAAAAACCACTACCCTTTATATTGCATAGTATATTTTATTAATAACATGATACTTGCAAAAGTGAAAATTTTGACTTCCTCTGATATTTTGACAACACAGAATTTGTAATACTGCAGATGGTGGTTAGCAGCTAAGATAACATCTAAGATTTTTATTGCATCAAAGGTAATTTACTCTAAATTATATGCGCACCTACACACTTTAGGGAGTATCAAATGAACTTATTTAAGGTATATCAAAAGAGCTTAATTAGGGCATATTATGTCTGTGTAGAGTGAAAAAGACATATTTAGAATGTATTAAAGAATCTTATCTAGAGCGTGTTAAAGAATCTTACCTGGAGCGTGTCAAAAGAACTCATTTAGTTATAATAAGGAGTAGAAGTTGAAGTGACCAGCATCAGACTTAAGTTATATTACGTGCCCATTCCTTGGGGTAACATGTGTTTCGGTGCTTATTTAGGCATTACTTCCACTTAAATGGCAGGACACAGCCTTGCAAGTGCTTGCACAGTAGGATTTTTATTTTTTGTTATAAACAGACATATTGTTAGAGTGTTCTTTGATTTTCAAGAATTCGCTGTGAGTTCCAGTGTAATTTTAATCAGAAGCTTGCATCTAAAATATCAGGCAATGTCGGGTACAATTTCTAGTGTTAAATAGATAAAACTTTCTAAAAGTAAGAATGTTATTAAATTGGTGCATTTAAAACTGTATTTGTTTTAATTTCACATGTCTGAAATTTGTTTAATGTTTTAACCATTTAAAAAAATAAATAAATAAATAAATAAATAAATAAATAAATATAAAAAAAAAATCAGTGAAACTAAATTCTAGTTTGATGCAGTTTACAGAAACATGCATAATAATACATGAATATAAGGATATAAGCATTATCACTACTGTGTACAGAGAATTGCACCTCATAAAACTAGCATAATGGCTTGCCCAATGTTTGCAATTTATAATTTTCAGAAGCGTGACCTTGTTAACTTTTATAAGAGATGTTAACTGAACGAGCCCATAACCGATGATAGCTACTTCAACATAACATTTAAGCAAGGAGCAACTATCGCTGTTGCAGAGTTGCAATTCCCATACAATAAGTCCCGTAAATAATGAAAATGTTTAAAACATGACAAAAATAGAAAACTTCAATGGACAATTCCGATTTTTTTTAAAAGATTTTAAAACCAATTGATATTTATAGAGAATTTTTTTCTGATTTTAAATATCCAAGCGAAAATCTCTTAAAATAATTATTTATTTAAATATCAAGAACTGAAAAAGTGCAAAATCTACTCAAACACAAAACGGCCTGTGATTGGCCGTGACATCACAATGCCTGTTCGATCTGTGATGCAACATTCTACTATGTGCTGTTTCTACTGAGATATTTGCAAGTAGTTAGCGTTTAATTTTGTTTACAATTTGTTTATAATTATTTTACCTATTTGTTCTTGGTCTGATTGAGTTTGTTCCTTTATTTTATTTTATTGTAAACATGGATTCTGGTTTTGTTAAAGGGCAATCAGACAATTTGCCTAAGATCGATTTTACTGTGATGGCGTTCTCTTTCAGAAATAATAAATATTTTGTGACAGCTGAAACTCGAGATGTAAACTTGATACCCTTTTCTTGAATGCTTATAATAATAATGATAATAATAATTATTATTATTATGTGAATTACATTTACGTTTAAGGTATCTGTGGTGGAAATCGGAGCATTACAAAAAATGCAAACACTTTGGATGCCAATTTCTCCGAACGTGATAGATAAAAATGTACATATTTTTTTCTTGCTTCGTTGGTCCAGATTATGAATATATGAAATAATTTTAATACTTTGGAACTTTTTTAGAAAACACTTAAAGCGTCTATCCAAGCAAGTGATTTTTTAATTTTTCCTACTTTCACTCAAACTTCAAAAGATAGATATAAATAGTAAGCGACAAAAATATATATTAATAAATTTAGTTTCTGAATCTACTTTTTCAGAAAAAAAGAAGCTAATATATTGAACCTTACTGACTTAGTTTTCAAGTAATCGTCTTGACAAGTTGAAGAAGATTGAAAAATTTTCATTTTACAAGTTTGTAATGCTTATATCTCAAAAACTGAAAGTGCTAGCTATGAACAATGAGCAAGAATTTGTAGCTCTTCTAAAGTCTTGCAAGTGTATATAATTGGGTTTTGGATCGAGTGATTCTAATTTCGATAGCTTAGTTTTTAACCTGGATTTCCCAATAGCTGGGAAAGTTGCAATATTTAAAATATCACAATTGCTGCAGCTCAGTGTCCTTACTTACTCTTAGGGTTGGTCATTTTGCCAGGACAGTGGCAAAAACCTGGTAAAAACCGCCAAAAACTTGAAAAAATGGCTGGTTTTAAAAAAATGTACAAAAAACAATATAATTTTGTACATAATATAATTAAGACTTAAATCAGAATATTAATTAGTTATTTCATTAATATTAATTTGTTTAATTAAAATGATAAAACATAATGAAACATTAATTGATTAATAAGAAGTTGTGAAATCAATCTTCATTTTATCCTTATTTGAATCTCTAGGTATAACTTTATGAATAATTTATAGAAGTAATCTTTTAAAATTCCTACATTTTTTTTTTTTGTATAAAAGAAAAACATATGGACATGATAAAGTGATTAAGACTGTTGATGCTAATAGATGGTGGAGAAATATAGCAAGAGCATGTGATATTTCTAAAGACTTGTGCAAGTTACTTGCACATCTCTAAACATGCCCTTCAAGCAATGCTGCAATAGAGAGAATATTCTCTAATTTTTCATTTGTGTATTCAAAGATTCAAAACAGGTTGGGAATAGATAGTGTTTCAAAACTTGTTTATTGCTATGCAATGTTGAAAAAACAAAATATGTGCTCTGATGTAGAAAATTCAATTGAATTTGATGAAATTTAATTATTTTATGTGTAATTCTGTTAATAATTAAAGTTATAATTTAATATGAGCTATACTTTTTTTTTAATATTTATATTATATAGTAATTAATATACTTTGTATCTTCAAATTACAATTGTTCTGATTCTGATAGATAGCAATATTATTACTTAGACTTTGACGTATTATTACTTAGACTTTGTTAAAAATTAACTGAAGCATAAGAATTAGTTTTTTAATAGTTATGGCTGTTTAAACCAAAGTCAGTGAGTTATTTTATTTTTATTTACTCTCTCCTTTCTCATGTTCTGCATTCATAGTATTAACTAAAAAAGTATTTTACTAAAACAATACAAACTTAATAACATACGTAACGAACACTCTTTAATGGCAGTGGTGAATTTTGTTTACAATCTGGCTTCCTGAACTTCACATAATTTTTCACGAAAAACATTTTTTGGCACAGATATAAATATTTTATATGAGGATGTAAAACTAGCAGTCGGTCACATTGGAGCGATACAATACTTATAACTATTCGAAAGTTTGGGACTGAAGAAACAATTATAATTATCTGAACTTTTCAAATATAACCAAACTTAAGCATCAATTCTCCAATGACGGGAGCTGCGGAAGAACCTTGTGACGTCACATTCCGTGCATGCCAAAATGAACCATTTTCGTGCCACAATCAGAAAGACGAACTTTGACTGCTAATAAAACATGAAATATAGCTCGGAGAATAAAAATTTTTATACCGTTGTCCATTTTGAAACATTTCGAATCAAATAAAAAAATTAAAAAAAGGGCCGGAATTGTCCATTGGGATGTCAGACTTCCTAAATCAAATTAAACTGAAAAGTTAAAGATGAACCAAAACAGTTTTACACATAAGGCATGCCTAATTTGGAATCCTTCACTGACATCAATATGCTGCCATACCTTATCTAAAACTGATGAGTCAACATGACTAAATAGACAATCGAAACAAGATACTACATGAACATGTCAATGCAAGATAAGTAGGAGTTATCTGACTCTCAGTACATATATATATAATTGTGTAGCACAACAGAATTTACATATTACATGAAGCGCCACCTACTAAATATAAGGTTTGTATGACTGATATGGCCAATCAACACTGAAAGTTATGATTACGTAAATGAGTTTGTTAATCATCAGAAAAGTTTCAGGGTAAGGTTTTGAACTAAGGCCATTCAAGATACAGTCTATCACAAAGTTACTCATTAATTTCAACAATTTAAAGTAAAATTCAAGAAGTTAGAAATTTATATTTTCAACCTCTAGGGTCTAGTTTATGCCACATTGATTGTCTAGGGGGCTTCATAGCTTAGTAGATGAATCATCTGCTTGATAATCTGGATAAATTTGTTTTGAAAATGACCAAATAGTTACTTTAATTATTCATAACTTTTAAACTAATTCGAATTAATTTTAAAACAGACTATAAGTTTTTCATAAAAATATTTTAGCAAGAAAAATAATTTGCCAAATTTGATTTATTACTATAACAAAATCACCACTTATAATTTTTATAAAATTATAAAAATTTTCAAACTAATATGAAAATAGGATCACAAATTTAGGAAAATTGTCAATATATGTATTGACACATAGTAAGTATTGTGTATAAATGCATTCATACAAAACATCAAAGTATCATGCTATCAAGTACTGATACATTGATACAGCTATATAAATACGCCCATCACAACTTTTTACTAAAAAACAAAATACCTTTGATATAAATTCAAATAAATGCATACCTTCAATTAATGGACAGTTACTAAAATACTTGCAAAACAGTTGTGTATCAAGCGATGCAGACATCAAAATAACTTTCAAATTACGAAATTTCAGCAATAAATCACGAAGCACAATAAGCAAGAAATCACATAAACGATCCCTTTCATGCAGCTCATCCTGAAACACAATAGTAAGAAAGAAGATAAATTATTAAATTTGAAAGAGTACTGTCAATGTAATCAGTATTTGTATATCTATAAACATACTACAAATTATATTGTTTAACTTAACTTGCCTCCAAACTACAATTAAAATCATATTTTTTGGATAAAGTGTATATACAATTGAAAATTGAACTGATGCTTTGTGACAAAATTTTCAGCAACCAATGTTGCTGAAGAAGAAAGAAAAAGGACACTTTGAGATATTGATATATGGTAAAAATAGGGGAAATTGCTATTAGCAAAAACTTAATATTTTGCAATAGTTAAAAGAAAAATAGAAATTCTATAGTGTTAAGGATATATTTCCCAATAAAGTACTCAGATATTTCTTAAAATAACTAGATATTAATTTATCTTACTAATAAATGAAGATGTATCTCTGTCTATCTGTCTGTGTATCTGTCTGTGCAGTTTGTAGCGGAATATCTAAGCATCGTAGGGTCATGAAATTTAGTACACAGGTACTTCAGGACCCAGAAAGGTGCATCTCGGCTAGATTTTTTTTTTTAGTTTGAATTATTCTCTTAGTTATTTTATTATTTTATTTTAGCATTTTCACACAAATTGGTTGCTTAATGACGAAAAATATTTTCAAAGAGTTTCCATCTTGACACCATCAGAAAGATCAAAAAACATTCTTTCTAACAATGTTTGAGGCAAATCCGTAAGACAATTCCTTCATTTTTTTTTTTAAATACATATCATAATTTACATTTTTTATGTTACATATAACACTGCATCCGAAATATTAAGATTGGCACAATTCTATAATTTGAGTAAAAGTTCCACATATATCTTAGCATTTTAACAAATTTTTTTTATTTCACAAGTAATTAAAATTTTTCTAATTCTTCAAGTCATGGCATTGAGTAATTGCGAAACATCTTAAATTGATTCGACCTTCAACGGTGGATTTTACTGTGCATGCCCACTTAGGAGTTTAAGCCTTTCCTCCACATTTGTTTTGTTTTTGGATTTGGGGAGAGCATGCTGTTTTCAGATCGAAGCCATTTTAAACCATGTTCAAATGTATTATTTAAGTAGCAGACGCTTATTTAATAAGTAATGGGCTCTTATTTAGGACTTAGGTAATGGTGGGTAATTTGTACTAGTAACATTATAAAAATAGTAATTTGTAACTTTTATGAGTGGGAGTTTAAATTCCCCCCCCCCCCCCACACACACACGCACACACACAAAATACAGTTTTCTTTCTCTAAAGGTATAAAGATGTATCAGAAAAATCTGAGTCATATTAAAATTAATACCTAATAAAGAGTAAAAATTGGAAGATTTTATTTTATTTTCGGAAGAACAGCAGAAAGTATAGACAACTGGGAAACTCCCAGGAAAATGAAAACTGGATGTATTGAAAGCTGTGTTTGTAAAACAAGTGGAGGTCAAACTTCAAAAGACAACTGCAACAAAGACAACTACAAAATTTGGAGTTGCCAGCACATCTACTACTATGTAGTATGTTAGCTTAACATTTTTACCATCCATGAAAAGTATAGGGCAAATGCCCATAGGAAATATGAAAATATATTTAAAAACTACATAAAATGGGTTGAAAATTGTTATAAAAAATATTTAATTCCCTGACTTTTCCAGGTTTTAGATATGTTAAAAAATTTATCAGACATTCCCTGATTTTTTTTGTCTAAATTTTAAATTCCTCGAGAATTCAAAGTTTGCCCATTTGGGAGGTAAAGTGGCAAACTCATACTTATTTAAAATTACATAAAATTGGCATTTTAAATTGATTTCATTTTTCAGCCAGCATTTTGGCACATGAATAATGACTCCCACTCCCCAAAATTTCAATGCCAATATACTGAGGATAATTTATCTTAGCATAAATGGGAGCTGTTTCATTCATTCAATTATCAGAAATTACGGGGACTCATTTACTCTTTTTGTCAAAATTAAAAAATTCTTAAAGATCCTAAATTATGAATAAAAACCTATTAAGCCAGGAGTGTCCATTGCATCAATTAAGATCTACATGTCAATTGTACAATGATTTGATTCATTTAAGTAAGAATAAAATGTTTTGAAATATAAAGATTTGTAAAATGTAAATATTGTGCCAATATTTTTTATACTATATTTTTTTAGTTAAACTTGAAATTCAAAACATACTTCAATGTAAGTAAGAATAAAATATTTCAAAATACATCAGAACTTGGTAAAATGCAGAAGTTTAAATAGTACACCCAATTCTTTTTTTACACGAATTTGAAGTTACACGGTTCAAAAAAGTCTTCCTTTTTTGAAAAAAAAATTTAATCTAACACGATTTCAAAGTCATTGTCGTATACTTATGTATACTTATATTTTACACAAATTTCTGAAGAATGTATCTACCATGTAAAAAAAAGTTGGGTGTAAGTGAATATTTTTTATATAAAACTTATCTTTAGCCTCAATTTTTTAAAAAGTAGATCGTGAATGCACTTTTACTGGAAAATCAGATCTTGAGCAAAAATTAATTGGCATTCCAACCTTAAGCAAAGATTAAGATTGAGAAATAAATAATGAATGACAACTAAAAAATACTAAAATATATATATTTTATTCTGTGGGTGTTTTAGAAAGTTAGGTTTATTGTGGTGCAGCTTCTTACTTTTCAGTCATTGGATTTTCAAACTACTATTATTATATATATATATATAT
Organism: Amaurobius ferox; assembly: GCA_951213105.1. NCBI lineage: Eukaryota > Metazoa > Arthropoda > Arachnida > Araneae > Amaurobiidae > Amaurobius > Amaurobius ferox. The sequence continues at coordinate 42,404,867 of OX578140.1, read as the reverse complement.
ACAATATTACAATAAGAAAATAACACTGTATCAGAGCAAGTATGAGCTTTATTGCCTTTTTTCACTAGAAATAAAATTTTATTTATCTAACAATGAGAAAAATAGCTTATGTAAAACTACAAATTTGAAATTTTGCTGCTTCCTCAGTGCAATGATGACATAATAAAAAAAAATCTGATGTGGGCAACACATGACTTTCCTTATATAATGTAATGAATTTACTACTTTTACAGTAAAAAAATAAGTTTTTCTTATAGTAGATACTAATATTCTTTCCATGATATTGAATTTTCGACAATTAGTCGTCATTTTCATCGATTTAGCGTCATTTTTATCCATTTGGCGAGATTTTCGTTAATTTGGCAACATTTCAAAATGTCACCAAGTTGGCGACATTTCGCCAACTTCGTCGCCAAAATCTCGCTAAGCATTATGCACTAAGAAATAAGTTATTCTTACAGCAGATAAATGACTATTGGCGTTCAAATACAAAAGTATTACTCAAAGTATCTTTTTTCATGAATGGCACGAGCTAGATCCACGAGAATGATGCCACCCAATTTATCGCATGGTATTACATATGAAAAGTGAACATATTTCTCAATAGGAAATATTTTTATTTTTATTTTATAAGACTTTTTGATAATTTTTTAAAAAAATGTACAATATCTCGAGAACGGTTCATGTTAGCTTTCTAAAATTTATGTCAATCATTTTCTAATGAAAAACTACATAAGAAATGTCTATTTGCGTAACTTTATTAGTGGTTTTGATTTTTTGACGATTTTTTCAAAATTTCATTCGAAAATTTAGGGGGGGTTCTGAACATTCGATTGCATATAAAAACAATAGGCTTCCAGTGTTTATGGATTGTGATTTTTGTACCAAATTTGGTTCGAATCGGTCCATTCGTTCGTCAGTTATCGTTTCCACAGACTCACTGACACACACACACACACATACACAGACATCACTTCAAAAATGTTTGATTCGTGATTAGGGATGCTTGAAATGTGCTCTCCTGTCGAAAACTCGAATTCGAATTTTTGACCCCGTCACAATACTTTCCTTATACATTATGTATATAAGGAAAGTAATAAGAGTCCATGATACAAAAATGTTCAAATAGTAGAAGTTACATAGAAAAGAAAGCAACTTACGACAATGATATGTGTAACAGTTGCGATTGATGCATCACCACCCATGAGGGTACGCAATAGTACCCCAGTCGTGCAAAATGTAAGCAAAGTTTTAGGAGATGTTCTGCAAAGAAAGTTATAAGTAAAATTAAGCAATATTTTACTTATGCAATAATTATTCATTTTGGTTAGTTATGATTATATTATACCATAAAATGATGATTTAATATAATTTATTTTGTGAAACTTAACAAAAGTCAAGGAAAACATCCAAAATGGAATGCTTTAATTGTCGTTGACATTAATGAATATTCCTTTATATACAAAAATAAAAAAAATTAAAGTGCACACTTATTAGATGTTATCACAAGTACAAGATTGTTCATAAAACTGTTTGAATGATACTAAACTTTTTAACTCTTTACAATTTTCATTATTTGTTTTAATTTTAATAAAATTATCTTCTTTGCAATTGCCTACTAAAGCTGAAATTTCAAAACTTTTACTAGTAACCACTGGTGAATATGTGCATAATTTTCAGAAGCTAATCAATTTACATATAATGACATAACAAATGAAACACATTTTTTATTTGTTTGGAATTATCCCATTTTATGCATGTGACCCTGTCCTAAAAAGGACGGTTAAAGGTTCAAAATTAATTTTGGTCAAATGTTCTTTACAGACAAGTCATTTTTGTTGATATTTTTGATCATGCTGTCATTTTTGTTGCTGTTTACAACTTTGTGGGCAATAATGCCAGATCAAGGAAATTTTAATTTATCATGCTTGAAACTTTCTCTTTCATGGAAAATTCAAGCATTATGCTTGAAAATTTATTGTTGGAAATTTCCCTCAATCCAGCATTACTGTCAACAAAGTTGTAAACAGCAATGAAAAAAACAGTGTAATCCACCAGTTTATACCAACAAAAATAGCTAGCAACTTTAAATGAGTTTGCAAAACTAATTTTGGACCTTTAATAGCTTATCTTAGGGCAGGATCATACATGTATACTAATTTGGCTTTTGTACTTTAATACAATTTTCACCATAACTTTCAGCTTTACTGCAGCTTCTTCTAATGGAATTTTAAAAAATTATATTTGCAGCATTTTTAAGAGTGTGTGAAATACATTACAAACTGAACCAATATAAGCATTGAGGGTGTCATCTACTTCCTATTCAAATCTGTTTGGTGTCTGATTTTTATCAGACACAAATTATCAATATTATGGTCATTTTTAAAGCTTATGTCCCTCCCATGATGTACATTAATCTAAATTTTATAAAGATTAATTTTCATGAGCTTAAAAAAAAAAAGAAAAATGTTGAATTTAAGAGGATGCAAGAAATGTGAAAATTTATAAATAAAAAAAAATTGTCCTTACTTTTTTTTTTGCAAAGAAAGGCATGATCTATGATGCAATGTAGTTAATAATATCAATAAATGCTATTTCATACACAACATTCAAATTTCCATTTAGATGTATAGGTTCTTTTCTTCCAATGGGGAATGACATTATAAACAGTTTAAATCTTCCATAATTTTTCATTTATCCATGCAAATAACAAGAAATTGTACTAATTCCAGTCATTCTCATAACACTACATATAAAATATCATAAGGGCACAAGTATTAATTCTTCGGTTATTGTGTGCCTACAACACACATACAAAATCACTGCAAAAGGTGATGAAGCATGCAGTAAAATCTTGATACAAACTTTGTAAAAGTAAAATTTCTGATTATGAAGAATTTTTGATGTCCTAAGATTTCATCATTGAACTTTTCAGTAAAAGTACTCCCTATCTCGAATTGATTTCAGTTTTGTTGAAGTTTAGGAAACAACACTTTTTTAATAATTTACTATAATATAGATAATAATTAAGGCAATTCTTTGTCCAAGAGAATTCAGTAGATGAAAAATCTCTTAAATAACATGCAAGAAAATCTGAAGAATTACTTTAGCTTATAGAACTATAGACTGTTAAAGTTTCTATGATTCTATGAATTAAATCCTGAAAATGATCAAATAATAAATTTTAGAGTATGATAACCATAAAAAATGTCATTATGAATGAATGTTTAAAATGTTGTAAGCAACATTTGAAGAAGTAAAAGAATGCATACAATGAAAATTTATAATTTTCCATTGATTAGTTTCTGTAACTATATACTCAGGCTTATCAATCGCAAAATGCTGTCAATCACCAAATTCGCCGTTTGAAATAAAAAAAAATATGAGTGGCTACTTTAAAAAATATGTGGCAAAACTTGGCTAAAAACATTTTTTTTTACATCTCATACTGCCTTTTTTACATCTAATACATAATCATCTGGTGCATCCAACACATGACTTTTCTTACATATTATTAACAAATTTAAATATTATGGAGAATAGTAAAACAAATAAGAGCTTTTTAAAACTCAATCTGGTGGGAAATCAGTAAGAATTTTGTTGTTACTGATTAAAATAAACATCTGAAATTTTATGAAAATCACTTGAATATTTCGGGAGATATTGCATATCCTGTAGATAAATAGAATTTTTAATATATTGAGAACTTTTTGAAATTTGAGGCTTATTGTAATGCCTAAATAATGTTGTTTATTTATTTCTGGTTAAAAGTACTTACAGATAGACATTCACTCATTTGATAGTAGTGATGATTTTTTTTTTCAATTTAGATCACAAACATACAATATCTTGTAAATCATCATGCAAACATTCTGTAAATGTCATTCCCATTAAAATAAAAAATTGCATATAAAATGGCTATTTCTGTAAAAAAATTTTAACTAAATACTTTTTTTTATACATATAATTTTAGTTTTGATTTAAATTTTAAAAAATTGACAGTCTTGATCTAACCTCTCTAAAAATCAATAAGCCTTTTAACATTTATCAATTTAAGTAAATATACAAAATTTCATCAATTTGCTCAGAAAATGCTCATAAGTCTACATTGAATAAATAGTTGATTCCTATTTAGAGATGCTCAAAATGTGTGAATCTATCAAAATCTCAAAGTTCTCTTTATACACTACCTAACACAGAAAATGCAACATCATGAAAGAGCGAATAGAATGTGATAATAAAGGACACACGGATAGAAATGGCATATATAAATAAGTGATGTTAATTGCAGAAAAATAGTGCAAAACAGTAATGGCATAGACAGGGTGATCAGTAGACAGTAGGACCATCTTTTGTGGCTATACAAGCAGTAACCCTTCGAGAAACAGATGCAATGAGCATGCGGATAGTTTCCTGAGGGATGGATGACCATATGCCTTCAACACTTCCTCCACAGATCGTCCTCTGCTTGAGGCGGGGATAGGGAAGTCAAACAAAAGCCAATTATGTCCCATACTTGCTCAATGGGTGAGAGATCTGAGGACAGTGGAGACCAAGGAAGCAGCTGGATATCTTGCAAGGCTTATCTGCTGATGGTTGCCGTGTGCAGTCATGCGTTATCTTTCTGGAAAACAGCATTTTGCAACTGCTGAAAGTACGGCAGTACAACTGGCTGCAGCACCTCATCCACATATTGTCATGCCGTCATTGTGCCTTTGATACAAACAAGAGGTGACTGGCTATCAAAGCCGATGGCACCCCAAAACATAAAGCCGTGTTGTCCAGCAGTATGGCATTTAACAGTCACAGCAGGATTGGATCTACTTCCATGTCGCCTCCAGACTCTTACACGTTGATTGTTATTCGACAAACAGAACCAAGACTCATTGCAGAACACTACCCTGTCCCATTCAGTCATCCAAAAGGCTTGGGCCCGACACCATTGCAATCTCTTACATCGGTGTCTTGTTGTCAATGTCAGTCTTCGCAAAGGACAGTTTGAGTGTAAGCCACTTTCAGCTAATCATCGAGAAACTGTTCTTGCTGATATTGGAACATCCAATGTACAATGCAAATTCTGCAGAATGTTGACAGTCATCATTTGTGGGACTGCCATCGCATGCTTTCGAATACGTCGATCAACATGTGCTGATATATGCCTGAATGGACCTGTACTGCTGCAAAAATTCACATGCCCTTCTTCAATCCCTTTTTTCCAAATCCTTTGCACAATAGATGCATTTACGTTTGTTTCAGTGGCGATACGCCGGTACAACCATGCAGTCGTACGCAGGCCTAAAATGAATTCCCTCGCACAATTGTCCAAATGCTGAAACGGACTTCAGCGACATCTCTTCAACAACACGTGTCTTCTAAAAGCTGGAAAAGCTTGGTGACAGCTTGGAAAATGGGTTTCAGTAGGCGACAGACAGTAACAACTGTTAGCTCATCTGCCATTTCCATCCCCTTTATCTCACGCTCTAATTACCTGATTTACTTGCATTTCTGGTTATTTGCATGTATCAGTCAGCTGTGTTTGTCTCACTATTTGCATAATTATATGGCCAAAAGCTTCATGGTGATGCATTTTCTATGTCAGGTAGTGTATATGCTACTGCAACACATTTACTCTTTATATATAATAGTATTACAAAAGATATAAATGGCTTAAAATTTCTAAGAAATGAAAATCATATTAAGCCATTATTTTACATGTGTTTATATTAAACAAAATTGTAAATAATTACCTGCTCTCAAGACGCACTTGATATCCAACTGTCTGCCCAACCTTTTCATCACGTTCCAAAGCCACTCTTTCAGCAATAGTTAGAGCTGCAATTCTGCGTGGTTCTGTGCATATGATGCGGCAGGGTTGACCAATAGCATTATAGTGTTCTAATATGTATTGTGGAACCTAAAGACAATAAATAATTTTATTAATGGCAAAAATATTTTGTCAAAATTAATAAATCATATACCACATTTCAATCAATTAATACAATATTATTGTCACTGACAGAGTCCTTCAACATCACTGCATACAGAACATTTTATTATATTGTGAACATTTAGTAAATCAGTGCAGTTATTATTTTGGTAATTTGATTTACACTTTGTGATACTCATTAAATTACATATGTTTTGATGATTTTAATTAAATTTCTATATCAATTTTCTTTTTCACAGACAAATTTATGGCTTATTCTTTATTGCAATCTATCATGACTTAAAGAACAATAAATTTTATACATAGAAATCAAATTATTGATATAGAAAGTAAAAGTACAAAACAATGAATATTAAATAATTTCAGAGAATTTAATAAAATTCAAATACTTTCAAGAGATTTGAAAATAAAAACAAAATTCAACCACTTTCAAAAATTGTAAAAATAGAGATATTTTTATTTTACAGACAACACAAAAAGGGTTCAAAAGCACCATATTTTTTTTACTACACATAATTTCATTAAGCAGTTTAAAATAAACAATGTGATTTTGAAACCATGGAAAGAATATAAGTAATACTATTAGGACATAAGATTTTTCAGTTACTAAAATCAAAACTTATTATTCCCGAAACAGCAACCTTTCAACTTCACTGGTGCTGCTATAAAATCAATAAAAGTTTCATTCATATCAGCTAATCAGCTATATTCCAAACTCCAGAGCTAAATAATGTTGCATTAAAAAAAATTCAGAATTCTTATACAACTCATCTTAAAGCTTGTGTTTACATTTTGCATACGTTAAAATTAGGCTTTGTTGAAGAAATAATAAAAGTTTGATGATCATTTAAACTTAAAAATATTGTAATTATATTGGCGCAGTATACAGATGCACAGAAATTAGGCAAAATTAAAGTGGTTTTAGGACTGATCATTTAAAAATCAAAATTTTGACACTTGAAAAAAAGATGAATGCCATATTTTATTTTGAAGTGGGTCATGTTATCTCTTCATATAATATGGGTGCAATTATTATTTTAATTTTTATTTAAAAAACTACCAAACATATTTTGCTGAAATTTGTTTTATATATTTTATGGGATAATTTTAATATTTCCTAAAATTTTCGAAGCAATTTTGTGAATTTTAAATTAGCTTAAAAAATGTTTGAAAAATTAGGTCCCATAGGGTTCAATGTATTTCATTTTTTTAACCCAGGTTTAATTCAAAACTAACTGAATGATATTAAGCATTTAAGTTCCCATATGTCCCACAGACAGTCTCAACAGCATACTAAAATTTCATTTTTATGGCAGTTATCATGTGAAAGGCCAGACAGACAGACAGATTGAACAAAGTCATAAACACTTTTCAACTATGTTGTAAAGTGTTAGAAATGGAAAAGAGTGACGGCTACTGTGAGGACTTTGAATTGAGTGAAAGGATTTTGATGTTGAACTATATAAAATCAATCTAACTGCCATTATATCCAAGGACCAAGGACAGTGCAAGTGATCATGATATAATGAATACTATAGTACTATAAGTTTTGTTTATATTAAAAAAGAAAATTAATGAAAGAAGTAAAAACAAAATTCATGAACATTAATATATATATATATTTTTTTCAAAATAAATTTGAGTTTGAACATCATTATTGCAAAAATGTGCTTTAGTAATTGGTTAATTGTATAAAATATGCACAGAGTCCAAAGGGTTCATTTACTTATTAAAACAGAACTAATTCTTTCTTCTGTCATTTATTTTAGAGATTTTTCAGAGTAAAAAAATTCCTTTTACCCAAAACAAATACAGAAAGTTTGTGCAGAAGAAAGAATAAATTTGCTATCAACACACATTATAAAATGAAAAGATGCATAAAAATATTTTCCACAGAGAAAAATATACCTGAGTTGTTTTGCCACTACCAGTTTCTCCAGAAATCAGTATAGTCTGATGACATGTAATCATCTGAATTATCTCATCTCGAGAGTTCCATATAGGCAAGTTTTGCCTGAATGGTGTATATTCAGTCTCACACCTACGCGGAGGTACCATTGGAATTCCACTACTTAATCTACCCATAGATCGATTGACATCTCGAATAGCTGTGGAACAGAAATCATACTTAGTTCTTAAAACAAAATTGAAAGCATATGAAATTTATTTTAATACTAAATACAGGCATATCCAAATATGTATATGTTTCTTCAGCTTGGTAGCCTATTTCTACTTGCTACCTACTTTGGAGCTCAACTTAGCAAATTTGGTGAGTTTCTGAATCTGGTGAAACTTTCTAGATTTATCTATTAGTTTCAAGGATACACTCTCTTTTTTGGATGTTTCTATGGGGAGTATATAAGAAAGTCATTATTCAGTCGGACAGAGTTGACGTAATTAATATGAATCAAATTGAATTGGGAGATACGTCAGTGTTTTGAGAACAGTTTCTGCTGTTTTGTGAATAATGTTATTATTACACGGAGCAATTCCCTTCAGCAATTTTTCAGCAACACCATACATTTCAATGCGAAGAAATCTTGCCACCGAATTGCTGTAATTCCTTCAGACGCAACAATAAAAATTACTTAATTTCTGAGCGGTAAACCAATCAGAGGACAAAAAAATTGGACATCACTCTGCTCCACCTTTCCTCTCCTCTTTTGCATTCAGGATGGCAATGGCAACTGCAATGCAAACATGTCGAAGCCGTTCAACTACGTTAGAATCTGGAGATGGAAAAAATAATAGAACTTTTACCAAATTACAGACACTTGTAGGATATAAAAGATTCAAATTATATGAAAAGCACACTAAAGAATACTTTCTGGAATGAAATCCGTGGCATTGGAGAGAAGGGGCCTGTTAAAGAGGAGGGGCCTAAAGTATGATTGATGGGTGAAATTTCCAAAGTTTGACAATAAAAATTGCCCTGTGTAACAACACCATAAGTTGAGCATTTAAGCACTTTTTTATTGTATCTGATAGTTGTTTTGTGGTACTGTAAGATAGCTATAGTGCTATTAGCTATATATTGTTTCTGTTTTGCTTATGCTTATTGGTGCTTTTAAATAAAAATGTTAGTTATCCAAAATTTCAGACTCATTTTTGTATCCTAGGAGTATACCAATAATTTGAGAAAATATGCTGTAACTATATATATACAGGGGTGGGACAAAATAATATGAACACCTGTACTAGCGGGAAACCTGTCTCATACTCCCGCCTTCTAGTGTTGAAGCGTGCCACCTAGCGAGCGAGAATGTACACACATCAGTCTGTGAGTAGGAGTGATAGTGGTTGGATGCAAAATATATTGCGGCATTAAAACTTTGTTATGGCTGACCTCTCAGATTTCAAAAGAGGAATAATTGTTAGGGTTTGTTTTGCTGGAGCCTCAGTAATGAAAATGGTCAACCTTGTTGGTGTCAGGTGAAGTACCGTGTTGACTGTAATGACAGCCTATATCAAACAAGGAAAGGCATCATCTGCCAAGCATAACAGTGGCCGATGGTCAAAGCTGACTGATAGAGACAGAAGGGCTTTGAAGTGGATTGTGTCTACAGGAAGCTATATCATCAAAAACTATCCGACGTGAACTGCATGCAGCAAACATTCACGGTAGAGAGGCGATTCCCAAACCATTGGTTACACCATGCAATGCCTTGAAACGCCAAAAATGGTGTTGCGAGCATAAAAATTGAACACAACAATAATGGGAGAATGTCATCTGGTCAGACGAATCATCATTCACATCATTCTAGACCAACAGATGTATTTACGTTTGGAGAACGTCAGCAGGAGCCTATCATGTTAACTGTCTCCTTCCTACTGTTCAGCATGGAGAGAGATCAGTGATGCTGTGAGATGCGATGCTGCACTATGGTCTCAGCCCACCTGTTGTCCTGCATGGGCGGGTTACAGCACGGGATTATGTCAGTATTCTGGCCGACCATCTTCATCCAATGGTGCAAACTTTGTTCCCTGATGAACGACCTGTGTACCAAGATGATAATACTCCCATTTACACTGCTGGAATTGTCCAAGACTGGTTTAATGAACACGATGATGAAGTACAACACCTTGTGTGGCCGCCTCAGTCCTCTGATCTTAATATAAATGAACCTTTGTGTGGTATTTTGAAGGGCAAGCTGAGCAGTTGATTTCCACCTCCAAGGACACTTTCTGAATTAACGACCTTTTTTGCAGGAGGAGTAGCTACATATCTCTTGTGACTCTTGTGCATGACTTGTATTTGTCATTCCACATTGGATACAAACTGTAATTCATGCAAAAGGAGTACCATCAGCCTATTAATAAATATTTTGTCTCTTTTCGCTGTTCATATTATTTTATCCAACCCCTATATATATATATATATATATATATATATACAGTAGCGGCTCGTCAATAAGTGCTGCAGAGCTGCAGCACTCCCTGTAATTTATTTCAAAATATATATTTTTATTTATTCATCGCATTTGTATAATTTTACCACCACTTGGCACTGAATGAATGCAGATCAAAGTTCTAAACAAATTTTTTACGGCCGCAACGTAAGTGGGAAGATTAATTTCCGTATGCATGTTCTCAAAGCATGTGGGAAAAGTATCTGTCGAGCTGCAAAACTCGCAGCTCAGTTTCTCTGCTAAAATGTTTAGTGCGCATGCTCAGAGTGATGCGTAGGGGGCAGAGGTTGCCTTTCGTAATCATCGTAGCGCGCTGCAGCCAATGCAGATCCATCTAGAGCTTTACTTGAATGGAACGTGTTCGGGTTCGGGTTTTTGAATCAGGAACTGTTCGTTTATGTCGCTTATTTGTTTCTTTTGGAATAAATGACTGTTTAATTAATGTCTGCGTGTTTGGAAGTTAATTGAACGATGAGTGTGTGATCTTTGCAGGAATTTGATTTTTCAGGATTATCTTTGATTGAGAAAAATTGCTTTAAAAGTAATGGTCGCCCTCTGTTGAACTTCAAATTATTCAGACATCATCAAGCAGTAAGTGTGCATACCAAAAAAATTTAAATAGGAAATTTATGCTAAATATGACTGGTTATGCGGTTGTGAAACGAGAAATACACGCTTTTGGTAGCAAAATTGTTGGCGTCCGGACAATTTTCTCATTTTTGCAAAGAATTTATTTCAAAGGAATTAGATGAAACAGTATTACTATATCCTATGCTGAAAAAAGGGGAAGTGAGAACAGGGCCTTCTGTTCTGTATGAGCGAAAATAATTTTTAAGTTCTGCAAATTTAAATCTTCACAAATTGATTGTAAGCAGCGAACTTCAGAATTCAGTTGGTGAATTGAGCTGTTTTCTAAAAGTTATCCTGTCAACACCAAGGACAACATCGGAACCAGAATGATGTTTCCCTACGCTGAAGATAATAGAGACCATTTTAAGAAACACAATGTCTGAAGATCATCTATCAGCGCTAGCTATGCTCAGTGCAGGGAAGAGTTTAATGGACAAAATTAAAAATTTCAATGAAAAAGTTATTGATGTGTTCGTTCAGGAGAATGTCCCTTATATATAAATAAATAAAACATTTATCAGTATGCTGTTATGTAAATTATTTTATATTTCTGTGTTTTTTAAAAATCTAATTTAGTTTAAGATTAAGATACAATTTATTTGCAGCCCTACCACAACCCCAACCCACGAGCCGCTACTGTATATATATATATATATATATATATATATATAATAATAATAATAATAAAGATAAAAATAAATAAAAATAAAAATAGTAAGACTAATTTAAAACATGATCAGTGTCATATCCTGGTTCAAAAACAATACGGAGGAAAAATAAGTAAAGAGGATATGAAAGGAAATATCTAACAAAAGGGAAACAATGCTACCATATAAGGCAAATTATCTTAATTTTAAATTATCAATAATACACATGAATTTATCAACATTCAAAAGCGATACATACAAATCAAGTTCAAACATCAAAGGATTATCAAAATCTGGAGGCTCAAAATATTAAAATGACAAAAAATAAAAATAAAAGAAAAAATGCAATCCGAAAATATGAAATTGGATAGAACCTCTGTAAATCCAACTTTTCAAGGATCTTTGCATCCACAGAGGTTCCAAATGCGTTTCGCTCAACGATACGGCCACATGACCGAAACATCGTCAAAAGATCCGACACATTACAGACAGAAACATAAAAGGAAATAACAAAAAATAAATAAAAAATAATATTATGCAAATGGTGAGAAGAGGATGAGAGTGCATATAGCAAACATATAAGAAATCTATCCAACAATCCACAAGGATTCAGATAGAAATTAAACTCATACCTTTCTTCATTATTCAAGAAGCCAAATATTTCGATGCTCTATCCTAGTATAAATTAGGAAAGAGTACTAGAGAGCGCCATCTGTTGTGAATTATAGGAAATACTCCTGAATAAGATGTTCAACCAAAAGAAAATAGATATACAATTAGGCATGCTTCAAACCCAAAAATTAGAAATATAAAGAAAAATTTGTTTACAAACTATCTATATAATAAAAGGCAATGCCTGTCTGTGTGTGTGTGTCTTATACACTATACGTTCAGCAACTGCACATCGGAGAGCTACGAAATTTGGCAATCGGAGACCGGGGGGGGAGATTTAATGTTTTATGCGATTTCGACCGTTTTTTGCCCTTTATTCTCCACGATTCAAGCGTCGTAGAAAACAACAAATCACACCACCAGAAAGAGCAGACAATTGCGAGTAAAAATATATCAATTTCAAATCTCAGGGACAAATTCTAATATTTTTTAAAGATTTTAAAACAAAAGTCACTTTTAGCTAAAAAAAAAACGATTTTTGGTTTTTAAATTCTCGCATAGTAAAAAGTACTCATAATTTCGACTAATAATTTATATTTTTAGAAAGCTGAAATATCTGGCATTCTTACAAGTCCTATCTGGTCAAGAAATAATGAAAATTGCCCGCAGGATTGCAATTTTAAAGACGTCATGATTTTAAATTTCTCGGCAATCCGCTAAAGGAGTTCTTTTCCCTCAGAAGTTTTTCCCCATTTCCATGGAGACCAAGCTTCCGGTTTTAAATTAATTAAAAGCTTAGCATATGTATTGTATAATAGTGGTGATGTATTTGAAATTATTATATTTATGGATTGGTGGAATGATATGGATGATTGATGGAACGATATGGATTTTTCTAATTTATGGATATTTTAAATGATGGAACAATGGATATTTTAATTTTATGGATAAATAATAATGATAAATAATAATAATATGGATAAATAATAATAATAATAATATGGATAAATAATAATAATAATAATATGGATAAATAATAATTTTAAATGATGGAACGATGGAATGAGGATGATGGAATTAAGAGCTTAGCATATGGTCATTATAAAATTTAAATTAGCGCATGGGAATTGCACTCGGTAGGCCTGGGTTCGATTCCCGCCACTGCCTAAACTGCCGCCGTGTTCAGGCGGTGTACGATCACATTAAACATGTGGGCCCGTAAGTCCTTCCGAGAGGTTGGTGGTAGGGGAAGGAGGGTACGGTCCCTGTGGATGCCTCCCCCACTGGGTCCCGGTCTAAATTGGGTGAATAAAAAGAAAGTTATCAAGATTGTAGCAGAGGACGCAGTAGCCCAGTGGTTAGCAACCAGGAATTGCACTCGGTAGGCCAGGGTTCGATTCCCACCATTGCCAAAACTGCTGCCGTGTTCACGCGGAGTACGATCACGTTAAACATGTGGGTCTTTAAGTCCTTCCGAGAGGTTGGTGGTAGGGGAAGGAGGGTACGGTCCATGGATGCCTCCCCCACTGGGTTCCGGTCTAAATTGGGTGGCATTTCCTGGCCATTCAAACAGTTACCTTACATCTTTCTGGTAGGTCGCGCCAGCGAGTTTGCTACGGTCAGAATTTTCGAGGGTAGCGAACAGGCTGGTCGCTGAAGGCGGCTAGTACTAAATAATAATTAATAATTAACAATTATATAATATGTATCCAAAACTTATCACAAAGACAATAAAATCTCAAAGAATATTTTAATGTTTAAAGTATACAATAGCAATTTCAAATTTTACTAAAACAATAAATTACATATTATAAATAGAATTCAAAATTTCTAAAGTGATATTTAACAAAATTAACAGGATATGATTCAGCCTTACAGTATCGAAATAAATCTGCTAGACTGTTACTATATTGTGTATTATCACATAACCTAAAAATCCTATGAAATTGATTTATTAAAATATTTTTGTATACCTGTTTACTCATACATGAGTTAAAATTGATTATCTTGTGAATTTTAAATGGAAAACCTTTTCTTTTGTCAAAAATGTTTGACAAAAATGAAAATTCATTATCAAGAGAGAGAGTTAAATCTAAGAAATTAATACTAGATGAGATGTTGCTTTCGTTTGGTATAAGGGATACATTTGGAGGATAAAAATCAAAATCTATATCATTTGATGAAGGAGCTATTTTAATGAGAATTACATCATCAATATATCTGTAAAAAGTATATGCAAAGTATATAAAATTTGACTCGTAGGAGTATAGATAAAAATTTGCAAGAGCTGAACTGGCAGAGCCACCTTGTGAAACACTCTTAATTTGCATATAAATTTTATTGCCTTGCATCAAGTAATTATTAAAAATAACACATTTGAGAAGGTGGTGCACGTAAGAATGATCTATATCCAAATTTTGTCTATTAGAGAAAGATTTAATTATGTCCCAAATTACTTTATATAGATCTTTTATGTCAATATTGTTGAAAAGGTCCTTAAAGTCAAAAGTTTTAAATCCCAAAATATTAATCGTATCCAACTTTTGAATTAATTGATAACTGTTATTAATAATATGAGAAGTTGAATTATCAATTATATTAGAAATAATTTTATTAAGAATGACCAATAGAGATTTACTAGCAACAGTTGCATGTGATTTATGTCCTATAGTTACAGATCTAAAAGAGATACGATTTTTATGAAATTTTGGGATCATGACAATATAAGGGAATCTTAGATTGTTACAAGGTAATTTTAATAATTGATGAAATGCAATGATTTTCTTAGATATTGATGTTGCTGAAGAATGAATTTTTTAAAATATATTATTGTGATTTATGAAATCGTTCAAGATTTGTACATAATACTTTTTACAAATGATGGTGTAATTTTTGGCAGCTTTAACCACACATGTGATAACAAATTGTGATTTTAGTTCATTTATTGCCTGCTTCAAGTTTGTAAAGTTAATTGTAGGTTAAGTTGTAGGCAAGTTACCTAAAAGATGTTTGACGTTTGTCAGAATGCTGACTTTCCACATATCGAAAACTTCAATGGGATAGTTTTTACTACAAGCAATTTTGTATATGAATTTTTCTAGATCAATATTTAGTTGTTTAATTAAAAGACAGTGATTTAATGTATTTTGAATTCAAAATTTGGTACCATAAAGCATAAGATTTTTAAGTGCTAAATTTTGAACAATGTTGAGATCACCAGTAATTATGTGTTTATGATTGCAGTCTATATATTTAGAATAATTTGGCTGGTTACAAACACATAGTAAATTGGGAGAGGAATTTTGATTTATAAGAGATTTAGATATATCATTGTAATTGAAAATTTGTCTACCTAAAGAGGTATATTTAAATGTTTTGAAAATTTGAGTATTAAGAATAGGAAAACAGTGTTTATACTGCTGAAATAAATAATTAAAATTTATATTATTGTAAAGTGAATTTTTGTATTTAATTACACAATAAGTATTATATGTTTTATTTTGATGATAATTAGAGGAAGAAAATAAATCATTGAATGGACAGATGGAGGTTTATAAAATAAGCTCGTTATAATAAGATCATATAAAAGGTTTAAAAAATGCTCATCATGATTAAATGACTTTAAGAAAATATTATATACATGATTTAATATTTGTTTCTTGATATTGAATACCCAGGTTTTTAAAGTATTTATATTACATGAACATTTAAAGTTTTTTCCTACAGTAATTTTAGCTTTTATGTTCAGATTTTGACACTTTTTATTGTTATAATTTCCTAGCTTTGATCTTTTTGATGAGGCACTAAACAAGTTATAATTTAGGATGTTAATGATAGAGAGATCATAATTTGGATTTTTATAGGTAGTTTTTACTACATTTTCATTATTATACATTTGATTTAATCCATATGGAAAAATAGTTTTATGCTGTTTGATTAGTGAATTTTCAAAATATAATCTATCAGCCGGATTCTTTACAATATCCAGAATCGAAATTGAAATATTATCAATACCATGATGGTCAAAATGGGCATATTCAAAACTATTACCAGTGTGATGATATGCAGGAGGAGGAAGTTGTGAATTGAGAGATGCTCGAGATTTAAATTTCTTAATATGGTTTCGATGAACATTAAAACGAAGGTGAAGAGGGGTGCTTGTTTGTCTAATATATGAGATATTACAAGAGATACATGTTAATTTGTAAATGCAGTTATACACTTTACAAAAAGTTAAATACAGTACAGGATCTATTATCCGGAATGCTTGGGACTTCAGGCATTCTGGATAAGGGGTTTTTCCTAATTCAGAACACTTTTTCTAAAACTTACTGGAATGGTCTCAAATGTCGTTATAGAAAATTATAATTCATTTTAAAAACATAAATGTATTAAAAAAAGCTTTTTTACAATCTATATGGGTTAACTAAAATGCAAATTACATGTAATTATAGTATCAAATTTAGTGATTAAGAAAAATTTTGAAAGAAAAAAATGTCTGAAAAAAAGTTGATTATTCAGGGTAGTTATTAGAAGTCTTTTTTTTTTTAACATTTCAACTAAAGTGGGCTCTCACCATATTCATCTAATATTTTGGCAGAAGCACCTTTGTTCATATGTTTCAAAATATTTTAAAGTACTTTTAATAAAATTAAGATGAGAAGTATGTTCATTTTTAATTGAAATGAGATATTCAACTATGGGTGCAAATATATCAAATTCTAATTTATGCTCTTCAAATGTATTTCTAATAAGCCTTATAATTCTAAATGCCTGAATAAATAAAAAAATTTTAATTTCGTTATCCTAAACATATATCTCATTTTCACCAACAATATGTCTAAAAGATAATATCCCAGCATAAAAAGCAGAAAAAATATAAACATATTAGTGGATGGAAACAGATTGAAAAATGGAAAATATTTAAAAATAAAACGAAATATACCGGCGATCGTGTTTAAATAAAAAAATTTCACGATATTGCTAAACTGTCTTCTATAAATTACTAATTAATAAATGTAACATGGAACTTTTTGCTAGGGTCAATTTTCGGTCCAAAATAGCCATTTTCATCCAAATAATAGGATTTAATTGAAAATGATTTTGATCTCGGAATTCCATCAACGTTTGTTAAAATATTGAAGATGTGTATATTTCTACGGAGATGAAGAAAAAAATGGATTTTCCTGTGAAAATGACAAGTTTATTGCTTAGGTTAAGTATTTAAAGAGATCAATCAGAAGGCCCTGAATGACATTTTATAGCTGCTATATTTTTCTCTGCATTTCGGCAAAAGTTAACTCCCATTAATTTCGGGAATTCCTTACTTAAACGTACTTTCTATCCTCTCGTAAATGCACTGATGACTCTCTTTTTTTTCATCTTTTCCAATAAATGTTTATTAAATTGTGCAAAATAGTGTGAATTCTGTGCGGCACATCGCGTTTGAAGAGCGTAGGATTTTTTTAGCGATATCGGGATATTTCTAGCGAAAAAGTTGGAATACTTTTACCGAAAATCAAAGTCCCGGAACAAAGAGCAGAAAAGAATATGTAACGAATTTGGAAAAATCGAAACCTTTGTGCCTAGAGTGCTCTGCCCTATACACCCAGAAAAAAATGAAACGCCATTAAAAAAGCACCTTGCCGCGACTTGTCTGTAACTAACTCCTGTATTATACTATACAGGAGTTAGTTACGGACAAGTCGCCGCTCCTATATACTATACAGGAGACTTATCCGAAACTAGTGAAGAATATAATGATGCGTCTCGCTGTCAATCGGTTTCGCCCGTGCCGGATCATCACCTCCGAGAGCTACTATTGGGAGTGATGGCCGGATGCAGACGCTTAGGAAATTTTTGGGGAAAACGGTGCTACTTCGCTTGTTTTCCGGAAAAAAGGAATTGTGGAACTTCTCGGAAAAAACATTATCATTAGCTATCGCGAGAATTCCTCGCGTTCGTTTTCGAAATTTAAGAAGAATCAGTGGCGGCGAGTGCGCGCAGCATTTTTTTCTGCGCGGGAATTTTGAATTTTGTGCGCGTCCTATTTCAAACCCTCTAAAATAGTAGGTTTCAATGCATTTTTTTTTATTGATATTGCTAATTAAAATTATTGCCAAAAAAGCATTTGGCGGGATTTTAAACAAAAAATCGCTATTTGGTGCAATATTTAGCAAATAATCGCTTGTTGGCGCAGAATTTGGCATTATTTTGCCGTATTCCGGTTTTGGGAGAGTCCAGATATTGGAACGCCGGATAAGAGGTCGCGTACTGTATTTAGGGTTATTATATATATATGTATAAATCCATCATGTTATTAGCTGCTGTGTGTAATATCATGGTGAATGTTTATTAACTAATTACTATTTCATAATTTAATGGTACATTTCCATCAATTATCTCCATTTGAATGCAACCATCTACATTTTTTGATATTCTATTTTCTTATTTTAAAAAAAGGTAAACTCTGTTATAAAGCTGCATTTGTGCATTACAGAGCTTATTCTCGTTATTAATTTTATTTCTTTTTATTCATATTTATGATTTTTTCTATCACATTATTGTGCATTAAAATTCCGATATACAACCAGCCTATCTTTGTCATGGAATGGAAAACTATAGATTTCATATAAACTCCACTTTCATATAAATAAGATTTCATATAATCCAAGGGAAAATTCCTAACTACAGTGGCTTCTATTAAATACAAGGTGTGTCCGAAAAAGTAGATACAATGGCTAATATTCATTCAAAACAATTTAATTTGACAACACGTCCACTACAAATTATTTACTAGTACATGCGTTATTTTTCTACGTGATTACCACCTATGTCCAACCACTTGTTAGATACTAGCTTCTGTACCCCAGAGTCATAGAATTCTACCAACTTGCTACCGGAACCACATTTCAACTTCATTTTTGATCTCGTCATCATCGTGGAAGTGTTGTCCTGCAAGATGTTTCTTCAGGTAAAGAAATAAGTGGAAGTCACTGGGCGCAAGGTCTGGGCTGTATGGTTAAAAACTTCCCACTTGAATCTTTCAATAAGCGCTTTGGTGACAATCACTGTGTAAGCCCAAGCATTATCATGAAGCAGGCAGATGGCAGAACTTGTCAACATTCCCACTTGTGAATATCTGCTGGTCACTCACCTTTTGCATTAAGAAAACATATGACGAAACAAACTTCACATTTGGTGAGATTCTGAATCGGCATAGCCATTGTAAACACATGCTACTCGAATCAGACTCAGCATAGCAATGATGAATGACCGCGAGGCGAAAGTGAAAGGATCAATGTCAAAGCCAGTGTTGTCAATGTACATACTAAAACATTACCTTTCCATGTATAAGTGATGTATGTTCACTTTTCGGACACGCCTCGTATACATTTTTAAAGAAATTCTTTTTAATTATGTCTATAAAAGAAATGGAAAATTAATAAAATAATAATAAAAATTGTAAAATAAAAAACATAAAATAATGTTTATAAATATTTAATATTTTAAATTGTTATTTTCTTTAACAATATGTAACTTTAGTCATTCTGAAACAACAATTTGTTGCCCTCATTTTGGTGTTCTTGATATACTTAATTCAATTCATTTGTGCCTTTGAATTATTAATGTAATTTTTTTTTGTTTTTAATTCCTGTTCATGCTATACACCCTTTCTAAATTGTGGCAGTTTATTCCCACAGTGAGCAGAATTATTTTATTATTATTACTATTTTGTGGAAGAAGGGGAGGGGGGGGGGGGGAGAATGATCAAATATTTTGTTACCCATTTTTCCAAAATTTAATTTCTTCAAAACATCAATAGGTTCTTGGGTTTGATTGTGACCTCCAAACCCCAGCTCAATGATGCCACTAATATAGGGTTGTATGTTTGAAAAGTTATTCTTGTTTCTTTGGATTGGATTATTACTGGTTCAAAATTTCAATTAAGAAATTATCATTATTTATAGTTTATAGTAACTATTATTGCTCAGTTTTTACTTTAATAAACCAAAGCACAAAGATCTAATTTGGCAAAAGTTTGACAGTACAATAAAATCAAATAATAGTGGAAAATGGGCTTCTTGTAAAAAATGTAAAAAAAATAAATGCAAGACATATCTAAAAGATTTATTCAACACTATAAAACTTGCTATGAAGATGAAGCAGACCCCCTTCCTTCATCTGATAATGAAAAGGTTGTTTTAGAATGTGAAACATCTTTTACAGATCCAACACAGTGTGATGCTTTTATATTTCACTTGTACGGAATGGCAAGAATTTTGTTTGTTTGGTTTTTGCCATGAATGGCAGCCATATTTACACCAACCACAATAGAAACATTATTTTAAGTGGTAAATAAATGTATATATGAAACTACAGTATATGGACCTTGTCTCATGGTCACGATTACTATTTGATTCTATATGCTCCAAACATTTCTGAAACATAAGAAGGAATTTCATATGAAAAATTTAGCCTGTTGGCTTAGAGAAGTTAGGCAGCAGTAAACAAAAACTAATATTGAATAGTTTACAGAATACTCCATTGTTAAATACAATTTTACTTGATTGTTACCAGCATCATAAAATATTGTAGGAAACTTTGGTGAACAGTGATAAGATAATAAAAAGCTTTACTTTCTTGGCCAAGAATCCGGTCCCTCTCAGTAGGTGGAAGAAGCTCTTGCCTCTCTCGAGCAGTAATGGGAAATCTGTGCAGCAAGTTTAGAGTATGCCTCTTAGATGTATGTCCTAACTCAAATACAGCATCAGCTTGAACAATTGTTGATCCTTCTCTCTTGTACACAGTTAGAAACCTGCTAGATCCCTCCCTGAAAATAATCGAAATTACTTGTTTAGAATTTTAAAATTCACTCAGACCCCACTTTATACTGTGATGGTAGGGATATCAATGCAAATCATGCGAGATCATTATAACAGGGTTCATGCTTATTTTTTAAATAAGTTCCTGAGTTTTCCAGAATTTTCCTGTTGCCTTCAGCAAAATTTTATTGCTATTTTATCATAATTTTTAGAAAAAAAATTATTTTTGATTTATTTGATATTTATTGTGAGCAAGCACATAAGGATACATAGAAAACATCCAAAATAATTCTACATTTATTATATAATTTTGAATGCATACATAAAAACTTTTCAAATATCTATTCTAGGAAAATAGAAATTCAGACGACAATTTTCTTAAATTAAAATTAAGAAGTACAATTTGCAGTGATAATTAGTCTGTTTCCAAAAGAAAAAAAAGAAAAAAATAGAAAGCATTTTTAATAAGTTTATAAATTAGTGAATATTTATTTTGAATTCATAACACATACTTTCATATTTGCTAATCTTAGGAAGGAAAAAAACAATAATAATTTTATTTAAAGTGGTGAAAATTGGAGTTTTAAAAACAAAGAATCTTTTCCTTAACTCTGATTATCTGATTATAAAATCACAATAAATTCTTTTCTATGCAAGAATATATAAATAAATAAGTTATAGATAATGACAATTAATTTATCATTACTTTTTATTTATTATTTAACTAGAAACTGCACCCGGCATTGCCTGGGATTTAAAGCAGATAATAATTAAATTCATTAAATTTTTCTAAAAGCTTAGTTGCCTGCTGCATAAGCTTTTGCTTAAATTTAAAAATACACACAAGCACATGTCTGCCCTAAATAAGTACCTAATTACACCTTATACAACTGCTCAGATATGTAATATGCCTTTTCTCGCCATTGGGCATATAAATATTTTCGATTCTAGAAAATGCACCTGGGGTTGCTTAGGAGTTAAAACAAAAATAATTTGAATTTATTAATCTAAAAAAATATATTCATATAAAATAAAAACATACAATCAATTTGAATCAAAATCAGGTTCCTGCAAACGTCTAAAAAAAAGAAATGTCTCTGCAGAATTTTTTCTTCAGGAGACAACTCCCCTCTCATACACACCCTCTAACTCTCCTAATCAAAATGAGTCTGGTCCATTACCCCATGTGTTTCGAACTTCGTTAGAGTCCGAAGCTTGCTAGGTCTATTAAAAAAATCAAAGACATGCCTCAAATAAAAAATTTATAATTAATCAATGGATGAGTTTCTTAAATTTTTTTCTGTAGCATTTTGTGATATTTTAAGCAGCTACTGAAAAAAATTAACGCGGTATGGCACGTCAATTTTAATATATTGTAATACAAAAATCGGAGAGGTTGATGTATAAAAAATATGTATAATTTTTAAATTCATTAACATTTGTCTCAAACATTTATTTATAAACAGTCATTAACATTTGTTATCTGTTCAAAATTTGTTTAAAAGAGAATTTTTCACTCTTTCTGATGGTATCAAGATAGAAACTCTGTGATAATATTTTAAGTTGCTAAGAAATAATTTTGTGTATATATCAGCCTAAATCGAAGTAAAACATAAAATAACTAAAAAACTAATTTGAAATTAAAAACAATAACAATGGAGTGCACCTGTGTACGTCAAAAAATACTTATGTACTAAATTTCATGATCTTATGACACTTGGATTTCGTGCTACAGACTGCACAGACAAACACACAGACATCTTCCTTCATTATGTAAGATGCATTATCAATTTAAAAATATGCCTTAAAATAAACATTATAAATGAAAAAAAATTTACCATGTCAAAAAGGATTTTTTGAAAACTGAAAGAAATGCCTATAGATTTATAGCACAATTAAAGAGAATATTGGCTATAAGAATAATCTCATCATTAAATAAGTTAAATTTTATACTAAAGTTGAACCTCAACTAACAGACACTTCCCTTTAGCGGACACTCCCAGTTCATGGGCAATTTCTGAATCCCCAGTCTCTTAAAATAGGGTGTTAATGAATTTCACTCCCCATTAGCAAACACTACCAATAACGGACGAAGTTCGGGCTGAGTAACATGTTTTAGTCAAGATTTTGGCATGTTCTGAAATTCAACGTTGTTTAGAATAAACCTTGTAGATTTACATAAATTCACGTGTTTTAGTCTCTTTCTTTACAGTATTTATTTCATATTACTAGTCCAAATTTCAGTCATAAAAATAATCTTCTGTGTGTTGAGAATATTTCTTAATCAGAAAAATACAATTATGATAGCAATTAGATTACAAAAGAACAGGTGAGGAAAATGCCAATTATTTTTAGGGCAGAAAAATGAGTCCGGATTATTCCCAATGGTGTTTTCTCATCCATTATTTTGTCCAAAAGGTCGACATGCTCTAAAAGAGAGGACTTAACAAAATCTGTCACAGTTCTGGATGTAGCCAATTGGATATCTGAAGCATTGAAAAGTGTTAGCTCTGGTAATGTGCAAAAAATGTTTCAAGAAGGCCAAATAATTTAAGAGTGACCAAACTGAAATCTGCAACAAAGCAGTTTCTCACTTCAGTCAAAAGTTTTGACTCAGCTTGTCAACGTAGAGCAATACATTGCTGTGGACCACAGTTTGTACACCAAAGATACAGAACAGCTAGTGACAGTTTCAGAAAACAAAACCAAAAAGACTAAATTGTTGATGAAAACGAATGATGGTGAAAACAAAATAAAAAAAGACATTTTGAGAATAGTAATAACACGCTGAGGAGTACAGAGATACTACAAAAGTGCTTCCTGGACACTGGAGACCATAAAGGGTTAAACATTGTCAGTAAATTGAATATTCATCTGGAGAAAAATGTCATTGTTGGAAAACACATGAAGCAAATGGTTTGAACAGATTTCTTTCAGTGATTCAATAAACAGCATTAGAATTCATTTCTGTTCTGTTCAATATTTAATATAACTGGAAAATTTTTAAATTTAATTAATTTAAATATTTCAGTTAAATATACTATCCTAGGTATATAAAATTGAACTGAATGTAAAGTGAATATTCAGGTGAATATTCCATGCTACTATGAGGCCTTTTGTACTGCTTCACTTAAATATATTATTTCCACAAGATTACATTTATATTAAAATAGTTAAATAAGTAAGCCTGAAAAATTAGTTTACGAATGCCTCCCAAAGGTGTCCTCCATCAAGAGGTTTGACTATATTTGGTA
This sequence comes from Amaurobius ferox, assembly GCA_951213105.1. NCBI lineage: Eukaryota > Metazoa > Arthropoda > Arachnida > Araneae > Amaurobiidae > Amaurobius > Amaurobius ferox. Next base: position 42,380,543 of record OX578140.1, on the reverse strand, counting down.
AATTACATTAAATTCTTCTTAAATAATTAAACAAAATATTGAAAAAAATGCTAGTTTAGCCAATCAATCAATGCAATAATTATAAGGGGGAAAAGAATACATGTGTACATTTAAGCAATACTCGAGAATACAAAATGTGTAATCACACTGTTTGAATGATCAATGCGACAATGTAAAATAGAACATCTTTCAGCTTCTCTCATCCACATGCCAAATTTCTAGGTTTCAATTACATCACTCAGAATTTTAAAAATACAAACCATCTCATTAACAAATGTACACATCACTTTTATTATTCAAAATACCCGAAGTCACTAAGTCATGTCCCTCACAAACTATTAAAGAGTTAGTTGTCTATGAATCAAAAGATTGAAATGTTGTGCCAGTTAGACACATCACCAAAATTTGTTTTGGATTAAGTTATGTGTAAAATTACTTCAGTGTTTTCATTGATTTCCCAGTTTAATCATTTTAGTTAACACAGGGATTACACTTCTACTAGTCTCATTCATATCAAGTAAAACTAAGATTCACATCAGTTTTGTAGTAGGTAAAGTGAAATTAAGTACCAGTTTCATAGTAGACCAATGAGCAAATTTGTATCATTTGTAGCAATGCAAATTCATTCAATATCTTTTTTGTCACAGATTTACATATATAAGAATTTTGTGCTTAATATTAATTTTTTTAGTGAGCATAATAAATTTACACAAGAGAATTGCAATCCAAATAGTTATGCTTGTAAATATTGGTTTTAGAGCAACAAATGTTAAAAATTGTAAATTTGTAGAACGTTTTACCACAAACTAAAACCAAACAAAAGATAATTTAGCAAAATTCTAACTTTGAAAAAAAAATTAAACTTATAGTAAATTATTGGGCAGTAAAACAAACTATTCAACAATCTTACCATTTTTCTTTCTACTTTTTCTTTCAGGAGGAGAGGTGAAAGGGGATGTTTTTTGCTTCTTTCATTTATTATAGGCATGTATTAAAAATAATAACTACAAACACTAATTCTGAAAAACAAGTTAAAATTTCTAAAATCTATAGTTCTTATGATACTGTTCAGAAACTAATAAAGAAAAATGTATAGAAATGGGTGATAAAATACAGAAAAAACATAGATTCGATCAGAAATTGGAACAATTATAGTGCTGGGGTAAAAATGGCACAATTGACATGTGTGTCTAATCCAGGGATAGTGCACCAGATTTGGCATTTTGTATCAGTTTTAACACAGGAAAATTACTAAATTGGCACAATAAACTATTGTTTTAGTGCAGGCAAATCACTAAATTAGTGCAATAAACTAGCATTTTTGTGCAGGTAAATCAAAATATTACTCCAGTAAACTAATGTTTTGGAACAGGTAAATCACAAAATTGCCACATTAAACTAGCATTTTAGAACAAGGAAATTGCAAAATTGTTGCAGTAAACTAGCATTTTGAAGTGGAAATATTGTATTATGTGATGTCATCGGCACATTGTAATGTGTCAAATACCCAAAAAACAGAAAATTTTACAGCAAGTAAAGAATAAAACATTTAATTTTTTGAGTTACATGAAATAGAGATAAAACTTTTGAAAATAAATTTTGTTCTAAAACACTGAACATTGGAATTGAGAATATAGTTCTAAATTAGAAAAAATGATTAAAAGAAATGGATAATTTTCAACCAAATAATACAATAAGTGACATTAATTTTTACACTGTTATTAAGAATATTAAAAATATTGAAAAAAAAAAGAAAAATAAATAAATAAAAAAAATAATAGAGAATAATTGTGAAGTTTTTAATCTAGCTATTTGATAAATGTAGCATACTAGTAGATAAAATTTGACCCTACTACTGGTTTTTGTGTTCCTAGTATTGGATATCATAGTTGGATTGTCCGGCAAATGAGTTTTGAAAATTTACATCCCAATCAGAAAAGATTGGGAACTGTTTTTTTCACCTATTATCTGCTTCATTTCACTCATAAATTTAGAAAATAGATGTTAATAAATGTAATAAAAAACATTTTCCCACATCTAAAATCCAACAAATATTGACAAATATATATTTTATGACCAAATATCACACAGCACTGACCACATTAGTTTTGCCTTTTCCAATATGAGAAACAAATAATAAATTTCTAATTTTTGAACCCCCCCCCTAAAATAAAAAAAAGGCTAAATTCTATTAATTAAAAAGGCTTTGGTACTATTCAAAAGATATGTCACAAATAATGTGTATATAATAAATTTTTTAGGTACAAACAAATTATTCATAGCTAATAAAGAACTATTAAAAATAAATTTAACAAAAAATGAATGAATTTAAAGATTACCCTCTGCTCTTTGATTTCAGACCAAACTGTAAGCAATACCTATGGATATAGCCTCTTTCATTAGATGTAAATGATGATGGAAATGCATATTCTAAAATAAAATATTAAATTAAATATAACTACTATCAATGAAAAATATTAAAAATATCAATAGTAACAATATTAGACAGTAAAGAAACACTTTCATAAGTAGTGGTACTTGAGAGCCAACAAAAGATTATGAATTATTAAAAGCCCTGTATAAAAAATTAAGTCGCTATTAGACAAGGAAATTCATTTAGGGAATATTCCTGCCAAATTCCAGTATACATTCCGAGCAACAGAATATTTTTGCTATAGTATGCGAATGAGATACCAAGCTTCTTGCCAACTTTCTATATGAACATCCCAGGCAATGCAAATTATTTAGCTGCTATAATAAATATATATGCAAAAGAGAAACATTCACAATTTCTGTTAAATTTCAGTATGTATTCTGAGCAATGCTGAACTTGAAAGAGGTACCTTCTTGACAAATTGCAGATTCAGAGCAAGATTAATTCTGCTAGAACATGTATGTAACTGAGGAATTTCAGTATATTCATCCTGGACAATGCAAGGTGGGTTTTGTTAGTTAATTACAAGTAGCATCAGATAAAGAAATATAATATTTCTAGCAACTGACAATCAATAAATACCAATAAATTTCTAAATTCCATAGTATAAATTCTCCAAATTTACAATTTTGACCATATTCATCAACTAAAATACTTAGCTATAATCAAAAATAACTTGAACTAAAATTATACACAATGAAATTAACACGAATTATAGAGAACGTATGTACTAACGGCATATATAAGAATGATCTTAATCCATGGCCCTATAACTCTTAAATAAGAAAAATAAAATAAAATAAAATGCTTTGCAAAAACTGGATAATTACAAAACTCAAATTCAACATCTACACTACCTTCCATAAGTATCTGTATTTGGCCATCCTCTTTTTCATCGAATTAGAGCAATTATGTTATTTCATTGTAACTTTATCATGTTTTAATTCAAACAAAATGGTAGATAAATTATTTTACGGCTATTTTAATCAAAATTATTAGCATTTGAAATATGCTTTTATCTTTTCACAATTTTATGCTATGAAATACATTTTTATTTTTAAGCAATTTTATAGACATTTTTTAAAGGTGCTGATTGGTTGACTTTTCTGCATTTTCTCAACATAACTAAGATAGTTGGCCCGATGCTATTTTATTTTTATGGGTCATTCCACAGAATTTCAACAAATGGTAATTGCTTAACTATTTTTATTTTTATCACACTTTATATATTGAAACCTGAATGCATGAGAAGTTAAAAACCATTTTCAGAATTTTTTTTATTTTGAAATTTTTTTAAACTATGGGATGCTAAAAAGTGAAATTTCTCCAAAAATAGGAGATTATTAGCCAAAAGATATTTGAAATATATAAAGATTTAAAATCTGCACATCTAATAGAATCAGTTAAAGTAAGTTTTATAGCTTCAGATCTATAACAAAAAAATTCAGAGTTATGTAAAACTAAGTAGAATATTGTTAAAATTATCAGTTTTTGGAAGAAAAAAAATTCTTATAAAGGAAAATAAATAACAATGTAATTTTTTATTATATTATTTTATGGCTTCTGGGGTGTTACTTAAAAAATTTCAATTTGATATTTCATTTACTTCTTTAATATACATGCGCTTAAATATTGAAAATTTTCAAAAACAAGCTCTTTTGGCTATCTACAACTGAAAAGAGGGAAGATGTATACAGACAAAAATTTGACATGGTAACACCCTATGCATGTTGCTGTTAACCCGAAAATTTCATTCTTTTATTCCAATTCCTTGTTGAAAAACAATGCCTTAAATTTATTAAGAATCAGGTACTGTTGATAAAGACATTTATTTATTATTGAACAGATGGCAGCACCAAAACTCTTAAGATATATTACATAGAACTATGCATACATTAAAATCCCAGATGTTAATTCATCAAGAGATTGAAATAACAGAATGAAATTTTTGGATTAGAGGTGCTGCCCTATCAAATTTTGTCTGGATACAGACCTCCTCCCACTTTTCAGTTATGAATATACAAGAAAGCTTGTTTTTGAAATATTTCAATATTTAAGCTCATATTAAAGAAGGAAATAAAATTACAACTTACAATTTTTTTAATACCACTTTGAAGCAATAAAATAACATTATAAAAACATTGCATTGCTATTTATTTTTATTTCATAGGGAAAAAATTTCAAAATCTAGTAAATTTAGCAATATTTTAATTTAGGTTTACATAACTCTTAAATTTCTTTTTTATTTTTGGAACTTAAACTATCAATTACTTTATATGATTTTATAAGATGTGTAGATTTTAAATATTTTTACAAATTTCAAATATTTTATTGATTAATAAAATACAAGCAATTTCATAAACACTGTTTTTTTTACAAAATTTCACTTTTTAACACGCTATATTTAAAAAAAAAATTTCAACATTTAAAATTTCTGAAACTGATTTTTAACTTCTCATGTATTCAGGTTTCATTTACTATACACTCACTTCCAAAAGTTAAACACGCAAAGCAAATTTTCATTTTTCGAAAGCGTATTTGAATTTGGGTGGATGAAAATCACTGCGGATGTAGATGGCAGTATGCAAATATCGTATGTTACAGCCAATCATGATTGGCTGTCCGTATATATGCTAATTAGGTAGTTATTGAAGATGCCAGCATTCTGAAGGATTTGAAGAGGTGCATTTAAATGCTGATACGAAATGTTTATAACTTTTGTAGGATTATTTTTGATGATATTCGTCTTTCTATGGCTGAAAGAAGATGAATGACAGATAGTGAGCGCTGGCATGCTGTCGGACGCATTGAAGCAGGACAGTTAATCAAAGATGTCACTATTTTCTTTGGCATTGATCATTTGGTAATTTCTCGATTATAGAAACAATTCCAAACAAGTAAAACAGTTGTCAGGTGACCCGTGCCCAGTCGTCCAAGGGTTACCACCCCTCTGATGATCGGTATATTGCTATAGTAGCCAAGTGGAATCGACGAGTGACCTCCACAACTGTTACATCCATGGTTGCAACGGCATTTGGTAAGACAATATCTGCCAGTACTGTGGGCCGAAGGCTCCACGTGAAGTTACTGTACGTCCGAGTACCATGTTTTTGTGTTCCACTAACCGTCCAAGCCAGAAGGGCAAGATTAAAGTGGTGTTGTCAACATGTCAATTGGACTGTCTCAGATTGGTACAATGTCTTGTTCACGGACGAATCCAGATTTGACCTGGAATCAGATGATAAGCATGTAAAGATCTGGAGAGAACAAGGCACATGCAATCAGGCCAAGAACATCATCGAATATCAAGCATTCAGAGGTGGCAGCATCATGGTGTGGACTGGAATTTCAATGGGATATAGCACAGAGCTGTACAGCATTAAAGACAATTCTGTGATGGCTGTGCGGTATCAGGATGAAATCCTAGACCCCATTGCAAGACTCTAAGCTGCAGCAGTTGGTTCTGATATCCTTCTTACGGAAGATAATGCCATTTCCATTGAGCTAACATCATTGACGAATACCTGGAAAGTGAGGGCATTTCTCGTATGGAGTGGCAGGCGTATTCCCCCTACCTTAATCCCATTTAAAACTTTTGAGATGCCCTCGGGCATGCTGTCTCTGCACGTTTACCTCCTCCAGCCAGTCTAAGAGAATTAGAAACTGCCCTATTGGAGGAATGGCCATTGCTTGCATCTGCATTGGTTGATCACCTCATTGAAAGCATGGAAAATTGTTGTAAAGTTTGTGTGAAGGTCCGGGTTGGTCACATACCATATTAATGCAAATTTTGTTTGGGTTGTTTGCCTTTAAACATCATTTTGTTAATGACCCAAATGTGATGTCATCATATAACTTACGAAAAGTACATTTTTTTCATCTTTGTATATAATACTTGTTTTCTTTAATGCCTAAACACATTTGCTACCTTCATGTACAATTTTGAGTTAATCAAAGCTTTACTTTTCGCTTTTTGTTGATTTTACCATCCATGCTTAACTTTTGGAAGCCAGTGTATAAGGGTGATTTTCAAATTGACTGCCTGTTTGATGTCCTAATCGTTAAACCCATATTTCATGCTAATAAAATTAATTTTTTATACTTTTAGAACACATATTGGTACAATAGTTTATAATTAATAAAATGTACTCATTAAAGTGTTTATGTTTTAAAAATATTAGCTATTTTCTATTATTTTTAGTTTGTAATAAAAATTTACATGTCCCAACTCAAAACACCACACTTAAGGAAATCTCTTTTTATGCTTTCAAACTAGATCAGCTTTTGTATATGAATTAAAAAATATGGTTTTACATTTTAATTAACAAAAATGCAAGTGATTCTTTTAAAATATAATTATTAATATTTTAAAATTTAAATTTAACATGTGTTCCCTGTACATCTCTTGAATATTACCACAGGAGTGTTACTACTGTTATTTTAAATAGGTTTTGATTTCTGCAGTTGGTAACAAAGCTAAAGGAAGCCATAATGTTCCTTCTTATCTAGCATAAAAAAAAGAGCTGGATGACTACTTTATTTCTTGCTTATTGAAAAGTTCATATCTATATGTTAAGTATTTTTATTACCTATCATGAGTGTTACCTATATATTTTTCATTTCGTTATTTAAGTATAAAGATTTTTAATTTAAAAATAGTATATTTTTTGTTAAAGAATGAAGGCCTAACTTTATTATCTTAAGAATGATTATATTTTTTATGAGTTGAAATTCCTTCAGAAAGCTCATGAGTGTTACTTCTCACAAATAACACACATGAGAAGAAAGCAACACTCATGAGTTAAAGCAATCAATTAATAATTAAACTTACATTTATAGAAATTCTATTGAACCAGAATCAAGCTAATCTTAATGTGTGTTTTGAAGATACTTTTTGAAATATATTTTGTATAAAAATGGGCACAACACAAAATTCTAACTTCAAAGTTTTTTTTTTTAGATAATATTCATGGTAAAAAAAACTTTTTACAGTCTTTAAAGTACAGAGAGTTTTTTTATGAAAGATAATTTTGCTAAACAGCCATTTTATCCAAACAACTCAACTTTAAATTCTAAATTTTACAAGCTATTGTTGCAATAAAATATAATTTATTCTCTTTTATCTTTTAGGTAAAATTAACAGCAGCTGAGAAACAGCGACGATACCGGGAAAGAGAACGTTTGATGCTGCTCATGAGGTAGCTTATAAAGAAAGTTACAAGCAGAGAAATGCTAAAAGAAGAACAAAAGAAACTTTAACATAAAAAAAAAATTAAAAACAAATATGTTTGCAAAAAATGCATCAATGAAAATCTTGTACAAAAATTTTCTTCATAAGCATGGTCATGCAAACATTTGTTACCCAACCTTCACTAGATATAATCCATTTTGGATTCTTACACAAACTGATGTTAGGCGTAACACGTGCTTGTATAAAAAACATGAAAATATTGAATTCAAGGAAAAAAATTGTGATAATCCTTACAACTTGTGCAAATTTATATTTGCATGTACAAGTGTTTTGAATAGAAAGATAAAATAATACTCATGTGTAGTAATGATGTCAATACAGAAACAAAAATGGATTGGAAAGCTTGGTAAATATTTAAAAAAAGAAAGAAAAAACAAAAAGAGGAGAAATAATCATAGAAAAAAATACAAAGTTAAAAAAAAACAGAAGTATCGAGTACAATTAGAGAACTTAAAGATAGTTTTCAATAAGATATGAGGGAATTTAAAAAGCATGTGTTTAACATCAAGCATCAGAACAAGGCATTCGGTGATTGCAAAGAAAATTTGAAGGTAGGCAAAGCAGCAATTCTTATAGACTTTTCAGAAAACTATTCTTGCAAGTTATCAAGTGAAGTTCAATCTTTTTATTTTGGTGTCTCCTGTACTCAAACAACTATTCACACTGGCATTCTTTACGTAACTGGAAAGACAGTTTCATTTGCTTCTATCTCAGATTCTCCAGATCATAGTCCAGCAGCCATCTGGGCACATTTGAACCCTATTTTCAAATTTATAAAAAAAAGTTCCCACAGGTCAAAGCCATTCATTATTTTTCAGATAGACCGTCTTCTCAGTACCGTAAAAAAATAACTTTTTGTTTTCCACTATTTTGTTTGAGCTATCATTTATGTGTGGAACTTTGTCATATTTTGAATAATCCCATGGAAAGGGAGCTATGGATAGTATGGGATGGGCCCTTAAGAGAAAGGCTAATGATTATGTGGCTTATGGAGTGGACATTCCAGATACAGACATTTTATATTCTGTTTTAAAGAAGATTTTGCAAAAGTGAGACTATACTAAGTGTCCCAAAACCAAATTAACATGATTTCTAGATTGCTTCCTCAAAATTTAAAAATTATTATTGGCACACAAAGGATTCAAATTGCTACTAATATAAAAAGCAGAATTTTACATTGGCCAATTACTTGCCTTTGTTCAGAAAATATATGGACAGAAGGGAAGTTGTATAAATGCCATCTTGGGGTGAAAACAGAAAAACTTCTTACAGAAAAGTGTAAGAAGAGTAGTAGATTAGGAATGCAACAGATACATAGTTCAGGCAGTGAATCAGATGAAGTCATAATTTTTGCTGAAACTGATGAAGATGATGTTAAAAATGTACTTAGCAATACTGAAAAGGAAATTAATCTTGAAAGTCCTTCTGTAATTGACTTGACATCAAAAGTGGCATATTTGTGTTTGTTGAGTTTGTAGGTGGACCCGGAAAGAAAACAAAGTTCTGATATATTGGAGTATGCCAGTTACCACTTGATAAAGACTGGGAAATAAAAGTGATATTTTTAAATATTTCTGGAGGACACAATACTTTATTTAGATTAAATGAAAATGATATTGCCTATGTCAAGTTTGAACAAATTATTGCCATAACTCCACAGCCTACTTTGAAAACAAAAGGAGAGATCATACTTTCTATAAGTTAACAAAGCGCATAAAAGCGAGAGCATTGGAGGATGTCTTACAGTTTTGAGAACTTAATACAAGTATTGCTTGGTCAATGTATTTGACTGTAATCGCCTAAAATGCATTCAAAATCACATCTCGCTTTTTATTTTTATTTTTAAAATGAACATTAAGCTGTTACCTTTGTGCTAACCACTACTTTTATTTTGTACTTATTAATGTTCCATTAAATTCTTAATTGTGATATTTCTCTTTTTATAAATCTTTTTTACATATTTCAATATCATGAGTGTTACCATGTCTCATGAGTGTTACCATAGCTAAAAGTTAACCGATGTAAATAAATTGTGCTGTGACTTTAAACTCTCCAATTATTCATAGTAACTGCAGTGAAAACTTTGACATAAAAATCACTAATTTTTTATTAGAAGTTAGCCCTCATATTTAAGAAACAAAGTAACACTCATGTGAGAAAATACTAATATAAAACTTGAAAATTTTAAAATAAATAAATTATGATACCATTATAACTTTAAATTAAGTGTTTAAGTTAAAATAATAACAATTTGTTGCACTAATTATTGACACAAAAAATATTACAGAATATTAAAAAAAAATGTAACACTCATGAGGAAAATTGTGACTAGTCAAACCTTTTTTTTTAAATTTCTCAAATATTAAAAGAGAAATTCATAAACGGTCACCTATTTACAGTGCTGCAGATTACAAAAAATTAATAACAAAGTATAATTTTATTTTTAACCTAAGTCAAATTTTTATGTGATGTAAAGCTCAAAAAGGCAATTCATTTGAAAATCACCCATAAAATGTATGAAAATAATCAAGCAATAACAACAACAAAAAATTAATAAACTTTTTGAAATTCTGTAGAATGACCCTTAGCCCAAGAAACCACCCAGTTACATATTCTTTTGTATGTGGCTAGTTTCTTTTCAATTTTTCAAAATAAAAAAATTTTTGTTATTACCTTTTCTCATATATTTGTCTTCTTTTATAAGAAAAATTATAAATATGCCAAAATCAAAAGAGCTTTTGCTGAAGTACGTTCTTTGATAATTGCTCACCACAAAATTGGTAAAAGTAATCACTGAATCATAAGTAAATTAAATATACTAAGACAAACAGTGGATTACAATGTTAAAAAATTCTAGGCTGGTGACAGTTTATTATATGTACGTCTTAACAAAAAATGTACTGGAAGATCCAAGATTACAACTTTAGCTGATAATAGAAGGTATTAATTACTAGCAAATGTAACTGATGCCTACAGCACCTGAACTAGCTTCTTAGATTAACATGAACAGGAATATATCCTTAGTATTACTACTGTCACGCACAGACTTGTTGATGCATCTTCATATATGAGTAGTAGGGAGAAACACTCTTAAGGTCCATTAACATGAAAAAATGATTGTGGCAGGCTAAAAAATATCAGAATTGGATGAGTGATAATTAGAAGACAGTTCTCAGGAGTGATTAATCAAAATTTTAAGTTTTTGGTACAATACAAAGGGTTTTTGTTTGCAGGTTTGTATGAGAATGAATGTGTAGCCAATGTTTGATTTCTTATTTGAAACATGGTGCAGGTTCTGTAATCATATGGTGCTATTTCTGTGGAAATACAGTTGATAATATTTTCAAGATACAAGGAAACATGAAAACAATATTGTTACATCCTTGTAAATAAAATGTTGCCATCTGTGCTGTGTATTTTTAGTCAAAAATTTATATTTCATCAGGAAAATAATTCAAAACATTTAACAGAAATCTGTTAAAATATTTAGATAAGTCAACTAAAGAAGGAAAGCTTAAAATAATGCTTTGGCCACCACATTCACTGAATCTCAATCTGATTTAGATGTTGTGGGATAAACTAGACTAAAAGATTTAAAAAGTTTGTTTAACTTTTATTGAAAACCTCTGAAAAGTGTTACAAGAATGAAGGAAGTACCAAAACCGCTGAACAAGTTGATAGAGAGATTAGTTAAACTTTGCAAAGCAGTAATTGTCATAAAAAAATATTGGTGGACACATAGATGAAGCAAAAATTAAATTATTTTGTTTGTTTATAAAGATTCTAAATTTACTTATAAGTGTTTTAAAATGTTTTAAATATTACCCCATAAATATTTGTTACTTTTTCCACACAGGTCCACATATATATAAATACTCAAATACATTAAATTTATTTGGTATTCAAACTACTTACGGATGGTGTGTACATAACAAAAGTGTAGGTTTGAATTTTACAAAAATGAGTTTTTAGATTATACGTTTCAGACGCAATTTGAAATTTAATGAAAATTAAATTTAATTATTTTCAAAACATTAAGAACACAAGATTCAAAGAATTACGAAAACTCGTTTACAGGATATCTGATGTAGACCTACCTTTTTGGTCTTCACTAAGACGAAATTTTTTTATGACCATATGTACAGCAATGCGAAAATCTTCGCCGACTTTGAACTGTCTATTTCTTCGAGGCATATTTTTTCGTGTCATTCTTCAACACATTTGAAAATATTTCATGAACAAGAAGTTTACAACTAAAATAAATTTTGTAAAACGTTAGTAGGTCAATCTGTACACTAAATAGTTTTACTTTATTATGAAAACAAACTACAATAGGCATAAAATAAAACTTTTAAAAAAATGTTATGAAAGTATTACCGGAATAAATATAATATAATAGATGAACAGATCAAGAACACAAAATGTGATATCTATAGAAAAGAACAATTTCGTGAAATTAAATAGAAATTATACACTATAAAGAAAAGAAGCATGTTAACGAAAGGTATTAGTGTGTGGTTGATAATATGGAAAATGAAAGTTTTTTTGTTTTTTTTTTAATTACACAAACAAAAACAAAATTTCAATCAACAGTCAGTTACATTTAGTAGTTGTATTACAATGAACGTAGTTCGTAATTATCACTAATGACTTTATTCTTTTTTTGATTTTTATCAAAAAGTGAAAAACTTCTATTGGCTAATAAAAACAAATGGGAGGAGATTGAAAAATATGAGTGAAAAAAATAGTTTCCATTAAAGCGCATTTTCCATTGGCCTGACGCCTGAGTACCAATGACGTCACGTTAAACTTGACATACTGCTTGGCGCTTATTCTTGTGGTTTATGACGTCCAACGGTGAATTTTGTCCTTATGTTTCCAAACCAAAATACTCGTATAATTAGCAGTATGGAAATTTTCATTATTTCTGCATTAAAGAAGCTACTTTAGAAATTTACAATCTTTTAACCTCTAATTATAGTAAGATATATTTAAATTTATCTTCTTTGGATATTTTTAATTTATCGGAAAATTCATATTCACTTTCAATAAAATATATGCACAAGTTTTTCTTTAAATTCGTTATGTACCTTTCCCTTCTCACTCGCATATACACTGCAGAATTTTCTAGTAAATGTATACATCTTCAGAACCCTAGTTAGTGAATACGATAAAAATAAGTAGTAGTATATATTCATTGTAGTATATAGTGCACTTTAGCAAATGAAATCTAAATATATTGTTACTCAAGTATTCCACATAACTTATTTTAGGCAGAAGGGTAAATTTTGATGGGTTTAGTTTCAATTTTTATTTGCCATAATCATCAGTTTACCATTACTTGCTATGGTAAAAATTGTTCCTTTCGCCATTGCTCACATAGTGATTTGGTTGTTTGATATACACGATTTTATATGAGGAAATTATCAGATTTTGGATTAAAACCAAAAGAAACGGTAATTTTGATATGCATGGCATAGACCCAGACCATGATATAAGATAATCAGATAATCTTACTTCCAGTTGCCGTAATGTTAAAACTTGTGCTTTAGAGATTCCACTGTGACAGAAATTCCAATAGATGGTGTTAAACATTGGGGTTTGGAGATCCAATTTATGGAGAGCAAATAGACATTTGCATGGAGAGTAAAAACTATTTTTCGGTCATAAAATTGAGTAAAAATATTTTGTACCCAAGTGCATTTCTGGTTCTGAAAGAATCTGTGTCACTTTTTAAAGTACCAAATGATAAAAATGAATTTGAAAGCATTGCGACGATCACCTCGAATACCGAAATGAGAATTCCTTTACGAAACGACCCCTCCCCCCAAATCACAAAACCGAAATCCATTGCTTACGGAGACTACGTTCTATGTAAAATCTACCGGCGGACACAATTTAAATTTTTATTTCAATAACCTCAGAACAATTAGACTAATTTATATGTTGCCCGTATCCTTCCCAAAGAACATGATTTTTATATTTCCAATATTTCATTTAATATCCATTTCGGCTGCTCACGAAACCGCAATAGAGACAAAATGGTTCGAATCCCCTCCTCCCGTGCGTGACGGCAATTAAAACAGGGTAGTTATATAGAATAACAAAATAAATAAATTTTATTCATATAAATAACAGTGATTCATATAAATAACAGTGATTCATATAAATAACAGCATGCAATCCGTGTACATCACCACAACGGGCATGATACGACATCCTCGAAATTACGTTCATATTCTCTACATTCGTATTTTTACTGTAGACTCTACTTTCTACGATAAAAATCTACCGACGGACATAATTTAAATTTTTATTTCAATAATCTCAGCACAATTAGACCAATATATAGATTGCCCATATCATTCGTTAACAATGGAATTTTTAATTTTCTAATACTTCATTTAATCTCCCTTTTAATCGCTCTTGAAATTGCGAAAGAAACAAAATCCCCCCCCCCCCTCGCAAATATAGAAAGGAAATAACGAAATAAAAAGGATTTTTAAATGTATTTGCTAATAGATGAATGCGCAGACTTAGTTTACATCATAATGTTAACCAGATAGCGTGATTATATGACATTAAAAAAATGTGTTCCCAGCATATTCATGAAAAATCAGGGTTATGAAATTTTAAAACTGTATTTACTGAAAATTTTGGTTTAATTCAAATACAAATTTAATAATAAAAATCCTCAAAAACATTTTAAAGTAATTAGAGGAAAATAATATAAAGAGAATTAAAAAACATTTAGGATTGCATATCAATATATATATTTTTTAATTTAAAGAGAGTGAATGCAATTAAACACTTGTTGGCAAATTGAATTTTTTTTTTAAATAATGTAGTAGTAGAAAAGATTCCCTTAATTTACTTTATGTTAAAGATTTGCTTTATTTTAAATGTGTTATTTTCTAAACTATCGATATAAAATAATGAACATGCCTGTTAAAATTCTTTTCTAAAGCAATTAAAGCATGCATTTTTTAACACTGATAAGAAATATAAGCAGAAACAACACAAAAGAGTAGCTAGAAAGTTCAAATTTGGTACGTCATTATCTATGCATTTTAATAAATACAGGATATACTTTAAAAATTACTTTTCTGATTTTACTTGTTGAAGAAAACATTACAAGCAGCAGCAAAAAAAAAAGTAGATTTATTATTTGTATGTAACTTAAATGTGTGAAAAATATTTTAAGAAGTATGCAAGTTAAATGTATAAAAGACAACAACATACCAAATTTTAACATTCTAGTCGCTCCAATTGTCAAGTTATTCTGAAAAAACTAGTATTATTCTACGGCGGGCCCAGAACGGACTAGCCCGATGAGGTTCAAAATCAAAAGAATTAAAATATACAACAAAAGACAACGACATACCAAATTTGGATCTTCTAGTTACTCCAATTCCCGAGTTATTCCCAAAAACGAGTACATTCCTAAGACGAGCTAGCTAGATAAATTCAAAATCAAATCTTTTGCTTTATACAGTGCAGGATGTGTCTCCTGGGAATAAATCGAAACGCTGTCGCTGTTATATTCTGCCCCGTGCTTTGGGGGAAACTATAATTATGAAATGATAAGATTCAGTCTTCTAAGTCAAAGGGAGGAATGGGTTTCTAAAGAATCTGAAAAATCTTATCGACCCCCTCCCCCCGCCTTTAAGAGATGGGAAATAGAAAGTTCTGCTCCGTTAGACTTTGCCGATACAGCTTCTAGGTGGTCACCACAAGGAGAGGCTTCTGAACTTCTGAACGATCTGGAAATAATTTTCCAAAACCCTCGGTTTTCTTCGCCTCTGGAGAAGTGAAATCGAAAATCAGTGTCTATTAAGTTTTGTTCTTTGATTGATACTATAAGCGTGCAAAAATTCAGTCTACTAGGACCTAGGTTATCAGGGAAGTGAGTTTTTGTAAAAACTCCCCCGCCTCGTTTTGTCCGTCCAACGAAAGGAAATCTGAAAAAACTTTCTATCACCCTTCCCCGTTAAGTTCTGTCTCATGATCGATGTTATAACTGTACAAAAATTTAGTCTTCGAGGTTACCGAATGCTTTTGAAAGATTTGTTAAGCCCCCTTCTTTGTCTGTCCCCGGGGGGGGGGGGGGAGAAATCGAAACTCCGTGTCCGCTAGCTTCTGTCCCGTGGTCGATACTATAAGTGTGCAATGATGAGATTCAGCCTTCTAGGTCACAGGAAGGAGGGATGGGCTTCTGGAGGATCTGAAAAGTATTTTTCAAAAGAAAAACAGTTTCTCCCCACCCCTTCAGGAGAGAAGAAATCGAAAATCCGGTTACGTTAGGTTTTGTTTCGTAGTCGATACTCTAAGGTTGCAAAGATGAGATTTAGCTTCTAGGTGGTCATCAGAAGGGGAGGCTTCTGATGGGTCTGTTTAAGAATTTTCGAAATCCCTCCATTTTCTTCGCCCCGGAGAAGTGAAATCGAAAACCAGTGCCCATTAGGTTTTGTTCCTTGATCGATACTATAGGGAAAATTCACGTGACGTTACATCCATCTTGCGAAGTAAATAGTTTGTACAAACAAACACTCAATGTACATTAGGTCTGCAGAAATTGGTATTTTAGTGTTAATGAAATAGGTTTTTAGACCAAATAAGTCAACTCCTGATTTCAAAGGTAGATTAAATGGAAACCAGTAATGGGAAACAGTATCAAACATACACAGAATGTTTAACATTATGTAGTGTGTATTGTATATTATTGTTATTTTCACATCATTCTTGAACGCATACCTTAAAATACCTGCTTTCAAAATTTTTCGTCCGTTTCCTTGAATGGTGTAATCGCTAGGGGTCCATACATCGGCAAAATTTTTTTATAATCACCCTGTATATTATATATTGCAAAGAAAGCAAAAATAAGTCTGAAAAGTTGTCTATTTTTCATTTTTGAAAATATACATTCTTAGCATCAAAACATAGGCAGCATATTAAAAATCATGTCTGTCTAAGTAAGATACCGTCTTTATTTAGTAAGTGAAATGAAATTTAAATGAATTTAATAGCGCCAGTGAAATTAAATAATTTCTCATAAATATCCTTATCTCTCAAAACAACAAAATACAAACTGATATGTTAAAAAACATAAGATTTGTTATAGGTTTTTCCCATGATTGATTTTAAACAAACAGAAAGAAAAACGTGAATTGCAGTTCTCATTTAAGGCAAAGAATATATATAAATGAAATATTAAACATACCTCCCCTTGTATAAAAGTAGGGTCGTCCGAGATTTTATTTATTAATACTTTACCAACCACTAGTAAAATGGTTTATGACTGCTTTGCTTCTATTTGTCTTTGGTAACGCCGTTAGTTGAATACATGAAGTAGTTAAAAATATCAAAATATCTAATATCAGACCATAGATCCGAAGTTTCGTTGTAGAAGTTGCTGTCTAAGGATCTTCACTTTCAATTTTGTCAATTTAAGCTCAATATAATATTTTATATGATTCAACATACAGCTATGAAAAGTATATCTTCCTATGTTACTTTATGGCGATATTGCTGCTGCTTGTACAAAGCAGAGGTTGCTATGGGGTAGTTACCAGGGACGTATTTAAGGGGGGTAGAGATTCAACCCCCCAAATTGAAAAGTTTCAAAATGATTTCTAAGCATACATGTAATAAAAAAAATTAACTACTGAATCCCTATCCAGTTTGTTGTTCTGAAATCCTTGAATTAGAAAAACAATCCGTTTTAACCTCCAGTAAATAAGTAAAAAGATAAATAATAATAACAATGATAATAAAATGAAATAAGTTGTCAAATTACAGAATCTAAGAATTAAAAAAAATGTGCTTAGGCTACTGCGTCACTGTAATAGGAGTTCCCGCAGCCCAGACCCGAAGGCTTGCCGGACCCGAAGGCTTCCGGAGAATCTTAGAGGCTGAACATCTAAGATTCTCCGGAAGGAGTTATAATAGGAGTTGAAATTCTTCTACTGCTGTAAAACCCGAAGTCTGCAAATTTTGAAAACTTCCGGTTCCTGAAGCTAACAGAAGCTAAGACCAAAAGCCAGTTATTTAGTGACTAGAGGTCTGTACGCGTCTAATTTAAAATTTTATCTGACCCAAAAATTTAAGATTTGACTCCGCTAAGGTCCAAGAATTTTTAAAAATATTTTACCTGAGACTAACCCCTTTCCGAAAGCATTCAAAGCCATCCTCAACTCGGACTGGCCCGAAATTTTTGTAATACATGTTGCCTCGTAAGTCTGTTGCCTCGTATGATGATCCAAATTTGCATTTAAGAAATTAAACACAAGTTATATTAAATATAGTAATAAATTAAAAAGAACTCAAATTTGAAAAATTTGCACGAACCAAGGATGAGCATTACTGTAAAGTATGTTTTTATTTATCATTTTGGTTTGATAATATCAGAAATTAAATGAGAAAACAGCTCTTTACTGAGATTATGTTTGAAAAAAATGCTTTATTCGCCCATTTAAGTTATCAGTGAACAATGTAATGCCCTTCTGTTACAGCTAATGTAATGCCCTTTTGTTACAGCTAATGTAATGTCCTTTTGCTAGAGCAGCACCAGATATTCTTGACTGCAACTTGCAAAACAAATATGTCATATGCCACAATTGTTATGTTAGTATTTTTAAAAATATTTCAATGCGATTAAACTTTCTATGTAAGTATACATAGGTGTTATTTTTTTTTTTTTTTTTGATTATGGCATAATTATGAATATCTTAAAATTTAATAATTTTTAAATTAAAAGTGGTAGTTGTTTAGAATACAAATATAAATAAATTCAAGGACAATAATTCGTCTTATCCATATATTAATTTTAAATTATAACAGTTTGCTTAAATAAATTTTCATTCAATGTTTGTTATCGAAAAGAAATCGATGGAAGTGTTAATAGGAATAGAATTGATTTAATTTTGATAATTTAGAAACATTTGGAATCTAATAATTGAAATTAAAATCACAGAAAAAATTTTGAAACAAAATATCAGAGTTAAATTTTAAGTAAACAGTACTTATTGACATTTTTATTTATTTTGACCCAGCCCAGCCCGACCCGAATTTAATAAAACGTGGCCGGCGTTTGGCTCGTGAACCAGGTCGATCTCAAGCACATTGGCCAGGCCCGAGTAAGTGCAGAATCTAACTTGGACCCCTTGAAATTGGTATTTAAAACTGACACCCCCCCTAAAAAAAACCCCAAAAAAACCACTAAATTTCAATATACGCCACTGGTGGTTACTAAGGAAGGGTGACGTAGGTGAATCCTCCCTATACGTGTGCAAAAAGTCAGTCTTCTAGGTCACAAGGGAAGTGAGCTTCTAGAAAGACCCTCCCCCTCCTTATTTTGCCCGTCTGAATAGAAATCTGGAAAGACCAAGGGGGGGTCGGAATTTTTTTGAAGGTAGGGGGGGGGGGTTGTTGTTGTTGTTGAGATGCAGACCGTCCGACCTACCAGAAAGGTGTAAGGTAACCGTTTGGACAGCCGGGAAGTATCACCCAATTTAGATCGGAACCCAGTGGGGGAGGCATCCACAGGGACCGTACCCTCCTTCCCCTACCACCAACCTCTCGGAAGGACTTACGGACCCACATGTTTAATGTGATCGTACTCCGCATGAACACGGCGGCAGTTGTGGCAGCGTGCAAATCCAGCGCGCAAACCACCGGGCTACCGCGCCCGAAATGTGCCAACCGCACGGTGTGTTTCCAGGTGGTCACCCACCTAAATACTAACCGCGCCCGATGCTGCTTGACTTCGGTGATGTAACGAGAACCGGTGTTTTCAGCATTGTAGGGCCGGCAGGTAGGGGGGGGGGTGAAAATTTCCATTGAACGGGAGGCACTCTCTTACACTATCATTAACGATGATATAAGAATTGGCATTTTAAGGGTGCCTTCCCAATTTTTCACTCTCTAATACTATCAATTGGTATTTTAGGTATGTCGTCCATCAAAATGTTCGACTAGCGCTAGCCGAATAAATGAGAAATGCCCTCTTTTAAGGGATACAGAAACTTGAAATTCAGAACACAGGTGAACAGTTCGATGAGACCCACTAGAAAAGTCAAATGCTTAAAAAATTAATGCTTTAATTTAGTCAAATGCTACATTATTCGGAGTTCCCTTACCTGATTTAAAACGGGTATTCAGCTAGTATATATATATATATATATATATATATATATATATATATATATATATATATATATATATATATATATATATATATATATATATATATATATATATATATATATATATATATATATATATATATATATATATATATATATATATATATATATATATATATATATATATATACGAGTATATGCTAATTTTCCAAGTGTCCGCCAGTCTGCCCGTTATGCTTTTTTAGACACTTGTATAGATAAAAATTCTCAAAATTTGTTACATTGGTAAATCGTTCAATTGAAATAGAACCCTCAGAAAAAAAATCAATCTTTCAAAAACAGTCATTTGACCGTTTTTGAAAGATTCGATGTTTTCATTCTATTACTTTCCTTATATACATAATGTATAAGGAAAGTATTGTGATGGGGTCGAAAATTCGAATTCGAGTTTTCGGCGGGAGAGCACGTTTCAAGGATCCCTGATCACGAATCAAACATTTTTGAAGTGATGTCTGTGTGTGTGCGTGTGTGTCAGTGAGTCTGTGGAAACGATAACTGACGAACGAATGGACCGATTCGAACGAAATTTGGTACAAAAATCACGACCCGTAAACACTGGAAGCTAATTGTTTTTATACGCAATCGAATGTTCAGAATCCCCCCTAAATTTTCAAGTTAAATTTTGAAAAAATCGTCAAAAAATCAAAACCGCTAATAAAGTTACTCAAATAGACATTTATTATGTAATTTTTCATTAGAAAAGGATTGACATAAATTTTGGAACGCTAACATGAATCGTTCCCGAGATATTGCACATTTTTCAAAAAAATTTTCAAAAAGTCATATAAAATAAAAAAATATATATTTCCTATTGAGAAACATGTTCACTTTTCATATGTAATACCATGCGATAAATTGGGTGATTCTCGTGGATCTAGCTCGTTCCATTCATGTAAAAAGGTACTTTGAGTAATACTTGTGTATTTGAACGCCAATAGTCATTTATCTGCTGCAAGAATAACTTATTTTTTCGTCCATAACGCTTGCCGAGATTTTGGCGACGGATTTGGTGGAATGGCGCCAACTTGGCGACTTTTTTAAATGTTGCTAAATTAACGAAAAACTCGCCAAATGGATAAAAATGACGCTAAATCAATGACGACTCATTGATGATGACGACATGGAAAATGACGACTCATTGACGAAAATTCTTGGAAAGAATATCTTGGAAAGAATATAAATAACTACTATAAAAATAATCTATTTTTTTTTTACTGTAAAAGTAGTATATTCATTGCATTATATAAGGAAAGTCATGTGCTGCCCACATCAGATTTTTTTTTTTTTTTTTTTTTTCTTTCTTTTTTTCTTTTTTTGTATTTTCAACTCTCGAAATGAGAATAATGTATTCCTGAAAAACGTACTTTGAGAGTAAATGGAGACTTAATTTGGTGTAAGGGTTCAAAAGTGTTTCAGTTTTATGTGTGCTAGTGTTTATTTTAGTTTTCCCAATAGTTGTCAGTTCTGGGGTACGGTACACCAAATGTTTAATTGGGCGAATAAATGAGAGACGCCATATTTTAAGTCAAATAGACACTTCAAATGTGATACAAGGATTCATCGTTTGATAGAAGGAAGGACGTTAATTAAGTTTTATAAATTTGTTACCTTGGGGGTGTGTCGCACCCTAAAATGTTCAATTTGTAGAATAAATAAAAACGCCTTCTTCTAAATGCGATGGATATGTGTAATTTGGTGCGCGGAAGAACAAACAGTTCGATAAAACCCATAGGAAAATCGAATTACTCCAAAATTTATATTTGGGGGGAAAGGGAGCTTTATATCGAAACGTTCAAAATACGGACTGTTTGAAAAAAATCACCTATAGGTGCTTTTTATCGGTATAGGTATACCGATATAGGTATACCGATAGATAGAGACGTGAAATTTAATACCAGGATATTTCGGAGAAAAGTACTATGTTGTAATATTTGTAATTTAAGGGGTGTTGCACACCAAAATCTTCGATTGGCCAAATAAATGAAAAATACCCTCTCTTATGTCGAACTGAGACTTGGAATCTATTGCATCGAATTTGAAAATCCAATTATTCGAAAATTCACACTGTTTGGCGTTTGCATATTGCCGCAAACCAAAATGTCCAATTTACCGTATTTTAAATTTGATGCTTGCGCCAATTGTTTGATGAATTTGGGGAAAATCGAATTTCTCAAACAGATTTTATTTGAGGAGTTGCTCCACACCAAAACGTTTAAAATGAGCTGATGGAAAAACATGTAATCCGATGAGATATAGAGGCTTGAAATTTAGTGGTAAGGTAAATTGTAAGATAGTTAGGAAAAAAAATTCAGTTAGCCAAAGCTTTTAGGGGTTGCTCACGCTAAAATGTTCTATTGGCCAAATAAATGATATAAATATCCTCTTAAGTAAAATAGAGACCAGAAATATGATGAACTGGAAAACAGTTTGATAAGACCCACTGAAAAATTCCAATTATTCAAACATTTATTTTATTTGCTGTTTACTTATTGTTAAGACCGATGATTTTCAACGGGTATAGTGTACCCAAATTTCAGCCTGTATGTTACACTTTTTTAGGTACTTACGTACGAATATGGAAACACAACATCTGATACACTGGTGAATTGTACAATAAAATATAAGAAATAAAATTGAATTTTTAAAGTATGTCGATTTGAGATGGTGTTCCACGCCAGAACGTTATTAAAATGTGAAATTAGCTATGATGCAGAAAATTAAAAAAAATAATCGTGAAAGGGTTAATTACTCAATAAGAAAAAGGTAGAAAATTTCATTTTATTATTATTATTATTATTATTTGTTTTTCATTATTTATCGCTTGAAGGGATGTTGTACATCAACATGTTCAATTTGCCGAATAAATAAGTAAGAAAATCAATTTTAAATTAAATGCAAAATATATTCATGATCCTAAAATAGACAAAAATTTCATTTCTATATTGCTCCCAAAGCAAAATAGAACCGATTAAATCACTACGGTTAGTATTTAGCCCCTTAAGAACGAAAAACATGAAGTCTCATCTGGAAACTTTTACCACAATTCTTTGAGACGAAAATTTAAAGGTACTACAGGACTAAAAGTTTAAAGTGAAAATTATAGAATCTTAAACAGAAACCTGTATCTTTTAAAATTCTAAGCTACATAGAAAAGTGGTTGCTGTTGCATATAAATTGTTGCCGCATAATTGGAGTCTTTTTCTGTTCCTGTATAAGAAAGATTTTGTACTTTGTAATGAAATGCCATAGAATTCAAGAAATGCAGCAGCAGACTTTAATGTGAAAATTTTCTTGAACTTAACGGAAATCAATCTTTAATTTACATTTTTTTACTTGTATAGGTACCTCGATATACCACCAGGCCCTGGCTGGCTTGATCGGACCCTGAGCACACTTTGAACTTCGCGGCGTATAATGAAACTTCTAATAAAAATAAGTAAACATTATTGATTGATTTTTCATTTTATATACAATTTATGTCACACTATCTGAGGGGGCAAAATCTGAACTCCACATGCAAATTAGTGCTGTTGTTGTTGTTGTTGTTTCTAATGGCCTCCTGTTTCGAATTAGTGTTGAAGCACATTTCACAACTTAACCCTCTATTGTGACGCTCTTGTTTCTTCTACAAGAACTAGAGCCCCCCCAAGAACAATGGTCCCCCTCTCTCTCCCCCCTCCCCCATAATGGGAATATTTCGTTCTTGCAAGTTATTTTTATTTAATATATTTTGATGTACTGGTCACCCGTTCTGCTACTGGTTTTCAAACCTCGGTTTTCAGTAAACCTTCTTTTACTAATTCTTGTATTCCTGCCAATTCTTACCATCCTCTTTCCTCTAAAAAAGCTTCTTTTCATGCTTATTTTAATCGCGCTTTTAATGTTTGTTCATCTATCTCTGCTTTAAGTAATGAAATTGAATTTATTTTTGATCTTGGCCGTGAGGCTGCCTACTTCTTTGAGTTTATTTATAAGGTTTTCTTCCAAGTTCGCCGTAAATATACCCATTTTGATACTAAACTTATTGCCTTAAAAGATTGTTTGACTTATAGGTCTAGTTTTCCATACAATCCTCGGATTTTCCGCCCCTTTATCCATTTTTGTTCTGAGTTTGGTTTCAGACCTGCACATTCTAATATTTCTTCTTTATTTAACCGTATTCGGTCTGATAAACTGGGTGATAAGGATGACTTTAAAAGCTTTGCTCGGGTGTATGTTGTTCCCCTGTTGTCCACCGATGGTAACTTTAAATTTTATATTGGAAGTACTAAACGCACCGTTGGCATCCGTTTAGCAGAACATGCCCGGGATATCAGGGATAATAAACTTTCTACGGCTCTTGCTCAATTTGTTGTTAAAGATAATTTTCAGCCTCTTTTTGAAAAGACTTTCCTTTTGATGCGCTGTAATAACCCTCGTGATATTCTCCTTTTTTTAATCCCTTTTTATTTATATTTACCGTGAGTCCGTTTGTAATTTTGACCCTGTTATGAATTTGAGTTATGCTTGGCGAGTCATTCTCGACTCCATGCAATTCAAGTCTCTGCAAAGTTATCTTTGGCGTCTTCATCTTTGGGATTATGCTTGATTGCCCCCCCCCCTCCCACCTTTTTACGATTTCTGTAATTAAATTGTAATTTAATGTGCTGTTCTTTTGTTGTTGAAATTTTTGAAACTCTAAAACAATAGTTTACTGTTTATCCTTGTCTAAACGTAGATTCTTTTGTAAATTGTATTTATGCAATTTTTGTCGCTGTATCTGGTCTATATATGAACGATTCAATTTTATTTCCGTGTAGCCACTGATGAAGAGCGTACTTATGCTCGAAAGCGCTCTGGCCTTTTTTAAAAACTTTTGTACGTCTTATAGGAAGTAAAATAAAGACCTTCTGTTGTGGATGTGTGCTTAATTTTTGCTATTTTTATTTATTTACTTATTTATTTTGCATTTCCCAATAAAATGATACTTAAGGAAAGAAGTGCAGCAGCAAACTTTAGTGTGAAACATTTCTCGAATGTAATATAGATTGTTCTTTATCCACATTCTTCAAGAAAGTTAAATACGAAAAATTTAAAGCAAAATAATTAAAAACTTTTGTTTAGGTTTTTATTCTTTATATAATTTATATATGTAGTAATTTCTGGGAGGGGTGATCTGCATTTCGTCTCCACATATAGATTAATGGGGGCAAGTTGCCCCCCTTTACCGACCTCCTTGGGGAAGACTTTTCCAGTCCCCCACTCGTTAAGTTTTGCCCTGTAATTGATGCTATAAGTGTACCAAAATTCAGTCTACGAAATTACCGAAGGCTTGTCAAAGGACTTTTCGCACCCCCTCCCCTATTTTTCCGCCCCCGGGGGAGAAATCGAAACTCCGTCTCCGTTATAGGTTGTATCCCGTGGTCGATACTAATCGTGCAGTAGGCGTTCGAGCGTTGTCATGTTGATAAATGGAACCTGGGAGGTTGACAGCATAGGCAGAACAATCGACTGCAGAATATCGTAGATGAGCAAGCGAGCCGTCACATTAGCTTGCAACACAATTAGAGGAGATCGGCTATCCCACGAGAAGACGCCCTTCACTGTCCCACCACGTGTCATGGCCGTATACCGCTCCACAATAAATGCTGGATCGGAACGCTGGCCTGTCGTTCTCCACATGTGTATGTGGTGGGCTTCATTGAGAGAGAAGCGGGATTCGTCGACTTCGCTAAAGATGATATACCCATGGCTTGATTAACGCTCAGGTCTCTGGGGGTGCGGCCCTAAGCCCCCAAATTTTAAGGGGGCCCTTAAATTTTGTATGTGATAAAAAATTTAAGTAGAACTAATTTTTAATTAATTTGAAACAGGTAATGTTAGTTGTTATTTCAAATTATGAAATATGTTAATTGTTTTAATTATTATACATATATTACTGTGAAGTAATAAGTATGGAAGTTTTCTACGCGTACAAAAGGGTCTTCGGTGCTATGATATTAAGCCCCCAAGTTTGTTATATGTTGATGTTTTACTTGCGTTTGATATGTCGTGACAATATGGGGGACCTGAAATAACACTAGGCTCTGGGCCGACGTTGGCTTTATCAGGCCCTGAACATGCCTCTAATCGGATACTGTCCAGACTAACCAAGCTTGGCACCAATCTAGACGGTTATGCCTAAGTTGAGGGGGTCAGCCAGTCGTCTCCGAATAGTATCCCTTGATACAGGTGCGCAGGATGCATGGTGGATGGCAAATGCCTTCAAGCGGCTGAGAGTGACGTCACTGGTATGGACGTGGCTCCTCTCCTGATTGCACGGTCCTCACGAGCAGTTATCTGTCTGTCTGGGGCGTCTTAAGCCTTTGCGACGGTTACATGTGCCTTCTCTGATCCACTGTTATCAACTACCAACTATATCTGTAGGGAACTGAATCCTATCTCATCTTCATTGGCCACCATAAGACAAAGTGAGTAAACTGCTATTACGAAATTTGGACTACAAAATGGGTTTACACGTAATTAACTTTTTAGTTATGAGCGTAAATTATTTTATGGGTTATTTTAATATTGTTAATTTGAAAGCGTAGTGTACCTTATAATGGGATGGTGCTCGTTGTCACTTATTTCTATAGTAACATAAATTCTATGCGTTCAACACTCTGTGAAACGCTTATAAATTTTCTGCTTATAATGTCAACAATAAGTTGCGCATGAAAAGTATTACTCACCACTTTAAATCAGGCATTTGAAATTTAATCGCAACCGCAGAAAGTTTTGACTGCTTATTTTGAATGTATATTCGAATGCAAAATTAATGGCAACGAAAGAAAATATTGCGTTTTAAAGAAGTGCACTTTAAAATTTGCAGA
The DNA here is from genome assembly GCA_951213105.1 of Amaurobius ferox. Taxonomy (NCBI): domain Eukaryota; kingdom Metazoa; phylum Arthropoda; class Arachnida; order Araneae; family Amaurobiidae; genus Amaurobius; species Amaurobius ferox. Next base: position 42,353,804 of record OX578140.1, on the reverse strand, counting down.
AGGATTTCAGCGTTCTCAATCTTTTCTAAAGTTATGAAAAATTCCGAAGAAAATCTTGAAGAGGTAATAGTTATATATCCGTTCATATAATGTTTTTAAAATATATTGTTTCAAGTGTTTTCTGTTGGAAAATTAAAGAACGGTTGTTCTTAAATGAATTATTTCGCTTGTTTTTATGTGACACGTTCAACTGGGCTTGACTTGCTGTTTTGTCAGATACCGTATCCCTACAGCGCGGCGTGAACCTTGTGCCATGTCATAGGTCAAGCATTTGCATGTTTGTGATAGTTTGACTATTATTTATTACAACAACATCAATAAATATTTGTGCAAGAAAGACTTCACTTTCTTTTTTACTTTCCCTGCAATACATGGTAATGTATAGGGAAAGTGTTGGAATCATGTCGAAAATCGCAACTCGAATTTTCGACGGATCTACACGTTTCGAGAGCTCTAGAACTCGAAAAAACTATTTTTAGCGTGACGTCTGTGTGTGTGTCTATGTCTGTCTGTGCAGATTTTGTATCCACTCTAACTAAAAAACTAATTGACCAAATTTCATAAAATTTGGTAGGTAAGTCACTTGTGGGCGAGTTTGGAGCTGATTAGTTTTGGATACGATTCGAGAATAAAGAACAGAACCCGCCTTTTTTTGCGAAATGGCCCACAAAAGCTTGTATCCACTCAAGCTGAAAAACTAATGGACCGAATTTCACAAAATTTGGTAGATAAGTCACTTGTGGGTCACCCTGGTGCTGATTAGATTTTGGTAGGATTCAGAAAAAAATAATCGGCCTTTTTTTGCAAAATGGCCCGCAAAAATCGGCAAAATCTAAACTAAAAAACTACGTATAATCAAATATATCCATTAAATGCTTGTATAATACGTAATTTTTAACAAAGAAAAGAATAAGAACAACCCCATTACACTAGAACTAGCCGTTCTCGAGATATTTTAGTTTTTTCGTATTTTCTCTACGCCACCTTTGAAAATAAGTCCAGTTATCAAATGAGAACGAAAATTGAATTAAAAGTGAATTAAATTTAATTAAAATAAAGAGAACGTGTATATAAGTCTGCAGGGAAAGTCATGTGCTGCCCACATCATATATATATATTTTTTTGAAATAGATATTCCTTACCAGGTTGAATGTTTTAAATTTCTTACTATACATATAACATTTAATGAATAACACAAGGTATGATCGGGATCATATAAATTTTTCCAGATCGTACCTTGTATGATAGAGACCATTTAATCGGGATGATTCACATGGACAACCCGTGGACTTCGTGCAATTTATAGCCTCATGATACCAATTTTGTGGTCTGCTGTCTCTGAATAAATACTTCATATTATTTTCAAAGTTTTAATGTTTTAATTTAAGATCGCGTTCCCATTACAGATAATAATATCCATGGACCCGTTTTACGTTTAGTATGTGCTCGTCAGCATGGAATATTTGATATTTACAACGGCAAAAAAACTCAGTATGTGCAACAATTGTACAAACCTCTATAGGGCGGTAGCCCGGTGTTATGCTGTGTCTTCGGGCGCGGTAGCCCGGTGGTATGCGCGCTGGATTTGCACGCTGCCACAACTGCCGCCGTGTTCATGCGGAGTACGATCACATTAAACATGTGGGTCCGTAAGTCCTTCCGAGAGGTTGGTGGTAGGGGAAGGAGGGTACGGTCCCTGTGGATGCCTCCCCCACTGGGTTCCGGTCTAAATTGGGTGGCACTTCCCGGCCGTCCAAACGGTTACCTTACACCTTTCTGGTAGGTCGGACGGTCTGTGTCTCAACAACAACAAACCTCTATAGGGAGTGACAAATTAAGTTCCACCACGTATATCAGGTTTCAAATATCATCAAAAGCGAGCTCAGGTTACACAAATCTGTAACGGCCAAGTTCACATTTACGGAACCTGTTTGTGGAAAATGTTCTTTATTTAAATAATTCAAATTTAAAAGTTTTTATTTCAATATAAAATCTGTTTCAGATGTATTCAGTTTTGTTTAAATTTATCATAAAAACAAAGCAAATTAACTCTGATTTAAACGATCAGAATAATTCATTTTATCGTTAAACCAAGAGTTGTATTTCCCTCTTGAAATTTAATTTTTGAAATATGTGCAACATATTGTTGTGTATTTTCTAAGAAATAAAGTTAAAACGTCTATTATTTACATATATATATTCAAAACAGGACTTCCCAACTCAATGGTGTAATATGTCGAAAAAGTTACTAATAGATGGAGTTACATGTATATGATTGTTGTACATTCAATAAGATTAAGAAATAATGTGTTCTATATATGATCCCCCCCCCCCACCCCCCATTTCCCATCCTCCAAAGAAAAAAAATCGTATGGATTCAGACTTACGATAATGGCAATTTTCGAAATGTTTATTGAACTGATCACTATGCAGTTTGATGAGGTCAAGCGCAATCTTGCATGGACTAGGATGTTTGCTATTTACCCCGTCTCTTCCAAGGCACCGTTTATTAAATAGAAAATTAATTTCACAGCTGTGGGAGTCCTTTTAAGGACGACCTGTATATTTATTTTACGATTCCTTTTAAAAAGTAATTGAAGAATAAACGCATTATTGAGACGGAAGGGACCTTAATTTCATTCGTTAAATAGAAAAGTTAAATTCGTGGAAAGTTTATAAAGTCGATCTTGAACTTCAAATGTTTTGTGACCTTTAGTGCATATAAATCCTGATTATTCAGATTTAGTCCGCTGTAGCCCGCTCACTCAAAAAGGTTACGTATGCCTGATTTACATTGTGTTTAGAAAGAGATAAAGGCATTATGATATTGCAACTATTAATCGATAAAGTTAAGTTAGATTTTCAGTTTTCATTCATACCTGCAAATTTTCCTGTTTTAAGCCCTTTTTAAAGATTCGGAACTAGTTTAAGTTTTCAAGATGAAGGATGGGATTTAAAGGTGAGGTATGGTATAATAAGATAGGGTATCATTGCTACAAAAGTGGCAAGTTAAAAAGTGTAATTTTTAAGTTATCATTATGGTCAAGTTAGGAAATCCTCGCATTTTTAATGAGCAAAAATGCACGTTCATTTTTACTTTCCTTATATACATAGTATAATGTATAAGGCAAGTGTTGTGACGGGATCGAAAATTCGAATTAGAGTTTTCGGCGGGAGAACACGTTTCAAACATCTCTGATCACGAATCGAACATTTTTGAGGTGATGTGTGTCAGTGAGTCTGTAGAGATTATATCTCACGAACGAATGGAGCGATTCGAATAAAATTTGGTACAAAAATTACAATCCGTGAATTGTTTGAGTCCATGAATTGAAGCCTATTGTTTTTAAACACAATCGAGTGTTCAGAACTGACCTAAATTTTCGAGTTAAATTTTGAAAAAATCATCAAAAAATAAAAACCTTTAATAAATTTACGCAAACAGACATTTCTTATATAATTTTTCCTTAGAAAACGATTCACAAACTTTAGAACGCTAGCACGAACCGTTCTCGAGATATTACATATTTTTCAAATAAATTTATCAAAAAATCCAATAAATTAAAAAAAACATTAACTGTTGAGAAACATGTTCACTTTCATATGTAATATCATTCTCGTAGATCTAGCTCGTTCCATTCATGAGAAAAAATACTTTGAGTAATACTTTTGTATTTGAACGCCAATAGGCATTTATCTGCTATAAGAATAACTTATTTCTCCGTCCATAACGCTTGGCGAAATTTTGGCGACGAATTTGGCAAGATGTCGCCCACTTGGCGACTTTTTTAAATGTTGCCAAATTGACTAAAATCTCGTCAAATGGATAAAAATGACGCTAAATCAATAAAAATACGGACTAATTGACGAAAATTCAATATCTTGGAAAGAATATATGTATCTACTATAAGATTAACCTATTTTTTTTTTTACTGTAAAAGTAGTAAATTCATTGCATTATATAAGGAAAGTCATGTGCTGTCCACATCAGATTTTTTCAAAGGGCAACACCTCATTTTAATCATATTCTGTTTCTCCAGGTCAAAGCACCTCGAATTTATATAAAATTTATATATTTTATTCAAACCGATTTCCAAAGCAAATAATTGATTTTGTCTCCATAAAGGATCGCAAACATAATAAATTTTCTTGCTGCTTGTAGGTATCGGCTATTTCAGGCTGATGAACGCATCAAAGCTGGTCCGCAGATTTACTTTCTCTACATACATAGTATAGTATATGCGAGTTCTAAGTTACGGAGAACTACTTGAAAGTCCGAAAAGACATTTAAAAACCCATAATCTCAGCCCCCAGATAGGATGGAAAGTAAAACTACGCCAGGCCCTATCCGAAGGGGGATACTAAAAGTGTGAAAAGGTTCAGTATTCTATGTCACTAGGAGGACTTCTGGAGGATCTGAAGAGATAACAGATCACATAACATATGTGGTAAAATTTATTATTTACTATACATCATTAAGAGGGGAACATTTACGAGGTTCTGTCGAACAATGCTCATTATTGAATGTCCTCGCGATATCTACGACGGATATCTATTGGCCACGTCTTTTAATTTTATGTGATTTACATTTTTATGCTGTGGATTAGCCAAGATCTTGATTAAGCAGCAAAAAAGTAATTGTAAAGAATATATAGATAGATGTTTTTGAATCTAAAATTCATTATTACTTTCCTTATATACATAATGTATAAGGAAAGTATTGTGACGGGATCGAAAATTCGAATTCGAGTTTTCGACGGGAGAGCACGTTTCAAGCATCCCTGATCACGAATCAAGCATTTTTGAAGTGATGTCTGTGTGTGTATGTGTGTGTATGTGTGTGTGTGAAAGTATGTGTGTGTGCGTGAAAGTGTGTGTGAAAGTGTGTGTGTGTGTGTGTGTGTGTGTCAGTCAGTGAGTCTGTGAGTCTGTGGAGACGATAACTGACGAACGAATGGACAGATTTGAATGAAATTTGGTACAACAATCACAATCCATAAACACTGGAAGCCTATTGTTTTTATACGCAATCGAATGTTCAGAACTCCCCTCAATTTTCGAATGAAATTTTGAAAAAATCGTCAAAAAATCAAAACCAAATAGACATTTCTTATATAATTTTTCATCAGAAAACGATAGGCATAAATTTTAGAACGCTAACATGAACCGTTCTCGAGATATTGCACATTTTTCAAAATAATCATCAAAAAGTTATAAAAACTAAAAATATTTCTTTGTGAAAAACATGTTCACTTTTCATAGGTAATACTATGCGATAAATTGGGTGACATCATTCTCGTGGATCTAGCTCGTTCCATTCATGAAAAAAGATACTTTGAGTAATACTTTTCTATTTGAAAGCCAATAGTCATTTATTTGCTGTAAGAATAGCTTATTTCTCAGTCCATAACGATTGGCGAGAACGAACGAATTTGGAGGAATGTCGCCAACTTGGCGTCATTTTTAATTGTTGCCAAATTAACAAAAATCTCGCGAAATTGATAAAAATGACGCTAAATCAATAAAAATGAAGACTAATTGAAGAAAATTCAATATCATGGAAAGAATATAAGTATCTACTATAAGAATAACGTTTTTTTAGCTGTAAATGTAGTAAATTCATTGCATTATATAAGGAAAGTCATGTGTTGCTCACATCAGATTTTATTCCTGTTTATAGATGCATACTATTTAAGTAACATTGCCTTAACTTTGACTGGCCCTTAAATTTTGTATTTCTTGTTACTCATTCAGGATCTTCTTAGCAAAAAGGGGGAAAACTCAAAGGCTGGGAAAATAAAAACAATCTGGTTTTGGAGTAAAGGAATTTTGTAAGAATTAGGAACTTAAAAAGTTTCCTAAAAGTGGAAATATTCAACACTGTTTAGTTCGAAAATCTGCTACGTTATCATTATAAGATAAATGTACGAACATCTAGGCTTTGCAGACGAAAACAATAAATTATTTTATAATGGAACTTGTGAAAGGGTGTCGAAAACCCACGACGACCGGCTCGTCCGAAGACATGAGCAGCAATTTGGGCGTCCGGGAGGACTTTGTGAAAGGGTGTGTTATAGCAAAATAAAATTTAGGGTTTTTTTTTTGTTTGCGCATTAAAAATTGCGTAGATATTTTAGATTATAAAAAAAAATGCTAAAATTTGAAACATTTCTGAATATGAAGTGAAAAATAATTCTACACTATAAAAATTAAATTTAATTTGTAATCTTACAAATACAAGTAATTTTGAACCACAAAATAATTATTTCAAGTGAATAATTCAGCCGTATGTATTTAATATGAAACGTTGAAAAAGAAATTCATAATTTGCATATTGTCTTCAAAGAGTTTTACTAATATCAGAATTTTAAATATAAGTTTTTATTTAAACGAATTCTATCTACATACTATTATCAAAATTGATGAATCTGCTCTAAAAATGAAAACCATCATCACGAAATATTTGTTGCAGAAAATTTAGCTTTGCAATATGCTGGATTATCAGATACACTCATAAAACTCTTAAATTAGTTTCTTCCCATCAAAGATTTTCAATAATCCTGCTTCATTCACCAAAAATTCCAGGTTTATTTCCTATTTTAAAAATTATTTGTGTTTTTTGTAACTCTAACTTTGAGTAACTTAGAAATAGAATCTTTTCTTCGTTAGATTGAAAACCGAAAGTTCAATCTCTGCACCAGGCAGTTCTTAATTTTTAAATATTACTTTCCTTATATACATAATGTATAAGAAAAGTATTGTGACGGGGTCGAAAATTCGAATTAGAGTTTTCCACGGGAGAGCACGTTTCAAGCATCTGATCACGAATCGAACATTTTTGAAGTGTGTGTGTGTGTCAGTGAGTCTGTGGAGACGATAACTGACGAACGAATGGACCGATTCGAACGAAATTTGGTACAAAAATTATAATCCGTAAACACTGGAAGCCTATCGAATGTTCAGAAACCCCCCCCCCCCTAAATTTTCGAGTGAAATTTCGAAAAAATCGTCAAAAAATCAAAACCTCTAATAAAGATATGCAAATAGACATTTCTTATGTAATTTTTCATTAGAAAACGATTAACATAAATTTTAGAACGCTAACATGAACCGTTCTCAAGATATTGCACATTTTTCAAAAAAATTATTAAAAAGTCATATAAAATAAAAAGAAATATTTCCTATTGAGAAACATGTTCACTTTTCATATGTAATACCATGCGATAAATTGGGTGACATCATTCTCGTGGAACTGGCTCGTTCCATTCATGAAAAAAGATACTTTGAGTAATATTTTTGTATTTGAACGCCAATACTCATTTATCTGATGTAAGAATAACTTGCTTCTCCGTCCATAAAACTTGGCGAGATTTTGGCGAGGAATTTAGTGGAATGTCGCCAACTTCGCGACTTTTTTTTATTATTGTTAAATTAACGATAAGCTCGCCAAATGGATAAAAATGACGACTCATTGACGAAAATTCAATATCTTGGAAAGAATATAAGTATCTACTATAAAATTAATCTTTTTATTTTTACTGTAAAAGTAGTAAATTCATTGCATTATATAAGGAAAGTCATGTGCTGCCCACATCAGATTTTTTTACGTTGCGATGTTATGTTGTTAAGACTATTCAATTTCTGATATGCATTATGCGTTTATTTCGCAGGTTGCAAGCTCTTCCAAGAGTTCAGGTTCATCGAATTTAGTTTTTCCAGATAATGCCAAGCCTTGCCACGGATGCAAGTCAAAGACCAAAGTAGTATTCAAAGTAAGAATTTTGGATGAAACATTTGATGGTAAGAACCACGAAAAATTATGTTTCGGTATTTTCTTTTCACTTTAATTTAGTATTAGATATTTCATACCAAGGGAGTAGCGTCGTATCAAAAATGCGTAGGTGATAATTGAAAATATGCTAAAAAATATATATTTAATTTGCAATTAACCGGCAGCGTTTCTCCAGACTTACACCATTTGCTTCAAAACTTGATTTCTTTTGAGTCATTGAGCGTACAGGGTACGACATGACCCACAGAATTGCAGACAACAAATCTATCTCTGGAATTTTCAAAGCAGAGAAGGAACAGCCGTTGGTACTTTCAAAATAAATGGATTGCCAGACTAAAGTGAAATTCCTAAATCTCCAAATATTACTTTCCTTATATACATAATGTATAAAGAAAGTATTGTGACGGGAGTAGTGTGGGAATGAGAGAGCTGGACCACAGCCATAAACCCCCCCATAAAAACCACACCCACTTTTAGAATGTAATGGCTCTATTTTATCCACACAAATGTGATTACACAATGGTGTGAAACCCCCATTAAAACCACACCCACTTTTAGAATGTAATGGCTCTATATCACCCATAAAATTTCCACCCACTTTTAAAAAACAATGGTGCGAAACCCACCCATAAAATTTCCACCCACTTTTAAAAAACAATGGTGCGAAACCCACCCATAAAATTTCCACCCACTTTTAAACCCAATGGCTCGCAAAACCCCCATAAAAACCGGACCCACTTTTAGAAAGTAATGGCTCTATTTTATCCACACAAATTCGATTAAACAATGGTTCTCAAAACCCCATTAAAACCACACCCACTTTTAGAAATACAATGGCTACAAAACCTCCATTAAAATCGTATCCACTTTTAGATATAAATGGTATGAAAACCGCCATAATTACCTTACCCCCCTTTAAAAAACAATGGCTCTCAAATCCCCATTAAAACTACACCCACTTCTAGAATAGTAATGGCTCTATTTCAACCATACAAATTCGATTAAACAATGGCTCTCAAATCCCCATTAAAACTACACCCACTTTTAGAATACAATGGCTATTTCTTATCCATAAAAATCTACAACCCCTCTTAAAACGATGGTATCGAAACCCCATAAAAACCGAACCCACTTTAGAAAAGTAATGGTCCTATTTTATCTATCGGAGCGAGCAAGCGAAAAGTCGTTGGGAGCGAAGGTACCCCCTTCGGCGAGCACAGAACAGAAGAATGTGTCCTTCGAACTGAGGACTAAAACCATTAATTATCTTTTAATAGTTCGAAAACTGTTAAAAGATTATGATCGCCTACTCCTTTATTGCATAGTGACCGTGAGCCAAGGTATGGATACCATCTTCCAATATATGACGCTTGTCATCTTTTCCTGATAGGGCAATCTTATTGACTTGTATGGAATGAATCTCATGCTTTGTGCTCCTGATGAGATTCATGGTTCTATGCTGTACTTCTTGCTTGAATAGGCAGTTCTTGTAGTCCTCGAAGGATATCCTGTTTTTCACGACACATTTCTTTACTCCTTTCGACTTTTTCACCAGGTCAACCTCAGTTTTACAGGCATACATCTTAGATCTTAAGCCAACGAACTCTTCTAAGATCTTCCCTGCATTTTCATCCTTCATCTTCCCCAAGACCTTTTTATTTACTCGAGGCATACCATACCTATTGTTTTCTGGATAATCTGATGTATCAAAGTAGTCAATCAATCCTTTCATATCCTCATAAAAGTCCTCGGTCTGTATGTCATAGATGTAACTGTCAGTGTCCATGTACAATAGCTTGATATCACCCCCATATTTAGGCTTCATAAGATTATAATGGAAGTCATACATCAGATGCTTCGATAGATCTAATATACTCATGCCGACGTATATTGGCTTATTAAAAATCACTTTCGTCTTGTTCATATGCACGGCGGCTAATCTTTCGTCAAAAATGGTCCTTCCCTTGAAGTTGGGCTTAGCAACTAGCTTCTCCGCTTTCTGGGGATCGCATACTAGCCTAATATCGAGTCGCTTCCTGATATTTTCCATCGTCTTGCCAAAGACCGAGTTGTTCATAAGTTTGAAGAAGTCTTTCTCAAAGTCGTTGGTTGCCTTGGTCCTCATATCAGTGTTCAGGTCTATGTACCTCTTCAACCAGGGAGACTGCTGAAACTCCAACACTTTGTGCACCTTTTTGAGCTTCACCCCCAACTGCAACAGTTGCTTCAAAACCCTGTAATGAACCACATAATGCTCTTTGTCATAGAGGGTCGTCAGTAGTTTTGGCTGTTTTGAGCCATCGGGCATCCTGCTCTCAGGTGCTAGAGGTATGTCTGAATGGAGGTTGTGCAGATGGGTCGGGTACTGTAGGTCGCAATCTACGATGTATCCTTTGTCTGAGTCATCCTCTACTTGGGTCACATCTGACACAGTGCTCCACTCGAAGCCACCATGCGGTAGGTATTGACTCATGGCCCATCCGTAGAGGTTGTTGGCGTCAAGGTACATCAGGTAGTTAGACTTCTTGTTCTCGTCATAGTCCCTCATGTACTTGTTGTTCGCCCTCCCATATCGGTTACAGCACTGAGAGATGCCTCCTCTGGTCCCCTTTTCTAGCATGAGTATCATGTCATAGTCTGTCAACAGCTCTAGCTCAACCTCTGTGGTTTTGAGCATGGCGTCCCACGAGAGTCCGGGTGCAGTGAAGTACCATGCAGGATCCAACTTATAGGTCTTTAGACAGACATCTCTAAAGTGTTCCATGATGTCGGCTAGGATGAGTACATCAGTCTTCACATACAAATCGGAATATTCACCCAATGTCTTAATGTTGAAGGCCTTCCATACCCTTTTAGCGTGCTCGTAGTCCTCATCCTTTATGTGTGACTCATTCAATTGGTTGTAAAAGTCTTCTTTTGGGGGCAGCTTGGTTTCTTCGCATTTGTCCCACGAGTCCATGTAATCGTATGGATAGACGCCTTTTCGGGTGACGAGGTCCAGTTTGTCCTTGGGGAAGTACTTGGCTGTCTCCCTGAACTCCTTTACGTTCTTCGCAAGACTGTCGAGGCTAGCGGCCATGAACTTGAATGAGTCGACAAACCTCAACTTTATACCAGGTACCTTTACTTTCTTCCCATCGCCTACTTCTACAGTTTTTGCCCCGACCTCCTTACTGAAGGAAATGTACCTCTCCTCGTTGTTCGGGATGACGTCGATATCACCTTGGTCTCTACCGAGCTCCTTTATGAAGAGATGGGCGTCGTAGCCAGATAAGTTGTGGATAAACACTGGAATGAACGAAGGCTCTTGGTACTTTAGGTTGCAAAGGTTGTGAGCAGGTCCTCTGTAGTTCGATTCACATTTCGCCGGATTGAGAAGATGGTCATGATCTCTAACTTTTCGGAAGTCTGGTTCATCCTTGGGTGAATAGGGTGAAGGTTTCTTCCTGATATCTTCATCACAGATGTGGCAAACATGGGTCCTTTGGAAATGCTCTTCATCTTCGGTGGTCATTTTGATGGGTTGCTTCTTATCATAAATGTTCTTTATCGCTAGCGCCTCAGTCTTCACTGTATCAAAGAACAGCTTGGTGGCATTGGGTCCTCTGTATGTGATTGGTGCCTTATAGTCTGCGTGTTTATATTTGATGTAGACAGTGAAGCTCATAGGTTCATGCTTTTGATATTTATGTAAGAATGAGCTGTCTTTTGTAGGGCAGCAGGTGTTTATCTTGTTTGTCAAGCACTCGAAGTCTCCATACATCACAAAGGGTAATCGTAAAGACCTTTGATAGTTTTTGAACCGCAGAGATTCGTTCTCCTCGGGCATTACAATCTTTACTGGTGTATTCTTCCTACAATCCGTTTCATGAGCTTGGAGGTCCTCTTCGGAGTAATAATACAGCAGGCATCTCTCACAGGTGAATATCTTTCCGTTGTGTTTAGTCACTTGTCCGCTTATCAATTTGGAGAGGTCTTTTATCCAACAGTAATGACTGTTTCCTTCCTTATTCTTTATGTACAGCAAATTGATGTGTTTGTCTTCCTTATTTTTAGTGATTCTCAATGGGTAAATATCATTACCTTCGTATGAATATATGTTCACCGATATGTTATTCAACTTTTCGAACCTGTTAAATACTCTATCTTCCATCTTCACTGGAAACTCGATACCTTCGAAATTTAGCTCATTATCATATGGCTTATATTTAGAGACTCTATCTACGTGATTATCAGCTGGATAAATAGCGGACAGTATCGCCCACTTAAAGCACTCGTTATCATTTTCATTTTTCACGTTAATGACTGCCTTTTTATCTTTAATTTTTTTCGGTAAATCAATGTAGGATGATCCTCTCAGTGGGTTGTATTTATTGATCCTCACCTCAAGGTTTTTAATTCTAACAAGCGTCCATCCCGAACCCTTTGCAACAAACTCCTCCATTTCTGTCAATAATTTTTGGATAACCGATCTGTAATAAGCTACCAAATCAGTTGATTCTAAGATGACTGCGTTTTCTGTTTTGAAGTTTTTCTCCATTTCTATAATAGCATCGTCTTTACCCTTTTGATAGTCACAGAGGAATTCGAAATTAACCTTCAAACCATGCAGCCTCTTTATGTGTTTAGTGATGAGTCCCCGGACTAGTGATGCCACATCGTTCAAAAAGTCTTTGGGAAGCATCAGGTTGTGTTCATTTTGGATGTCGTACGTCTTCAAGCGAGATTCAAAGGCTGTATTAACTTTGTGGAGGGTGTAGAGCCTTCTCTCTCGCGTATCTAAAAACAGGTCTGAATCAAACCCGAAATGACGGTTGAACAATACGCTTTCTATGTATGCTATGATGTCTGCCCTCCTTCCTAACCTGGAATAGCCTCTAATGCCATGCGTTCGACAAAATACCCGTAGTTGGGGGAGAGTCATGTGATGTAGTCGATGCTCCACCCTTCCACACTCTGGGAGAGCGGTTGCCTTCTTTGGTTTATAGTTTAGGTGCCCTTTAGATTGTAGGTGCTTATTCATGCTTGATCCCTTAAATAACTTACCGCAACACCTGATCTTACGCACTCTGTTCTTCTTTGGCTTGCTAAACAAGTCATTGTGGAAACTGGAAAAGCCGTTATGATATTGAATGAGGTCGACCAGCTCCAACTTTTTAAGTTTCGAGTAACCTCGAATATTATTTTCACGACAGTAGCCTTGCAACTGTCGAACGGTTTTAGATTGAAAATCCATTTTGTCTTTCTTTAAAACTACAAATCGTTTCTTTAAATGCTTTTATTATTGAAGGGGTAAACTTTTTACGATTCAATTTTTAATGAGTATTTCAATCATTAAAAATAAAGTCATATCTACATCTATTAAATTATGGAAGGGCATGTCATCGATGTCGGTCGATCGCTATCACTATCGCTATCACTGTCAACCTGATATATTGAAAAGGTTTCGTAGAGGTTTCGAAAAGGTGTTTTTTTTACCACGAAACCCTCTAATGGTGTACAATAATATAACACCCTGAAGCCAACATATAATCTTAATAATCTTATTTCATCCCTGGTCAAAATCATACCAACCCTGGATATATCATTTTTTAAAAATATAATTGAGTTATTCGACAAACGTATTAGGATAGATTTCCCGTGCTCAGTAATGTCAGAAACCAAATATAAGCCATCTACTGACTCAAAGTTATCAGTACTCAAATCGTTTAATTTTTTAACAATACGATCCATATTCTTTATTTAAAGGATAAATATATTCAAACTTGAGGAAGGTAACAAAGGGTATCTAAACATTTAATGGTTGATCAACCATTAAATATTATTATGAATATAAAAATTTATGGTTCATTTTTGTCCAACTCGGGTTGTATGTCGACAGGTTCATTTTTATCCAACTCAGGTTGTATGTCGATAGGATCATTTTTACCCAACTCAGGTTGTATGTCGATAGGATCATTTTTACCCAACTCGGGAGGTATGTCGATAGGTTCATATTGTACCACAAATCTATTACATATGTTTGTCAAAAGGATGCAAACCAGCTTTTTAAAATGGAGTTCGTAAAAAGTATCTGAGAGCAAATGGGCTTTATAAGTCATGAGGTGACAAAGATCTATACGATCCAGATTTTTCATAATAAAATCTTCGTTAAAGGTTTGCCATTGAACAATTCTACCCCATTCAAGGTAATCTGCGAATTCCGTCATAAAATCTTCAGTGAGCTTTTGTTTGACGCAAATGAGTTCCATATCGATTTTGTCTATATGCCGACGAATAAATTCTTCTGAGAGTACTTGGAATTGAGAAACCATTCTCTAATATAATTTGGAAGCATGTTTATCCAGGAAGGGTTCTGACATTATCTGATATCTGGAAACTACTTCCCAATCTAAATATTCAGTATTTCTATCCATGAAATCCTCTGATAGAACTTGATATTTGGATGTATAGTACCAGTTTAATAGACCTTTGTGTTTTTCTACAAAAGGCTCCGAAAGTTTCTGATACTGAGAGATGACCATCCAGTTTACCAAACCTTCGAATTCTTCGATAAACTCTTCCGATAAAGTTGTATATTGACTTATGAGCGACCAGTTAACATAATTTTTACTAACTCTGATTTGTTCTTCCGACAAACCGCTTTTTGATATTTCGTTCCACGCCATTTATTATATGTACAATTTCTTTTATGGCAGCTGGAGTGTCCACTTGATTTCTTCAATTTTTAGAAATGGTTGAACTGTGAACTCAGCATCACATCGTAAGAAAATTTTTAATTGGTCATCTTTTTTAACCTCTCCGAGAATTAACACGAATTCAGTGGCTACTTTTATCTTGTGAACGTACTGCTTGTTATTAATGTATAACTTAACAACGATTAATTCATCGATTATCTTTTGAGGATCAAGGTACAATCCCAGTCTAAAAAAACCGTCCCGAGCGAATTTACAATCTGAGTTCAAAGCATCACCGGAAAACTTCGTAAAAATAACGGCATTCGCATTGGTACTAGGTCTAATAGTTATGTATCCTGATGTGGTGGTTGCATAACATACTTTATTGTCAACATAGTTTTCCAAGTACTTTTTATTAACCGCATTCATGTCTTCAATAGGGTCAGCGACATTGCCTATCCTTTTACCTTTAGCGTCAATGGGTCTTCTATCACCTAAACTCAGGTACTTCTGATCTAAACCTTCCATAATTTTTGCTATCTCTTCTCGTAGTTCAACCCTCAGCGCGTGAGTGACGGTAGTGGAGTTACGAATTAACTCAGCTTCCAGATAACTTTTAGTAGTTACATCCCGACTCTCAATCGGTGTCTGACAGTTTTTCAAGATCTTATTTTCCATATCGTAGTTACCATCATGTGTGAGTTTAAACCCTATGCCTGGAATACCAGGAGGTCCTTGTTCTAATTCTTCATCGAAAAGCGGGTAGTAGGCAGCCATTTATTTAAATATAAAATAATTTTTTATAGTCATGGACTATAAAAATTAAAAATGGACTATAAAAATGGCTTATAATTTCAAAGTCTTGATCATGGTAATATTTTGATTATTAATATTTAAGAAGCATTTCTTGTGCTCTTTTAAGATGAAGTAAAAAACATAATCTTTGGGGGCAGCGTTCCTTAACCTCCAGTTAAACTCAATCATTAAGTTATTCGTATCGGTATAGTTTTGATGCTGAGAGAGATTAAAGCAGATGATTGGATACAACTTACCAAAATTCGAATAATTGACCATACAACCTGTTTCAGACGTGATGGTGTTGAGTCCAGATTCCAAAAAGGCTGTGTATAATCGATTATAATCACTTTTCTCAAAATCCATCATGTAACTGACAGTTGGCACTTTTACATTGTTGATCATTAACCAACATTCCGTCATATCTAAGTTATCAAACAGCATGTTATTGTGCTTCGGATTTTCGTATCTTTCAGTGTACTGAGGAATTACGTACAAAGATAAGACTTCATCAGAAGTAGCTTTTATGGTATAAGAGCCGCTAGCGTTTTTATAGAAAATATTAGACTTTACAATGCTGTGTTGGTTCCAGTTTATTTCTACATCCTTATTCGATAACTTTAATTCGTTAAATATTGAAGCCGCCGCATTTTTAAATCGTACGTAAGGTAGCCAGAGTGATAAATCTTCTACAACGACTTTATAGATCTTATGTTGCTCGTTGGTGTACAGCATATTTAGACTGTGATTTCTCTGGAACTCAAATTTGACTTGGAACCCCGTTATTACTTTTTTATATTCACGGAAGAAATCAAACACGTACTTTAGTGGGATCCATATAGTTACAACCTTGCTATTTTTAGTGAATTCGCTTCTTTCTGTAAATCCCTGGTTATGGTTCTCATTAATTCCGAATTTTTCGAAAAACTCAGTAATCTTTGTGGTATCTACTAACGTGCCATCATATTTCAAGCGTTCTCTATCAGCTGTGTCCGACGTATCAGTGTAGAACAGCATATTTGTAGCTTCGGCAGAAGAATAGTCAGGCGTAAAATGTATTAAGCCCAACACTTGTCGCATAAGAGCGGAATAATTTATGTTGGATTCAATTTCAGTGGTTCCTAATGTAAACCTGTTAGCATTGATCAAACCACCTCCATTCACGAGAGCTACATTATCATTCACTATGGCAGTACCATCGTTGTTAACAATTTTCAATTTTTGCTGTAAATAACCGTTAGAGTATAAAATGTTGGCGTTGGTGTCTTGAATAAAGAAATGGTAAGAGGCATTTTCCATAGAATTATCACTATTTTCATGCCTTACCTCTCTATATTCGAAACTTTCGATGTCATCATCGTAATAATAATTGGTGCTGTTTAATTCAAATATTTTATTCATTTATTATAATATAATTTTTTTTTCTTCTCCTCAATTTAATAGCTATATGGCTATTAAATCGAATTTAGAAAAACTTTAGTCCAGCTCCATGTTTTTTCTGCTTTGATAATATCTCCTTTATTTTATCCTGCACATACTTACCTTCTAATTCGGCCTCCTGCAGGACTGGTACGTCGGAAAAGAACCCTCTTCCTTGTATCTTCTTACTCTTTCTTTGAAGTCTGTGTTTATTCATTTCTTTATTATAGGGCGATAAAATTGTATTGTACTTCTTGCTTATTGAGCGGTATTAAATCACCTCTATGATTGGTTACTTGCATTCTGATTCGGTAAACACTATCCATTCGAACAGGGTAAAACAGAGGTTTGTCAAATGATTTTATAATCTGACTACCTGGACGATTACTGTTTGTAAATGAATAGATGACGTTTGTAGAGTTGAAACCGTTGATATACGCCCCCTCTGCGACATCGCAATGTATATAAATGTTATCGTTTCCCCCAGATAAGTCAGCAATGTACTTTCCTACTTGTTCAAGCTCTTCGTGGATTTTAGGCTCGAAACCTAAAAGTTTGTGCAGGTTTTTGGTTTTCGTTAAATCGATCTTATACCCGTCTTTTAACTTAATGGCTATTCGTTGTCGTTCCTCCACTATTCCGAATTGTATCGGCGGATCGCTTCCAAAAAAATTAATCATGTAACGATTCAGCCCCTTGATAGTGTAATTTCCATCTGGTATCGTCAAATTTAACCACTGCTGACCATCAAAGTATGATAATTCCTCATCTTTGATATTGTCCCATGAAACGTACATCGAAAAGGACTGAAGGGCAATCTGTTTAAAGGTGAAAGGTCTAGTGTATTCAATCGTAAAATCTTCTGATTTTTCCGCGTTTTTAGAATCTAATATCAATAGAACCATTTTATTTATAGAGAACATTTTTTTCATTGAAGTCGCTGGGTTCTTGGGTAAAAGAATATAGCACATCTACAACTGGCTTACCCTTGTTTCTTTCACGAATGTACTTCATACAAAAGTAGCCGCATTTGACGGAAGCAGGGTGCTGTAGAAAGCTCGAGTTACACCCGATATTTTTCTTTCCAGAAGTCAGTAGATACTTCTTAATGTTAGGATGAATTTTGTAGACGTGTTCTCCAAAAGGATCAAAATACTCAACAAAGTTATTTTTAGGATCGTTATAGTAGCAGACCCAGTGCGTACCAGGTCCTGTGACAATGTCCAGATTAATAATACCGTTTTCAAACCGACTCATCTTTTTAGGCAACAGATCGGAAGTAAAGACGCCCCTAAACCCCTGTTCATGTTTCATATTTTGTTCAATTACTTCGTCTGATATTCCCAGTTTTGATAGACGCCCTTTCCAATGGGTCTTTTTTTTTCACATCCAGATCCTGAAATTTTTTCCAAAGCTTTCTTTGCTCCATATCCAGCCGCCCCACTTGCAGCACCTAGTGCTAAAGCCTTGGCCCCAGCAATTAACGCAGGTAATAGAAAAGGTAGAAAACCACCCGTTTTCTGGAGCTGCGTCTTACTGATAGTGATACGCTTCCCCTTCCCAATTTGAGCTATCTGTGTTCGAGTTAAATGTATATCTTTGTTGGGGGCTTTTGTCTTATCTATTTGTAGAGATACTTCTTCTCCTTTCTGGTATGCAGATTTTAGCTTAGCAATCTGATGATCGCTTAAATGTATTTTAGTTTTTATGTAATTACTCATTTATTTAATGTAAAATTTTTGTAGTATTGTTTTACTTGCTCGTTGGTCATAGTTCCTTCTCTCAACAATGCATCCAATAAATCAACGACTTGATTGTGTAACTTTTTACTTTTGGATCCTTTACATATCTTATCAGTCAATCGGGCTAAAATTTCCATTTTGTCTTCTACTCCTTTACCGATATAAATTTCTTTTCTTTGCAAGTCTCTGAGTCGATCCCGATAATTTCCTAACGTAGTCATATGATCTCTCAAATAATCAACCTTAGCTAATAAGCGATCTTCTCTTTCTTCATCCTTTTTAGTCATTCGAGACATCTGACTCATAATGTTTCCTTTTTGACGAGACATTTTTAGGTAAGTATCATTTACTTTACTCATAATTTCTTGCAAAGTTTCCTTGGTCTCATGGTACAATTTTGAGGGTCTTGGAAAGTTATTTTTCTCTAAAAACTCTACATCCAATTTTTTATCAAAATCATAGACTTCTAAAGGCGATTCAATAGCTAGAGGAATGTGATCAACAGCATCTTTTATAGCCTGAATATTCTCCTTTCGATTAATTTCTTGTTCTTGTAGCTTTTCAGTTACAGGCTTGTGAAAGTCCGATAGTGCTTTCTGGATACCTAATTTTTGCTCAAGTTGTTGTTCGTTGTTTTTTCTAATTTCAGCCTGAAGCTTATAAACTTTAAGTTCATATTCAACTTCCTTTCTTAATTTCTTATTTCGTTCTTTTTGTATAGCATTCATCTTTATTATTATGCAAAAAAATTTTTACTTAAGCAAATTATATTTTTACTGAAGCAAATTTTTAACATTAAATAAAGATGATTCAAATTAAAAATTATACAGAAGCAGAAGAACTTGTCGATGCAAATCAACATTATTTATTACCTAAACACCCTTTCAGACTTCTAATCGCTGGAGCTTCAGGTACTGGTAAAACGAACTTATTGCTGAATTTTATATACGACTATCTCGAATTTGATAATTTGTTCGTTTGTGCAAAAGATATGTACGAACCCAAGTATGGCAAACTGAAAGAAAAGTACACAATGTTTGAGGGTGTGGATATAGACTCGATAAAGTACCCCAAAAAGAAGAAGAAAATTATCCTAGAGTTATATGAAAGATTCGGCAAGAAAGGAACTTTATTCTCCTCTGATACAAAAGAATTTATAAAAGTGGATGACCTGGACCCATCTTGTAAAAATGTTGTTGTCTTTGATGACTGCATGACTGACAAGGACCAGAGGAGCATAGAAGATTTTTTCATCAGAGGTCGGAAGAAAAACGCCTCAATCATTTATCTTTCTCAATCTTATTATAGAACACCCATTGTTATCAGAAGAAACTGTAATTACTTGATATTTTTTAATATTCAACCGAGGGAGATTCAACAGATCATAAGAGAGATAGATGGTAGTTTGACAAAAGAAGAATTCAGTAGATTATATAAAAAGTGCATGCAACAGCCGTATGATTTCTTTATGCTTGATTTAGTTAATCCGGCTCTGAGATATCGGAAGAAATATTTCACCCCTATAAATAAAGATGGAAGAATACTTGCAAAAGAAAATTTACGTATATAGAAAGAGCTACCACCACTACCATAAAATTAGTGTCACTATAACCGTTAGCAAGTTCGTTTTAAGTTCATTGGGTTTATCAGCTTTTGTACTTGTTCCCTTAGCTGCTCTGAGCTTAAGCGTCGGTATTGTTGAAGTTCTTGATAAAGCTTTGAATATCGCGGAAAGGAAAGAAGAGTACAAACAGTCTTACAAGTTTTACAAACAGCTGCTCAATTCATACAAATCGAATACCCTATCAGAAGAGGAAGTGTATAAGCGAGAGGAGGATTTCATCAATAATTTAGTCTACTTACCCAGAGAAAAATATATGAAACAAACCCTGCTGAATGGATATCAATTTGTGAGTAAATAATTTTTTATATATAAATAAATGTGTGGTAAAAAGACTTGCAAGAAAGGAAAAGGTGTTGTTAACGCAGCAATTAATAATTTACCGTTTGAAATGCATCTGCCAGGGCATCAATTTACAGGACCAGGAACTCAACTGCTCAGAGGAAAAACTAGACTGAACCCCGATTTAACATACAAAGAATGGAGTAAGCCTATTAATAGGGTTGATGATAGTGCCTATAAACATGACGTGTGCTACATTAAAAACAAAGATACCGAAACCAGAAACAAAGTGTGTGACTCAAACATGATTAAAGAATTGGACGACATTCCCAATCCAAGTTTTCGTGAAAGGCTAGATAGAGCTGTTGTGAAGCCTATTATCAAAGCAAAGAAGACATTTGGAATGGGCTCAAAAATATATTGTCTCAAATGTAAAACACACACCGACACTAAAGATGAACAGCATGTCACCTCTAAAAACGCTAGACCTATGTTGAAAGGAATTTGTGTGGGTTGTGGTTCTAAGAAGTGCCGTTTTTTACCGCTGAAGGGGTAACTGAGAAGGGTTGCCCCGAAAAGGTTTACTACGATCCCGAAACAGGATTTTGTGGCATAAATGTACTGAGCAGAAAAACTGGTTTAAGTCGAAAAGAAGTCTCGGATTTTTTACACCGACAGGATGTATACACAAAGCATAAACCACTTATCCGTAAGTTCAAAAGAAGGAGAATTTACGTGTCACATATCGATGACCAATGGCAAGCTGATTTACTGTTTGTCTATAAATTTGCGAGAAGTAAGTTTAATGATGGTATCAAGTACTTATTAACAGCTGTTGACTGTTTCAGTAAATATGCATGGGCTGTTCCTCTAAAGGATAAATCAGCAGAAGAAGTAACTCAAGCATTTAAAAAGATCTTCAAAGAAAGAATACCTGAAAGGGTTCAAACAGATAAGGGTTTAGAGTTCGTCGGAAAAACAACTCAAAAATTATTCAAAGAAAATAATATCCAATGGTTCACAACAGAAAATGTTGAAATAAAAGCTGCTATGGTTGAAAGATTTAATCTCACTCTTGGTAATAAAATAAAGCTCTACTTGTGTGCAAATAACACTGAAAGATACATAGATGTATTGGATCAATTAGTGAAGAATTACAACAACTCATACCACAGAAGTATAAAAATGACTCCTGTTGAAGCTAGTCTAGAAGAAAACAGTAGTGAAGTCTACCGCAATTTGTTTAAAGAAAAGGTCATACGTAAACATAAATACCAGGTAGGCGATAAAGTAAGAATATCTATATATAAGTCTACCTTCAGAAGGGGTTATCAAGCAACTTTTACAGATGAAATATTTGTCATTTCTGAAGTATTAGAAACCGACCCAATCACTTATAGAGTTCAGGATTTAAATAATGATGGGGTTATAGGCACTTTTTATGAATATGAATTAGTAAAATATGATAAGAAAGACAATGTGTATAAGATTGAAAAAATCATCAAAAAGAAAGGGGACAAATATCTAGTTAAATGGTTAGGTTATCCTGAGACTAGCTGGATTGATAAAAAAGATTTAGTTAATTAATTTTTAATAGCCGAATAAGCTATTAAAAATTATAATCACTTATCGGGGTCATACCTCAGCTCTTCGTGACATGTTGTTCAAACGTACCAGCCGGTAAAAAACTCCAATTCAACGCACCAAAAATGGTGCGGCAGATTTCTTCATTCTGAATAAGCGTCTTCTTGAGTTTAGGTAACTTAACTTGAAGGCGTGAAATATAGATGTCGTAACCTCTCTTCCATAACATATGGTATAAGATATAGTCTTTGCTGATTATGTTTTTTCGCTCTGGGTACATCTCCTCATATTTATGGATAAAAGAAGAAAAGTCGTTCAAAAGCTCTTCTTCTTCAAAGGGTAGGTTATGCGAACCTAACCATTTAGCCAGATTTTTCATTCGATGTTTTCGCCTCTGTTGTTTCTGCATGTTTAAATACATATCGAGATAATTGATAGGGGGTTTATTTGGATTATACCTCAGCTCTTCGTGACATGCTTGGCAAATGTACCAGCCATCATCATTTTGAATTACATATTTGTGTTCACATTCATGAGTTTTCAAGTCTCCGTCTGAGGTAACTTTATTGTCCAGACCTAACATTCTTATTAGTTCCAACATTTCCTTCGATGTTTTGTCTTCGATCATTATATTCTTTTATAAGTTTGACAATTTTTTCAAACTGATCATGCAACTTTTTTAAAGATTTTTTCACTTCTGAAATGTCATCGCTATAAACATCTAATTGAACATACTGATAAAGAATTCTATAGTGATATATCTCAGACTCAATTTCATTCATTTTATTTATATCTTTGTTTTATTTATATCTTTGTTTTCTTTAAATCAGATAAAATACGAAGCAGTATTATTTTCCGCTTGGAGAGTTTCGACCTTGTTTTCTACTTCCTGCTTTCATAACGTCTGTAGCGAGCGCTGACCTTGACTAACATCTCTTCCTCTTTAAAGAAGAGTTCTCTCAGAGGTAGAAAAAAGCGGAGATTACGAGAATCAAAGGGAGATGGCAGCACTATATGGAGGGGAATAGTATTTATTTTTCGCGATTGATTTTAAGCATTTTATTCTATATTTTTTAATCAGATAAACAATAGTGATAGATATTTTGAAGAATTCTTACATTATAAGAGGGAAATAACTTGTTTAAAGTGCTATTTTTGAAGATTTTCGTCTGTGGTGTAATGGTTAAATTAAAGGTATGTTTATATTTTGATGGGTACCCATGGCAAAACGGTTAGCGCGCAGACCTATTAACATCTAGGTCCCAGGTTCAAATCCCGACCTCTCCCAGGTTGTTAATCAATCCGGGTTGATGGTTTATTGAACTATACCGAGCCAAAAATGACATGTCAGCTTGCTTTAGTCGTTGTTCCAATAAAGCAGCACTCATCGATAATAAGTGGTGGGCGGGCCCGACGCTAGGCGTCAAAGTCTTACAGTGTTGTCCTTATATGTTGTTTGTAAGCCTCAGTGGCGGTAGGCTCAGAGTGTATTTGGTCTTGAATTCGGCTCATCAAGAAGGGCCCCTTGGTGGGTCGAATTTGAGATTGAATATACTCTGAGCCTACCGGGAGGCATTTTGCAAAAATTTTTAATGATTATTTTCAATGTGCTCTCGATGAGCGACTTACAACAACTCCAAGGGAAAGGCAACACATGCCACCACAGGGAAAGCCATCAAGGGCATCAGAGAGCGGCTGACAAATCAGAGTTAATCTTCTAGGGAAAAGATGTGATATGTCCGGGATTGGTCCTAAAAATCGACGAAGTTGTATATTTTTTAATGGTGATGATACCATTAAAAGAAAATTTACTGTTCAAATTTAAACATTTGCGCTGGTAGTGCTTTCCCGACATCTTTAGTTCCCAAATATACAAAGAATAGAGGTTTAATCTCATTAAGCTTCATATAGTCGGACGCATTTTCATCGCATCGTTTCGGTAGATACATTTTTGTGCCGTCTTCTAACTCCACTACTAGTTTGTCACCATATTTGGTTTTGACCTGTTTGATTTCCATGACAGGGTATTTTTCGTCGATATTGAGCTCATGCATCTTCTTGAAACTTCCTTCCAATGTACTAAGTGCGTTTAGTTTGTTCAACAGTTCCATGGTTTTTGTTCTTTCTTTACATTAGAATTCTTTTCTTTAAGTGCTTAAAATATTGTTGGGGTATGAACCCGCAGATTCTAAAAGGGGTCGCGACGTTGCGGCATGCGTAGGGGGTACCCTTCCGGCTCAGCGACTTTTTGCTTGTTCGGTCCGGAAAATTGGTGTGGTTGAAATAGAGCCATCACTTTCTCGGAAGGTGCTTGCGCTAGAACCTTGCTTATGGTTGATTTTGATACCATTGCTTGTTTAATTTGTATGGCTGAAATAGAGCCATCACTATTCTAAAAGGGGTGTAGCTTTAATGGAGGTCTTTACCCCATTGTTTAATCGAATTTGTATGGTTGAAATAGAGCCATTACATTCTAAAAGTGGGTGTGGTTTTAATGGGGTTTTGAGAACCATTGTTTAATCGAATTTGTGTGGATAAAATAGAGCCATTACTTTCTAAAAGTGGGTCCGGTTTTTATGGGGGTTTTGCGAGCCATTGGGTTTAAAAGTGGGTGGAAATTTTATGGGTGGGTTTCACACCATTGTTTTTTAAAAGTGGGTGGAAATTTTATGGGTGGGTTTCGCACCATTGTTTTTTAAAAGTGGGTGGAAATTTTATGGGTGATATAGAGCCATTACATTCTAAAAGTGGGTGTGGTTTTAATGGGGGTTTCACACCATTGTGTAATCACATTTGTGTGGATAAAATAGAGCCATTACATTCTAAAAGTGGGTGTGGTTTTTATGGGGGGGTTTATGGCTGTGGTCCAGCTCTCTCATTCCCACACTACTGACGGGGTCGAAAATTCGAATTCGAGTTTTCGACGGGAGAGCACGTTTCAAGCATCCCTGATCACGAATCAAACATTTTTGAGATCATGTGTGTGTGTGTGTGTGTCAGTGAGTCTGAGTCTGTGGAGACGATACCTCACGAACGAATGGAGCGATTCGAATGAAATTTGGTACAAAAATCACAATCCATGAATACTGGAAGCCTATTGTTTTTAAACGGAATCGAATGTTCAGAATCCCCCTAAATTTTCGAGTGAAATATTGAAAAAATCATCAAAAAACCAAAACCTCTAGTAAAGTTGAACAAATAGACATTTCTTATGTAATTTTTCCTTATAAAACGATTGACATAAACTTTAGAACGCTAGCATGAGCCGTTCCCGAGATATTGCACATTTTTTAAATATATTTATCAAAAAATCCCATAAATTGCAAAAAATATATTAACTGTTGAGAAACATGTTCACTTTTCATATGTAATATCATGCGATAAATTGGGTGACATCATTTTCGTGGATCTAGCTCGTTCCACTCATGAGAAAAGATACTTTGAGTAATACTTTTGTATTTGAACGCCAATAGTCATTTATCTGCTATAAGAAAAACTTATGTCTCCTTCCATAACGCTTGCCGAGATTTTGGCGACGAATTTGGCAGAATGTCGCCAACTTGGCGACCTTTTTAAAATGTCGCCAAATTAACGAAAATCTCGCCAAATGGTTAAAAATGACGCTAAATTAATGAAAATGACGAATAATTGAAGAAAAGTCAATATCTTGAAAAGAATATAAGTGTCTACTTTAAGAATAAGCTATTTTTTTGCTGCAAAAGTAGTAAATTCATTGCATTATGTAAGGAAGGTCATGTGCTGCCCACATCAGATTTTTTTACTTATATATTTGAAATTTAATATATGTGAAGGTTTGGAAGAAAACGTCCCAATTGTCAAAATTGATTTCAGTACCTTATCAAGTAGGGCTTTACAGACAGATTGTGAAAGATAAAACCTCATGTCTTTACAATACAACTCATCCTGCAAATTTTACATTATTAACACGTTCGGTCATAGAGTATAAAGAGAAGATAACACACACGTCGATGTGACGATTGTATTTCACTGTCCGTTTCGACTATGCGAATGGCGTAGCCAATTTAGAAGTATAAAAAATATAAACCGAAGAATAATGTGATGGAATGGTAAACGGGCGAACACCAAGAGGCAGTCAGTTAGCATATAGAAAGTTAACCGAACAGATGTGTAAAACCAGACCACACTTTTGCTTAGTGTTTTAATAAACTTTATTCAAATTATAACATTTATTTTTTAACCTGGATGCTGCCTGTCAAACGGACCGACGTCACCCAAACGAAAGGTTCACTGTCAGTCCCCACGGACTGACGCCGCGCTTAACGTGTTAATCACATAGAACATTAAAACAGAGATAATAGCTCGAAAATTTTGGGGTTGATAACAAAGTTGGCTAATTTGAACACATGTGTTTAAACTATTGTTTCAACAGTTGTGTTTCCGCAAGTGTTTCAACAATTTTTTTTTAGTTTAAACTATGGTATTTCGTTTTTAACACTTTACAACAAAGTTGAAAAGTGTTTATGACTTTGTTCATTCTGTCTGTCCGTTAGCACGATAACTGCCGTAAAAATGACTTAATCAAAATGAAATTTTAGTATGTTGTTCAGACGGTCTGTAGGACCTATGGGAATATAAATGAATAATATCACCCAATTAGTTTTGGATTAAATCCGGGTTGAAAAAATGAAATACATTAAACCCTATGGGACCTAATTTTTCCAACATTTTTTAAGCGGATTTAAAATTCACAAATTGCTTCAAAAATTTTAGGTAATATTCAAATTGTTCCATAAAATATAGAAAAAAAAATTCAGCGAAATATATTCAGTAGTTTTTTAAATAAAAATTAAAATAATAATTACACCTCTTGTATGAAGCGATCACGTGACCATGATATAAAAAGATCACATGACCCACTTCAAAATGATATATGGCATCCATCTTGTCTCAAAATCGTGATTTTTTTAAGTTCTTTTCAATTCATATTGAGTGTTGTATCCGTCCTAAAACCACTATTTTTGCTTAAATTCTGTGCATCTGCATACTGAAACAACGCAATTACAATATATTTGAGTTTAAATGATCATCCAAATTTGATTATTTCTACAACGAAGCCTATTTTTCACTTATGTAAAATGTAAACAACAAAATATGTAGAATGAGTTGTATTAGAATTGCTGTATTTCTTTAACACAAAATTATTTAGTCCATGGAGTCTGCATAGCTGATATGAATGAAATATTCATTGATTTTACAAAGAGAAGGACGATTTTTTTCGATGAAGTTTTAAACATAGAGTTTAATTGCTTGTAGCTCCATAGTCCTTATTTTTAAATAAAATAAATTATTATAGTATTGTGATGAATGAAATAAATGGGAAAATGTTATGAATGAAATGCTGTTTTTATAGAGAAATCCAGGCGTATTATTTTTTCTATGACGCAATTTGAATGAATTTCAGTTGTTTTCGATGAAGTTTTCAAATATAATAAATTATCGCAGTATTATGATAGTTTTAAAAATATTACCGAGGAATGTATCGCATTTTAGAGATGTTTAAACCAGGCAATTTATATTTCAATGCCGTCATTTGAATGTTCATTTTTTTTCGATGAAGGTTTAAGTTTTTAAATATAATAAATTAATTTAGTATTTTGATAAGTTTAAAAATATTACCGAGGAATGTATTGCATTTTAGACTTGCTTAAATAAAATTGTATTGAAGTTGGATAGTGTTTCATAATCAATGATATAAGCATGATTGATCTTTCTTGTTTTTATTTTAAAAAAACGTTTGTTTTTTCACCCATAGTTGATGAAAAGAAATCAATTTCTCAGAATTGGCAAGATGCAGAGCATAATGAAAACGTTTTCCCTATTTGAGAAGCATACGAGTTACCCCTCGGAGGTACATTTTCAAACGCTATCAATCGAAAGATTTTTTTTCAAGCCTTTTAAAGTGAAGGTAATACGCTATAATTATAATCATTTGGACCAACGATACCGATTTTTAAAAATTTTCCTTGTACAATTATAGATTCTGGTATGAGAAAATCGAGTTGAGTCACACTCCAGTTGATTATTTTAACAAATCCTATCTACTTACTAATATCATGATTCATGCATCTGCTCTAGAAATGAAAAACTATCACCTTGAAAATATCTGTTACATAGATTTCAGTTTTGCAACATGCCGGATTATCAGATACACGTATAAAACTCGTAAATTAGTTTCTTCCCATCAATAATCTACTGAAAACTAACAAGAGTCAGCTGTCGGTAAAATGGCTATATATCACGATATCTCAGAATTAAAATGACCGACAACCGAATCTTTTTCTTGTAAATCATTACACATTGCCTTACGAGCATACCAAGCATCAGGGCCGTAGACACAGACTAAATTCAGGAGGGGCTGCAGTGAAATTCAAGGGTTCTGGGAGGGACTCACCAGAAACACAGTTAATTATTAGCATTTATTAACCATATTAGTTACTATTATATATTTTAATCCATATAAATTATTAACAAATACTTGCACATTTATTGTAAGCTAATAGTTGATTAAGAAAATTCATATGCAGCACATCAATATTAATACTACACATCAATATTAATATATAGAAATTACAATTGATTTTAGTATAAGCATTAACTAGTAACAAAGCTATTAATTAAACAAAAACATTCTGAAAGTTAATGCAAGTTAACGCTTAATATTAACTCTTAATTATTTATCAGTTGATTTTAACTCTATATTGTATGACAGTGAACCCCGCAATAACAAAAAATCTGATGTGGGCAACACATGACTTTCCTTATATAATGCAATGAATTTACTACTTTTACAGTAAAAAAATAGGTTTTTCTTATAGTAGATACTTATATTCTTTCCAAGATATTGAATTTTCGACAATTAGTCGTCATTTTCATTGATTTAGCGTCATTTTAATCCATTTGGCGAGATTTTCATTAATTTGGCAACATTTCAAAAAGTCGCCAAGTTGGCGACATTCTGCCAAATTCGTCGCCAAAATCTCGCCAAGCTTTACTGATGTAGAAATAAGTTATTCTTATAACAGATAAATATTGGCGTTCAAATACAAAAGTATTACTCGAAGTACATTTTCTCATGAATGGAACGAGCTAGATCCACGAAAATGATGTCACCCAATTTATCGCATGGTATTACATATGAAAAGTGAACATGTTTCTCAATAGGAAATATATTTTTTTTATTTTATGACTTTTTAATAATTCTTTTGAAAAATGTTAAATATCTCGAGAACGGTTCATGTTAGCGTTCTAAATTTCATGTTAATCGTTTTCTAATAAAAAATTACATAAGAAATGTCTGTTTGCGAAACTTTATTAGCGGTTTTGATTTTTTGACGATTTTTTCAAAATTTCACTCGAAAATTTAGGCGGGTTCTGGACATTCGATTACGTTTAAAAACAATAAGCTTCCAGTGTTTACGGATTGTGATTTTTGTATCAAATTTCGTTTGAATCGGTCCATTCGTTCGTCAGTTATCGTCTCCACAGACCCACTGACACACACACACACACATACATACTTTCACACACACACACAAACACACACAGACATCACTTCAAAAATGTTCGATTCGTGATCAGGGATGCTTGAAACGCGTTCTCCCTTCGAAAACTCAAATTCGAATTTTCGACCCCGTCACAATACTTTCCTTATACATTATGTATATAAGGAAAGTAAAAAGTATAACCACAAATTCTGTTAACTTAAAAGACCCTTTAAAACAAAGTCATTTATAAAAAGAATCTCATAATGTTTTTATGCAAAATTTAGATGACATGTTGGATGAAATTTCATATGACTACTAAAAATGTAATGTTTTTATTAGGGGGCTCAGTATGCCTCTTGGGGGGGGGGGGAGGATTATCCTCCTCTGGCCCCTTCCAAACATGATATTCATTACCCAGTTTGGTCTCTTTGTATGGGACCTAACTATTAAACATATACCCAATCGATATAAAAAAAAATTAAAAATTCGGTTGGTGGGTATAGATTTTCAAGATGATCGGTTGAACAAAAATTGTCGCAGTAAATGACACTCTGGTAATCTGGAAGGAAAAGTTGTGGAATTTGTTTTACATAGATAATAAACGCAGGCAAACTGCATCGCTTCATTTCATTTCGACGTTTGCGAGTATCCCTATTCAACTCAGGCGCTGACTTTATAGCATACTCATTCCAATCAACACCAAACTTTTGAGTTTCAAGATTCAGTCACGATTTAAAACTGAAAGAGTATATAAGAAGCAATAATAAAAAAAAATTGTGAAATATGTAATGCAAAACATGCATGCTCGTCCACTTCACAATGCGTAGCTGTGCATACACCCATAGTTAAAATTAGCACTGTGCCTCACTTCTACTACTACTACTTTTTGAGTGTTATAAAAAGTGGATACATGGAAAAAGGTTTTTAAATTGTATATTTTTTTTATATATTTTCAATTTTTTCGATTTAAAACTTTATTCAATCAAATTTTTCAATTTTGTCTTAAACAAAGCTTTCATGTGAATCATAAAATTATGTATTTTTATAATCTGTCATTGTTCTCAAAAGTTTCATTTCTTTAAATGCTCAATTTTGAGTCTTTCGTTGACTTGGAACCATTTTTGGGAATTTTCGTAACTTTGGCGACATTATCAAAAATTCCTCAAAATGCGTCGCCAAATGCATCGCCAATGTCCCCAAATACTCGTCAATAATAGTATACAAGATCTGACTACGTTTCTGGTATTCACCAAATGGTAATACCACATAAATTTAAATTTGGCGCTTTGTCAACTTCTTTGATATTGTTCTCAATAGTTTTATTTCTTTTAAAGCTCAATTTTGAGTCATTTTTGTTGATTCTAGTGTGTTTAAACATAGTAACTTTTTCATAATCCCGTGCAAAATTCTCATCAAAATGCAATGACATTTAATGAATATCCCGTGAAATAAATGACTATTAACGAATTCTTTGACATCAAAATATAAAACTATTACAAAAAGTGTCTTATTTCGTAAATGGAACGAACTAGAACTACGAGAATGATGTTAACAGATATGTTGCATATATGAAAAGTGAACCTATTGGATGTTACTTGCAACAATTTTTTTTCCTTTGCGTAGTTTTATGTATTTGAAAAGCATGAAATATCCCGAGAACGGTTCATGTTGGAGTTCTAAAGTTTGTGTCAGTAATTTTCTAATTAAAAATAGCGTATGAAATGATTATTTATTTAACAGTATTGAAAAGTCGATTTTCAATGATTTGTTTCTAAAATGCATTTAAATATTGTGAAGCATTTCAAGAAGTCAGTCCATGCTAGTGTTCTAAAACTTGTGTTATTCGTTTTCTAATTAAAAATTACAACTCAAATGATTATTTATTCATCACACATGCTCGCGCACACGCGTTCGATTCGAATTAAAGGATGATTGAAATGGACTTTTCAGTTCGGAAGACCCCAACTTTCGACTGAATTTCTGAAAAAATCAATAAAAAATCAGGACCTTCACTAATAATAAATGAATAATCATTTCAGACGTAATTTCATATTCGAAAACGAATGATAAAAACTGTGAACTCTGGTGTGAACTATTCTCGAGGAACCATTCTCGAGATATAACACGATTTAAGAATGAATTTCTAGGGGGAAAAAAAGAAAGGTGGCTTAGAGAAAATACGAAGAAACTAAAGAAACTCGAGAATGGCTAGTTCGGGTGTAATGGGGTTGGTCTTATTCCTTTTTTTTCGTTAAAAATTACGTATAAAACAAGCATTTGATGGACATATTTGAATATACCTAGTTCTTTAGTTTAGATTTTGACGATTTTTGCGGGCTATTTTGCAAAAAAAGAAGGCAGGTTATTTTTTTTTAATCGTACCAAAATCTAATCAGCACCAGAGTGACACACAAGCGACTTGTCAACCGAATTTTGTGAAATTCGGTTCATTAGTTTTTCAGGTAAAGTGGATGCAGGCTTTTGCGAGCCATTTCACAAAAATAGGCGGGTTCTTTTATCCCGAATCGTACCCAAAACTAATCAGTACCAAATTTGCCCACAAGTAACTTACCTACCAAATTTTATGAAATTCTGTCAATTAGTTTTTCAGTTAGAGTGGATACAAAATCTGCACAAACACACAGACAGACACACACGCAAACGTCACGCTAAAAATAGATTTTTCGTATTCTAGAGGTCTCGAAACGCGTAGATCCGTCGAAAACTCGAATTGCGATTTTCGGCATGATTCCAATACTTTCCCTATATATTGCCATGTATTTCAGGGAAAGTAAAAATCTGATGTGGACAGCACATGACTTTCCTTGCAGACGTTCTCTTTATTTTAATTAAATTTCACGTTCTCTTTATTTTAATTAAATTTGATTCACTTTTAATTCAATTTTCGTTCTCATTTGATAACTGGACTTATTTTTAAAGGTGGCGTAGAAAAAATACGAAAAAACTAAAATATCTCGAGAACGGCTAGACCTAGTGTAATGGGGTTGGTCTTATTCTTTTCTTCGTTAAAAATTACGTATTAAACAAGCATTTAATGGATACCTATATTTGAGCATACGTAGTTTTTTATTTTTTATTTTGACGATTTTTGAAGGCCATTTTGCAAAAAACGGCAGGTTATTTTTTCCGAATCATACCAAAATCTAATCAGCACCAGGGTGTCTTACAAGTGACTTATCTACCGAATTTTGTGAAATTCGGTTCATTAGTTTTTCAGCTAGAGTGGATACAATTTTTGCGGGCCATTTCGCAAAAAGGAAAATGCGGGTTCTTTTATCCCGAATCGTACTCAAAACTAAGCAGCACCAGATTCGCCCACAAGTGACATATCTACCAAATTTTATGAAATTCGGTCCATTAGTATTTTATTTAAAGTGGATACAAAATCTGCACAGACACACACACACGTAGACGTCACGCTAAAAATAGTTTTTTCGTATTCTAGAGGTCTCGAAACGCGTAGATCCGTCGAAAACTCGAGTTGCGATTTCCGGCATGATTCCAATACTTTCCCTATACATTACCATGTATTGCAGGGAAAGTAAAAATCTGATGTGGGCAGCACATGACTTTCCCTGCAGACTTATATTAACGTTCTCTTTATTTTAACTAAATTTATTTCACTTTTAATTCAATTTTCGTTCTCATGCAGTAACCGGGCTTATTTTCAAAGGTGGCATAGGGAAAGTACAAAAAACTAAAATATCTCGAGAACGGCTAGTCCTAGTGTAATGGGGTTGGTCTTATTCTTTTCGTCGTTAAAAATTACGTATTAAATCAGCATTTAATGGATATATTTGAGTATACCCAGTTCTTTAGTTTAGATTTGGACGATTCTTGTGGGCCATTTTGCAAAAAAAGGCAGGTCATTTTTTTCCGAATCGTACCAAAATCTAATCAGCACCAAGGTAACCCACAAGTGAGTCATCTACCGAATTTTGTGAAATTTGGTCCATCAGTTTTTCAGTTAGAGTGGATACAAGCTTTTGCGGGCCATTTCGCCAAAAAAGGCGGGTTCTTTTATTCCGAATCGTACCCAAAACTAATCAGCACCAGACTCGCTCACAAGTAACTTACCTACCAAAATTTGTGAAAT
The DNA here is from genome assembly GCA_951213105.1 of Amaurobius ferox. Taxonomy (NCBI): domain Eukaryota; kingdom Metazoa; phylum Arthropoda; class Arachnida; order Araneae; family Amaurobiidae; genus Amaurobius; species Amaurobius ferox. Next base: position 42,320,249 of record OX578140.1, on the reverse strand, counting down.
TCGGTCCATTAGTTTTTTAGTTAGAGTGGATACAAAATATGCACAGACAGACAGACACACAGACACACAGACAGACACACACACAGACGTCACGCTAAAAATAGTTTTTTCGTATTCTAGAGGTCTCGAAACGTGTAGATCCGTCGAAAACTCGAGTTGTGATTTTCGGCATGGTTCCAATACTTTCCCTATGCATTACCATGTATTGCAGGGAAAGTAAAAATTATCAAAAAATATATGAGGGAAAAAGAAATTTTAAATACATGTTAAAAAATACATCTGGAGCGAAACGAGCTAGGCTTAACATCACATAAGCAGATCAGATATAAATATAATAGGGATAAAAAGAAAAGGTAATAAAATTAAGTACTTGTTAAAAATGTCAAAACACAGAATAACGTACATTTGAGACCAATAGATGGTGATAAGCAACTAAGTTAAAAGATAAGGAAAGCACATAGCTTCTATATACGTATATACAGGGTGATTAAAAAGAGATGTGCCGAACTTTACGAGGTGGTAGTATACACCAAACCAAGCATTTTTTGTCATAGTTTACCTGGTCGGAAATTAAACGTAAAGGCGTTACAGGGCGTTTACTCGTTAGGAAGCGGGCGCTCCTCAAACTTAAAAGCGTCATTCTGGTTGTTATTTTCTGCTTGAAGAAGAAAACCACTTATGCAAATTTCATCTGGGGAAGAAGAAGAAGAACCCTTATGCAAATTTTGAACACCGAATGAACTGTCTTATCAGTTTGCAGCAGTTATTCGCAGCTCCAACTTTTGAGATGATGGAGGAATTTACGAATATAGGGGAAAAGCCGACATGCATTTCATCTATGGTGCTGCAAATGGGAATGACAGAGAGGCACTACGACTGCACGGAGAACATGTTCCTCTAAAGGCGGTTGCTTAATCGTAAAACATTCGAATGCTTGCATCGACAGCTCTGTGAATCTGGATCCTTTCTCGTTACCAGGTCTGATACAAGGAGTGCTAGAACGTCAAGTGTGGAACGGGTGATTCTGGACATAGTAGCGATTTGGCCAGGCACAAGAGCAATATGGCATACTCTTGGTGTGCGCAATCCACGGTTTGACGGGTTCTACAGGGGGTACAGATACACCCATATCATCTCCAGCGAATCTAAGCAATGACTGCAGCGGATTACCTCGTCGCATTTAGTTCGCTCGCTGATGCCTGGGACAGAGTGCGACTCAGCCAGATTTTCCGGGACTGTGTTTTTCACGGATGAAGCCTCTTTCTCACGTGATCGCACATTTAACATCCACAATGGACATGTGTGGACGAATGTAAACCCACATGCGCACCAGCGGCGATTCTCCGTCAATGTGTGGGCAGGGATCATCGACGACAGCCTAATAGGTCCGTATCTTATGCCGGAACGACTTAATGGGAGAATGTGCCTTATTTTTCTGTAGGCGGTCTTGTCGGAATTGCTGGAGGATGTTCCAACAGACATCCGGCGGCGTATGTGGTTCCAGCACGATGGAGCACCAGCACATTTTGAGAGAGAGATAAGGAACTATCTAGACGTTACTTTTCAGGGCTGATGGATTGAGCTAGATGTTCCCATAGCTTGGCCCCCACGATCGCCAGATCTGTCATGTGTTGACTTCTTTTTGTAGGGATATCTCAAGAGTCTCGTCTATGATACTCCCCTTGAATCTGAAGAGGAACTCGTAGTCAGAATTTCGGCCACTGCTGCCGAAGTGCGCGACATGTCTGAAATATTCGAGATAGTTCGGTAATCCCTCCATCTCCACTGTGAGATGTGCATTCAGGTTGGTGGTCGCTCTTTTGAGCCATTACTGTAATTATTGTTTATTAAATGTCATTTTATGACTTCTAAGTCCTTCTTGTGTTTTCGCCTCACCTCATCGGTTTCACTATCAAGCGCCCACTGGCGCCTTTACGTTTCATTTCCGACTCGGTAAACTATGACAAAAAATTCTTGGGTTGGTGTGTACTACCATCTCGTAAAGTTTGGTTCACCTTTTTTAGTCACTATATATATATATATATATAATAATAGAAGTTTGAAAATCCAATGAACGATGAGTAAGAAGATGTAACACGATAAACCTAACTTTTTAAAAACACCCACAGAATAAAATATAATACAGCAAATCATCAATCAAATGGATTAAAAATACAAAACACTAGCTATCAAGTTACAGAAAATCAACCAAATTAAAAGGTATGGAAACAAAAAAAGAAAAACTTAAACTAAATTCAACTATCTAACTGGCGTACAAAACAAATGTAAAAATCAATTAATCCTCAAGCATATGGAAAAAATAAAAAAATTAATATCGAATCAACAAGTCAATGAAAAATATAATACAAAGGTATGGAATCGAAATAAGTATAACAAACGAAATCAAGCACAAACGCCTTACACGTGGACGAGGCTCTAAGCCTAAATCATGAATTGTTAACCTCTACAAAAATCTAATCATGTCCAAGTTTTTTGTAGAAGCAAACTCAAAAATGTATGTTTCTGAAGAAATAGATAGATTAAATCTATGAACTATTTCTACTTGGACGACATACATAAAGATGGAATAAAAAAGAAAAAATGAATACCTGGAAAAAGCACAGCATGTGTACAGACGATTCATTACAGGGATCGAGGGAACACTGATAGAAGAGACCAGTGTTGCCATTCGTAAAGAAAAAATAAAAAACCATTTACTGTTGCCATTCATAAGAATTGAAAAACTGTGAAGCGAAATGTAAAGAAAAAGTATTAATATACAAAAAGAGCTACTAAAAAGAGGGGCAAATAAAGGTAATGCTGAAGTGGGAAGTGAATGGGGAAAAAAAAAAAAAAAAAAAAAAAAAAAAAAAATGGAGATGACTGGCTAATATAAGATACTATGAATAGAATTATATGATACTATGGAAAGAATTATAAAAATCCAGCTATTTTAAATTTTTTAACAATACTATTTACTAAATAAGTGGGATATTTATATAAATTACTAGTAATTTTGAGATTATTGATATGCATAGCATGAAATTTTTTATCAGATAATCTATAAATTCTAAAAAGCTGATTGAGTATAATATTTCTAAACAATTGAATCGAGTTACAGGAATTAAAAGGTAAGATTTTATTAATATTAAAATTATAAAAGTCTTTTTTATCATATAAATTTGTAACAATTCTATTAGAAGGATCAATAAAAAGATTTAAATCCAAAAAATTAACATTTTTATTAATAGTAGCTTCATTAGGTATTAATTCCAAATTGTCTGGATAGTAATCTATATCTATGAGATAATTTTCTGTATGTACTAAGCAAATCAGATCATCAACATATCTGTAAAAAGTATAATCTATTGAAGTAAATGACATTTCATAATGATAAAGGTATAAATTAGCTAGCATACTGCTACTACAGCCACCCTGTGGAACTCCTGAGACTTGTAAGTATAATTTATTTCCTTGAAAAATATAATTATTGAAAATAACAAAGTGAAGAAGTTTAGGAAAATTTTTAAATTTAATTTGATTTGAAAGAGATGTAATATAAGCATTATATAGAGCTAAAATTACATCATATAGATCAGATATCTTAATATTATTAAAAAGATCTTTAAAATCAAAAGTTTGAAATCCTATTATTTTTCTAAGAGATGTTAATTTATTCTTTAATTCTTTACTATTATTTAGAATATGGTAGTTATTGCTAGTCTGGCTTAAACTATTATTTATTAGATTTAAAGAATTTATATATATATATATATATATATATATATATATATATATATATATATATATATATATACAGGGTGTTGCCTTGAAGTGGCGGCAAACTCAGAGGGGTGATATTAGACTTCAAAGGGAACAAAAATTTCCATAGAACATGGTATCGCAAACCACGTTTAGTCGGCGAAAATCGCAAAAATAAGACGTCGTTCCCACACCACTGTCCCCTTGAAAGTTCAACACAAGTCCAGTGTTAACATCTGGGCAGGGATCCTCGGAGTTAACCTGTTGGGACCGTACCTTCTGCCTGAAAGCCTCAATGGCGCAACGTACTTTGTTTTCCTGCAGCACGTCCTCCCGGATTTGCTACAGTATCGGCCACAGTGCGGCAGAACATGTGGTTCATGCATGATGGTGCACCAGTACATTTTTCCATTGTGGTACGTAACCACCTCCATGCTACATATCCCGGGAGGTGGATTGGACCCGCCGGACCTGTTGCTTGGCCTCCACGCTCCTCTGACCTCAATCCCTTGGACTTCTTCTTTTGGGGGCACCTTAAATCACTGGTGTATCAGACGCCTGTGGAGACACTGGAGGATCTCATAGCACAGATCGTCGTCGCTGCGCCAGACATCGCCAGCATACCCGGTATCTTTGAGCGCGTCTGACAATCGTTACTCCGTCGCTGTCGGTTGTGCAATGACCTTCGCGACCGCAACTTCAAACAACTCCTGTAACCATTTCTCTTCGTCTCCTTTCTGACATTGAACTGTGCTGCACAGGCTGTATTGTAATAATTAAGTCAATTAATGGTTTTTGTACTTATTTATTTTACTTTTTTGTACTTTATTTTGTACAGAACATGCTGTGTTCTATTCATACTGTCAAGTAAATGGTTTTTCTACTTATTATTGGCCTTTTTGTCTCACTCGACGTCACACCCTTCATAAGTATTTTTGTGATTTTCACCAACTAAACGTGGTTTGCGATACCATGTTCTATAACAATGTTTGTTCCTCTTGATGTCTAGTATCACCCCTCTGAGTTTGTCGCCACTTTAAGGCAGCACCCTATATATATATATATATATATATATATATATATATATTAGGACAATGGATGTTCTTGAACCCTTCCTGCAGTTGATGCATCTGGTAAAAGGATAGATGACCAGGTAAACCAATTTAGATGTGTTTTCAGTAGTAGATGATATTTCAGTGATGAAATTGATTTTTACTGAAGAAACTTCCAACCAAATACCTTAATCTTTATATAGCTGTGCAACTAAAGATTCTATAAGTAGTAGCTCATGAATAATAAATAGTAAATATTTCTAATTTACTTTTTCAGAATTAGTTATAAACGCTGACTGGAAAGGACAAAGTTTAAAAGGAATTTTATTTCCAGGGGATGAAACCAGTGCTTGGGAACCGCAAAGACTGCAGAATCGTCCAATCCGTCCAGAGGCACAAAGACTGCAGAATCGTCCAATCCGTCCAGAGGCACAAAGACTGCAGAATTGTCCAAACCGTCCAGGGGCACAAGGACTGCAAAGTAGTCCAATCCGTCCAAAGGCACAAAGACTGAAAAATTATCCAATCCGTCCAGAGGCACAAAGACTGCAGAATCGTCCAATCCGTCCAGAGGCACAAAGACTACAGAATCGTCCAATTCGTCCAGAGGCACAAAGACTGCAGAATAGTCCAATCCGTCCAGGGGCACAAGGACTGCAAAGTAGTCCAATCCGTCCAAAGGCACAACGACCGAAAAATTGTCCAATCCGCCCAGAGGCACAAAGACTGCAGAATCATCCAATCCGACCAAAGGCACAAAGACTGCAGAATCGTCCAATCCGTCCAGAGGCACAAAGACTGCAGAATAGTCCAATCCGTCCAGAGGCACAAAGACTGCAGAATAGTCCAATCCGTCCAGGGGCACAAGGACTGCAAAGTAGTCCAATCCGTCCAATGGCACAACGACTGAAAAATTGTCCAATCCGCCCAGAGGCACAAAGACTGCAGAATCATCCAATCCGTCCAAAGGCACAAAGACTGCAGAATCGTCCAATCCGTCCAGAGACACAGAAATTGCAGAATAGTCCAATCCGTCTAGAGGCACAAAAACTGCAGAATAATCCAATCCGTCCAAAGGCACAAAGATTGCAGAATAGTCCAATCCGTCCAGAGGCACAAAGACTGCAGAATAGTCCAATCCGCCCAGAGGCACAAAGGCTGCAGAATAGTGCAATTCGTCCAGAGGCACAAAGACTACAGAATCATCCAAACCTGCCAAACGCACAAAGACACGAAACTTCAAAGCGAGAAACTCCGAAAAAGTGCACTACAGAAGAGCAAATTTCGAAAAAGTCGTTTTCTGAAAAAAATTTCCCTGAAGCCTTTGTAAACAGCGTTAATATTATGGACAGCAAATTACGTTTCGGAAGAAGCAGCATATATGCGTCTGACTACTCCTCTTCTGAGCCCAATATTCCGACACGTTCAGATTCAAATTCAGATACTATCATTTACACTATCAGTGATTAAGTGCACAATGTCGATTAATCATGGAGATCTGAAAAATACAGACAGGAACAACAAACCACTTTTGCATCAAATTCCGCCTTCAACGTCAAATCCAAAGATCCCAGAACTAATTGCTATTGAAGAAAGCAGTAATAACAATTAATCAAAGAGAAATTCAATTAATTAAAGAGCGTAAAAAATAAACGTCGATAACCAATGCTTGAAATTAATCAGAATATCCATATGTAAAATCAATTTAGATGACGTTCATTTTTGGAGTTAGTGTATCTGATAAAATATATCTAAAAAATTGATCAAAATATTCATATGGTAAATCAGTTAGATCAGCTATACTCAACCTTTTTTTTTCTCGGGCCACATACGCATATGACAGCATTTCACACGGCCGCAACATAAGGAATAATGTAAAAACGTAAATAAGTCTTGACAAATAAGTCTGTAAATAAGTCCTGACGGCTTGTTAAGTTTTTCGACCGCCTTTACTGGGCCACTCACAAAATCTCAGCGGGCCGCAGGTTGAGTATGGCTGAGTTAGATGATGCTTTAATGCCAACCTTCTGCAGTTGATACATCTGATAAAAAAGATGAATGAATGATAGATAAACCAATTTAGATGTGTTTTCCGTATTAGAAGATGATATTTCAGTGATGAAATTGATTATAACTGAAGAAATTTCCAACCAAATATATATAGCTCAACAACTAAAGATTCCGTAAATAGTAGCTCAACTAAAATTCTAGTTTTACCGTTGGCAAGTTTGGAGGGGGAAATTACACTCTAAAATTGAATTCATGATTGAAAGTAGTGTTTGTAAAGTGGTGATACTAGACGTGCAAGGGATTTTCATAAAATAAAAATAAAATGATAGACAGTGACTCTATCCTGCTTGTAGAAATTTTTCTTAGTAGCAGTTACATTTGAAAAAAATATCTGGAGTCTGGCGACTTTCTCTTATATTCATGTCGATTAGGTCTGCTAGTATCAGAATACGAAATAAATTTTTGTTCTACATAAACAAATAATTCTATCACAATTTTCTCAAATTTTTTAAAAGAATTCTTCTTTTTTATGTTGGCAACAACTCGGTCAAGCTGATGAATTTGATGCATTTGTCAGATTTCTGTTATGCATACTACGTTACTGTACACATCATGCATATTATATTACTGTATATACCCCACATACTATCTTACTGTATACTACTGTATATATACTATATATATTATACTATATTCTTGTACATATGTTAATACCCTTTACATGCATATAGCGTAGTCTAAACTCAGTTTGTGGTATTGACTAAGTTGGCAGTGATTGACTGCCTTACATCGACTGCATTACACAAGTTTTAACAGTGTTCGAAAAGCATTGGATGCTTTTTTACCGAAATCTCAAATACAAAAATAATTTCTTAATATAGTAAGCTAAGAATGTATTAAGTAAATATAGCATAAAAGCTAGATAGGCAAGGCTAGTAAAATCTGGCAGTATTTGCTCCTGCTGTTTCTTCTCTTCAAGCGTCAACAAACTTATTTTAGGAGGGAAAAAAAAAGGAATACAAACGATTAGCATGAAGTAATTAATTCTTTGGTATGTGCACATGAAATTCTCAATGAGGAGTTTTCACTCGGAGCACAAGCAGTTTAAACAATAAAATAATTTTAGCATCTGTGAAAATAAAGAAACTGCCGATGATCCTGGTAATGTTACTGAACTCGATCAATAAAAAAAATAATAATAATAATAAATAAAAATAGAAATAAAAGCCAATGCAGGATATTGTTATATGAAATGGAGGATTTATCATTTGTTTGAAAACAAACTAAATGAATTCAAAAGCAGAAAACGGACCCTATACATTGTAAATTTAATTTCATTGCATTTTTATTGATATTTATTAAATTATTTATTTCTGTACAGGTTATATGTTGCCGAATTTTTGTATTGTATGAAACTTTCAGATAAGATGTATTGAATTGCTTATTTATCAAACTAAAAATAAGTGTGAGCTTTCAAAAAGTATCACATGTAAATAAAGTTAGTTATACTTTGAATGAGATTTTAATTTATTGTAATAAAGGTATTTTATAAAAAAAATTTGTCAACAATTTATTGTATGTTTCTATTTCTCTGTTAAACTCGTACCATAAAATTAGTTCCTGGCTTTTACGCAGTATAAGAAGGTTATTTAAATTCTAAATCTTAAATATAAATTGAAGTTACGCTATTAAAATGTGTGTGATCAACTATGCATGTTGGTAGGCGTGTCCCCCGTTCCGATTTGAAACGATAAGTATAATTAAATATAAAATTCCCATATTACCTCAATACCCGATTTAAGTATAAAAGTGCATTTTTTAATAAAAGGTAAGATCTTGATATATGCTCGAAAGATTTTGTGAATTAAAAAAAAATGTTTTTAATTTTAAAAATACCGTCCTAAAAATTGATTTATTGCTATTTATTTATCCGCACAATAACAAAGCTCTCATATACCGTCTGCGAACATGCAGAAAGACAACACGCGAAATAGGAAATGAAGTTAAAAATACAAAATGTAAAAGCTAATTTCTTCAAATTGTATATAACTCTTGTATATTTCGGTTAATAAACTGCAAAAATCGCGTGAATGGGACAAGAATTATCCGCTTTATGTATTTATTACTTTCCTTATTTACATAGTATAATGTATAAGGAAAGTATTGTGACGGGGTCGAAAATTCGAGTTTTCGACTGGAGAGCACGTTCCAAGCATCCCTGAATACGAATCAAAAGTTTTTGCGGTGATGTCTGCGGAGACTATATCCAATGGACGAATGGAGCAATTTTAACAAAATTTGGTACAAAAATTTCAATTTGTGAATACTGAAAGTTTATCGTTTTTAAACGCAATCGAATGTTCAGAACCATACTAAATATTCGAGTGAAATTTTGAAAAAATCATCAAGAAATCAAAACCTTTGATGAAGTTACACAAATAGTCATTCTTTTATGTAATTCTTCATTAGAAAATGATTGACATGAACTTTAGAACGCTTTCATAAACCGTTCTCGAGATATTGCACATTATTCAAATATTTATTAAAAAATCCCATATAATAAAAAACATTAACTATTGTGAAATATATTCCCTTTTCATATGTAATATCATACGATACATTTGGTGACATCATTCTCTTGGATCTAGTTCGCTCCATTTTTGAGAAAAGATACTTTGGCGACTTTTTAAATATTGCTAATTTAACGAAAATGTCGCCAATTATGATAAAGACTCTACATCAATGAAAATGACGACTAATTAACGAAAATTCAATATCTTGGAAAGAATATACGAATCTACGAATACTATAAGAATAACCTATTTTTTCGACCGTAACGTTTGGATAAAATTTTGGTGACTAATTTTTTGGAATATCTCCAACTTGGTCACCTTTCAAATGTTGCCAAATTGACGAAAATATCACCCAATTGATGAAACTGGCGCTGAATCAATGAAATGACGATTAATTGATGAAAACTCAATATCTTAGAAAGAACATAAGAATAGACTATAAGAATAAACTATTTTTCCGGAATATTAAGTTTTCGGAAGTAAAGACCAGAAAACTTTGTAGGACCTAAATTTCCCTAATAAAATAATCCGGGATTTCGGGGATTCCACAGAAATGGTAGGAAATATTAATGGAATTTTCTAAATAGTACAAAAATTACATTCGTATTTGAATTTACTTTTGCATACGTATATAGTTTTATAACTTGTGAAGAAAATATGGCAAAAATATTGCTTAAATCCCATTGAGTGTATTTAATCCAAAGAAAGAAAGCAATCTGATGTCAGCAGCACATGACTTTTCTCACAGACAGACTCAAATTTTTTTCTCTTTATTTTTTCAGTAACTCATTAAATTGAGTTTAATTCCACAAAATAACACTCATAATTATTTGAAAAAAAATAAAAAAACTAAATTTGCTCTATTAATTCGGTTTTCATTTTTATTCGGTAACTGCCAAAGGCGATGTAATAAAAATGCGAAAAAACTAAAATATGTCGAGAACGGCTAATCTTAAAAGAACGATGAAAGTTTTTTTTTTATCGTCACAAAGTATTTATAAAATAAGCGTGTGATACGTTTGAGAACATGTAGATTTTTATTTCACATTTCAACGACTTTTACGGACCATTTTGTAAAAAAAAAAAAAAAAAGCAGGTTCTTTTTTTTTTTTTTTCGAATCATATCGAAATCTAATCAGCACCAGGGTGATCCATAGGTTACTTGATTATAAAATTTTATAAATTTTCGTCAATTAGTTTTTCAGTTAGAGTGGATACATACATTACACACACACACAGACACACACACGCACGTCAGGCTAAGAATAGTTTTTTCGTATTCTAGAGGTCCCAAAACGTGTAGATACATCGAAAACTCGAGTTGCGATTTTCGGCATGATTCCATTACTTTTCCTATATCCCCTCCCTCCCCCCCCCCCCATGTATTGTAAGGAAAGTACGAGTAAAATGGCATATAAGCATATATACATTTGTGATTCATGTCTGAGTAGATGGTGGCCTGAATAGTTAAATGTTTCACGACATAAAATATCTCCTTTTTTCCCTAATGTAAACATTTAATATGGACAACACCGGACTTTACCCGCAGAAGCAATGACTTTACTTCTTTTACAGCGAAATATCGGTGTACAATATTCATAGCACAATGTTCTTGGCGGGGAGTTAAAATCACGTAAATTGAAATTGGGCGCTTTTGTCAACTTATTAGTCCAAACAGAACGGAATGACTTATTTATGCTCATGTACAACAAAATACAATTGGCATTTAATGAATATCCCATGAAATCAATTATTATTGGCGAATTCTTTGGAGTCAAAATCCAAAACTATTATAAAAAAATCTGATGTGGGAAGCACATGACTTTCCCTGCAGACTTATATTCACGGTCTCTTTATTTTAATTCAATTTAATTCACTTTTAATTCAATTTTCGTTCTCATTTGGTAACTGGACCTATTTTCAAAGGTGGCGTTGCGAAAACACAAAAAAAAAAAAACTAAAATATCTCGAGAACGGCTAGTCCTAGTGTAATGGGGTGGATCTTATTCTTTTCTTGGTTAAAATTTACGTATAAAACAAGCATTTAATGGATATATTTGAGCATACGTAGCTTTTTATTTTAGATTTTTACGATTTTTGAGCGCCATTTTGCAAAAAAGGCAGGTTATTTTTTTTCCGAATCATACCAAAATTTAATCAGCACCAGGGTAACCCACAAGCGACTTATCTACCGAATTTTGTGAAATTCGGTCCATTAGTTTTTCAGCTAGAGTGGATACAGGTTTTTGCGGGCCATTTCGCAAAAAAGGCGGGTTCTTTTATCCCGAATCGTACCCAAAACTAATCAGCACCAGATTCGCCCACAAGTGTCTTACCTACCAAATTTTATGAAATTCTGTCGATTAGTTTTTTAGTTAAGAGTGGATACAAAATCTGCACTGACAGACAGACAGACAGACACATAGACAAACAGACACACACACAGGCGTCACGCTAAAAATAGTTTTTTCGCATTCTAGAGGCCTCGAAATGTGTAGATCCGTCGAAAACTCGAGTTGCGATTTCCGACATGATTCCAATACTTTCCCTATACATTACCATGTATTGCAGGGAAAGCAAAAATATCTTCTCTCGTGCATAGAAGGGAATCATGCATGAGAATAACAGATTTGTCGCATAATATCGCATGTAGAAAAGGAACACATTTGATGCTACTTACCACTGTTTTAAAGTTTTGACACTTTTTTATGAATTTATTAGAAAAATATTGCAATATCTTGAGAACGATTCGTACTAGCTTTTTAAAGTTTGTTATTTGTTTGTTTTCTAATAAGAAATTACGTATGAAATTATTATTTATTTAACGATATTAACGTTTCCGATTTTCTATTTATTTATTTTTTAATGCATTCAAAAGTCGTGCGATATTTCTAAAACGCTTCATTCTGGCTTTCTAAAGTTTATGTCATTCGTTTACTAATGAAAAATTGCGTATGAAATTAATGTTTATTCACCATTATTAAAAATATTGATTTTTATTTATGATTTTTTTTTTCAGAAATTCATTTGAAAATTGGTATGCATTCCAAACAGTCGATTGCGTTTAAAATCAGCACTGTTCCAATATTCACTGATTATATTAATTGTACCAAACCATGTTTGAAACATTTCATTCGTTCGTGAGATATCGAGTTCACACACACACACACACACACACAAACACACACATCACCTCAAAACGTTCGCTTCGAGTTCAAGGATGCTTGAAACATGTTCTTCCGCCAAAAATTCGAATTAGAAATTTCAACCCCTTCGCTATACTTTGTTTATGTAAGAGAAGTAAAAATCTGATGTGGGCAGCACATGATTTTCCCTGCATACTTAAATTCATATTTCTTTATTTCTTTAATAATTCATTAGATTGAGTTTAATTGCACCAAATAACACTAAATTTGCATTTTTAATTCGATTTTTGTTTTTGTTTGGTATTTGGACATTTTTCCGTTAGCGGTGTAACAAAAATGCAAAAAGTCTCAAATATCTTGAGAACGGTTAGTTCTAAAGTATAATGGAGTGTGCTATATTCTTTTACTCGTCAAAAATTGCGTATAAAACAAGAATTTAATTGATACATTTCAGCATATGTAGTATTTTTTTTTATTATTATTTAGGCAATTTTTGCGGACCATTTCGTAAAAAAAGGCAGGTTGTTCTTTTCCGAATCGTATCAAAATCTAATCAGCACCAAAGCATCCAACAAGTAACTTATCTACCAAATTTTGTGAAATTTGGTCAATTAGTATTTTAGCTAGAGCGGATAAATGAAATTTTTACGGGCCATTTCGCAAAAAAAAGGCTGGTTCTGTTTTTACGAATCGTACGAAAAACTGATCAGCACCAGGGTCACATCCAAGTGACTTACCTACCAAATTTTATGAAATTCGGTCCATTAGTTTTTGAGTTAGAGTGGATACATACATTGCACAGACACACACACAGACGTCACGCTAAAAATAGTTTTTTCGTATTCTAGAGGTCTCGAAACATGTAGATCCGTCGAAAACTCGAGATGCGATTTTCGACATGATTCCAATAATTTCCCTATACATGATCATGTATAGGGAAATTATTGGAATGTCAGGGAAAGTAAAAAATCTGATGTGGGCAGCGCATGACTTTCCCTGCAGACTTATATTCACGTTCTCTTTATTTTAATTAAATTTAATTCACTTTTAATTCAATTTTCGTTCTCATTTGATAACTGGACTTATTTTCAAAAGTGGCGTAGAGAAAATACGAGAAAACTAAAATATCTCGAGAACGGCTAGTCCCAGTGTAATGGGGTTGGTCTTATTCTTTTCTTCCTTAAAAATTACAAATTAAACTAGCATTTAATGGAGATATTTGAGCATACGTAGTTTTTTATTTTAGATTTTGGCGATTTTTGAGGGTCATTTTGTAAAAACAGGCAGGTTATTTTTTTCCGAATCGTACCAAAATCTAATCAGCACCAGGGTATCCCACAAGTGACTTATCTACCGAATTTTGTGAAATTCAGTCCATTAATTTTTCAGCTAGAGTGGATACAAGCTTTTACGGGCCATTTCGCAAAAAAAAAGGCGGGTTCTTTTATCCCGATTCGTACCCAAAACTAATCAGCACTAAATTAGCCCACAAGTGACTTACCAAATTTTATGAAATTAGGTCCATTAGTTTTTTAGTTAGAGCGGATACAAAATCTGCACAGACAGACAGATACACAGACAGACAGACAGACACACAGACACACACACAGACGTCACGCTAAAAATAATTTTTTCGTATTCTAGAGGTCTCGAAACGTGTAGATCCATCGAAAACTCGAGTTGCGATTTTCGACATGATTCCAATACTTTCCCTATATATTACCATGTATTGGAGGGAAAGTACAATACACTGCTCTCCGCCTTTTGCAGCGAGTTATCGGTTTTCAAGATACACAAACTTTCCATGGACGTTGATTGACAGTTTTCGCCGGTGTTAATCTACAAATATAACGGCTGAAAGAGAATACAGCGGCTGTTGACAGGTGCATGTATCGGCCAGTGAAAGGCTCTATTCCAGGAAAATACGGAATAGAAATGTTTTGCGAACTAGAGGATCAAATGTTCAATCACATGGGGTGGTACGGCATCAGCTCTTAAAGACACAGCATAAAAGGAAATTCTGATGTGGTGTGAACATAACTTTCGCTACATGATACATATAACGACCTTACTTCTTTTACAGCGAAATAATCATATACAAGATCAAAGTACCAAACGCTTTTGGCGTTGAATTGTACTTAAAATTTAGTGTTTCAGTCGGTTCGGCAGAACTGATTGTTCAAAATAAAGTATCTTATGGTTCTCCGAACCGGTTGTTCAGAGTTTTCCTGAATTTCGGTACAGACCTCGGCTCATTGGACAACACGTATCGAGATTTGTTAAAAATTCGAATTATTTTAAGAAATCTGAATATTTAAATTAGTTTAAATATGGAAATCTTTAATGAATTCCTCATTCCCTTCCGGAATTTGATGGATTTACACTGCTCACAAACATTGCTAACATATTTACACTGCTCACGTTACACTGCTCAAAAAATATATAAATGGTATTTCAAAGAAAAAGCAGCACTGTGGTGATGCAGATGGGGTGACATAATGCAATTGGATAATATTACCAGTGGTACTGATGCGAGCGAATTTTGTGTACTGCACATGATTTCTAGGCTGCTTTAAAAGCAGCTTTGAAAAGTTGAAAATGTTTCACAGTCAAATTAAAGAAAAACCATTATGATCAAGACTTTTTTTTAACTTGTTGACTGTCTGAATAATATCTACTATTTTTTAGAAGTTTCCTGAGGATCTTATTGAATGTATGTATATTAGTGTCATTATTTAGCCTAATACAGTTTATTTTAGTTGTGTTTGCAATGTGCTTAATTTTTTGAGAAAAGTATATATCAGTTATTATCTAAGGATATCGAAAAATAGATGTTGCAAGGAAAATGTAAATGTTTGACTTGGGAGTGACATCTCCAGAGCCAGAAGTAGAAATTCTTAGTGAATCCCCCTATCCTCTCCGGAAATCGATACTAAACCCATCTCACTCATTATCTTAGCTCTGTCTATAGCCAATCCTGCGGAATAGATGTGCTAACACAACTTTTGAACACGAAGTGGTAAAAGAACCGAATGTGGAAATTCTTAGTGAACCACTCTATCTTCTCCAGAATTTGATGCTGAATACATATCAGTTATTATCTAAGATTTATAGCCAATCTTGAAAAACCGATGTTTAAAAAAAAAAATGAACATTTTCGAAACCGAAATGGAAAAAGAAAGAATTATGTATCTTTGGTGAACTCTATATTTTCATCCGAAATTTGAAGCGTTTTATAACAGTAAGACATTGTTATATTTTTAGGATTTTCTTTACAGTGGCGAAACTAGACTTTTGGCGTTTCGAAGCAAATAATTTCTGTCGCTCTGTCCCATAATGACTAGTCCTTGATCCTTAAGCTAAAAAAGAAAAGATAAAAATCATAGAAAGAGGCTTTCCCTTCTCGTTCGGCGCTCTGGGAGCGATCGCCCGGTACGCCCACTGTTTTCTTAGATTCTTTAAGAGTTTGATAAAAAAAACAATGTTTCAATAACGGTGCATTTTATCGTTCTATAAATTATGCTATTTTTTTTAAATAAAAAAAAAAAAATGTGTATACAATTTCTATTTGGAACAAATTGTAACATAATTTTATATATAACTTTTGTCGAAAAACTTGAAACCGTTCCTCTGATTTGAGCTTCCTGATGATCTTCAGATTTATCGAAATCATGCTAAATTTTGTCCAATTAAACCAATTTATTCAAGAGTTATAGCTAAGAGTTAATTAATCTCCCTGAGAGACCCCCCCCCCCCCCCCCCCGCCTTCCGTGTGCGCGTCCTTGTCTTGGAGAGAGTTTTTTCACCACACCTTCAAAAATGAATGCTTTGATACAATATAATTCAATTTTGCCTAGGAAAACATCCAACACGGAAACTTTTAATCCCAAATGAGCTCTAGATAGATCAGCTGTCTCAGGTGTCGCGACTTTTACCCAAGAGGTCATTTCATCCGTCGGCAAGTGGCGGTGCCTGGCGGTGACCAGACTGTTGACTCACAGTCGTCATGGCAACTTGATTTTTCCAAGCGGGGGAAGTAAATACGCGAAGATATCCTGAACCGGTTTTTGGAACTTGCTGGGCCGTCGACTCGCTCATGAACTCTTTGCCAGCAGAACAGAAGATACCTGCCATGGATTAATAAGGTTCCACCGAAGTTCCGAACAAGGCACCATACACATGGACGGAAGATGCCGGTAAGTCCGAAAAAGGCACTTTTTTTTTTGGTAAAAGAGAATTTATAAGAAATTCTGTGTTGTGCGGAGAGTAAAAACAGGTTCCAAAATATGAGTCACTGTTTAGAATAGAATTTTCCGTTTGGGACTGGATCACCCTTCCTCTATTGCTCTTGCTGAGGTTTGTTTTCTTGTCTGACGGGCAGCGGGATTTCCCAGTAATGCAAATGACATTCCTGAGATC
Source organism: Amaurobius ferox (assembly GCA_951213105.1). NCBI lineage: Eukaryota > Metazoa > Arthropoda > Arachnida > Araneae > Amaurobiidae > Amaurobius > Amaurobius ferox. Next base: position 42,303,287 of record OX578140.1, on the reverse strand, counting down.
TTTGTAAGCATCAGGGCCATCAGGTGAATGAATACCTTTCCTCTGATATTTGACATTCCGCGGAAGGCACAAAATTCATTAAATAATTGTTAAGAGAGATTTTTTCGTAATATAAAACTTTTATGTGATGAAAGAATAAATTATGTACTTAATTAATGATGTAAATTTGAAAGCCATTCATCTTTTGATAATCATTAAAAGATGAATGGATTTCTAAATGTATCATTAAAATTTCATTTGAATGTTATTTCATACATGTAAGAATATTTTTATATTTTGAGAAAATATTTTTTGCCATTATTTATTGTATAAATTTAAATGTTTTAATGTTATACATTGTTGGACATTTAAATGTTTTCTTTCCGTTTTAATTATTGCATCTGTCATGAGATATAACTATCTTTTACCTGTTTGTCGATTAATTTTCATGTCAAACGTCCAAATCAAATAATATTTGTACTTAAAAATATTTAGAGTGGAAAATAATGTTAAGTGAAACAAGCAGTTGTGTCGTTAGGGTAGTTGATGGTCCACCATTAGCTAAAGAAATCCATTTAATCCTCATTGACTTAACGATAACTACGAACAATCCCTGTCAACATTCGACTATCAATACGCCCAGAAAATCTGTCTACGCCTATGGCAATCCCCATTGAATGCACTCTACAAAAAGTTCTATTTTCATCTTTCAGGAAATTTATGAAAAATATATAAATTGCTTTTAAATATATGCATTCATCCATGACCAAATGGCCTCATAGTGCACAGGTAGACAGCGGTAGGTCAATGAGCAGGGTCTTCTCAGATGTCCTACCATAAAAGATTGATAACCATAATATTTCATGGCCTGCCTAGAAGTAACAGCCCAGCTTACTTGAATAAATTTATTGCCAGTATGGCTGTCTTTACCCTCCTCTTGTTGCAAATCTTTCTTAATCTTTTACTTCCACAGCATCTCTTAAACTACTTAATTGACTGAAACCGATTTTTGTATGAATATAGCCTGTTATATGCTTGTAAATGTAATGTTGATACTTTTTATTAAATGTTGCACGGTGTCGTGTGCATTGTGCTAAAGCACATTTTACACTACAAAGTTTCGCACGTCGGGTTTTCTCCAAAACTACACAACCGACTGAGACCAGAATATGTACATTGGTAGGCAACTACAGGATTGTGAAAACAAAGTCATAATGCTCTTTCAGCACGTATCGTGTGCAGAGCACGAAAGGTAATTTTGCATTTTATTGCAATGTTTCCTAATCTATTCAGCTAAATGATACCAAATTTGTTATACAAATGGGCCATTATATAAGTGTGATTACCTCAGTAGTGGTTTTTCCCAGACGTGAAAAAATAATTAGCAACGTAGGGAAACCTGAATACGGAAAGTCAGCTTTTTCAACCCCGCAAATGTAGCTAGGTCTTTCCGCATAAAGTTGGTGGCACCGTCTTCAAATTGTGCACTATCTAGAAACACTCCCCATTAAAGATGTATTTCTGTGCAAGATCAAGTGCATAGAATATAATTATGTACTCTTTTTATTTTTATTATTATTTACTTTTTTTTATTGGAGAAAATTTGCGATTTTTTGATCGGAATATTTGCCGAAATATTATAAATCATTTTTTTGTTTCAGTCTCCTGAGAGATTACATTTCTTTACAATCACAACGGAGATCAAAATTAGATACTTTATTTTTTTATATTTTTATTGTTTTCCTTTTGTTTATTAATAGTTTCGCATCTCCATTAAACCACTCATACAAGAATAACATATCATTTTCTTGTTTGGATGGTTTAAGTTTCAAATTAAAACCCAAGTTTCTGTTACTTAACTGAGAAGGAGATTTATATTTGATACATTTCTGTAGAAAATATAAATGTAGAATGCAATCGATGAAACCAGAAGTTTAGGGTTGCTAAATCTCAGGTAAAGAGTTTATAATCTGTAGGCTCATATATCTTGCTCTCCTTTTCGTATTTATGTATCTTGTCATCTTTTTCTTCTTTTTTATTGCTAGTCCTCTTGAATTTAATCATTTTAATGTCAGTCGGCAAGGCCATATATCATGTAAATATCACTCATGAAAAATACAAGTATTCCAATTTTAGCTGGAGAATCATCAAGTGAAAAGAAAGGTAACGAATTGTGTCCGTCCTATGTTGTGAATGAATGAATTACACTAGAGGAGCACAGTCCTGCTAAATGTGAAAGAACCCCAATAATGGAGTAAAGAAAGTTTTTAAATAAAGGAAAACACAGCGGGATTACACTAGTTGAATTTCACATTGTTCTTACTTTTATTCCTTATTGGTAGCACTGATTTTTATCTGAGTGGTAACGGTGGAAGATTTGCATTTCTTGCAGCAGTACACAGGGCGAGCCATCTCTCACATGTATTGGATATACTGCTAATTACTTGATTTCTTAATAGTTTTTCAATCTTGATTATGTTATTATGCTTGAAGATTGAGCATATGGTGTTGATCGTAACTATCTATCACCATATTCCTAAACAATCACTTGTTTTGGTTGATTTGGAATGAATGGTAAATTTTAATAAAGAATCTATTCTGAATTAACCTCCAATTTAAACTTAATACTGTTCCACTTTTTTCCACCGCGTTTATATCCATGTTTTATATATTTTAGTATTTGTTTAAGTGTTTCTTCATTGCTCGCATGCTATTATTATGAATTCATTTTTAATGCACATGTTTACTACTAATTCAACTCCTTTATGAATATTGCTATTGGTCGTTGCATTTCTCAAATTAATTTGTATTTTGACGGAATAGAAATGCCATGGTGCGATTTTTCCCGGGTGTTTCTTTTCTGAAATGATTATAAATTCCGAAAATAAATTAATTCTAATACGGTTTAATTCCTTTTAATAAGTTTAATTTTTAGGCTTCTCCAGATGTTTTACAATATGTCTTTTAGTTCATCAGTTAATCATTAATATTTATTATTAACTTCATCTTATTTATATGCTGCAATTAGCGCTATAAATAATGTATTTTTAATATACTGTTATTGCTGTGTCGATCTAACTCGCTAAGTATTTTTTACTTAAATTGCTTTAGTCCATTTAAACATATTAATTTTGTTAAGAGATAAATAAAAGAGCTGATTTGTCGATACACAGAATAAGCGATCATTTAGGGCCTTGGAATTAGAGGTTTTGATTAAGGACAATTTGGGTTAAGTTTGGTTATCAAAACCTATTATTTTAGAGGACCATCAACTAAACAAATAAATGTTTGCATGATGTTTAATTGTGGTTACAAATGAATGATATTCAAGGGGACGGTGGACGTTGAAATGAACAAAAATCGACTAAAAAAAGTTTTTATATGTAACATTATTTTACACATTTACCTTTTGCTTACGGATGGAACAGCGTTCATCCCAAACGAAGAACCTCCCCCCCTCCAAAAAAAAAACAGGTATTCGACATACCCTATCCCAAACAGTTCGAGCCCCCTTTGCAGGCATTGGCGTCCATGGAAATCGCTGACAGAAACATTGCACTTGCTGAAGCCAGCTGTTTTACAATATGTCTTTTTGTACCTGCTGAAGCACTTCAGCAGGTGCAATGTTTCTGTCAGCGATTTCCATGGACGCCAATGCCTGCAATGGGGAATCGAACTGTTTGGGATAGGGTATGTCGAATACCTGTCTTTTTGGGAGGTTCTTCGTTTGGGATGAACGCTGTCCCACCCGTAAGTAAAAGGTTGAATGCATTTTTTTCGAAACGGAATTTTCAAAGGTTTTACATTTTCAAAATGCTCCATGCGTCTTAATTTTTGTCTGAGATGCATGGAATTTGGCAAGAAGCCACCTCTCATAATTTTTAATGAAAGTGGGTGAGCATTTTATAATTGGACTTTATTAAGGTCATTAAAACTGAATAAGAACCTAATTAAATGATGAAAATTAAGTTTTAATGCAGAAAAATATTTTTAAAAAATTAATTTTCTAAGGGATTTAAAAATGAATACCCAAATTTGTTCATAATGTGTTTTTGAGTGATCATAATGTAAAATTAATCAAAAATGTGAACAAATGGTACGCAAGGAGCATTTTCAAATTTTCGTTAAAAAAATTAAATTAAAAAAAAAAAATACAAAATTATACAAAAAATTGAAAATAATTTAATGGTATTGTATATAGTAATGTTAAGAGGAATATTTATACAAATTTTCACGTTTCTAAGTCAATAAATAAATAAAAAAAATTTCAACGTCCACCGTCCCCTTAATTGTGGGCACAAATGCATGATGTTTAATTGCGGACACAAATGAACTCCGTGCACCACCATTGCACAAGTGGCGGATCGTCATCCCATAATATTGCTCCGCTTAGAGTCACGCAAATCGGTCACGGTAGGGCAAGATGTAGGTGGTCATATCTTAACAGATATTATGATTAAAATAACAGCAAAATTCAATGAGTGATTCATGATTGTGAAATAACCAAGTTAACATATTCGTTTTCCGTGGTGCTAAGTCTTTACAGGTTTTTATTCCCGCCTCACTTCCATTGTTCCCCGTCGATTTGACACCATTTCTTTTTAATCTCCAGACTCCCAGGATCAACTATGTCTTTTTCAACACCATCGAGCCATGTAGTTTGGGACCGTCTCTGCTTATCATATTGCACTTCATGAGTACTTGAGGCCTATTTTGATGTAACAGATTGCTTGCTTTATTTGCATTATTAATACTCCTACATTCCGATTTTAAAATACATTATTTGTCCTTATTTTCTTTATCTGTTACTGTAAAAAAGTATTTTATTCTTTATTAATTATGCATATAAGGAAATTTTATGTTGAAAAGCCAAGTATGAATGCTTTACGGCTAGAAGTCAAATTTAATAGTGTACATTTTATTATTTTATATGCGATAGAATGTGATTTAAGGAAATATATGCATCAAATACATTTCCTATAATTTATTATTTTATAAGAAGCTGGTCGGAATTATTTGGAAAGTTAACATGTTTGACGATATACTTCTGATTTTAAATTAAACTCAATTTTGTTAATAAATTCTTTTGTAAAACGTGCAATACCTCGAGAACGGTTCATGCTAGCATTTTAAAATTTATGTCATTTGTTTTATAATGAAAAATTACGAATAAAATTATTTTTTATTTTTCTTCATTAAATGTCCTGATTATTTATGATTTTTCTAAAGTTCATCCGAAAATTTGGGGTCTTCCAAATATTCGACCGCGTTTAAAATCAACTGGGTTCCAGTATTCATTTATTGTGATAATTGTGCCATATTACGTTCTAAACGCTCCATTCCTCAGATATCGCTTCCACAGACTCAGACAACACACACACACACACACACAGACATCATCTCAACATCATTCGATTCGAGTTCCGGGATGCCTGAAACGTACTCTTCCTCTGAAAACCGGATTCGAATTTTCAACATCATCAAAATATAATATTTTCCTTATACATTATACTACGTATTTAAGGAAAGTAAAAATGATGTGGCAGAAGTAAATTAATGCCAGTTTAATCGACTTATTAAAATAAGATAAATATTAAATTATTAATAAGTTAAAAAAAAAAACTACAATATGGACTCATTTATAATCCGCTTTGAAGGTCCTATATTTTTACATTTTGAACGGACCTCATTGTACGTACTTCAATATTTATGTCTTCATCCATGCTTGAAAAGATAAGGAAAATATTTCGCTTTTGTGTATATTTTTACCTTTCTGTTTAGTATCATAAAAATGTCTACCTCGGAAAAATAATGGATGACAAATATATCGATCTTTAATTCCATTAAGCAGACCTCATAATATATGCATTAATTCTTCTGGAGATATTCTTTTGCTCTTCTAACAACCGCTATTGTACACATATAGCTCTTCAAAAAATCTCTCTCTCTGTATATATATATATATATATATATATATATATATATATATATATATATGTATATATATATATATATATATATAGAAAAATTGAAATATAAAAAGTGAAAAAAACATGTAAAAAACATGTAAAAAAGGAAGGATGGCTCGGCAAAAAGCTTACATTATGGCGGTAAGGGGTTGTGACCTTACTCCCCAGTTCAACGAGCTCGTCAAAATCGCCGCGGCATTTTCACTCCTGGTCGCCAGCCCTGGCCCAAGCCAACCTCCGGAGTGACTTTGAAATCATCACGAGACCTGGATAGAGATGTGTACGAGAGCCATATCACCACAAATAAAGCCAACTGAATTGCCGACTCAAATGAAATGTAGTTCCAGCCGCGGTCCTGTGATCACAGTGCGGTCCTGTCATATGGAGGGTTCGATGATTTTGTCTCTAATTGAACTCAAAAAATACTTAAGTCTTACACCATATGCAAAATTGTTTCTGTATAAATTATCAATATTTTTGATCATAAAGGAAATTGGATATTTATTAAAAAATGCTTGTTTTAAAAATACTTGATCAAAATTGATACGTAAATGTTCCTCTTTGATAGTTCTTTTTATTCTGATTAAACCTCCCAAGAAAACATTGCGAAACACATTCAAATGTATGTTGGAGTTCCAATGTATAATTCCAATAATAAGTAGTTTAAATTGTTTTCTTTTATCATAGATGGTGAATATGAGAGGGATTTGACTATAGTTGATATTCAAATCCAAAAATTCGACCTCTTTGTTATTTTTAAGAGGGTTTTCTTTCAAGATGAGGTTTGGTGGATAAAAATCAAAGTTCATTGTGTAGTTTTCGTTCTCATATCCAATAATTACGTCATCCACATAACGTAGGTATATGATTTCGTTGTTTATATGAGATCTTCTTTCATAAAAACTAAGATATATATCAGCCAATATGGAAGAACATCCCCCCCCCCATGGGGATGCCCTTAATTTGTTGATAAATAGACAATCCGTTGTAAAGGTAATTTTCTTTAATAACTATTTTGATTATAGACTTGAATTTATTGAATTCCAGACTCCTTTTTAAATCATATTCTTCAAACAAGCTGTAAAGTATATTTGTCATGTCATCTAGATCTATAGTATTAAATAGTTCTTGGAAATCATAAGTTCTTAAGTGCAACATATATATATATATATATATATATATATATATATGTATATAAATATATATATATATATATATATATATATATATATATATATATATATATATATATATATATATATAAGAAAAAAAGGTTCACTTATCTTCAACAAGCCGGTATTCCGCAGGGAGTAAAATCTTCTAATATTTTGGCAAATATATACAGTCGGACCTGCCTTGAACGGAATTTCAGGGGACCGGAAGAATTTTCCGTCTTAAAAAGATTTCCGTTTCACGCTGGTTATTCCAAGGAAAGCTAAGTTTAAAGTTTAGTGAGAAATGCAGATTGTCTATATGTAATTGCTTGCCTATGTATAAGTAAGTAATTACATATGAACAATCTGTCATGTCATATGGACAATCTCTTTAAAGTCGTGTATACGTGACTAAAAATTCTGAAAAGTTTATTTAGATGTGCTTATTACTATATTATATACCATAATAGCTAATTTCATTATTCTAAATATGTATATACGTACATTTTTGCATGCTGCGATCACAGGAGTATATGATGTAAATATGAAAGTAGTATACACTCAAATGTCTATGACTGTTAGCCATACCTTAAAATATAAATTTACTTACAGGAAAAATATTATGTGCTTACCATGAAACAACTAAGTAAAAAAAATTTATTTTTGTTTAAATGAATTTTAAAAATAATTCAACATTTATTTTTTGGACATTTGTCTACCAATGATCAATGATACAACTTTCAGTCAAAAATGCTGCATTTCTAGCATTTCAGAATCTCCCTGATTAATTGAAAATTCTTGAAGTTCTTAAACAGATTTCAGAAAATCGCCATATGATTTAATAAAAAGTTCTTTTAGTAGTAGAGTTTTCATGTATGAGTGACACTTCGCCATTCTCTTGGAAATAAATGGCTGAAACAGTTGGAAGATTTTTCTGTTCTTAGTTCGTTGCACGAGGTGCTTTTTATTAACAAATCACTTTAAATTGACTCTCCGTTTCCGCGCTGTGCAGGTTCCGTTTCACACAGGGAAATAACATAAATTTCACATATTTTTGGACGGGGCTAAAATTATTTTCCACCTATGACAGCGTTCCGTTTCAAGCAGGTTTGACTGTATTTTTATTTTTATGAGAAATCACTTTATTTATAATCCTTATAAAGCTTGCAAATTTCTTAGTGCAATGTTATATAGAAGATTTGATAGTATTTCAGACTAAAGAAACTGTATCACAACTTTTGTTAAGAGTTTTATCCAAAGAGTCTTATTGTGTGATAATTTATCTGATGATTCTGTAAATGGTTTGGATATAAATATTAAGGTTGATAATAATAAACAATTAGATCGACATGATAAAAAGAAAAACTGCACGTTTACTACATGTAAAATTCAACATTTTAGCTCTTACATAAAAACGTATTTAAAAACATCCTATTTAATCAGCTTTTGCGAATTAAAAATGTCTGTAATAAACTATTTTAAAAAACATAAACAGAGGGTCTGAGAAAATTTGCCTTAGATAATGTCTACCATTATGGAACAGTTAACAATCTAATCTGTTCAATCTATTGCAGGTTATTGGATATCAATTCAATTTCAATTCATTTATTGCAAGCTAAATTCCACTACATTAATAACCGTTTTGATTATTGTAATTTTTAATATGGATTTGTAATTTAGTGAAATATAAACGCAATGAGTTCTGTCCATGCTGTATTCCCTAAATGATTTCAAATTATAGATTTACTTCAGTCTTATTAGCTCGTTGATTCTAATAATTTTAATTTATAGTCCATTCTGAGAGTTTAATAAAATTTATAAAAACTATTAAGTTGCTTTTGGGGTTTTTTTTTTTTTTTCAGAAAAGTTTGCTAATTGCTAAGATCAATTCAGTTTAATTAGAATTTATTCATTCCAATACGCTTAAATTTTCGTCTCATCTAGAATGTGCAAAAGAATATGTTAGGTTATTAAGCTGTTATTGGAAATACGGATGGCGACAATAATTTTTGCTTTGGAGATTCTTTAAAAAAAACAAACAAACGAATATCCACTTGTCCGATAACACAAAAACATGTAAGTTTTGTTTTCTCTTGTTGATTATCGCGATCGGTTTTATCAACGAATCTCTCTACATTTAGTAGAGTCATTGGTCAGAAGCGCGTTGATTTATATGCACAAGATATTGCACCCTGACGAAGATGTCTTGTGCATATAAACTATTCTAATATAAATATAAATCCTACTGTATTTTGCAGTGTAGTGATATTTATAAACATGAAATTTGCAATTTCGACTTTGTTATTAATAATTATAATATCAGTTATTGTATATTTTTATGCAGGTGTAATAGGAAACCCCTGTAGCGCCACATGATGAGACAACTTTAGGAGGGGGCTTATCATTTCTTTAGGGGTACAGGGGTTGTCTCGCTTCCTGCTGAAGATAGAGAAAAAGTCAATTATACAGTTGTAGAGTATTGCAAAATTAGTACTAAGCATTTTGCCTCCTCCCAATCCCCTCAAAAGATTGAAAGGAACCCTGAAAACCAGTGCATACGATTTCACTACCATCCCCCTAAAAATCGAACATTTTGATAATACGGCAGAGTAAAATCGACTTTATGTATACAAAATACAAAAGGTTCATCTTCAGCGCACACATGTAATAAGATGTGTGTTTTCCAATGTCTCTAAATTTACACTGTTACATGCAGATTTATAAAATTGTATATTTTAATATAGTTATTTGGATTATTTGGATAGATATTTTGCAGTTTTATCTGCATAGAAATGCTTAATACTAATTTTGCAATGCATCACAACTTTGTAATTTACCTCCTTTCCTTTCCTCCCTAAATAAAAACAAGAAAGATCAATCATGCTTAAAGCATTGATTATGAAACACTTTCCAACTTCAATGCAATTTTATTTAAACAAGTCTAAAATGCAATACATTCCTCGGTAATATTTTGAAACTTATCACAATACTGCATTAATTTATTATATTTGAAAACTTAAACCTTCATCGAAAAAAAATGAACTTCATTCAAATGACGGCATTGAAATATAAATTGCCTGGTTTAAACATCTCTAAAATGTTATACATTCCTCGGTAATAGTTTTAGAATTATCATAATACCACGATAATTTATTATATTTGAAAACTTCATCGAAAACTACTGAAATTAATTCAAATGACGTCATAGAAAAAATAACACGCCTGGATTTCTCTATAAAAACAGGATTTCATTCATAACTTTCTCCCATTCATTTCATTCATCACAATACTATAATAATTTATGTTATTTAAACATTTTATTTAAGACCATGGAATTACAAATAATTAAACTCTATGCTTAAAACTTCATCGAAAAAAATCGTCCTTCTCTTTATAAAATCAATTAATATTTCATTCATATCAGCCATGCAGACTCCATGGACTAAATTATTTCGTGTTAAAAAAATACAGGTATTCTAATACAACCCATTCTACATATTTTGCTGTTTACATTTTACATAGGTGAAAATAGGCTTAGTTGTAGAAATAATCAAATTTAGATGAGCATTTAAACTCAAATATATTGTCATTGCGTTGTTTCAGTATGTAGATGCACAGAATTTAAGCAAAAATAAAGTAGTTTTAGGACGGATACAACACTCAATATGAATTAAAAAGAACTTAAAAAAATCACGATTTTGGAACAAGATGGATGCCATATATAATTTTGAAGTGGGTCATGTGATCGTTTCATATCATGGTCACGTGATCGTTTCATATAAGAGGTGTAATTATTATTTTAATTTTTATTTAAAAAACTACTGAATATATTTCGCTGAATTTTTTTTATATATTTTATGGAACAATTTGAATATTACCTAAAATTTTCGAAGCAATTTGTGAATTTTAAATCCGCTTAAAAAATGTTTGAAAAATTAGTTCCCATAGGGCTAGGGCTCAATGTATTTCATTTTTTCAACCCGGGTTCAATCCAAAACTAATTGGGTGATATTATTCATTTATATTCCCATAGGTCCTACAGACCGTCTGAACAACATACTAAAATTTCATTTTGATTAAGTCATTTTTACGGCAGTTATCGTGCTAACGGACAGACAGACAGACAGACAGACAGAATGAACAAAGTCATAAACACTTTTCAACTTTGTTGTAAAGTGTTAAAAAGCGTTGCTTCATCGTGTAGCGCTATTGGGGTTTACATATGTGTATGAAAATATATACGATAACTAACATTACCAAACACTTCTCTAGTTATTAGCTTGTCTCAAGAATTTACCTTGACACACGGTTGATGTCATAAAAAAAATCTATAGACAACTGAAACGATTATGACTACAATAAGTTTACGAGTTTAATAATCTCTTTTTTCAAGTAGTTTTCAGAGACTAAAATATATAGTTGGATTTTATTACAATAGAAGAAGTTTTAATTTTTCAATCTGATAAGATTCGATGTTTACTGTGATTGTCTCCTTCCTTTCTATCAACATGAAATCATGCCTTTAAATCCAGTATTGCTACGAAAAGATGAGAAATCAAGTGGAGGTGAAAAATGTTCTAGAATTAATTTCGTAAGAATATTTTTGTGTAAAAAATTCCCTTTTAAATGATGCATGAAAATATTTGGCGATGAAATAACTGTTTTAGTTTTATTAACAATATGAATACAATATTTTTTTTTTCATTTAAGAAAAATATTTATAATTAAAAAAAAATAAATTAAACAAAACTTTAGTAAACAAAACTTCTGAAATTAAAAGTTTTTAATATAAATTCTCATTATCTTCTGTAAAATTCTGAATAGATGACAGTGTTTGTGCATTGATTTTAAATTTTTAACTAAAAATCTGTTTAAAAGTAATATCTAGAACCTATCTTCAGATTACATGTATTGTATTAGCCGACAACGTTAACTTGCAATGTTAAAAATATGTCTCTAAAATATTTTGTACTTGCCTAGTTTATTTTATTACAGAGTTCATAGAAAGGTACATAATAAAGAAAAGGTTTTTTAAAAACATAGTGTTAAATATGTAATATAACTTAACTGAAAAAAATTCCACCAGCAGTTGCATTTTAAATTCTCTTGAAGAAGGCTTACTAGAATTGTAATAGGCTTTAATGCATTGATACTGTTTTTATCATTTTTTTTTATTATATAATTGGAAATAATAAACCGCTCGTAAACTAATTTTCTTTACAAAATTAAATTCATAAAATGAATGTTTCACATGGGTACACAAAATGAATTAGTTATATCTATGATTCACGCATTAAGATACAATACATTTTCATAGTCATATTCGAAAGCCCAATTAAAATGCTCTTAATTTAAAATCTCGAATGTCCAAATATGACATGCTTTACATTAAACTATTCGATAAAATTCTGTTATTGAAGTAAATAGAATTAGGATTAAAATATAATTTGTATATGATAGTGCTGGAAATTTTTTATAGTCATTACAACCGGGAAATAACAAAGAATGATAAATTACTATTTATCAATTTCAAATTACATGGTGGAACGTACTAAGAGCAACATTTACCTCCATCATCGACAATGAATATTTGAATCTGAAATTAAAAAAAATACACAATAATTTTTTACAATTAGTTACTGCGTATCTAGCAAGCGGAATGTTTGGAAGATTTTTATATTGCCTTACATATACAGGTTTCATGCATTCCTGGTGTCAATTCTACTCATTGGGTAATGATTGAAAATTTTTAATTGTATTTTTCATCTATCTTGCTTTATTGCCAAACTTCTTTGATTCCCCCACTAGGAGCGCTAGGAGATGAAAATATTTTTCATCCTCCTAGTAGGAGCTTTGCAATACCTGTTATTTGATCGAGCATAATCACTTTACTCGAGATAGATCAAACGTGTACACTCATAGACTTTTCTTTACGAAGTTTTTGTGGTGCTTAAACATTTTTCTAGGAACCCTCTAAATTAGAAATAATAAAACGCTCTTAAACTAATTTTCTTTACTATATTCCTAAAATGAATGTTTCACACAGGCACACAGAGTAATTAGCTATATCTATGCTTCACGTGTTAAGATACAATACATTTTCATAATCATAACTGAAATACCAGTCCTAATTCCTGATAAAAAAAAATCTCTTAACTTAAAATCCTGAATATCCAAATATGACATATATAGATTATGATCAAACTATTAAAAAAAAAATTATTCAGGTTAATAGAATTTGAATTAAAATTTAACTTAATAGTATACACTGATTTTTTTTTTTTTTTTTTTTTTTTTTTTATAAACATTGCAATCGGAAGAAAATAAAAAATAATTAATGTTTATTTATTCGATTGCAAATTATACAGAACATGCTGTAAGAGCTACATTTTTACAAAAAAGATGACACTGCAAAGCAAATATTATTCTCCATTAAACGATAGTTTGCACTTGAATTAAGACGTTCCTTCAATTTTGAGGAAATGAAGATCATAAATTTTTGAAGATTTTACCACAGCCTCTTGACCGCATCTCAAGGAAACAATTGCGGTCAAGTGCAAAATGCTGTCTCAAGTAATCAGTGAGTCAACTACCAATGATGCTTGGCGACAATTATTTCTTGTGAAATCAGTAAAGTGGAATTTTCCCAATGGATTGGGGAGAGTGAAAATAAAAACAAAGATATCAAAATCTAAACTTTTGTACTAATAAAGCAAAAACTTTATCACATATATTAATCTAGTTTTTTTTTATATATATATAATTCGACCTAATTATCTTGAGTTACCTTGTTCACCTCTTTTTATTAACACTTTACAACAAAGTTGAAAAGTGTTTATGACTTTGTTCATTCTGTCTGTCTGTCTGTCTGTCTGCCCGTTAGCACGATAACTGTCGTAAAAATGACTTAATCAAAATGAAATTTTAGTATGTTGTTCAGACGGTCTGTAGGACCTATGGGAATATAAATGAATAATATCACCCAATTAGTTTTGGATTGAACCTATGGGACCTAATTTTTCAAACATTTTTTAAGCGGATTTAAAATTCACAAATTGCTTCGAAAATGTTAGGTAATAGTCAAATTGTTCCATAAAATATATAAAAAAAAATTCAGCGAAATATATTCAGTAGTTTTTTAAATAAAAATTAAAATAATAATTACACATCTTATATGAAACGATCACGTGACCATGATATGAAACGATCACATGACCCACTTCAAAATGATATATGGCATCCATCTTGTTTCAAAATCGTGATTTCAAAATCGTAATTCATATTGAGTGTTGTATCCGTCCTAAAACTACTTTATTTTTGCTTAAATTCTGTGCATCTGCATACTAAAACAACACAATGACAATATATTTGAGTTTAAATTCTCATTCAAATTTGATTATTTCTACAACTAAGCCTATTTTTCACCTATGTAAAATGTAAACAGCAAAATATGTAGAATGAGTTGTATTAGAATTACTGCATTTCTTTAACACAAAATAATTCAGTCCATGGAGTCTGCATGGCTGATATGAATGAAATATTAATTGATTTTATAAACAGAAGGACGATTTTTTTCGATGAAGTTTTAAGCATAGAGTTTATGAATTGTAGCTCCATGGTCTTAATTTTTAAATAAAATAAATTATTATAGTATTGTGATGAATGAAATGAATGAAATCCTGCTTTTATAGAGAGATCCAGGCGTGTTATTTTTTCTATGACGTCATTTGAATTTATTTCAGTTGTTTTCGATGAAGTTTTCAAATATAATAAATTATCGTAGTATTATGATAGTTTTAAAAATATTACCGTGGAATGTATTGCATTTTAGAGATATTTAAACCAGGCAATTTGTATTTCAATGCCGTCATTTGAATGAAGTTCATTTTTTTCAATGAAGGTTTAAGTTTTCAAATATAATAAATCAATGTAGTATTGTGATAAATTTTAAAATATTACTGAGGAATGTATTGCATTTTCGACTTTTTTAAATAAAATTGCATTGAAGTTGGAAAGTGTTTCATAATCAATGATTTAAGCATGATTGATCTTTCTTGTTTACTCATACAAATGCACTATTACGAAAGAGTACCATTTATTTGTGGAACTAAAACCTTTTTGAAGAAGAAAACCGTTATTTTCTTATTGGAATGAGAAAATAAAAATACTTGATAGAAGACCAGGTATAGGGAGCTGTTATAATAGACAAAATGTTTGAGAAATTTCTGAGCCACAATAACACGATTGAGGACATACGCTGTTTCTTTGCAACCCAAAATCTTTACATCTACAGTCTACGCTCACTCATATTCCAATTTTAGAAATTGGTACATATTAAAAAAAAAGAAAAATAGAGAAAGTACGAGTATAAAGAACTTATGTCATGACGAGAATCAAACCCCCGATCTGCGCCCTGTTAAGATGACACTCCATTTATTGAGTGCTTGAGAGGATGATCTTCTTAATATTTAAAGTGGAGCCTTCATTCTCTTACTTCAGATTTCACATCGAAGTGCAAATTAAGACCTACACATCACTTTCATCAATCTACCTTTTTATACAGCTTTATTATTCTGCTCCACGCATATATTCGTGAATTAAAGTAGCTACTATAAATCCATTGTCATCTACCATAAAGTTTCCTGAGAACTTTTTAATTTTGGTATCATTCAGATCTCGGTCATAACTTGCTCTGACGTCATTGTCAATAAACTCATGCATGAGCGAATAATCGAGACACCGATTACTAACTTGTCAGAGAACGCTCTAGCCATTAAGCTACTGAGACGATTATTTTCCTCACTTCATGAGAAGTAGATCCTACACAAGTCAGAACAAGAAGAGATACTGGTTCAGTCAGTTAAATACTTATTGGGAAACTGATCATGTTCGATCAGTCTAAGAAACAACTTTTCATCATAGATGAAATCTTTTCTGACAAATCATAGCTTCAAATCCTGAGTTTCGCCGACTTGACTCTCAAAGTTCAATGTTGATCCTCCAAAAAAACACCTGAATTGTAAAATAAAGGGGCGAGTGCAAAAGTGTCAAGTTCAGCTTAAGTCCTCGCATGCACGCCTCACAGACAAATTGGTTGGAGCCATTTGCATTGTAACCTGAACTAGAAAATTTCGCCCCCCCCCCCTTTTTATGCCTCAGATTTATTTATTTATTTATTTTGGAGGATATCATATCTTTTTTTTAGGTGTGTAAAGAGGATGTCATATCTTTTGAGCTTTATATAGAGGGAATCGTTGTTAATTTATTATGCTTTACGACGCAGTAGTTACATTTTTGTCAAAAATGTATAGTTCTTTATAGATTTTTAGTTCAAAATAAAAAAGAAAAGGCTTTGACACAAAATTATAGGGGGAACTGACTCACTACATTTGTGAACATATCGGAACGTTTAGTTAAATCAGATGAATTTTTCACATAGAAACGTTGTCTGAATAAGAAAGGAAAAGAAGAAAACTGTAAAGTGATTGCTCTTTAAAACTATAAAATAACTAATGCTTTATTTAGCAGTGGCTAAAATTTTGTCAAAAATGCATAGCTTTTTTTAGATTTATAGCTTAAAATATAGTAAGGCTTTGATTCAAAATTATTTTGAGACCTGTCACCCTATATTTATAAATAAACATAACAGAAAATTTAATGAAATCATATGAATTTTTAATATATAAACGTTGGCTGAATAAGGAGGAGGGAAAGGAGAAGAAGAAAACTGTAAAGTGACAGCTGTTTTAAACTGTAAAATAACTAATGCTTTATGACGCAGTGGCTAAATTTTTGTCAAAAATTTATAGCTTTTTAGATTTTTAGCTTAAAATATAGGAAGGGTTTTACCCAAAATTATTTGGGGACTTGTCTCACTATATGTGTGAATAAACATATAGGAAAATTTTGTCAAATCAGATGAATTTTTATGTAGAAACGTTGTCGGAATAAGGAGAGGCAGAAGGAGGAAAAGAAGAATATTGGAAAATGACTAATGAAATAACTCTGAAATTCAAAAGGAGGTTTCAGTATAATAATATATTAGCATATCATAGGCTGTTCTAACGGGCTATCTAAAATTCTTTTAGCCACTGTAGTTTTAGAGATATAAGATATGTAGCTTGAAATAATTTCTTTAATATAGTGCCTTGCTGTGTCTCGCCCCGTGTCACTGCCGTGACAATAAATTTGCTCCTGATACTCATATTATTCCATGTATTACGTTCCTTTAGGTAAAAGTCATGAAGTTATAAAGTTCCAAGTTAATTGAACAAATGACCAACACAGAAGTTACAAAACTTAATTAATTTGAGCTTTTTCGGGTTAATCGAAGCCTGTACAACCTAATTTATAAGATGACATTTGGCAAAGAGCCACTGCACACTGCAAATCAACACTTGAAACGTCTGTAAAACTCTAGACACAAGCCTATCAAAAAGAACGCAGAACGAAGTCGTCATGCTCAATATAATACACACTGCCTTCCTAACGTTAATTACGAATTACAATTCCACCTTTACTATTTCAAGCGTAGCTTTTGGAGGGCTAGGGAAGTCGACACGTTTTTAAAATTGCAGGGGCAAAAAAATTGCCATTGCGAAGGAGGAAGACACGTTTCCCGCCCACTAATATCATCATTAAAGTTGATCAGCGTTGGTATTTTAAAGGTGTCATCTACTGAAATGTTTGATTGGAATGGAAGGATTGGTATGGTTGAATGAGAATCGCCCCCCCTCTCTGAATAGAGGCTAGAGAGTAGAATAGAGACTTATAATTTAGAGCACGGGGAATAGTTCGATAAGACTCACTGGGAAAATCAAATTATTTAAAAATTTACATTATTTGAAATTTTCTTATTGTAAGACCAATGATTTTCAACGGGTATTCGGCTAGCATGTGCTAATTTCCAAGTGTCTATCTGTCCGTTACCTATTTTGGGGCATTTGTTGAATAGATTTAAACTTAAAATTTGGTACACGGATCAATCTTCGGTAAAACCCCCAGAAAAAATCGATTTTTTCAAAAAGGCTCATTTGACTAAATCGTTCGACATGCAAAATAATAGAAAAATGTACTTTGAGATGAAATTGAAACTTAAAATTTGGTGCATTATTCGATAGGAAGAAGGTGCGTAATTTTATTTTTCCAATATTTACGCTACCCAACTCATACAAAAATTCAGAGGAGCGTTTGGACGGTCGGAAGAAATTATTAAAATTTAGAATCTTAACATAAAGTAAAATATTATTTTTTCAGCCACAATAAGGGGATAAACAACAAAATAATAATTTAAACAATATGAAAACAAAACAATGTTTGCAGTAGAACTAAAACATTTTGATTTCAACTAATTAGAAAGACCAAAATACAGATAATACAAATAATGCTTTAATAGGAAAAAATACGAAACATAACGTTATAGAATGTTAAATGAGCAAAATGTCATTGATAAAGAAACATTTTGAAAAGACCAAGACCAATGCTTATCGAATCTGATCAGCAATTTCTTCAGCTTTGATTACACATTGCTTAATGTTTAAAATTCATTATTAATTATTAATTGCATTAATTATCATCATTATTAATTGCATTATTTCCCCTTTCCCAATCCTATGAAACAAGAGAGGCATATGTTCCTCTGCAGGCTTCATAAGATGAAAGTTTTTTGCATGTGAACAGTCGTGGACGATTAATGATCTACATCAGCAATTTCCTTACAAATACAAAAAAGTGTGGATTTAATTTTAGCTTTTTTAAATAATCAACAAATGAGCCGTGACCAGTTAAGAAGTAAATTAAATATTTTTAAGGATTAATACGATTGAGGTAACAATAGGAAAAATAAAACTTGATTTATTTCAAGAAAAGGAAGTATACAAAAATTTTCACCATTCATTGTTTCATTTTTACAAGTACGTGATAGAAAAGGGGATAGGGATAAAGAATATTTATTGATACATCACGATCCGCAGCTATCTTTTCAAAGTGATCAGCTGTTTCGCTCTCGGTTACTCCTACATGTGATTTAATCTTACTTAGCATATTTACCATACACTGATTTATTGAAATGTTGATAGTTTTAATATAAAAAAAATTATTCTTAATATATCTTAAGACACAAATTGTTACTTTAAAAGTGTCGCACACCAAAATATTCGATTTTCAAAATAAATGAGGACCGTATTTTAAGTCAGATATAGACACAAGCCTATCAAAAGGAATCCAGAACGCACTTGTCGTTCTCAAGGCAGTACACACTGCTCAAGGTTAATGGAACATTAACTTTTATATATAGGTGTAATAATTATATATAAGCTTATTGAACTTAATTATATAAGCTATTATACAGACCTTGCACGCTACCTACGTATAGTTAAGAATTATACTACCTACGTATAGTTAAGAATTATATTACCTACGTATAGTTAAGAATTATACTACCTACGTGCTACGTATAGTTAAGAATTATACTACCTACGTATAGTTAAGAATTATACTACCTACGTATAGGTAAGAATTATACTACCTACGTATAGTCAAGAATTATACTACCTACGTATAGTTAAGAATTATACTATGCAGTGTATATCCTCCCACAGCTTACTGAAATCGAGGTACCCCTTATGAAAATTTTAATACTTCTCTTCTCTTGAAAAGTACCCTGCTATAACATATTGATTTTCATTTTTCAATCATACTGTTTTCAACCATCAAAGCCTGCTCTTCAAAATACAAATTTAAGATAAGACTTTTAATTTATATTCTTCTCAACCATTGTCTTTGCATGTGTCAGACGATCTATGAAAGTACACGTATCGAACATTGAGAAACGCTGACCTATTCTACGAAATTCCGGTTAGCATAGGGAAACCTCGAGTAATTGCTCTTTCCTTTTCATTTCTAATAACCTTGGCAACCCCGCTGCAAGAATAAATACCTGTAGTGTTTTATGGAATCCCCAAAACAAGATGAGGAACTAGCACTCCTCAAAACCTGTTTTTATTCTTCAGGGAAAACAAAAAGAAAATAAAGAGTTTATATCAAGGATTCCGGAAACAAAAACTCCAGTCTCGTTGTTGCACACACACACACACACACGTTCTGTTTCCTAAAACGCTTATTTTGCACGAACACAAAGTGAAGTGATCTGTAGAAAACTTGATGCGAAACCTCTAAAGAGGTGGAGCAAGTTGATATGCATTGTTACACTTACTGAAATAAAAGAATCGGATGCAATCAACACGTGACTTTAGTTAGATTCGATTTTTTTTTTTAAATCTTGTTATTTATATTCATTGATGAAAGTTCCCGTTTTTCATTAATTATATTTTTTATCCGCTGACTTTTTGTGTTTTTAACACTCACAACATAGTTGAAAAGTGTTTATGACTTTGTTCATTCTGTCTGTCTATCCGTTCGCACATAACTGCCGTAAAAATGACTTTATCAAAATGAAATTTTAGTATGTTGTTGAGACGGTATGTGGAACATATGGGAATGTAAATGAATAATATCACCCAATTAATTTTGGATTGAACCCGGGTTGAAAAAATGAAATACACTGAACCCTATGGGACCCAATTTTTCAAACATTTTTTAAGCAAAGTTAAAATTCACAAATTGCTTCGAAAATTTTAGGAAATATTCAAATTATCTCATAAAATACATAAAAAAAAAATTGAACAAAATATGCTCAGTAGTTTTTTAAATAAAACTTAAGATAATAATTACACCCATATTATATGAAGAGATCACGTGACCCACTTCAAAATAAAATATGACATCCATCTTTTTCCCAGTGTCAAAATCGTGATTTTTAAAATTCTTTTAAATTTATATTTAGTGTTGTATCCGTCCTAAAACCGCTTTATTTTTGCGTATTTTCTATGCATCTATATTCTGCCTCAACGCAATTACAATATTTTTGAGTTTAAATGATCATTAAACTTTGATTACTTCTACAACGAAGCCTAATTTTATCGTATGCAAAAAGTAAACAAATCAAGCTGTAAGATGAGTTGTATAAGAATTGCTGAATTTAAACTTGAATTTATGAATAAATTTTTTATTGATTTTACATAGAGAAGTAGACGATTTTATAGCATTGCCTTTTTCGATGAAGTTTTAAGCATGGAGTTAGAAAGTACTTTTACCTCCATGGTTTTAAGTTTTTAAGTTAAATAAATTATTATAGTTCTGCGATAATTAAAAAAATATCACCGCTGAATGTTTCGAATTTTAGAGATGTTTAAATAAAATTCCATTGCAGTTGGAACGTGATTTATAATCAATGCGGCATTATTGACCTTTCTTGTTTTTTGATTGCGCCAACCCACAAAAATTAAAAAGAGGGTAATGTTTTCAGAACGTTTTATCTCAGCATACTAGGAATGGTTTTGTTTTCTTATGAAAAATGGCATATGAAATTCCGTCGTTTTGTATTGTTAAACACATGTCCATTTATTTATATTTCTCAATTTTTTTTTTTTTTCATTTAAAAAAGGGGCACTTCTATTTTTCCGATTTGCACCAAAATTAACTCCAGGGTAATTATGAGATCGCCTAACAGCCTAATTTCACGAAAATTCGATATAAAAATATGGTACACATCGAATGACATATCAAAATATGATTGCAGCAAATTGCGCAATTCATATTTATGCATTAAAAGCTAAAAAGAAAAAAAAAATGCCTTTAGCTTAGTTGT
This sequence comes from Amaurobius ferox, assembly GCA_951213105.1. NCBI lineage: Eukaryota > Metazoa > Arthropoda > Arachnida > Araneae > Amaurobiidae > Amaurobius > Amaurobius ferox. The sequence continues at coordinate 42,281,478 of OX578140.1, read as the reverse complement.
GGTATATAGTTTATAACATCGTCTATTGTTTGCATTAAAATATGTACCTCTAACGTATATTCATGAGATATCTCCAACAAACAAGATCCTGCCTTTCTACTAGGAGAGAAAAATGAAGGTCTATCGTCTGATGCTGTTCTAGGAAAAATGGACAAATAACAAAACAAAGATAGTGCATATTTTGAGGATTCACTTGTATATAGTGATTGGTTAACAGAATGGAGAAACGTGTGGGAAATTAGGAATTAGATATTTTTCAGTGACTCATTTATTACCTTATACAGAGACTTTACAAGAGAAACCTTCGATAGAGACACAGACATCGGAAATGATGTAGAATTTTCCGTTTGCACGCACAAAGTAAAGAAGTGTAATATAGGGCTTAATTTAGGTACATACTACCGGGTCCGTGCTCCCCCTTCCCGAACATATTTTACTATAAAAGTTTGAAATTAAAAATTAAAATTAAAATAACTAAGAATATCAGTAATACATAAGAAAATCGCAGATAATTCTGTTATCTAAAAGCTTTTGTTATACAGTTTGTTTTAAACATTTATTTACTGTTAGCGTCGTACGCAAATTTTTAAACGTTTGGTAAAGCAGAAGCCAACTAGGACCTGGATCTTCATCATCCGTAAGTCGAATCCTGGAATTGTTTACTTTATGTACTGTATCTATTAAAAAAAAAAAACTCCGCTTATTTATTTATTTTTGTCGCTTTTCCTCGACTGTTATCGCATTGAAGATTTTTTTGTTGTTGTTCATCATAGTATGTACAGCGTTTGTTTGTCTATGCTTCCTTTCTTTCTACCTAGACCGTCTGACCAACCCGAAAGTGTAAGGTATCTGTTTAGGTGACCAGGAAAGTGCAACCCGATTTTAACCGGAATTTTCCTTGAAGGTAACGTAAATACGATGCGACTTTCTCTTCCCTTAGACAGTCCTCAGAAGTCCTCTTCGAAAAGTGCCCCACATTATAATATGGTTTTCTGGTCCCATAATAAAAATAATAAAAATTCCTATAATAAAAATAGATCTATTTATGTAAATAGGATCCGTATCATAAAGGTATGACTTAAGGTGAAATAGTGAAGCTCTTTTGAAAATACACGTTGGAATTTTTATAGCGAAAAATCGAACAAAAGCCGTCAATGGGAAGTGGGATGTAACATCATATGACGGATACGGCACAAGTAGTGAAAAAATAACGATTCTTATATTGACATATTTATACTGCTCTACTTTCATAATAAAATCAATTTTAAGATTCCTCCCACGTAGAATTATTCTTCTGGAACTATATGCCTGTATGAATAATTTTCTTTGAAAGAAGGAATAAAAAATTCTTTTAAAGATGCATCACATTCAAAAAAACTTTTTTTCACTTCCACAAAACACCATGACTGCATACTTTCTCGAATTCCCCATTAGGAAAGAAAATTCTCTTCGGAAATAGAGCGTTTCAATCATCGATTTGGAGACGCATAAAACTGCGTGTAGAAGCTTTCCGGAACATATATCGCGCTGTCAGAAAGGTGACGCGTTAGGCGGTGTTTTATCGAATAAACCTTTGTACAATAATAGTCTTTTGCTCTAACTTTTTTTTGCCATATTTTTATTTACGGAACTTGGTCTGCTGTAAGTCATAGGAACGTATTTTAAATCAATGCAATGCTTTCAATGCAATAGAAATTTATGATTTTTTATTTTCATGGTGTTATGTCAAAAGTACGCATGCAGGAAATTTTTTTACTAGAATATTGTTAATAAAGTAATAGGAAACTGTTGAATGAAACAAGATCTAAGGCTTATAAAAAAAATGTAAAAACGAAAATTTACAGATATTATAGATGTTTATTAAGTATCTATAAAGTGAACTAAAATTCTACTTCTTGCAAATAAGACACAAACGTCTGCAAGCGCATAAAAACGAGGAGGTCTGACCTGAAAGCGGATGTTCTTCTGCTAAGCTATAAGACTGAATGTTCAGAAACTTCTCTCCTTACTATTTCTTCGTTCCTTCAATAACTGGCCAGAGTGCTAAAACGATTATCAAAAGCCTAAAACTAATTTTGATAAAAACCATTAATTTAACATTCGGGACCTGCAAAATTTTCTCTTCAAAAATAAACTGCATTCAGATTTTTAAAATCAACATTATAGCCTGATCTGCCCCATGAGTTCATTGCTCTCCAATAATTAAAAACGAAATTTAATTTCTCTTTTTATTGCTTTTGTACTTAATTTTTGGAGGACAATGTATATGCACAGTAGCTTAAGTGAGGAAATGGTTTTCAATTTTTAAAGGAAATACTGTGTATAATTTGCATTTTCAATAGCATTAGCCAAGAAGGTATATAAATTCGTAATGTATATAAATAAAATTCGCAATGTATATAAATTAAATGTATATAAATTCGTCCTTGGAGATATATACTATCCTATTTCTAAGCTATTAGCACATGATATCCTTAAAAATTGAAAAAAGAAAAAAAAAAAAAAACAGTTTAACTTTTACTTTATACTAAGAAAGCAGAACATTTCTCGAGAATTTTTGAATTCGACGTTTTCACAAAAATATTCATTTTGAGATTTCCCAAAACGTTCTGGCAAACGACTCTTGGAATAATGTCTGCCAGTATGTGATGTGGACACGATAGTTCAAGTACAAAATGCATCCATTATCATAAAATTTTGCATTCAGATAAATTGTGTTAAAAACTATATGTCTAGATAGTATGTTTTTTAATTTGAGTGTTTATAGCACATGATTTATTTCATATTTAATATTTTGATGATATTGTTGACTGGAAAAACAATCATGAATTTCTGATGTAGTATGCAATTTATTAAAAACTAATTGTATAACCTTTGTCATGCAAAAAAATTATATTAAAATAGTAAATACGAAAAGAAAATTTCCAATGAATCAAAATGTCACTAATCACCATCAAGAAACATATAAAATAAATGTATTGGAGTTGATTACGTTATGTATCTGCTTTTGCCTTTCTGCAATAGTGAAATTAAATTGTTTGATTTTCGATTTATGAATGTAATTTGCATATATATTTTATATTCAATGTTCCAAATAGTATTTATTAACAGTAATTAGTATAGATAGCATTGTCAACGGCGTGACAACCATGAAAAATAAATGTGCTAAAATGGAAAAATAAATGTTTAAAATGTTACAAAAAATTTTTAATTCTGAAGGAAATCTTGTTCTTTTAAAGATGTAGTATTTTCATTCTGTTTAGGATTTATATATGATGATGTTATTCGACTGGTTCTTATTAAAAAATAATAATAAAAAAAGTAGTTAAAAGAAAATCCAAGTTTGGTAATATAGATAATAATTGTTAATTTTCAGGTTAAAAAAAAAAAGCTTATAGACATTATAATTTTTAATAATCTTTTGCTTCGAATAAGTTCTTAAAAATGTTTTTAAGATTTATAATGAATAACAGCACTTTTTACATGATTAGGAAAATGTTAATTCATATTCATTACGTTTTTATGTCAGAAATAACAGTGACAGAAACGGCATATGGGTCCGTCTTTGTTCCGCATGGAAATCAAAACTAACATTGGGAAACAAAGAATGCACTATGCATAACTCGATTTTATTCCCCAGCGGTAAGCACAATATTTTAATTCATAATAATAACTAAATGCGTGTCAGAAATTATAAATAATAAATATATTAATAAAAAATGTGTAATAAAATTGAATTTTTAACTTACTGTTGATAGGAAAGTACCAAAACTTCAAACAGATGACATGTGAAAAAAAAAACTCTAAATAGCTTTTTCCAATTTACTTAAAATCGCCGCTGTCACCATCTGGTAATTGAAAAGGATGCTTTCTCAGACAACACCGCAATGTTGCCGATTATTAGGGAAAACGTGTATCAGCAATTTTGAAAAATAATATTGTTAAACACTTTTTGTAAATAAGACCATGTTTATGTTAAGATCGTAATTTCTTCAACTTCACTCATTTCTTTTCTTTAACTATATTTTTAATGATGTAATGAAACTGATGTTTGTAAACTCAATTCATCAGTGGGGAAAGGTGACAGAAATGACAAATTTCCATTTTTATGGAAACGTTTATTGTCAAACTAGCCGCCTTTGGCGACCAGCCTGTTCGCAACCCTTGAAAATGCTGATCGTGGCAAATTCCAACCGTGGCAAACTCGTTGGCGCGACCTACCAGAAAGGTGTAAGGTAACTGGTTGGACGGCCAGAATGTGCCACCCAATTTAGACCGGAACCCAGTGGGGGAGGCATCCACAGGGAACGTACCCTCCTTCCCCTACCACCAACCTCTCGGAAAAACATACGGACCCATATGTTTAACGTGATCGTACTCCGTGTCAGTGGCGGAAATCGAACCCGGACCTACCGCGTGCAATTCCCGCGCGCTAACCACTGGGCTACTTCGCCCTCCGCGACAATCTCCATAACTTTCTTTTTATTCACCCAATTTAGACCGTACTTTCCTTCCCCTACCACCAACCTCTCGGAAGGACTCACGAACCCACATGTTTAACGTGATCGTACTCTGCGTGAACGTGGCGTAAGTTTTGGCAGTGGCGGGAATCGAACCCGGGCCTACTGAGTGCAATTCCCGCGCGCTAACTACTGGGCTGCCGCGCCCTCCGCGACAATCTCCATAACTTTCTATATATTCACCCAATTTAGACAGGAACCCAGTGGGGGAGGCATCCACAGGGGCCGTATCCTCCTTCCCCTACCACCAACCTCTCGGAAGGACTTACGGACCCACATATTTAACGTGATCGTATTCCACGTAAACACGGCGGCAGTTTTGGCAGTGGCGGGAATCGAACCCGGGCCTACCGCTAACTTCCCGCGCGCAAATTGCAATTTAAAATGACCATATGCTTAATTCCATCATCCTCATTAAATTGTTTCATTGTTGCATCATTTAAAATATCCATAAAATAAAAATATCCATTTAAAATATCCAAAAGTTAAAATATACATTTAAAAAATCCATATCGTTCCATCATTTAAAATATAAATATAATAATTTATATGGAGTAAAGGAACTATTCAGAACCGTGACGTCACCTCCACCTTGACGTCCCCACCCACCACCTTCCCTCCTTCTGCGGGGGAGAAACTCCGGTTAAGAAGCGGCACGCCGAGCGGAACGCCGAGAAATTGAAATTCGGAAACTTTTAAAATCCCGATCCTGTGGGCAATACGGAATATTTCCTGACCAGATTGGACTTGTAAGAATGCCAGATGTTTGACCTTTCTAAAAATGTAAATTATTAGTCGAAATTATGAGTACTTTTTACTATGCGAGAATTTAAAAACCAAAAATACTTTTCTTGAGCAAAAAGTGACTTTTGTTTTAAAATCTTTAAAAACTATTAGAAATCGAAATTCAGATTTGAAATTGATATATTTTTACTCGCAATTGTCAGCTCTTTCCGATGGTGTGATTTGTTTTTTCCTACGATGTCCGGATCGTGGGAAAAAAAGGGCAAAAATGGCAAAAAACAGTCGAAATCGCATAAAACATTAAATAACAAAAAAAATAATTAAAATTTTAAAAATCGGTTTTCACGTGTCCCCTTCCCTCTCCCCCGGGTCTCCGATTGCCAAATTTCGTAGCTCTCCGACGCGCGGTCGCGAAACGTATAGTGTATAAGACACACAGACACACAGACACACGGACACACAGACATTGCCTTTTATTATTTACTAGCCGCCTTTGGCGACCAGCCTGTTCGCTACCCTTGAAAATTCTGACCGTGGCAAATTCTAACCGTGGCACACTCGCTGGCGCGACCTACCAGAAGGAACGACCTACCAGGAAGTGCCACCCAATTTAGACAGGAACTCAGTGGGGGAGGCATCCACAGGGACCGTACCCTCCTTCCCCTACCACCAACCTCTCGGAAGGACTTACGGTCCCGCATGTTTAACGTGATCGTACTCCGCCTGAACACGGCGGCAGTTTTGGCAGTGGCGGGAATCGAACCCGGACCTACCTAGTGCAAATCCCGCGCGCTAACCACTGGGCTACCGCGCCCTCCGCGACAATCTCCATAACCTTCTTTTTATTCACCCAATTTAGACCGGAACCCAGTAGGGGAGGCATCCACAGGGTCCGTACCCTCCTTCCTCTACCAACAACCTCTCGGAAGGACTTACGGATCCACATGTTTAACGTGATCGTACTCCGCGTGAAAATGGCAGCAGTTTTGGCAGTGGCGGCAATCGAACCCTAGCCTACCGAGTGCAATTCCCGCGCGCCAACCACTGGGCTACCGCGCCCTCCGCGACAATCTCCATAACCTTCTTTTTATTCACCCAATTTAGACCGGAACCCAGTGGGAAAGTCATCCACAGGGTGCGTACCCTCCTTCCTCTACCACCAACCTCTCGGAAGGACTTACGGACCCACATGTTTAACGTGATCGTACTCCGCGTGAACACGGCAGCAGTTTTGTCAGTGGAGGGAATCGAACCCGGGCCTACCGAGTGAAATTCCCGCACGCTAACCACTGGGCTACCGCGCCCTCCGCGACAATCTCCATAACTTTCTTTTTATTCACCCAATTTGGACCAGGACCCAGTGGGGGAGGCATCCACAGAGACCGTACCCTCCTTTCCCTGCCACCAACCTCTCGGAAGGAATTATCGACCCATATGTTTAAGGTGATCGTACTCCGCATCAGTGGCGGGAATCGAACCCAGGCCTACCGAGTGCAATTCTCGCGCGCTAATTTAAATTTATAACGACCATATGCTAGGCTCTTAATTCCACCATCCTCGTTCCATCGTTCCATCATTTAAAATAGCCATAAAATTAAAATATCCATTTAAAATATCTATAAATTAAAATATCCATAAATTAAAATATCCATTTAAAATAAAAAAATCAACCATATCGTTCCACCAATCCATAAATATAATAATTTCAAATACATCACCACAATTCAAACCACCATAATTCAATCATTTAAATTATTTAAAATATCCATTTAAAAATATCCATTTAAAATATCATATAAATATAATAATTTCGCCCGATGTATACAACACTTATGCTCGTAATTCAGTTAAAACCGAAAGCGCGGTCTCCATGGAGACGGGGAAGAAACTAATGCGGATGGGGGGAAAATGCCGTTGAGAAACTGAGCCGGTAGCCGACAAATTTAAAATCATGGCGTCTTTAAAATTGCCATCCTGAAGGCAATTTTCATTATTTCTGGACCAGATTGGACTTGTAAGAATGCCAGATGTTTGACCTTTCTGAAAATGTAAATTATTAGTCGAAATTATGAGTACTTTTCACGATGCGAGAATTTAAAAACCAAAAATCGTTTTCTTGAGCAAAAAGTGACTTTTGTTTTAAAATCTTTAAAAAATATTAGAAATCGAAATTCAGATTTGAAATTGATATATTTTTACTCGAAATTCTCTGCTCTTTCCGATGGTGTCATTTATTTTTTTCTACGATGTCTGGATCGTGGAGAAAAAAGGGCAAAAAGGGCAAAAAACGGTCGAAATCGCATAAAACATTAAATAAATAAAAAAATAATTAAAATTTTAAAAATCGGTTTTCATGTGTCCCCTTCCCTCCACCCCGGGTCTCCGAATGCCAAATTTCGTAGCTCTCCGACGCGCGGTCGCGAAACGTATAGTGTATAAGACAGACAGACAGACAGACACACACACAGACATTGCCTTTTATTATTTACTAGCCGCCTTTGGCGACCAGCCTGTTCGCTACCCTTGAAAATTCTGACCGTGGCAAATTCTAACCGTGGCACACTCGCTGGCGCGACCTACCATAAGGAACGACCTACCAGGAAGTGCCACCCAATTTAGACAGGAACTCAGTGGGGGAGGCATCCACAGGGACCGTACCCTCCTTCCCCTACCACCAACCTCGCGGAAGGACTTACGGTCCCGCATGTTTAACGTGATCGTACTCCGCCTGAACACGGCGGCAGTTTTGGCAGTGGCGGGAATCGAACCTACCTAGTGCAAATCCCGCGCGCTAACCACTGGGCTACCGCGCCCTCCGCGACAATCTCCATAACCTTCTTTTTATTCACCCAATTTAGACCGGAACCCAGTAGGGGAGGCATCCACAGGGTCCGTACCCTCCTTCCTCTACCAACAACCTCTCGGAAGGACTTACGGATCCACATGTTTAACGTGATCGTACTCCGCGTGAAAATGGCAGCAGTTTTGGCAGTGGCGGCAATCGAACCCTAGCCTACCGATTGCAATTCCCGCGCGCCAACCACTGGGCTACCGCGCCCTCCGCGACAATCTCCATAACCTTCTTTTTATTCACCCAATTTAGACCGGAACCCAGTGGGAAAGTCATCCACAGGGTGCGTACCCTCCTTCCTCTACCACCAACCTCTCGGAAGGACTTACGGACCCACATGTTTAACGTGATCGTACTCCGCGTGAACACGGCAGCAGTTTTGTCAGTGGAGGGAATCGAACCCGGGCCTACCGAGTGAAATTCCCGCACGCTAACCACTGGGCTACCGCGCCCTCCGCGACAATCTCCATAACTTTCTTTTTATTCACCCAATTTGGACCAGGACCCAGTGGGGGAGGCATCCACAGAGACCGTACCCTCCTTTCCCTGCCACCAACCTCTCGGAAGGAATTATCGACCCATATGTTTAAGGTGATCGTACTCCGCATCAGTGGCGGGAATCGAACCCAGGCCTACCGAGTGCAATTCTCGCGCGCTAACTTCCCGCGCGCTAATTTAAATTTATAACGACCATATGCTAGGCTCTTAATTCCACCATCCTCGTTCCATCGTTCCATCATTTAAAATAGCCATAAAATTAAAATATCCATTTAAAATATCTATAAATTAAAATATCCATAAATTAAAATATCCATTTAAAATAAAAAAATCAACCATATCGTTCCACCAATCCATAAATATAATAATTTCAAATACATCACCACAATTCAAACCACCATAATTCAATCATTTAAATTATTTAAAATATCCATTTAAAAATATCCATTTAAAATATCATATAAATATAATAATTTCGCCCGATGTATACAACACTTATGCTCGTAATTCAGTTAAAACCGAAAGCGCGGTCTCCATGGAGACGGGGAAGAAACTAATGCGGATGGGGGGAAAATGCCTTGAGGAACTGAGCCGGTAGCCGACAAATTTAAAATCATGGCGTCTTTAAAATTGCCATCCTGAAGGCAATTTTCATTATTTCTGGACCAGATTGGACTTGTAAGAATGCCAGATGTTTGACCTTTCTGAAAATGTAAATTATTAGTCGAAATTATGAGTACTTTTCACGATGCGAGAATTTAAAAACCAAAAATCGTTTTCTTGAGCAAAAAGTGACTTTTGTTTTAAAATCTTTAAAAAATATTAGAAATCGAAATTCAGATTTGAAATTGATATATTTTTACTCGAAATTCTCTGCTCTTTTCGATGGTGTGATTTGTTTTTTTCTACGATTTCTGGATCGAGGAGAAAAAAGGGCAAAAAGATCAAAAAAAGGTCGAAATCGCATAAAACATTAAATAAATAAAAAAATAATTAGAATTTTGAAAATCGGTTTTGACGTGTCCCCTTCCCACCCCCCAGGGTCTCCGATTGCCAAATTTCGTAACTCTCCGACGCGCGGTCGCGAAACGTATAGTGTATAAGACAGACACACAGACAGACAGACAGACATTGCCTTTTATTATATAGAAGACTAGCCGCCTTTGGCGACCAGCCTGTTCGCTACCCTTGAAAATTCTGACCGTGGCAAACTCGTTGGCGCGACCTACCAGAAAGGTGTAAGGTAACTGCTTGGAAGGCCAGGAAGTGCCACACAATTTAGACCAGAACCCAATGGGGGAGGCATCCAAAGAGACCGTACCCTCCTTCCCCTACCACAAACCTCTCGGAAGGACTTGCAGTCCCACACGTTTAACGTGATCGTACTCCGCGTGAACACGGCTGCAGTTTTGGCAATGGCGGGAATCGAACCCGGGCCTACCGAGTGAAATTCCCGCGCGCTAACCACTGGGCTACCGTGCCATCCGCGACAATGTCCATAACTTTATTTTTATTCGGCAATTTTGGGAATCGAACCCGGGCCTACCAAGTGCAAATCCCGCGCACTAACCACTGGGGTACTTCACCCTCCGCGATATTCTTCATAACTTTCTTTTTATTCACCCAATTTAGACCGGAACCAAGTGGGAGAAGCATCCACAGGGACCGTACCCTTCTTCCCCTACCACCAACCTCTCGGAAGGACTTACAGACCCACATGTTTAACGTGATCATACTCCGCGTAAACACGGCGGCAATTTTGGGAATCGAACCCGGGCCTACCGAGTGCAATTTCCGCGCGCTAACCATTGGGCTACTTTGCCCTACGCGACAATCTCCATAACTTTCTTTTTATTCATCCAATTTAGACCGTACCCTCCTTCCCCTACCACCAACTTCTCGGAAGGACTCACGGACCCACATGTTTAACGTGATCGTACTCCGCGTAAACACGGCGGCAATTTTGGGAATCGAACCCGGGCCTGGTAACTGGTTGGACGGCCAGGATGTGCCACCCAATTTACACCGGAACCCAGTGGGGGAGGCATCCACAGGGAACGTACCCTCCTTCCCCTACCACCAACCTCTCGGAAAAACATACGGACCCATATGTTTAACGTGATCGTACTCCATGTCAGTGGCGGAAATCGAACCCGGGCCTACCGCGTGCAATTCCCGCGCGCTAACCACTGGGCTACTTCGCCCTCCGCGACAATCTCCATAACTTTCTTTTTATTCACCCAATTTAGACCGTACCCTCCTTCCCCTACCACCAACCTCTCGGAAGGACTCGCGAACCCACATGTTTAACGTGATCGTACTCTGCGTGAACGTGGCGTAAGTTTTGGCAGTGGCGGGAATCGAACCCGGGCCTACTGAGTGCCATTCCCGCGCGCTAACCACTGGGCTGCCGCGCCCTCCGCGACAATCTCCATAACTTTCTACATATTCACCCAATTTAGACGGGAACCCAGTGGGGGAGGCATCCACAGGGGCCGTATCCTCCTTCCCCTACCACCAACCTCTCGGAAGGACTTACGGACCCACATATTTAACGTGATCGTATTCCACGTAAACACGGCGGCAGTTTTGGCAGTGGCGGGAATCGAACCCGGGCCTACCGCTAACTTCCCGCGCGCTAATTTGCAATTTAAAATGACCATATGCTTAATTCCATCATCCTCATTCCATTGTTTCATTGTTCCATCATTTAAAATATCCATAAAATTAAAATATCCATTTAAAATATCCAAAAGTTAAAATATACATTTAAAAAATCCAGATCGTCCCATCATTTAAAATATAAATATAATAATTTATATAGAGCAAAGGCGCTCTATTCAGAACCGTGACGTCACCTCCACCTTGACGTCCCCACCCACCACCTTCCCTGCTTCAGCGGGGGAGAAACGAACGGAACGCCGAGAAATTTAAAATCATGACGTCTTTAAAATTGCGATCCTGAAGGCAATTTTCATTATTTCTGGACCAGATTAGACTTGTAAGAATGCCAGATATTTCAGCTTTCTAAAAATGTAAATTATTAGTCGAAATTATGAGTACTTTTTACTATGCGAGAATTTAAAAACCAAAAATCGTTTTTTTGAGCCAAAAGTGACTTTTGTTTTAAAATCTTTAAAAAATATTAGAAATCGAAATGGAGATTTGAAATTGATATATTTTTACTCGCAATTGTCTGCCCTTTCCGATGGTGTGAGTTGTTTTTTTCTACGACGTCTGGATCGTGGAGAAAAAAGGGCAAAAAGGGCAAAAAAAGGTCGAAATCGCATAAAACATTAAATAAATAAAAAAATAATTAGAATTTTGAAAATCGGTTTTCACGTGTCCCCTTCCCTCCCCCCCGGGTCTCCGATTGCCAAATTTCGTAGCTCTCCGACGCGCGGTCGCGAAACGTATAGTGTATAAGACAGACACACACACAGACATTGCCTTTTATTATATAGAAGACTAGCCGCCTTTGGCGACCAGCCTGTTCGCAACCCTTGAAAATGCTGATCGTGGCAAATTCCAACCGTGGCAAACTCGTTGGCGCGACCTACCAGAAAGGTGTAAGGTAACTGGTTGGACGGCCAGAATGTGCCACCCAATTTAGACCGGAACCCAGTGGGGGAGGCATCCACAGGGAACGTACCCTCCTTCCCCTACCACCAACCTCTCGGAAAAACATACGGACCCATATGTTTAACGTGATCGTACTCCGTGTCAGTGGCGGAAATCGAACCCGGACCTACCGCGTGCAATTCCCGCGCGCTAACCACTGGGCTACTTCGCCCTCCGCGACAATCTCCATAACTTTCTTTTTATTCACCCAATTTAGACCGTACTTTCCTTCCCCTACCACCAACCTCTCGGAAGGACTCACGAACCCACATGTTTAACGTGATCGTACTCTGCGTGAACGTGGCGTAAGTTTTGGCAGTGGCGGGAATCGAACCCGGGCCTACTGAGTGCAATTCCCGCGCGCTAACCACTGGGCCGCCGCGCCCTCCGCGACAATCTCCATAACTTTCTATATATTCACCCAATTTAGACAGGAACCCAGTGGGGGAGGCATCCACAGGGGCCGTATCCTCCTTCCCCTACCACCAACCTCTCGGAAGGACTTACGGACCCACATATTTAACGTGATCGTATTCCACGTAAACACGGCGGCAGTTTTGGCAGTGGCGGGAATCGAACCCGGGCCTACCGCTAACTTCCCGCGCGCAAATTGCAATTTAAAATGACCATATGCTTAATTCCATCATCCTCATTAAATTGTTTCATTGTTGCATCATTTAAAATATCCATAAAATAAAAATATCCATTTAAAATATCCAAAAGTTAAAATATACATTTAAAAAATCCATATCGTTCCATCATTTAAAATATAAATATAATAATTTATATGGAGTAAAGGAACTATTCAGAACCGTGACGTCACCTCCACCTTGACGTCCCCACCCACCACCTTCCCTCCTTCTGCGGGGGAGAAACGCCGGTTAAGAAGCGGCACGCCGAGCGGAACGCCGAGAAATTGAAATTCGGAAACTTTTAAAATCCCGATCCTGTGGGCAATACGGAATATTTCTTGACCAGATTGGACTTGTAAGAATGCCAGATGTTTGACCTTTCTAAAAATGTAAATTATTAGTCGAAATTATGAGTACTTTTTACTATGCGAGAATTTAAAAACCAAAAATACTTTTCTTGAGCAAAAAGTGACTTTTGTTTTAAAATCTTTAAAAACTATTAGAAATCGAAATTCAGATTTGAAATTGATATATTTTTACTCGCAATTGTCAGCTCTTTCCGATGGTGTGATTTGTTTTTTCCTACGATGTCCGGATCGTGGGAAAAAAAGGGCAAAAATGGCAAAAAACGGTCGAAATCGCATAAAACATTAAATAACAAAAAAAAATAATTAAAATTTTAAAAATCGGTTTTCACGTGTCCCCTTCCCTCTCCCCCGGGTCTCCGATTGCCAAATTTCGTAGCTCTCCGACGCGCGGTCGCGAAACGTATAGTGTATAAGACAGACAGACAGACAGACAGACAGACGCACAGACAGACACACAGACATTGCCTTTTATTATTTAAGATATATGTCATTTAATATTATTGCAAAATATTTTTTCATTAAAAAATATGTAGAACATATTACATTCTAAACAAATGCTGCAAAAAACATTTATCTTATTAGTTATTAATTACTTTCCTTATACATAATGTATAAGGAAAGTATTGTGACGGGGTCGAAAATTCGAATTCGAGTTTTCGAGAGCACGTTTCACGCATCCCTGATCACGAATCAAATATTTTTGAAGTGATGTGTGTGTATGTGAAAGTATGTGCGAGTGTGTGAAAGTATGTGTGTGTGTGTGAAAGTATATGTGTGTCGGTGAATCTGTGGAAACGATAACTGATGAACGAATGCACCGATTCGAACGAAATTTGGTACAAAAATCACAATCCGTAAACACTAGAAGCCTATTGTTTTTTAAACGTAATCGAATGTTCAGAATCCCCTTAAATTTTCGAGTGAAATTTTGAAAAAATCGTCAAAAAATCAAAACCGCTAATAAATTTACGCAAATAGACATTTCTTATGTAATGTTTCATTAGAAAACGATTAACATAAATTTTAGAACGCTAACATGAACCGTTCTCGAGATATTGCACATTTTTCATAAAAATTATCAAAAAGTCATATAAAATAAGAAATATATATATTTCCTATTGAGAAACATGTTCACTTTTCATATGTAATACCATGCGATAAATTGGGTGACATCATTCTCGTGGATTTAGCTCGTTCCATTCATGAGAAAAGATACTTCGAGTAATACTTTTGTATTTGAACGCCAATAGTCATTTATCTGCTATAAGAATAACTTATTTCTCCGTCAGTAAAGCTTGGCGAGATTTTGGCGCCGAATTTGGCGGAATGTCGCCAACTTGTCGATTTTTTGAAATGTTGTCAAATTAACGAAAATCTCGCCAAATGGATTAAAATGACGCTAAATCAATGAAAATGACGACTCATTGTCGAAAATTCAATATCTTGGAAAGAATATAAGTATCTACTGTAAGAAAAACCTATTTTTTTTACTGTAAAAGTAGTAAATTCTTTGCATTATATAAAGAAAGTCATGTGTTGCCCACATCAGATTTCTTTTTAATGTCGAGGGGGCACAAATTGACGATCAGCATATATCCAGCCATAATTCATGATTACGTTAAAATTTCAGAACTATATCAGAGTAGACAAAAGTCGAGTGGGTCCTCGCATTCCTGATATGTGAAGAAAAATTGTTTTTTCACCCTTTTGACATCCCACACAAAAAAGTTTATTGCTTCATTTTGTAAACATTTTTCAGAAAGCAACATTCTTTTGTCGCTTCGCGATGCGTTGACATCACGCACAGGAGGTCACAAATGCTGAAACAGTCATTATGCTCACTCTCTGAATTGTACAGTCACATACAATTGCCGGAACATCCGTAATTTCTGCATTTGTAGCTGCAAAATCGTGTTTTGTTACTTTCTTTGCCTTGTTTTGTTTAGTGTTGCCTGCTAAGTAGGTCAAACGAATCGACTAGTGCTGTTTTGAACATTCAAATTTTGGAAATTTAATATATAATCATGTTTGATTTGTACTCTTTAGAACGTTGTTTGCTGTTTTGATTGAGGAATATATTTTGAGATATTGCAACAATAGTTACCACCAGATACTGTAGTGTCTGCAATCCTAAATGACCTTGCATTTTCATTCCGAAAACATTTTCAATCAGGTCGTCTTATTGGCCACGAAAATATTGCTGTACTATTGTTTTTACTGAAGAGCGTTCTCTGAAACATCAATTTTTCAGGATCTACTATAGATAGAGATTAATTGATGACTGATGTGGATTCAGAATAAAA
Source organism: Amaurobius ferox (assembly GCA_951213105.1). Classification (NCBI taxonomy): domain Eukaryota; kingdom Metazoa; phylum Arthropoda; class Arachnida; order Araneae; family Amaurobiidae; genus Amaurobius; species Amaurobius ferox. Next base: position 42,265,941 of record OX578140.1, on the reverse strand, counting down.
TTTTAGGGGAGGTGGGGGATTCATTAAGGATTCCGACTTCCAGACTTTTTTCATTTCCTGTTCAAAAATTTTCATTTTACTTGAAACATCTATTTTTCAACATTATCTATAGATAGAGCTGAGATGATAACTGGTATGAATTTAGCATCAAATTCTTGAGGAGATACAGTTGTTTACTAAGAATTTTGACTTCCGGTTAAAAAAAAAAATTGATATATCTGTTTATCAAGATTGGGAATAGATAGAGCTTAAATGATGGAACTAGGATTCAGCATTGATTATGGATTACAGGGGTTCACTAAGGAATTCACTTCCTTTTCTGGATATCCTGTTTCTCGGGAAATTTATATGATTATATGAAATAAATATGAAAAAGAGAATGAAAATGCTTCATATTTTCTTCAAAAATGAAGTGTACACACCATTCACCATCATATGAAGACTCCTTCGTAAATTTAGTGTTATGGATATGTCTTTCTAAAGTAATATTTTTTACAGAAAAATATAACTTGAACCTTTAACTTTTTGATAGTGAGAAACGTGAATAAGAGAAACAAGTAAATACTTGTATTATGTTTAATTTTTCATTGAATAAACAGAAACGCAACCTCTCAAACTGCGCTAAAATATATCGTTCAATTATTTTTAAATTTTGATTAATTTACGTTATTAAACGAAATTCCATGTCGCCAAATGAGGGGATTTAATTTATATAAAACTGCAAATTTCAATCTAATAACTTTTAATATTATATACTATTTTGTGTGATAAAGCGAATTCATTTCGTTACAATGAAATAATAACAAAAGGGAGACATGGAAATTTGAATCCGTAACAAAATAGTGTGTTGGCCACATCTGATTTCTTTTAATTATTAAGTTTCAACAGATAGGATGGATTTAAATAAAAATTAATTTTAAAGGACACAATATCGCACGAACGATTTGAGCTTGAACTATTCGAGCGATATGTTATACTTAATATAATCTGCGAATATTAGAATTCTTCGAGCACTATCGTTCATTCCAAAGGTTCCAAATTAAAGAACGTTTAATTTTCTATCATTAAAAATGATAACTATAATGCTAAAAAAGGTGCTTTATTCAAAGTTTTTCATTAGAAAATGAATGGAGTTAACTCTAGAACATTGGCATACACAGTTTCTACGATATTGCATGATTTTCGTATTAATCTATCAAGTCTAATAAAATTTAGCAAATTTAATAGAATGATTTTCCCTATTTACATACAAAATTACGCAACAAATTGATCGAAATTATTGCCTTGTAGATAGCAATTTACACAAACCATGACCATTAGACCTCGAGATGAGATTTAATGGCCATGGTCTCATAGATAGCAATTCCCACAATTCAATTCACAATTCACACAATCCATGACCATTAGACCTCGATATGAGATTTACTAATTACTGATCATGTGCTTGTAGATGGCAATTCATGCAATTCAATTCACAATTCATACAACCCATGACCATTAGACTTCGAAATGAGATTTACTAATTACTGGCCATGGTCTCGTAGATAACAATTCACACAATTCAATTCACAATTCACACACAACCCATGACCTTTAGACCCCGATATGAGATTTACTAATTACTGGTCATGGGCTCATAGATAGCACGGGAAGTTCCCATGCTATAACATTTTTTGTAACAATGTTCTGCACCGATACGTGCAAAGCAGCCTAAAACGCCAAATAACCCAAAAGGCGATATATCACGTAACACGAAATCAGTGCCAACCTAATATATTATTGTTGCTTACGGATATAAATGAGTTCAAATGTTGCATTCTTTAAAACACATAAATAATGTTAAATGACGTAGCCAACAAAAGCGTCAAATTTCAAATTACGAAATATCGATTAACCCACAATAATGTTTCTCTGTGGATTTTGCATGTAAATTATTATTTATGCTGTTAAAAAATAAATTCATCGCAATAGGCGGGTTGCCCTCATAAGTATTTTTACTTTCCCTGCAATACATGGTAATGTATAGGGAAAGTATTGTAATCATGTCGAAAATCGCAACTCGAGTTTTCGACTGATCTACTTGTTTCGAGACCCCTAGAATACGAAAAAACTATTTTTAGCGTGACGTCTGTGTGTGTGTCCGTGTGTCTGTCTGTGCAAATTTTGTATCCACTCTAACTAAAAAACTAATTGACCGAATTTCATAAAATTTGGTACGTAAATCACTTGTGGTTGAATCTGGTAGTGATTAGTTTTGGGTACGATTCGGGATAGAAGAACCCGTCTTTTTTAGCAAAATGGCCAGCAAAAGCCTGTGTCCACTCTAGCTAAAAAACTAATGGACCGAATTTTACAAAATTCGGTAAATAAGTCTTTTGTGGTTTACCCTGGTGCTGACTAGATTTTGGTACAATTTGGTAAAAAATAATCTGTCTTTTTTTGCAAAATGTCCAGCAAAAATCGTCAAAATCTAAAATAAAAAACTGCGTATGTTCAAATATATTCATTAAATGCTTGTTTTACACGTAATGTTTAACGATGAAAGGAATAAGACCAACCCCATTGCGCTAGGACTAGCCGTTCTCGAGATATTTTAGTTTTTTCGCATTTTCTCCACGCCACCTTTGAAAATAAGCCCCGTTACCAAATGAGAACGAAAATTTAATTAAAATAAAGATGATGTAGATATAAGTCTGCAGGGAAAGTCATGTGCTGCCCACATCAGGTTTTTAATTCTGATTAGCAAGTGCTTCATCTGTGGTTTGCTGAACGGAAATTTTCTGAATAAAAATGTAAACGTTTATCATTACTTCAAAACAAGTATTAAAAAAGACGAACCGATGTTTAAGTCTAGTTGAAGGTTTCATTGAGAACGCGATAATAGTTTTAAATATGTTTCATTGTCGCATTATTTCAAACGGCTTATGGGATTTTAAGGATTTGGGAAACATTAAGAGTTGGAATTAAAAGTTTTTTAAGCTGCTTTTCTATGCTGGTGTCACTTTTATCCTTACTTCCTCAATATGATTATCCTGAAGCCAGTGAAAATTCAAACTAAACTTTTAAGCTTATGTAGAAACTTTTAAAACTGGTTGTGCTGTGTAGCATTTGAATTTAACGAATTTCCACTCGAGTATGTGCTGTTGGTTGCACTTTTTACAATAGGTTTTCATTTATCTGGAACTCTCAGAATCTTCCTTGAAAGATGAAAATCTTCATGGTTCAAGACAAAAACTCATTTACCGAATTCAATAGTATACTAAAGCATAAAAATCTGATGTGGGCAGGACATGACTTTCCCTGCAGACTTATATCCACGTTCTCTTTATTTTAATTAAATTTAATTCACTTTTAATTCAATTTTCATTCTCATTTGGTAACTGGACTTATTTTTAAAGGTGGTGTAGAGAAAATACGAAAAGAAACTAAAATATCTCAAGAACGGCTAGTCCTAGTGTAATAGGATTGGTCTTATTCTTTTCGTTAAAAATTACGTATAAAACAAGCATTTAATGGATATATTTGAGCATACTTAGTCTTTTATTTTAGATTTGGACGATTTTTGCGGGCCATTTTGCAAAAAATAAGGCAGGTTATTTTTTCCGAATAGTACCAAAATCTAATTAGCACCAGAGTGACTCACAAGCGACTCATCTACCGAATTTTGTGAAATTCGGTCTATTAGTTTTTCAGCTAGAGTGGATACATGCAATTTTTACGAGCCATTTCGCAAAAAAAGGCGGGTTCTTTTATTCCGAATCGTACCTAAAACTAATCAGCACCAGATTCGCTCACAAGTGACTTACCTACCAAATTTATGAAATTCGGTCAATTAGTTTTTTAGTTAGAGTGGATACAAAATCTGCACAGAGAAACAGACAGACAGACACACACACAGACAGACAGATAGACACATAGACAGACAGACAGGCACACAGACAGACAGACACACACACAGACGTCACTCTAAAAATGGTTTTTTCTCATTCTAGAGGTCTCGAAACAAGTAGATCCGTCGAAAACTCGAGTTGCAATTTTCGGCAGGATTCCAATCCTTTCCCTATACATTACCATGTATTGCAGGGAAAGTAAAAACGATTTAGCTATATGAAAATTAGTAAATATATAATAATATGCTGATAGTATATAAGAAAATTGACATTAGTACAATTACCTACATTAATTCAATCATATACAAACATTGGCATTAGTCTGATCACTAAAATCCTTACGGTTGTCGAAAGAAATATACTACTCGGCGATCATAAGATCTCTTGGTGAAGGATAGATAAAAGTCACTATTTCTGTCCGTCGCACTTGATGACAAAGTTGGCGCAATAAATCCAACTTAGAATTTAATGGATGAATTTAAGCCCAGTGGTTAGCGTGCGAGGATTGCACTCGGACTACCCGAGTTTGATTTCCAGCTCTACCCAAACTATCCCCGTGTTCACGCAGAGTACGGACATGTTAAATAAGTGGGTCCGTAAACCCTTCCGAGAGGTTGGTAGTAGGAGAAGGAGAGTATAGTCCCTGTGGATGCCGCCCCGACTGGGTTCCGGTCTAAATTGGGTGGCACTTTCCTGCCGTACAAACAGACACTTTACACCTTCGGTTAGGTCGGCCGGTCTGGATCGAAGAAGAAGAGCTTAGAAATTGGCCCGGTCGTCCAAATAGATATCTTATACCTTCGGGCAGGACAGTCTGGGTCGAAGAAGAACTTAGAATTTGGGGAAATGTTACTGAGTTAACGAAAATTCAATATCTATGAAAATTAAATTAAATTTTTTATAATCCCTGCCGCTTTGTGGGAATTATTCCTACGTTCAAAATGAAATTCTTAAACCAGTTGTAAATTGTTGTTTTGGATGGTGCTTCATCTCCAAAAGTCCAATTCATTCAATTGACACACTGTTACTGTGTCAATCCTTCTCCTTTGACTCAGATTGCCCAACCTACCCGAAGGTATAAGATATCTATTTGGATGGCCGGGACAGTGCCACCCAATTTAGACCGGAACCAGTGGGGGCGGCACCCACAGGGACCGTACGCTCCCCACTCTACCACCAAACGCTCGGATGGACTTACGGACCCACATATTTAACGTATCCATACTCCGCGTGGACACGGGGATAGTTTGGGCAGAGCCGGGAATCGAACTCAGGTCGTCCGAGTGCAATCCCCGCGCGCTAACCACTGGGATGTCCCACCCCTCTGTGTCAACCCTTGTCGGAAGTCATAATAAATCATAAATCCCTTTGACTTAAATCTATCTTCGACTTAAATTTTCGACTTTAATCTATGTCATAAATCCCTTCGGCTTAAATCTATTTTGTCACTACCTTTTTAACTTCAAAACGTCGCCATAAAAATAATTTTAAAGCATTTCGCTTGTTCTTAAATATTTATGCTTTTGTCTTACTCTCTCTATAGAGTAACATTTCATGTACTTTTTAAAAGCTTTTGTTTAACTCATCATGACTGATGTGTGTGTTGGTTTTCTGTCTGTTTTAAGTTCTTTGATGTCATTTTTAACATACCTTCTTTTTAGTACACAGCTTAGTATAGTAAAAAATTTTAATCTTTTAAAATTTGGAGGTTCCTCGAAAGATAAAATCGGCAATTTATTTATTTATTTATTTATTTTGAACTAGCCCGCAAAAATCCCATTGCTGTAAGATAGTTAAAAAAGAGTCCCATATTCAGTTTGCTAAGCAATCAAAGAAAAAACACCAAGCAAGTTAAAACGTGGGCAACATGCCGAAAAAAGAGAAGAATAGCACACTAGGCCTATATTAGAGGTTAATTCCACCTAAATTATTTTTTAAGACTGAGCATATAATCTAATTTAATTGAAACAAATGCTTGTTTTAGATTATGGCGATAGCCAGTTACTATGAAAGCCACAAGCCCAGTCTACAAGCAAACACAGAGGATTAAAATTGAAAAATCATTAATTTATTAATAAATCAAATAATTAACATGAACCATATAAGTCCTGTAGTCATGTGCTAGCTCAGAACAGAGTTGATTGAGTGACAGAAAGAACCGAGTTGTATTGAGGGAGAAAGATACAAAGTAGATCATGGATACTAGAACAGAAACTAAGAACTAATTGAAATGGAATTTGGAACAAGAATTTCAATGCACCGGTTTACACAGGTCAAGAATTTCATCTGGCAGATGAAGGACTACAAATTTCTGAACTTTTTTTTTATCACATACAAAAATATAAAAATCAATTACTGAAAATTGTATTCTGTAAATATATTCACAAGTAATTTGATACTTAAATAATTACATTACCTTGAGACAAAAACATGTGAAGTTTAATATATATTTAAATATTGCTCGTTTCTTAAAATCTGAATTGTCAAAAGTTATAAAAAAAATTAAATATTTCCAAAATTTGCAAGTCTGTTTTTTATTTTTTTTTATTGTAAATATTACATTAGAAATAGTTTGACACTATCGCAATCTAGTTCCAATCGCAATCCAATCCAGTGAAAAATACTTCATAAACTCAATTGTAATGGAAAGGATGCACACGCGATTACTTTGTTGCAATCGTCGTCACGGATAATAATCTTATCATCTTTCATTATTCTAGACAGAAGTTTCCTAATTTTCAGCAAAGCGAAATAGTGACGTATGAAGAGGGCGATCTTGGAGGGGTCTTGTTAGCCTTGCAGGTAAATAAGTCCTTCTCTATCTGACCTAATTTAGTCTAGTCTACGTTATTGATAGATATTTTAAAGAAAATTCTTCCCAGCTCGTCTATTGTAACTGCTCTACACCCTTTGGATAAGCTAGATGGCCTGGGTTATTAAAAAAAAAAGATTTTTTTTCAGTCTGGAAATGTTTCAATTCCCCGGAGCTTTTCCCCTTGAGCATTTCCCTGAATAAGATTTCCCTTGGGATTTGACACTTTATGTTTGATATATTACCCCTTAAAAGAATTATTCATAGCTGAATGATATTGTGATGGTTGAGTTGGATATAAAATCATATTACCTACTCAGAGCAGTCACATAAATGAGAGAAAGAATCTTGTGAAGTACCTTTTCATATGCTCTCAGTTGTGTTACAAATAATATCTTTTAACCTTACAAACGACAGCATACCCCATTTAATATCTGAGAAACAGCAGCATAAAAAAATTGATCAAAAGTTTCAACATGTTTTGGAGGCAAAGAACAGAGTTCGTCTTCAAGATAAAAGGAACAGAGCACCATCACCAATAAAAGCAAGAACACGTCTGTTATTAAACAGTTGTGTCACTTGACCCAAGAAAAAAATTTTTGCCAAAAGAAAAATGGAACATAAAACTAGGAGGAAGGAAAAAGAACATTAAAGGCATTCAACATACATTTAGTGAATAACTACGCACATATGTAATAGCTGATAAGATTTTATGAATTCTGAAAAACTTAAAGTCTAAAACTACAAACTTTAAATTATTAATTAATTACAAAATGCTTGAATGATGAATAAAAGGAATTCATTTAGGACAATGACATGAATTAATCGACAAAAATAAAGCTGTCATCCACAAAATAAAATATTGAAATGAATAAAAATATAGTTTTTATAATCAATGAAGAATAAAAATATAGTTTTTATAATGAATGAAGAATAAAAATATAGTTTTTATAATGAATGAAGAATAAAAATATAGTTTTTAGCAACATATAACTTTTGCTACATAATGTAATGACTCTACTCCTCTCACAGTGAAATAATGGATATACAAGATCCAACGCACAATGTTCTGAACATTGTGCTTAGGATGAATTATTCTTAATTATTATTAGGTTTGAATTATTCTTTAACATTTGGTTCCTTTTTTATAACAAGAAAATTAGTTTAAAGCTATTTCGAAGTACTAAATTTACAACTTGATTAGAAAAATTGCTATCGTCGCTAGGCATTATAGTTCATATAAAATGATTTTAATAATTGGAAACTAATATTTTATTATATGAAATCAATGATTTGATTTCTAATTATTCCTAAAGTTCAAAATCCAGTACTCGATTAATAATCTCAATACTCGATTTATAATATGAACAATCTAATTGATGACCGGAGAATGCTAAAATGAATGCATCAAGATTTATAAAATCCCTCGCTTTAAAGACTTTTTAATTGAATCCAAATTACAGGTATGCCAATTTATTTAGCACCTGTATCAAAATAAATTACGAACAAAAAATGAAATTTCTGCAATTCTTGTAATCATTTTATATTGCATACAATCATTCACAAATAATTATACTCATCAAAAGTAAAAATGAAAGTAACCGTGAAGTTCAATTAGAAAAAGTCTAACCCAATATGCAAGTCGAAGAATTAAGTTACAGACAGGCGAGAATTTGTAAAGAAATGCCCCACATGGTTAATCTTGCGCCAATTCTTATGTCATGCTCTGATAAATGGAAGCTGGACCCAGTGGTACAATCTCAGAATCTGGTTGAAAGGAAGCTAATAAATAAAAATGCGAAAGAATAAATATATCTCAATTTTGCAGTTCTTGAGGTTTCTATTGTAATACATATTTAGATGGGTTCAGTAGGTAGCTTCATAAGTTTAGGTGTGGTATGCGGCTTTCAGGAACGAAGAAAGGGTTAAAATAAATGTTAAAGAAGTGGGTTAGAATGTTTTCAAGCGTCAATGATTTGTAGCGGATATGTAGACAGAAGAATAACGATGTTTTCAAAGTTCGAATTTGATGAATTGTATTCAATATTGGAAAGTTATTGATGAGTTATTTTTGTACAGAAAATATAAACTGTGCAGAAAATGGTTAAAATAAATGTTAAAGAAGTGGGTTAGAAAGTTTTTAAGCGTCAATGATTTGTAGCGGATATGTTGACAGAAGAACAACGATGTTTTCAAAGTTCAAATTTGATTAATTGTATTCAATATTGGAAAGTTATTGATGAGTTATTTTTGTATAGAAAATATAAGCTGTGTAGAAAATGGTTAAAATAAATGTTAAAGAAGTGGGTTAGAAAGTTTTTAAGCGTCAATGATTTGTAGCGCGGATATGTAGACAAAAGAACAACGATGTTTCCAAAGTTCAAGTTTGATGAACTGTATTCAATTGTGAAAAATTATTGATGAGTTTAGTTTAAAAAATATAAATTGTGTAGAAAACATGGAATCTCGAAAAAAAAAAAATCGAGTAATGTATTTTGAATCTAAATATATCTAAAATAATAGTTTGAGGTTCTTTTAACAGAATATCACTATTTATTTTGATAAAAGCATTCTTGAACCTTTTAAAAGGTTCGACAGCCTTTTTGAATTTGATGTACTATTTCTAATTAATCTACAAGCTAGAAGTTAGAGACCTAATATATTGATCAGAGACTGGGTTTGAAAAATCTGATAAATTCAAGCGAAACAACATTATTATCTGCATTGTTCTAACACAAAACACTTAAAAACATTATGGAAATATTCTCCGTTACATCCTCATTAGAGATCATTATTCCACAACCTCAAACATTCCGAAAAGTGCGCCCTATTGCCCTCCAATGCCAATACAGAAAAACCAGTCCAGTCATCTTTGCGGCGAATCTATATTCTGCATCAAAAATTGGCATGTAAAAAATGCAGTTTGTATTTCATTATAAGAAGCTTATATTTAGTGTAAGAGTGAACTATCTCACTATATTTTAGCGACTTTATTATTATTGAGTTCACCCGGCCTTACTATCTTGTGCCTCATTCAATAATTCTAAATCCATTTTACAAAAAACTTCCACCAAAATTTATAATAATAATAATAATAATAATAATAATAATAATAATAATAATAATAATAATAATAATAATAATAGTAATAGCAATAATAATAATAAAAATAATAATAACAGCCCTTTGCTTATTTTCTCTATACTTGTTTGTTGGCTAAAGAAATCTCATTTGCACATTTATGTTTTACGGAAATGTATCAGATCTTAGTGTGGGTGCCGCGAAATGATATTGAATTTATTCTTTTGTAAGAGCAAACGTAAGACAAAATCTTAAATTAAGGCAATGGCATTATAATGTTCACTTCAAATACTGAAGGAAATATAATAATCTTAGTAACTCCGTTTATAGCATCGTCTAGCAAGACGGATATTGGTGGTTTGATTCCCTGCCGAGACATAAGTTTTTGTGCAATAGTACTTGAGAAAATTAACTCCGCACGTTAGATAGTGGCGTCTGAATAATACAGAAATTGGAATTTTCTCAAACCCTATGATTAAATGCAGTAGTTTCAATTCGCTGAAAATTGCGACGAGCAGGATATTAGTCTGTATACAAAAGTAGAATAATGAGGATCTCGTACAGATCAGAAGTTTCAATTCAATCTGAAATCTGAAGGAGGCATAGCATCACTTCAAATATGGAAGGAAAGATGCACGTTCCAATAGCTCGGTCAACGGCCCTACCGTGCTGAAAACACCAGTTCTCGTTAGATCACCGAAGTCAAGCAGCATCGGGCGCGATTAGTAATTGGGTGGGTGACCACCTGGGAACACCGCGTGTTGTTGACACATTTCGGGTGCGGTAGCCCGGTGGTTTGCGCGCTGGATTTGCACGCTGCCACAACTGCCGCCGTGTTCATGCGGAGTACGACCACGTTAAACATGGGGGTCCGTAAGTCCTTCCGAGAGGTTGGTGGTAGGGGAAGGAAGGTACGGGCCCTGTGGATGCCTCCCCCACTGGGTTCCGGTCTAAATTGGGTGGCACTTCCCGGCCGTCCAAACAGCTAACTTACACCTTTCTAGTAGGTCGGACTGTCTGAGTCTCAACAATAACAACATTCCAGTAGCTCGATGATATGATGTCATCTAGCCATCAGGAAATTGATGGTTCAGTTCCCTTTTAATGGGAGAGTCCTTTATTCTGGATTAAACATATATTGCACATGCTGTTAAGCTTGACAGAAAATTTAAATGCTTTCAAATATTAAGATAAAATCTCTAAATAAATGATAATAAATGATATAATATAAGATTAATTCATCATTCATCATTATGATGTATTCATTAGTAATACATGAATGTACTCGTCATACACTGTTCAACACACACATACAAAAAAAGTGAATTAACACATAAAAGTTAAAAGACAGTTATCTCTCAGATCGCCTTTTGCATCAATGTTTTTTTAGTTTGTCTGTTTAAACCTCCAAACTGATAAAAGGCAGTCTTCGTTTTCAAAAACGAAAAACTAAAATCCCTCCGTGCGCACCAGCAAAGATCATAGCAGACACCAACCCAGTACCGGTGATTTTCAGTGGACAGTCGAATATCCTCAATATTTCTCTTATTAAAGCTCACTAGCAGCTAACAACAGTTAATTGCATTGGAAGTAAAATAATGTGCTAAATGTCTTATTTTTGGAAGTTTCTATGGTGATAATTTACAGAATCAATTTTTCAAGCACTTGCGAAGTTCGTAAGTCTTCAAAGGTCTCCCCTTTCTCCTCTGAAAGCAGATCTAGCTTTCGACCAAAAATATGTACTTCTCTTCTCATATTCATGGTATGAAATGCATAGAGCATACCAGCTACAAATTTATTCAAATTTAATTTAATCTAGATTTAAAGCATGCTGTGTCTAATGTTGACTTAAACAATCAGTGACCAGACGTTTTCAAAAGTGTGACACATTGCAAAATTTCTTCCTGCCAAAACAGTTAATGGTTATGTTCCAATGAAGAACTCCTTCCTCGTCTTTCTGTGTGAATCTCTTTCTGTTTAAAACCTTGAGAGAATATGGATTTATATTTTGTCATAACCTTTGTAAGGACTTGATAGCTTTATTTTAATTCCATAAATCCAACTCTAAGAAGATAATTCAAGTTGTCTGTGATAAGAACTTTGTATTTGCTATATAATTATTTTATTTTTCTCTTTTTTATTCTTCTCTCAAATCCTTCTTTACCCAAATTGTATGTTACGTTTAAGTTGCATGTTATTTTAAGTAGTTGCATGGAATCTCTAACTAGATCTAACATGACCTTTGATGTATTTGAGATGTGGAGGAACAAACAAAGCTGCAAATCTTGATATGTATTCAGCACAAATTTGGATACTCTGCTATAGTCTCGACCTTTCAAAAAGGATTAAACTATAACATCTTCTGGACGAATTTTCCCTGGGGACTTTTGCTGGAGGAAATAATTTCACGGCTAGATTCCGGCTGTAAACTGTAGGCAAGTAGCAGTGAGTGACATTCGATTACATCGCTTATGCAGAACAACACTCACAGACGTTTACCGACTTTCTGACTCAGCCAAGTGTTCGCGGATATGGTATCTTGAAACATCAATTCAAATCGGCTTCTGCCTGACTTAATCATAGTACTAATATAGTTGTTTTATAATTGTTTGCACGCTTGACAGAACAACATTGTTCTTTTGATGGTGGTCAGAACAGTTGATACACGATGATATATATTGTACTTTGATTTAATGTACTATTACTTTCCTTATATACATAGTATAATGTATAAGGAAAGTATTGCGACGGGGTCCAAAATTCGAATTCGAGTTTTCAACGGGAGAACACGTTTCACGAATCCCTGATCACGAATTGAACATTTTTGAGGTGATGTCTATGTGTGTGTGTGTGTGTTTTTTTGTGTGTGTGTGTGTGTGTCAGTGAGTCTGTGGAGACGGTATCTCACGAACGAATGGAACGATTCGAATGAAATTTGGTACAAGAATTATAAGCCATGAGCTGGAAGCCTATTGTTTTTAAAGACAATCGAATGTTCAGAACCCTCCTAAATTTTTGAGTGAAATTATGAAAAAATTCATTAAAAAATCAAAACCTTTAAAAAAGTTACTCAAATAGACATTTCTTGAGTAATTTTTCCTTAGAAATCGATTAACATAAACTTTAGAACGCTAGTTTGAACCGTTCTCAAGATATTGCAGATTTTTCAAATAAATTTATCAAAAATCCCATAAATTAAAAAAAATTTAACTGTTGAGAAACATGTTCACTTTTTATATGTAATATCATGCGATAAATTGGGTGACATCATTTTCTTGGATCTATGTCGTTCCATTCATGAGCAAAGATACTTTGAGTAATACTTTTGAATTTGAACGCCAGTAGTCATTTATCTGCTATAAGAATAACTTATTTCTCCGTCCATAACGCTTGGCGAGGTTTTGGCGACAAATTTGTCGAAATGTCACCAACTTAACGACTTTTTCAAATGTTACCAAACTGAAGAAAATCTCGCCAAATGAATAAAAATGACGCTAAATCAATGAAAATGACGACTAATTGACGAAAATTTAGTATCTTGGAAAGAATATAAGTGTCCACTATAAGAATAATGTATTTTTTTTTCTACTATAAGAGTAGTAAATCCATTGCATTATATTAGGAAAGTCATGTGCTGCCCACATCAGATTTTTTTAATAAGGAAACGCCTAACATACTAGATATTTGCACATTTTAAATAATATTTATTTTTGCAATTATTCGTTTTCTCATTGTGTCAGTTTCGCTAAGCAGAGTTTTAGTAGGGAAAACGAAAATGAACTGGTTTATAAAGTAAAATGATGCGCATATCGAGATGAATAAGCATACATACGTTCTGGATATCAACTGGATTTCCTTCTGCAGTGCGAACAGTCTGAATCTGAACGCCCAAAGCTCAAGGCTATGTCGGCCAAACTTATTTAATCAGGGTAAAAAAGCTCGATGTGAACTTTACCCCCTAAACAAAGCATCAACTTTTCCATGGAAAAAAAAAAGAACCTGGTGCCAATTCTGAAAAACGTTTTGTCTTTGAAACTAAAACAGACGCCCTTACATTCTTCAAAAAATCCAGTGCCTTGATTTTATGCATAAAAATATTTTGCGATTCTAAAAAGTATTTTTAAGACGTGATAGATAATAATGTTTTGCATTTTCAGCCTAAAGTTATACAATAAAAAGTAAGAACATCTATTTGATAAAAGTGGTTACTTTCCGTTGGTGTATGCGCTCTGTTTCGGGTGGTGTATACGAACAGATTTCACCACAATTGCTACGATTTTGAGACACGACTTTATAAATATAACAAGTTGAAAAGCGCACGAAAATCGTCTCAAAAAAGTGTGTTCGTAAAACATATCCATACTAAGCTCGATGGTTTTAATTCATGGATGTCCTTCAAAAATTAGTGTTTGCTCTTCAACGATGATAAATAATAAGCTTTACTACATATGTCACTTCATCTGATATTTAATTATTTAAAATTCCTTTTAATTAACTACAAACTATATTTCATGTTAAAACATTGAATGGCAATATGGGTTTATTAAAATTTATCTGACTCAATTCAAGATGTTCCTATAAGAAATTGCCATGCAAAAATATAAAACGGCTTCGAAGTTTTTCACTTTACAACATAGTTGAAAAGTATTTACGACTTTGTTCATTCATTCATTCTGTCTGTCTGTCCGTTCGTACGATAACTGCCGTAAAAACGACTTTATCAAAATGAAATTTTAGTATGTTGTTCAGAATGTCTGTGGGACCTGTGGGAATATAAATGAATAATATCACCCAATTAGTTTTGGATTGAACCCGGGTTGAAAAAATTAAATACATTGAACCCTATGGAACCAAATTTTTCAAACATATTTTAAACGAATTTAAAGTTCACAAATTGCTTCGAAAGTTTTAGGAAATATTCGAATTATCCATAAAAAATATAAAAAAATTTCAGCAAAATATATTCAGTAGTGTCTTACATATTATTTAAGTAATGAAATTAGTTGTAGAAAGAGAGAAATGTAAATATTATTTGATAACGTTATAATTTATGTCAAATACCTTTTTTTGATAATGCGTATTTTCCATGAAATTGCATTTTTCACGTTTGGTTCATTTACAGACACATTGAGAGGATCGTGCAGTAATATGCTTCAAATATTAATATTTTATAGTTATCAGGATTAAATTTACAAAAAACAAATGTAAGCTGAAATTACGGAACATGTACCAAAATATGAAATTCTGATATGAAATGCGTTATGCAAATAAATATATCAATCTTATCAGCTTCATAATAGCATATCAGTTTCATAAAAAATATTCAGAGACATTTTATAACTTAAGTATGCCAATCACATTCAGATTAAGCGTTATTATAAAACATGACACACTTGTCGGTATGATAATGAAGCATATCAAACATGGAACACTGACCTAATAATAAAGCACGAGAAGCTTGGAAACAAAGGATTAACAACTATTTATCGTTAGGTACATGTCGCAACTCGCAGATAAAAATAGAAAGTTTGATTAATTATAAACAAACGGCTACTCTAACTTCGTTATTTCTCGTAGTTGATTCAACATAATTAATTAATTAGTGTATCTGCTGCGAATGATTTGGAATTTTCAAAATAGCTGAATATCCAATAATTGTCAATTTTATGACACTGGAGGCATTTTTTAAACTATTTGTTTAGAATACAATGCGCCTCTTTCATCTATTAGTTGCAGCAGTGATTTTAAGTCAGTTGAAGAAATGTTTCACATCTGTCTGAAGTTTTGAAACTTTGTTGTTAACAGGTAAATGAAAAACATCATTCATCACTCATTTTTATGAGTATATTTACTACTTGTCATTTCCGACACGAATGAAAATTTTCAAATACTGGTTCTCCTGTTAGTGCAATAACAGCGAGTTATGCATAGTGCATACTTTTGTTAATTTCAATTCCCGTGCGTAACAACAACTATCAATCCTATCATTTTTGACTCGGATGAACATTTCATTTCTTGTTTATATGTACGTATATGTACGTATATGCAATTATTTGTGTGTTTTCTTTATATAAATATTAGTAATTTCATATCTCCGACAACTTTTTTCAAATATAAATTAATAATATTAAAACCCGTTAAACACTCAATTAAGTTTCAATTTTTTTTATTTTGTTGTTTTATTTTTTATTTTATTTTGTTTAACAGTGCATGTCACTTAGGGTCTAAAATAATTATCTCGATCAAAAATTGGCTCAATTAGATTCTGTCCCTTGGTCGATACTATAAGTGTGCAAAGTTTCAGCTTTCTAGGTTACCGGAAGGAGGAGGTGAAAGCTTTTTGGCATGTCTCCAAAGCTCATCGAAAAAATCAGTTTTTTCCGCCTACCCGGAGAAAATCGAAAATCCGACTCCGTTATGTTTTGACTCGTGGACGATACTGTAAATGTGCAAAGGTCTTCTGGAGTCTGGAATTTTTTTTTTTTCCGCCCCTGGGAGAATTGAAAATTTGGTTGCATTCTGTCTATGGTTGATATTATAAATATGCAAAGATTCAGTCGTTGAGGTCACGGGTAGGTATCCATAGGATCTAGAAATACTTTTCGAATTCACCCCGGGGGACAAATAAAAAATCCGACTCTGTTAAATTCTGTCCCGTGGTTGGTATTATAAATATGCAAAAAATCAGTCTTCTATGTCACCGGGAGACTTTTGAGGAGTCTGGAAATACAGGAAACACGTTAGACAATCATTATACTATAGATTAGAATCATAAATTGATGATTTGTTTGAAATTTTCACAAATATCTTGTCAAAGTATTATTTACATCAATATGCAAAATAGCAGTGCTACTTGAGCGTTAATAATTTATTAGGTAATGCTATTCAACACGCGACGTCGGTAGAGCATCAAATTAGTTTTGGGTAGCGATTCTACGCTTGGTATATCGCACGCAATCATTTCCTAGTAGTGGCATCAATTAAACTGTTACGAAGGGTTAATCCCCGATGTTACTCTTTCTGAAGAACAGGGGAAAAGAGAGGGTTTGCGTGTGCAATAAATGTGAAAAGTCAATTACCTGAAGTGATAAACAAAACTGAATTTAAAATAAGTTCTGTATTTTGAAATATGCCTAAAAATGTTACCTTATTTTTTTTTTTTTTTTTACGTTTGCTTAGAAATATAATTTGTTCATTAAGTATATGAATAACCTGATCAGTGTTTTTATGTTATGAGCGCTTATTTCATTTTTTACAATAGAATCTGAATGTGTAATAAAAACTCAAAAAATTTACAATAAAATTCCCTTTACCTAAATTATTTAAATAAATAAAAGAAAAAGATAGTTATTATAAAGAAATATGATAGTTATATTTTTCGAAGAAAATTAATATATGCCACATTATATGTATAACTGACACATCTGTTGATATGCTGTTCAGAGATAAATTTGTTATTTTTCTGTTCCTGGTGTGTGTGTGTGTGTGTGTGGGGGGGGGGGGGTTACTTATTTCATTCCCATCAATATAGCTTCCGGAAATGATTATTTTTCTCCCAACTATATATTTCTTTTTGGTACATTACCTTGGGTTCGAAAGCTTTTGAAACAAACCACAACTGCATTAATATTTTGATTTATTTTTAATAGAACAGTTTATTTATTTATTTTTAGGAGTAATGCTCATTTATGTTGTACTTGGCAGAGCCAAAATTTTATGGCGTGAAATTTTTTTGTACTTTCAGAATTTATCGTAAATATACAACAAGAAAGATCAATCATGCTTAAAGCATTGATTATGAAACACTTTCCAACTTCAATGCAATTTTATTTAAACAAGTCTAAAATGCAATACATTCCTCGGTAATATTTTGAAACTTATCACAATACTGCATTAATTTATTATATTTGAAAACTTAAACCTTCATCGAAAAAAAGGAACTTCATTCAAATGACGACATTTTAATATAAATTGTCTGGTTTAAACATCTCTAAAATGTTATATATTCCTCGGTAATAGTTTTAGAATTATCATAATACTACGATAATTTATTATATTTGAAAACTTCATCGAAAACAACTGAAATTAATTCAAATGACGTCATAGAAAAAATAACACGCCTTGATCTCTCTATAAAAACAGGATTTCATTCATAACTTTCTCCCATTCATTTCATTCATCACAATACTGTAATAATTTATTTTATTTAAACATTTTGTTTAAGACCATGGAGCTACAAAAAATTAAACTCCATGCTTGAAACTTCATCGAAAAAAATCGTCCTTCTCTTTATGAAATCAATTAATATTTCATTCATATCAGCCATGCAGACTCCATGGACTAAATTATTTTGTGTTAAAAAAATACAGGAATTCTAATACAACTCATTCTATATATTTTGCTGCTCACATTTTACATAGGTGAAAAATAGGCTTAGTTGTAGAAATAATCAAATTTAGATGAACATTTAAACTCAAATATATTGTCATTGCGTTGTTTCAGTATGTAGATGCACAGAATTTAAGCAAAATTAAAGTAGTTTTAGGACGGATACAACACTCAATATGAATTAAAAAGAACTTAAAAAAATCACGATTTTGAAACAAGATGGATGCCATATATAATTTTGAAGTGGGTCATGTGATCGTTTCATATCATGGTCACGTGATCGTTTCATATCATGGTTACGTGATCGTTTCATATAAGAGGTGTAATTATTATTTTAATTTTTATTTAAAAACTACTGAATATATTTCGCTGAATTTTTTTTTTATATATTTTATGGAACAATTTGAATATTACCTAAAATTTTCGAAGCAATTTGTGAATTTTAAATCCGCTTAAAAAATGTTTGAAAAATTAGGTCCCATAGGGCTCAATGTATTTCATTTTTTCGACCCGGGTTCAATCCAAAACTAATTGGGTAATATTATTCATTTATATTCCCATAGGTTCTACAGACCGTCTGAACAACATACTAAAATTTCATTTTGATTAAGTCATTTTTATGGCAGTTATCGTGCTAACGGACAGACAGACAGACAGACAGAATGAACAAAGTCATAAACACTTTTCAACTTTGTTGTAAAGTGTTAAAAACAAAAAATACACTATAGTAATAAAAGGGCCGTCATCAATTAAAAATTAATACTTATCCAAAAAAGTTCATACTTCACAATTCAAACGTAAAAAAAAAAATGCAATAAAATAATAAAATTAAAACTTTAAAATGAAAAAAAATATATTCTTCCTACAAATTAGATAAATATGTAGTTTTGCTATATTCGTATTTTTGCAACCTCACAGATAATTTTTGGAATGTAAAAGGCGAAGATATCGCAGTTGGAGAAGAAAGAAGATTAAAATGTTTGGATGAAATGTTCCATGAATACACAAAATTCTCCTCCGAAATATTTCCTAATTAACTGTACTAAAGTTGCGCAATATGAGCTCATGTGTTTGTAATTTAAAAAAAAAATGTAAATCTTTTTTCCTATTTTCAACTAGTTTTGCTATTAGAAATTGCAACATCATTTTAAGTCTCAAAATTGCAACTATATAATTCAACTTTAGAACATCGTACATTTGTTTCACATTTTTACCAGGAGTAGAAATACCCAACAAGTAGGATGCAGATTTGTCAACTATTTCTTTATGATTATAAGGTATGTTACGTTGAATTGATTGCATATATGGATATATACATAAAAATTATTATTACAACTAATGATTATTGCGAAAAAAACAACAATGTAGCTTTATGGTCATTACTCATTACAATGAGGTCCGAGTCACGTGACCATCGTGATAAATCTAAAGATCGCCTATTTGCGCCTTTTGGAAAATTTATTTAAAGGTCAGGAATTGAAACCGGAAGTGACTTTTCGACGAATTACTGATTTTTCCGCATAAAGATATATAAGAGCTTTATCAGCACTAATCGTGGATGTATGTTGATGCTTCTTGGTCAATGCATTATTTTTAGAATATGATTTCCTCGTTTTCTTGTTAAAATGTTTTGTTGACCATTTATTTATTTTATTTTTATTGCATCTGAACAATCTGATGCTTGTTTTTAAACTTTGTCAGATAGCTAGAAAGTTATCTATTTAGTTTTTGTTTACGTTTATTGCTGCTTTTGTCAAAATTAATGTTATCTCGATCTTCGAACTCGTTCTTTGCATCCTAAAACTAGATTCACCAATCCAGGGGATATAATTTGTATACATTTTGCTGTGTATATTTTTTTCACATGGGAAGAATAGACTTCGAAGGGGGTTTAAACAATTATCGAAACTTTTAATAATTCTCAAGGATTTTTTTAAAATAATTTAAAGTGTACGATTTATCAAATATTGAGCTTCTATATTTTATCCTTTTGGAAAATTTATTTAAAGGTCAGGAATTGAAACCGGAAGTGACTTTTCGACGAGTTACTGATTTTTCCGCATAAAGATATATAAGAGCTTTATCAGCACTAATCGTGGATGTATGTTGATGCTTCTTGGTCAATGCATTATTTTTAGAATATGATTTCCTCGTTTTCTTGTTAAAATGTTTTGTTGACCATTTAATTATTTTATTTTTATTGCATCTGACCAATCTGATGCTTGTTTTTAAACTTTGTCAGATAGCTAGAAAGTTATCTATTTAGTTTTTGTTTACGTTTATTGCTGCTTTTGTCAAAATTAATGTTATCTCGATCTTCGAACTCGTTCTTTGCATCCTAAAACTAGATTCACCAATCCAGGGGATATAATTTGTATACATTTTGCTGTGTATATTTTTTTCACATGGGAAGAATAGACTTCGAAAGGGGGTCTAAACAATTATCGAAACTTTTAATAATTCTCAAGGATTTTTTTAAAATAATTTAAAGTGTACGATTTATCAAATATTCAGCTTCTATATTTTATCCGATATATTGCTTTTGAGACAATTTAAGTATTCATCTAGTGAAATATTCCTTTTGTTTTTATTTTTGTTTTTCAATTTCGAGTTATATATATATATATATTTATCAATTTTAGTGCAATATGCACATATATATCAAGTAAAAGAGAGGGCAGGTAAGTAAGGCTGCAGAGCGAAAGAAACAACTGAATAATGAGTAAGCCTACTTAAACGGTATCAGAAGAATATGAGAAGTTTAAACTAGCTGTAAAAATTACAAACAAGAAAAATAATTAGAAAATAATTAAGAACGACGACAGAATAATTGGAAGGGGGGGGGGGGAAACTATGGTTATGAAAGGAAAAAAATAAATATGAAGGAACCAACTGGTTTATGGAGCTATATATGATCTAACTTCGTCAAATAAAATTGTAGAAGAATAACTAAATAACTGAAAACAGAGAAGACAAATAACCAAAAAATAATGAAGAAAACAGATCAGAATGGAAAACTATACCAGAGATTTCCCAAGCGGAAGAGAAGGGAAAATGATCGTTAACAAGGGAGTTTGATCGAGAAATAATAGAGAAACTTTCGGGAATATGCAATGATTTAAGTGCGCGTGTTTTATATTTTCACAAGCAGCAGTTAAGGGGACGGTGGACGTTGAAATGAGCAAAAATCGACTAAAAAAAGGTTTTCTTTTTCAATATATAACATTATTTTACACATTTAACATTTGCTTACAGCGTCAATCCCAAACGAAGAACCTCCTAAAAAGACAGGTACTGCTGCAGCAGGTACTGTTTCTGTCGGCGATTTCCATGGACGCCAATGCCTGCAAATGGGGGGGGGGGGGGGGGGGTCGAACTGTTTGGCATAGGGTATGTCAAATACCTGTTTTTTTTTTGGGGGGGGGGGGGTTTCGTTTGGAATTGACGCTGTCCCACCCGTAAGCAAAAGGTTGAATGCATTTTTTTCGGAACGGAATTTTCAAAGGTTTCACATTTTTAAAATGCTCCATGCGTCTTAATTTTTGTTTGAGATGCATGAAATTTGGCAGGTACTGCTGCAGCAGGTACTGTTTCTGTCGGCGATTTCCATGGACGCCAATGCCTGCAAATGGAGAGGGGGGGTCGAACTGTTTGGCATTTTTTTTTTTTGGGGGGGGGGGGGTTCTTCGTTTGGAATTGACGCTGTCCCACCCGTAAGCAAAAGGTTGAATGCATTTTTTTCGGAACGGAATTTTCAAAGGTTTCACATTTTTAAAATGCTCCATGCGTCTTAATTTTTGCTTGAGATGCATGAAATTTGACAGGTACTGCTGCAGCAGGTACTGTTTCTGTCGGCGATTTCCATGGACGCCAATGCCTGCAAATGGGGGGGGGGGTCGAACTGTTTGGCATTTTTTTTTGGGGGGGGGGGGTTCTTCGTTTGGAATTGACGCTGTCCCACCCGTAGGCAAAAGGTTGAATGCATTTTTTTCGGAACGGAATTTTCAAAGGTTTCACATTTTTAAAATGCTCCATGCGTCTTAATTTTTGTTTGAGATGCATGAAATTTGACAGGTACTGCTGCAGCAGGTACTGTTTCTGTCGGCGATTTCCATGGACGCCAATGCCTGCAAATGGGGGGGGGGGGCGAACTGTTTGGCATTTTTTTTTGGGGGGGGGGGGTTCTTCGTTTGGAATTGACGCTGTCCCACCCGTAAGCAAAAGGTTGAATGCATTTTTTTCGGAACGGAATTTTCAAAGGTTTCACATTTTTAAAATGCTCCATGCGTCTTAATTTTTGTTTGAGATGCATGAAATTTGGCAGGTACTGCTGCAACAGGTACTGTTTCTGTCGGCGATTTCCATGGACGCCAATGCCTGCAAATGGGGGGGGGGGGGGTCGAACTGTTTGGCATTTTTTTTTTTGGGGGGGGGGGGTTCTTCGTTTGGAATTGACGCTGTCCCACCCGTAAGCAAAAGGTTGAATGCATTTTTTTCGGAACGGAATTTTCAAAGGTTTCACATTTTTAAAATGCTCCATGCGTCTTAATTTTTGCTTGAGATGCATGAAATTTGACAGGTACTGCTGCAGCAGGTACTGTTTCTGTCGGCGATTTCCATGGACGCCAATGCCTGCAAATGGGGGGGGGGGTCGAACTGTTTGGCATAGGGTATGTCAAATACCTGTTTTTTTTTCGGGGGGGGGGGGGATTCTTCGTTTGGAATTGACGCTGTCCCACCCGTAAGCAAAAGGTTGAATGCATTTTTTTCGGAACGGAATTTTCAAAGGTTTCACATTTTTAAAATGCTCCATGCGTCTTAATTTTTGCTTGAGATGCATGAAATTTGACAGGTACTGCTGCAGCAGGTACTGTTTCTGTCGGCGATTTCCATGGACGCCAATGCCTGCAAATGGGGGGGGGGTCGAACTGTTTGGCATAGGGTATGTCAAATACCTGTTTTTTTTTTGGGGGGGGGGGGCGGGGTTCTTCGTTTGGAATTGACGCTGTCCCACTCGTAAGCAAAAGGTTGATTGCATTTTTTTCGGAACGGAATTTTCAAAGGTTTCACATTTTTAAAATGCTCCATGCGTCTTAATTTTTGTTTGAGATGGATGAAATTTGGCAGGTACTGCTGCAGCAGGTACTGTTTCTGTCGGCGATTTCCATGGACGCCAATGCCTGCAAATGGGGGGGAGGGCGAACTGTTTGGCATTTTTTTTTTTTGGGGGGGGGGTTCTTCGTTTGGAATTGACGCTGTCCCACCCGTAGGCAAAAGGTTGAATGCATTTTTTTCGGAACGGAATTTTCAAAGGTTTCACATTTTTAAAATGCTCCATGCGTCTTAATTTTTGTTTGAGATGCATGGAATTTGACAGGTACTGCTGCAGCAGGTACTGTTTCTGTCGGCGATTTCCATGGACGCCAATGCCTGCAAATGGGGGGGGGGGTCGAACTGTTTGGCATTTTTTTTTTTTGGGGGGGGGGGGGGGGTTCTTCGTTTGGAATTGACGCTGTCCCACCCGTAAGCAAAAGGTTGAATGCATTTTTTTCGGAACGGAATTTTCAAAGGTTTCACATTTTTAAAATGCTCCATGCGTCTTAATTTTTGTTTGAGATGCATGAAATTTGGCAGGTACTGCTGCAGCAGGTACTGTTTCTGTCGGCGATTTCCATGGACGCCAATGCCTGCAAATGGGGGGGGGGGGGGTTCTTCGTTTGGAATTGACGCTGTCCCACCCGTAAGCAAAAGGTTGAATGCATTTTTTTCGGAACGGAATTTTCAAAGGTTTCACATTTTTAAAATGCTCCATGCGTCTTAATTTTTGCTTGAGATGCATGAAATTTGACAGGTACTGCTGCAGCAGGTACTGTTTCTGTCGGCGATTTCCATGGACGCCAATGCCTGCAAATGGGGGGGGGGGGGGGGGTCGAACTGTTTGGCATAGGGTATGTCAAATACCTGTTTTTTTTTGGGGGGGGGATTCTTCGTTTGGAATTGACGCTGTCCCACCCGTAAGCAAAAGGTTGAATGCATTATTTTCGGAACGGAATTTTCAAAGGTTTCACATTTTTAAAATGCTCCATGCGTCTTAATTTTTGTTTGAGATGCATGAAATTTGGCAAGAAGACTCCTTTCATACTTTTCAATGAAACTGGGTATGCATTTTATAATTGGACTTTTTTAACGTAATTAAAAGTGAATAAGAACCTAATTAAATGATGAAAATTAAGTTTTAATGCAGAAAAATATTTTTTAAAAATTAACTTTCTAAGGGATTTAAAAATGAATACCTAAATTTGTTCATAATGTGTTTTTGAATGATCATAATGTAAAATTAATCAAAAATGTGAACAAATGGCACGCAAGGAGCATTTTCAAATTTTCGTTAAAGAAAATTAAATTGAAAATTACAAAATTATAATAAAATTGGGAAAAATTTAATGGTATTTTATATAGTAATGTTAAGAGGAATATTTATACAAATTTTCATGTTTAAGTCAATAAATAATTAAAAAAAATTTCAACTTCCACCGTCCCCTTAACCTATACTATACAAAATGATACTCTGATTTATGAGGAACTGGTGCATTAAATGAAACTGACATTCTTGCTTCCACTTACAAAAAATTCTTTTGCAATTTTCGTTTAGAATTCTTTAAACGTTCTATTTCTCCTGACTCTTACGAATGTTAGATATGGCGAATATCACTTCCAGTGTTTGATTTGTATTCTTTACGATGCTCGTAAATCTGATGCTTCTGTTCTCTTTAAAAGAAATTGCTGGGCAAAACTGTTTATTTGAAAACTACTCAAAGGCAAAATTCATGGATTCCCATATGAATGTCATATCCTGAATGCCTCATTGTGGTTCATGTAGCGTGCAAAATCTGTATTCGCTACGTTGCGTATGATGACAAGCGATGAATAATACTTTCATTCTTTCACAAAAATGGTGCCTTAAAGATATACGTCGATTTTATTGTGTCAGAAAGGAGTATATTTTATAAATTACTAGCAGATATACCCAGTGTTTCTTTCAGGCATACACATCCGGGGGAGGATTCGCCCCCCCCCCCCTCCCGGAGACATTATTTTTTACCTAGTTTCTATTTATGTGACAGCATTTAAATATATTTATATAGGGCAAATAGAAAATTTGTCCCCCCTCCCATCCAAAAAGTCCTGAAAGAAACACTAGATATACCCTAGCGTTTGTTCGCGATTAAAAATATGTGCAGATCCATATATAATATGCACTGGACTGAGTGAATTTGATAATGCATTAAAATTATCAAACACTTTCAATTAGAGATGATAAGACAAAATGCGTATATAAAAAAAAAAACTTTGCCTTTCAAAAATGTGAGCTAATCCATTTTTATTATTAAATTTGAAACGGGTTTTGATATTCAGAAATTTTATTGCGTGTTACATTTAATGACTACTAGCCATTGAGAATGCGTGAAGCGCGAGTGAAATTGCTAGAGATACAATAATTTTGCTTTTGGTTTTTCCCGCAGACTTTCCCAACATCAAAAACATTCTCTCTATCTTGTACCCCAGTCTATAAATAACCTTATTTTGAATTGATGCAATATTTGTCTTAAATTAAAATACTAATGTTTTTTAGAAGATCTAATAACGAAAAGTGAAGTACCTTAGAAAACGAGTACAACAATATCTTAATATCTAGGATCGATTTACAAGGATTGATTAAACAATAATCGATTATACTAGGATCGAGACTCAATTCCAACACTAGCACAGACCATGCTTTCAAGGTCGAATGAAATCGACTGTCGAAAGTCAACAGCAAATTTTAAGGAAATACTTTATACGGAGAGAAAGCTGATTCATAAACATGTTTTAAAATAAATATTTAAATAAATAAATAAATAAATGAATTATTAATTGATACATTTATTTATTAATATTAATTTAAATAAATAAATAAATTAGTAAATAAATAAATTGTTAATTGATACATTTATTCATTAATTATAATTTATTTATTTTTACGCTCTCTGTGGAAAAGTAAAATATCTAATATCTCTAGAAATGCTCACAATAACTGCTAAACAATGATATTTATTTATTTCTAGTTAAAAGTACTTCAGAACTCACGCAAATAACAATAGCTAATGTATTGAATTTTATAAGATCTTTTTCCATTTAATATAAAAAACTCACAATAATTGGAAGAGACAAATGTTATTGTTCTGTAAAGGATGCCATTTGCTTCTAAATAAAAAATAAATAAAATAGCTATTTTTTCAAAATGATTTAACATAATTTAACATAATTTTTCTTTTAAAATCGTGGCCACAGATTCATAGATAAACAGACACACAAGCATTATTTAAAAATATTTAATTCCTTTTTCAATCATCGGATTTTTGACCTATAAAAATACTTTCTCTTTACACATACTATGTATTGCAAGGAAAGTAGAAAGAATAGCAAAATTCTATTGATCAATAAATTTTAGTATGAATACACGAAATGAATTTGAATTAACGATATTTTTCATGACTTACTTGCATAAATATTTTCTTACCCGATACGGTATTTCATCTTACACATTTATAAATTCACGGAATCTTCGGAATCGCTAAAACTGCAACAAAAAACACTATCTAAAAATCAATATTTTTCCATTGTCATCGTTACCTAGTTCATGTTTGCGTGATACAGTACAGATAACTAAATAAATATTATAAAAGATTATTTTATCTGGTGGCATCAACTTTTAATTTGTTGCCAAATCAATACAAAATAATCAAGAAAATAATATGTTGCATGAATTAATTTAGCAAACAAATTTTATAAGATTGAAATCGTCTGCATCATTTAGCAATGTAGCAAAAGTATTATTTTAAAAGATTTTAAAGAATTTAATAAAGCTATTTGTAATATTTCATTTCAAAATAATTTCAAAAACTAGTCTTTTAACATTTAGTATAATGTTAAGCCCGTTTAAATTAACTTAGTTAAAACTTTATTAAGTTTTACTTTTCTGGGGAAAGTGTATTAAAATGAGGTCGAAAATAGAACTTAAGTTTTCGACGGATAACGTGTTTTGAGAAATCTAGAATACGAAAACACTATTTTTAACGTGAGTGTGTCTATCTGTCTGTATAACCCACTTTTGCTCAAAAACTATCAGATTAAATTTAAAACAAGAAAGATTAATCATGCATAAAGCATTGATTATGAAACACTTTCCAACTTCAATGAAATTTTATTTAAACACCTCTAAAATGCGATACATTCCTCGGTAATATTTTTAAAATTATCACAGTACTACATTAATTTATTATATTTGAAAACTTAACTTCATCGAAAAAAATGAACTTCATTCAAATGACGTCATCGAAATATAACACGCCTGGCTCTCTATAAAAGCAGCATTTTTACAGCAGTTATCGTACTAACGGACAGACAAATAGACAGACAGACAGAATGAACAAAGTCATAAACACTTTTCAACTATGTTGTAAAGTGTTAAAAATGATAGTTAAGTTATACATTACCCTGATGCTGATTAGATTTTAATGCGATTTAGTAAAAGAGACCTTCAAGCATGGCCCACAAATGGCCCGCAAAAATCTTTAGAATATAAAATAAAGAACTAAATGCACTTGCATGTACTGATCAAATGCTTGGTTTATAAGAAAGGCTTTTTTTAAACACAAAACGGATAAAACCAACTCCATTTTTTATGATAAACCGTTCTCAAGGTATTTAACTATTTGTAAAATTCTCTATATATTCAATCTAAATTATAAACCACCCTTTCGTGTTTCATGAAATTTGGTAGTTAGATTATATAAGTTATACGTTATCCTGGTGCGTATGGATTAGAGTTTGGTACAAATCGATAAAAAATAACGGTAAGTTGTTGAAATAAATGACCTGGCCGGAATAGCACAGTGGTTGAGATATCGGACTTGGTAGTCTCGCGTTCGAATTTCAACGCCACTCAAAACTATCCCCATGTTTATGCGGAGTACAGGCACTATAAATTTATAGGTTCGAAAGTCCATCTGAGAGGTGATGGGAAAGAATGATAGGTTCCTGTGGTTGTTGCCACTCCCATTGGGTTTCAGTTTAAACTGGGTGACTCTGTCCCAGCTGTCCAGATACCTTTCGACTTCGGGCATGTCTGACGATCTGTGCAGAAAGAAAAGAAACAAATGTCCGTCCTACTCAAATTGTGTCACACCGAAACTGCGCATACGTATTTTGAAAATGTTTAAAATAAAGTCTATAGTTTATACAGAAGTAGAAATTGAACAGTTTATATAAAATTTTAATCGTGCTAAGATTTCAATAATACTTTCAGGGGAAAATTAGAGCCGACATCAAAATACGAGTTTATGAAAACAACAATGTGACACTAATGTATCTATTTCTTATGATAATGCTTTTGTAAACGCCTTTCATTTGGTTTAATTCTAACTCCCCCCCTTCCTTTCTTTTCCAGGTAAAAGGAATGAAAAATCGTCTTTTGGGGTCCGAAGTTTGAGAACATAGAAATGGCATCGAAAAGGATGTCGCATCGAATATTTGGCATTTCATTAAAGGGATGACGGTCAATTTCAGAGTATCGAGCCTTTTATGCATCCTTGCAGCATTTATCTGGCAAATTGGAACTGGTAAGTGTAACAATGGGAGTGATGATTGATCTAAGGGGGAAATGAATGTATGCAACTTTTGAATAGCAATTTAAAAGCTTTTATCTGTCCCACACGATTGTCGCAATTGAACAGATTGTGATATTATGATGGTACATAAATGACGCAATTTAGAGATTTTTAATTTCTCATACGTAGTATATTGAGAAAGTATTGTTTTCACGAAAATTTTCGATTACGATATTTTGATGCCAATATATGTTTTAAGATCTCCTGAATACATTTTGACTATTTTTGGAGTGATGCCAGTCTGTCTGTCTGTCTGTCAGATGTATGTGGCCGATTTCTTGTGTACACGATGGCAGCCACAAATATTAATGGATTTCCACGAAACTTTATAATCAACGTTGCTATCAAAAAATCTAGAACTAGATAAGAAAAATTGTTAAAATCGAGCAAAAACTTTTTGTTCGACATTTTATATTTTTTTAACATAGCAGCATAGGACAAAATTGGACATGCATAAAAGGGTTTATTTATGGCTCAATGATCCCGAGACTTGATAGTTTTAATCATTGTTGTGAAAAATAGCCTCGATACAATTTTTCTGTTCGTGACGTCATTAGACCCCTTGGGGAGGGCAACCCGTAGTGTACACTGTCAAGTATGGTATAAATTGAACGATTTTTTTCAAGTCCTTTAAAGTGAAGGGTAACACACTACAGTTGTAATCATTTGACTCACGATACCGATTTTTCAAATTTTTTCTTGTAAAATTAAAAAAAAAAAAAATTCTGGTATGAGAAAGTTAACATACACTCCAGTTAATTAATAACGCGATCTCACTGAAAATTTATGGATTTTTGTTGTCACTGATTGAAATAAGCAAACCCAATTTTATAGAATCTTCATTCTTTCAATGTGAATGATATTCACTTTTAAATTTAATATATATATATATATATATATATATATATATATATATATATATATATATATGAAGATGAATTTAATTCTGATTAATCATCGAATTTGGGAAGGTTCTGTTCTTTTCTCTTATCGGCATTATGGCCGTAAATTTGCTTTTATGGTGATGTTAATTTTACTTGAATTGTATTTTTATTTTTTTATTTTTACATAATTCTTATTATTACATTTCAAATATATATATATATATATATATATATATATATATATATATATATATATATATATATATATATAATTGAAGATTTTTATGATTACTTGTAATATATATATACCCGAAAAATACCAAAGAATATTGCTTGTAAACTGAAGGTAAAGGTAAAAAAATTGCAAATCAGAAGCCTAGTGTAGCACGATGAGCTATGCAAGAAGTTTGGAAATTGAATAAATGGAATCTAGTGAATATAAAAGGAATAAAATGAATATGAAAAGCATTTCTGAAACCATGTACGTTATCAAGGGCCATACATGTTTCATTAATGCTGATTCTACGTTTCTGTTTACACAACTGTAAAATGCATTACAGAAATAATGTAAATGGCCCGACGTAGAAGAAAAGACAAAGTGGATCAAATACACAATTAAATCAATCATGAATATAAAATATTCTGTTACACCAGCTTGTGGCTAATTATTGAAATGAGGATGCAAAGTATTATAAAGTAATATCAAAAGAATATAATGAAAATAAAATGAAAATATATCTACCCCTAGTACTGTGGTACTTCTGGAAAAGCATGTGTATTACCAATCATCTCAGAACAGGTTACAGTGAATTTTTAGTTACTGACTAAGCAGTTTTCGCAAAGCAGGTTAAAGTGAATTATACGAATTGTTTAACTGTTAGAAGAAGACATGGAGATTATGAATTATTTAGAAATGCTAGAGTATGATCTGTCAATATGTTGCTGTAATTGTTGCAAGTTTTTGTATTTAAATTTAAAATGTGTTTTAATAAAAGAAAAAATAAGATTGGGCGGGTAGTTATTTTTGATAACGGTATTGGTGAATTTATGAAGATGTTCTTTGTAGTAACAAGGTGTGCTTAACATTTTGATTCTTAATAACTGGTTATTAATAATATTTCTATATACAGATTTGGAAAGATTGGAAGAGAAATGTTGAAGTTTATTTACTTTGAAGTTATAAGTTTCTGTTTTGTCATAGATTTTAAATTTTATTGTATTTGCATTTTTAATTGTTAAACTAACGTCTAGAAAATTGATCCAGTTGTATGTATATACATTTTCAATGAGTTGTAGATTAGGTGGATAGAAATCAAATTTTAATTCATTGGCCTCATTAGTAATTCCAATAATAATAAGATCATCAATATATCTGTACATTATATGATTGTTGAAAGGGCTCTGATTTTCGTAAAAATGTAGATAAAGGTTGGCCAGTATGGTGGATGATTTACCTCCCTGTGGTATTCCTTTATTTAATTTGTATATGCATTTTCCTTGAACTATATACTGTTTGAACAAAATGAATTTTAATAAAGTTTTGAATTTCGGAAATGATATGTTTTTTGCTTGAGTGAATTGTTCATATAAAAGTAGTATGACTTTATATAAGTCATTAATGTCTATATTATTAAATAGGTCTTTGAAATCAAAAGTTTTTACATCATGTATGTAAGGTATTAGTTTTATTTTATTAATTAGTTCTATACTATTTTTGATTATATGTGTTTTTTGTGCAGTAAAATAATCATAAATTTGATTGAGTATGATTAGAAGTTGTTTGTCAGCTGCATTGGTATATGAATTAAATCCTATAGTGACTGTTCTAAATGAAATAGGTGTTTTATGGAATTTAGGTATGAGTACCAAGTAAGGAAAATTGAGATTGTATTTTTGTTTAAGAAGTTTGTAGTAAGCTATTATTTGTTTATTTATAACATTGATATGAGTGTATAAAGGAGTTAAAGAAAGAGAGGTACTGAGTTGCAATTTAAGCTCGTCCAAATAAAATTTTTTGCAAATAAACGCATAATTACTGGATGCCTTGTCAACATATGTGATTACAAATTTGTCTTGTAGTGACTTGATTTCTTTAACGATTTCTTGGTAATTATTGGAATGGGAAAGTGTTGGATCAAATGTTTTACATGCCTAGTTATTTGTACTTTCCAGCTCTTGAAGGCTTCAAATGGGCAGTGGGATTTACCTGACATTTTAAATATATATTTGTCTAGATCAATGTCAAAAGCTTGTATTATTTTCTTTTTATTATAAAGAAGAGGTATTCTGTATTTGGATCCATAGCTTAGAAATTGTTTGAGATGAGGTTCCTGTATTAAATCAAGATTTCCGGTGATTATGTGTCCATGTTGTGGGTCAATAAAGGGAAGATAGCAGGTTTCATTGCACGAACAAGATACAGAATTATTCAATTGTTTTGATAAACGATTATAGTTATATATTTTACGTCCTAAAGGTACTGGATATTTATATGCTTTTACTATGTTAACATTTTTAATAGGAAAAAAGGATTGGAAATTTTTAAAAATTTGTGTGAAGTTGAAATAATTAAATATAGGATTTGTGTAATTAATAACACAATAAGATTGGTTGGTTTTTTCTTTTTTGTGTGAATGTGTGAGTTGTACTCCTAGAAGTCTTGCTCTTGTTAGTAATAGGTCAAAAACTAATATATATATATATATATATATATATATATATATATATATGTATATATGACGTGGCTATTTATACAACATTTCAAAAGCGATTATATTTTGTATTTCTTGTTTCAGTTTTCGAAAAATTGAAGTTTAAAATTGGGGAAAAAATTGAAGCCCTCCTGATCTGACCTTTCTGAAAACCAATATTAGACCTCTGATATTTACTCATTGAAAAAATCATACTCAATATCATTCGATTCACTGAATGTTTTCAGCAGATATTATGCCAATAGACTTACAGACAGGGAAGCACACAAACACTATTGCAAAAAGTAATTGATTCTCACTTATAGGTAAGCTCAAAACGTGTTTATCCCCTAAAATCGGCGAGATGGATTTTTACAAAATCAAGCAATCAGAATGTTTTCCATTTAGATATACCATTTATTGTAAAGAAGATTTAAAAAAAAAAAAATCAAACTAGGTATTAACTTTGGAATATATTGACATCGAAAGATAACAACATAAATATACAGCA
Organism: Amaurobius ferox; assembly: GCA_951213105.1. NCBI lineage: Eukaryota > Metazoa > Arthropoda > Arachnida > Araneae > Amaurobiidae > Amaurobius > Amaurobius ferox. The sequence goes on along the minus strand of OX578140.1, from coordinate 42,232,976 downwards.
AACAAAGTTTGCAGATAGTTCAATTAAATGCGGAGTAAAATGCAACTGCCGGTGATATTTTTAGCTTTTTTCTGAATGCTCTTTTCCATTATTAATATTTTGTTTAATAAGCTCACTCACTCTAGACCGATTACACACATTGGAAATGCGTGGATCGCGGATAGCATCTTGCTTTGTTCGATCCCCTGGCCTACTATAAATGTAATTGGATCGAATGTGCAGAATTTCCTTTGCCTATAATGTGAATAACAGTCATTTTTTCCTTAAAAAGTATTCAAGGAATGACATTTTCTTAAATGTTTGGACAACTCTGGCTTTTGTCTACCTAAATTATCTGGGTTGTTATCTATTTAATCAACCATTTATTGAATATTGATTTTTATAAAGTAGAAAATTTGTGCATTGGGCGTAACAGCCCAGTGGTTAGCGCGCGGAGATTGCATTCGGACGATACAAGTTCGATTCCCGCCTCTGCCCAAACTATCGCCGTATTCACGCGGAGTACGATCACATTAAACATGCGGGTCCGTACGGGGCCGGCGGGATTTCTTCTTCTTATCGGGCCTAGATGCAGGTTTCGTGACGTCACAACTTACATCCCATCCACAGCGTTTACACTTTGCTCCAGTTCTTAAGTAAAAATGATTTAATTGAATAAATATAACGAAAACAAATTATAAATATAGAAGGAATATAAGTAAGATTGTAAAGTAAAAAAAAACTGAATATTTCCGTAGTTACGAGTTTTTTTTTCTTTTCTTCTAAACGATTCAATGCCAGGTTTTAACCTTTTGAATTTTATTTTTTCATAAAATTCATTTACTTGAGAAATCTGGCTTTTGTTCTTAAATAACCTAATGCACAGAAACACATTATGACCTCTTATATATATATAATAATGCTTTTGGGCAGAGTTAATTAAATTTCTAATTACATAGTTCTCCTAAAACATTTTTGTAATAAGATCTTTCAAAAGTTTTAACTGTCAGATTTACATAACATATATCCTAATATACATACATACTTAATAATAATATTTAATAATTAATATACTATTAATAATTATTTAATACTATTAATTAATATAATATTAATACTTATAGTAATATACATACATACTTAATATATATATATATATATATACTTAATAATAATACATACTTAATAATATATATATACTTAATAATAATATGCATACATAATAATAATATGCATACATACTTAATAATAATATACATATATAATAATGCAGACATTAGATTTATATTTTAAGCGTCAATAAGTGATCACGCCCATTATGAACGACTATTTCGGAAGTTACATTTGTAATTGACAACAGGGTTGTGATATAAAAATATTTATTTTTTGTTATTGTGCACTTTCAGATTAAATTGAAATCCCTGTTTTGGTAAAATGAAATGTAGAGATTAGATGAATGACAGGAAAAGACAGTAGTCTCAAATAGTAATAATTTTAAAAAAAACTAAAAAATCGCTTTCGGGTTATACGCTTTTTTACAACAGAAATAATTTAATAAATTTGAATAAATCGGTTAAATATCAAATACAATACTGTATTACAATGGCAAACTGTTTTACTAAACTTATTTTAATAGCTTAAATCTTACCTGGTTTTTTTTTTTTTTTTTTTCAGCGAAAATAATTTTAGACGTTACTTATTGACAGACGATTTTCACCTGTGATGTGAAGTTTTGAAAATTCTACTTTTAACACTTTAAGGTTGCTGAGTGTTGTCATCTGCATTTTAATGAAACAATAATAAGCTAAATAATCCACGAAAAGTTTTCGGAGCCAATATGAATTTCAGTTTTTCCAAAAAAAAAAATTATGAAATTCAGATTTTTTTTTTGTAATTACAAAAATGCATGTAAAAAAAGCAAAAAAAAAACACCAATGATTTGTGTATTTTACATTTTTATATTTAATACACATGTGCATGAAATAAATAAAACCATTGGTTTCCAGTCTCTTTGGAGGTCAGATGATTGAAAGAATAAAGTTACATTATTCATTAATTGATAGTACTGTAGCAAAAACATTCTCAATTTTAATCTTGCCTTTTGCTACGACAATATGACAATTGCCCATACACCATTTACAAATTGCAGATCAATGATTCCCTTTTGACTCACTAATAAAAAATCAAACCACGTACACAAAAAGAACAGGATAACGTAAAAATTGTATTTACATTAAATTTTCTGCACATTTACTTTTTTAATTACTTACACCAAAAAATGTGAGGGTGTATAATCCATGAATTTTTTTTTTTTTTTTTTTTTGGGGGGGGGGGGGTACCAAAAATTTTAGGGGGGTGCAACAACAATCCGCAAAAATGTCTAACTCTACGCTTTACATATATAAATCGAACAATTGTTTATATTGACAACAACAAACCTTACTAAGAAAAATTTCATTATGCTAATGCATAAATAAAAAAACATGTATTTGCATCCTACTTATTCCATTAAGGTATGTTTATTTATACCTATGAAAAGTTGGAAATGATAAAATTTTCATTTTCTACTTCATTTTGTATTTCAAAATTTACAGCTTTTGTATTCTGAAATTGTTTCTCTGAATTTACATTCATTGTTCAGCGATTTCCATCAGTTTCTTACGTAGCAAAAATACTCGTTCAACGGACGAATTTGACGTTCGATTTGAAAAAATTACGCTACATAAAATCTTGACATCCATGAATCTAGTTCTAGATCACTTCAAATCATGTTCTAGATTTTAAAAATACACTTAAAAGAAAACCCCCTTCGGTGATACGTTCGTTAGACCTATACTGCATGTGCATCACTTTGAGTATCTTGAAAAAAGTGGACAAATTGATTACATTTTTCCTTAAATATTAGAAATTAACAACACCATGCATTATTATTATTACCTAGATTAATAAAAATATTAATGATATAGCTTACCTTATTAGGATACATCTGCATCTTCGTCAATATTTACACGATCATACTTTCAAACACATGCTGTAAGTTGCAAATTGTGGGATGTACTTTATGACGTCACGAGCTACAGCAGCGCCGCAGGCATAGGCCCGATAAGAGCAGAACTAATCCCGCCGGCCCCGGTCCGTAAGTCCTTCCGAGAGATTGGTGGTAGGGTAAGAAGGGTACGGTTCCTGTGGATGCCTCCCCCACTAGGTTCCGGTCTACATTGGGCGGCACTTCCCGGCCGTCCAATCAGATGCCTTGCACCTTCATATAGGTCGGATGGGCTGGGTCGAAGAATAATTTGTTCATTTTAACTACGGTGGTAAGTTAGTAACAGGTCTTTCCTAGCACGTGAAAGCAAATCGTCTTTTATGTAAATTGCTCTTTTAACTAAATTTTTCCGCATATTTTCTATAGTTGTAAAACTTAGAATTCACATGTCATGCACTTTTTTAAGTTTATCATCAGTATATTTTATAAACCAGATCAGTCAGATACCTCACTGAGTCAATAGAAAAGAAAATTCATTCACAGTATATACATATATATATATATAGATGACTTTCCTAATGATTTTCCAAAATCTCTCTCTAGTCCTTAATTTGTTCTTGACTACAGAATAAATTTTAACTCAAAAACGCGAGAATTTGTGAAGAAAGATTGTTAATGATTGTTCTTTCGAAATAAATTATTATAGTAAGAATTGCTTTTCATCTTCGAGTCTTTAAATATTAATTTGTTTTTGTTCTTTTTTATGTTATCTTGTGAACAGCATGAAATTTTTCAACATAGAAATGAAATTTTCGTTTATAGGAAAAATATGCGCTTCCTTCTAATAATACAAAATCTACATTTTCTTTTCAGAAACTCAGTTGGCGGACGGTAGTCATGCGGAAGAGGAAGAAAAGAAGTTGAACGTCGTCTTTGGAAACATTTCGTTGAAAAGCACTTCTTCGCCGCCCGATGACAGTGCAACAACGGAGTCTGTTCCTGAAGATGAATCGATCGACGACCCATCTTCTCGATCCGACCATCACCGTTCGTTTAAAATTGACTCAAATTTAACAGAATTTAACGAGTTGCGCGAAGACGTAAATAAAAACGATGCTAGTCCAGAAAACAGCGTCGATCACGAACTTTCAGATGAAAGCAACAGTTTTTACAAAGATAATTCTAAAGATGATATATCCTTGGATGTCGATAATGAGAAAGAGCCCTCAGTCGAAATGGATACGACTTTATTAAGTAGCGAAACTACTGTATCTTATACGACTACATCAGGGGGAGATTCAAGCAACCTCTATAATGCTAATTGCTCCGATAGAGATACAAAGTGTAAAAATACACGGCACGTGGAAACAGAACATTTAATATCTCCAAGCCTTGACGACAAAATGCCTGTTACAACTTCAAGTGTCATATCTTTCACTGCATCGTCTCCATTGTGGAATATTGTTAAATCTATGAAACCGCAAGATCAGAGAGACCCAATATTTTCTTCTATAACTTTTACTCCTTTCAAAACCGCAGCTGACTCAGAATTTTTTACGACCAGGACTGAAAGTTCCACGACAGTTCAAACCTCAGAAAATCTCATTCCAGTGGAAGGTACGGCGATCAATAAATTTGACTCCGCCATTGATACACCTACAAATAAAACAGAGAAATCCAAACCGACTAAACACAGTGACATTTCGTTTACTTCAGATGATAGGCCTATAAGAACTATCGATAAGGTGATAACTACAACACCGATGACTACTATGACTAAGGTTGATAAACCTGATGAGAATCCTGTAGCAACGACGTTGATTTCTAAAATGTTCGAAGCCATTAGTAATACAACGTCATCGCCAACTGACTCTTATTATGACATAAACTCAACCACTAGCGGTTTGCAGTCATCGGAGGTGACTTTTCATCCATCTCCTAAATATAATTTCGATAATAAAGAAGTAGCTAGTTCAGCTATTCCCCAACACTCTGCGATGCCAACCGAATTACACAATCCATACTCACCGTTATTTACAACAGTTTCTTGGTACAATGCAAAAAGTAGTGTTTCTTATGCAGAAGAGAATGGGAAGGAAGCGGACACAGAAGAAACACCCAAGTTATCATCATCGTTCCATGAATCATATCTTTCTACAGGAAAGGTCATCGGAGATCTGACCACTTCTTATGGAGCCTACCCTGTTTCATCCCACACTACAACTAGTTCAGTACAACACCTACTCGTTTCCACCTTGCAGCCCCAATTAAATAGCGGATTCGTTGCAAAAGGTAGGTAATATTTGCGTTGAAATGATTTAACTTCATTTTTTCTTTTTTTGAAATATTTAATTCGGCGGTACATTTTTGGAACACTGCCCAATTTGTAAACTTCCAAGATACACTTATTACTTTTTGAGCTCATTTAAATTTCAAAATTACGGTATTGATATTCCAATAAACTTTATTTGCAAACAATAAATTGCATTATCAACAAAAATTAATGGTAATGTAAAAATTATATGAAAAAGTTAATATGATATATTTTTCACTTGAGAAGCTTTTTATAGACCTGTTGCCTCTCATAAATTATATATATTTAGATAGAAATAAGAATTCTTTCAGCTAACAAAGCAAATCTACTAAAAAAAGTGAAACTTTGATTTTAATGAAAATTTCGTTACTTAAATCTCAAGCTTCTAAATATTTGAGACAACTGTATTCATCAATTCATTCAAATTAATCCATTCCCGAAATGTTAAATCCCTTGAATTCGAATTCCGAAACATTATAATTTGTTCTGCCTTTGTTATTTTCTCTACATACATAGTACTATAATTTATAGGGAAAGTATTGTGACTGGGTCGAAAATTCAAATGTGAGTTTTCGACGGTAAAGCGCGTTTCAAGCATCCCTGAAATCGAATATAACCTTTTAGTAGTGATATGTGTGTGTGTGTGTTATTTATTTACTTATTTTTTCTGCGTGCATGCGTGCGTGTGGGAGCGATATCTCATAAATGAATGGACATTTTGAAAAAAGAAGCGTACGATTATTACAATTAATGAACACTGGAATTTTATTGATTTTAAACAGATTAATATTCCATATGCAATATTATGGAACAAATTTACTAACATCAGTTTCGTGGATCTAGCTCGTCCCATTCACGAGACAAGACATCTATTGAATTAAATTAAAACCATCGAAGAAAAGTACTCCCCCCCCCCCCCTCCCCCTTCTGTTTGGCGACAATTTGATGACTTCGGCTACGAACGTGGTGAAATTTCTCCAAATTGATGAAAATTCAATACATTGGAGAATGAAGTTCAATTTCTTTGATAATCCCTGTCGCTTTGGAATTGATATTCTTGATGTAAGGAAAGTCAAGAGCTGCCCACATTAGATTTTTTACTTTTACTGATATAAGCAAGCAATTTATCATATAAATAATTACATTAAGGCAGCACATCTAAAGTTAAAAATTTAAATTTAAAATAGTCTATAATAAGTTTGTATTTACTCTAAAAGACGTTAAAACCATATTTCAAGCCTAAGCGCTTTCAGACGTAAAACGCCCTTTATCAGAGGCATATGACTAGAAAAGATATATTGGGATTTTACACGTTGTTCTTCGGTTACCTTACACCTTTCTGGTAGGTCGGACGGTCTGGGTCTCAACAACAACAACAACAACGTTGTTCTCCTTATTTCTCCTGAAATAGTTATAAATTCTATATTGGTAGTACTAAACGAACTATTGGTATTAGATTATCGGAACATACTCATGATATTAAAAATTAAATTAAAATTTAATTTATCCCAAACTGTTATCAATGATAAGTTTGTCCTGATTTTCGATAAAACCTTTCCTTTAATTAATCGCAATAATTCAAGTAATATCTTGTTTTTTGTATTTTTATGTATTTACATTTATTGTGATTCCATCTGCAGTTAGGATCCTGTACAAAATAGTCTCGTTCTCGATTCTTTGAGGATTAAATCCTTATCTTTAATTTTAAATATCTGAATGTGTTTACTTTGTAATTTTTTTTTTCTGTTATGCCAATTTTAATATTATATGTTATTCCATTTTCATGTTTTTCTTATATAATTTGGTCATTAATGATATGCAAATTTTAATTGTGGTTTTAAGCTAGATACCAAAAAAAAAAAAAAAAAAATGTATCTTTTTCTAGTCACATGGCTCTGATGAAGAGCGTTTTACGTCCGAAAGTGCTCATGCTTGTAATATGTTTTTAACGTCTTTAAGTGTTGTTGTTGTTGAGACCCAGACCGTCCGACTAACGTCTTTAAGTGTGAATAAAGACTTTTATTTTAAAGTGTTTTATATTTAAAGCAATTTATTGCTTGTAGTCAATGAAAATTTTAAAGATCCTCTTTCATATTCATTCATGTGCTGCGTGAAACCTTTCTGTACAATCCACTCTAGCTCAAAAAATAGATTGAATTTTAAAAGAATGATATTCTATTTAGCGACCGGCTGTCAGTCCAGAGCAGATAAATAGAAATGATATACGTTTTATGCCAAAAGTAGACAAAAGAAAAAAAAATATTTATCTACTATGTCCAGGTAATAGAAATTATATCCAAGGGAGATTAATATAAATAATATATATTTCATATATAGGGCAGATAAATGGAAATATCTTCGCATATTGAAGTTGCACCATGATTCTCGAATTTTTTTAATGTTTTCAACTCCCTAAGCAGTCCTCTTGGTTATTCCAATTCAGATTGCCTTCGAGCTTTCGTGCGAGCAGTTTTTATATGAAAGTATAAGAAAAATGTGTACGTTTTTCAGAGATTAAAAAGATATTTAATGAATAACACTCGAAATATGCTTATATTAAAAAATAATATTGAACTATTGCTTTCCGTAACACGCAATTTTCTTTTATTTATTTATTTATTTTTAGATTCCACTCCTATCATTACCAACGATAAAGAAGAATATGTGCCACCGCCGAGATTGACTAATCCTGGCTGTTCTAGTCTGCCACTATGCATCGAAATTACTCTGCTGGATACAACCTGGGATGAGTTTTGTCCACAAGCTAGAGAATTCCAACAGTTCCTTTCAAAAGCCGTCTCCCACATCATCCACCCCATACACCCTCATCAAGTTATTCTCGAGGCAGACTACTGTGCACAAAGTCCTCCGGTATATCCTGTTCAAGTGTCTTCGGATGTGACTGTTGCTCTATTTGTCACTGATGATTCGGGAGAATACGCTGAAAAACTTACAGAAATTTGTGCGCTTATACTAAGAAAATGGGCTCCAACGACTTTCAGGAATTCTGTAAGTTCATGTGTATTCTAAATAACACCTGATTTTTAAACAGCCTTAATTAGCCTTTAAATGCACCCCCCCCCCTTTACCCAAATAAAAATATCTTGAGTGAGAGTTTCCTCTTAACTTTCTTGTTCATCCATATTCCACAGTGTTCAGTTACACTTGCATCACAATCAGTATCGTATAGATAAAAAAAATATATGAATCTTTTTCAGAATTCGTACCTAAGTTATTCTTTAAAAAGAATTCCCAAAGATTATTTAAAAGTTTCATTTTTCAAGTTGGCAACAGCTTTGTGACGCCGATAAATTTGATTTATTTATATATGTGTTGATATAAACTTTTAATTCTATTAACATCCATATAGTAGTTCAAAATATCACTTCTTTCTACACATACTATCACACAAACTTCTTTCTACAAATCTTCTACTGCAAACTTCTTTCACAAATCTTGACTTCTTTCTACACATACTTCACATACTATCTCACAAAAACACCGCTTCATGGGAGAAAAAACTCCCCGGCAAGTATCAAAGAAAAAAAAGAAGAGGGAGAAGATTTCATAATTTTCCAGAAAGGTTATGAAATCGCAAATTGGCTTGCGCCAAATTTCGCTGAACCGGAGCAGTCAATTAAAAAAATTGACTACGACTATAAAGGGCTACGTGTGATTGGAAGGTGGGTTAGGGTCCTTCGGCAGGATACATAAACCTGAAAGTACAGCTCTGGCTCTACGAAACTTGGTTGACGCAAAAAATTTTGAGATACCATAATTGTTTTGGGAGGAGGTTTTGTTTTTTATGGTTGTCAGGTAGTTTTATTTTACCGTGAAGTAGTGTTTTTTGTGACATTCCAATGCTTTTTGTAGAAATATTTTATCAACATGATTACGCAGCAATGCATAATAAATTTTACTTTACCGCCGATAGCACCATTTATTCAAAAAAAATTTTTTCAATTTTTAAAATTATAAATCAAATTTACCTTTAAGTTTTAAAGAAAAGTATGAATCTTTCACCAGAATATATAAAATGAGCAATGATTGATTAAAATCAGTTTAGTAGTTTAGATTGTAGGTTCTTCAATACTGCAGAAAATGGACGAAAATTCATATTTTTTTTCATTCTTTTTAAATTATAAATCAAATTTAAAAGAAAATATATATCTCCTCCCAGGACGCACAAAATGAGACATCATTCATTAAAAGCGATTCAGTAGTTTAGGCTGTACTTAAATCAATACTGTACGTGCTTAAAATGGCCAAAAAATCATGCTTCTTCAATTTTTGAAATTCTGAATCAATTTTATCTTCAAGTTTAAAAATATATTATACCTCTCACCAGAACACAGAAAATGAGCTATTTTTCATTAAAATTAATTCAGTAGTTAAAGCTCCTGAAGGTCCCTCAACATTAAAGACAATAAAGACCGGGTTGAGAATCGTAAAAAGTGTACTTTTAAAGTTATTTTTTTTCTCGGGTGCAACCACACCAATCGCAATTTTGCTTATTTTGTTCTTATCAGCTTAGTAACATTACATGAAATAATATCAGGTCTATAGCTGTCTTGGGGGTTGTTCCTGAAAATCGTGTTTTGTCACGTCGCATGTAATATACACATGTCAGCTACAGATTCAGAAATGACGACTTGGCGGGGTAGAACGTTGTCACATTCCTAAAATCATCATTTTTCAGAGAAGTATCATCGCTTCCCTTAGAAAATAATGTTATGAAAATCTTAAAATTCGAATAATTCAAGTTCTAATCTTGAGAATTACGTCCATCAAAATCTCGAATTCAAACTTTTCGGGAAAACAATACTTTTACTATACAATACGTATAAAATATATATGATATCAAAATGTAAAAATCTTAAGCAAGACTAGTTGTACCAAAAATTAACGTCTTAATTAAATAATGTTGCAATTTTGAAGTTTTTAGAATGAAACAGCACCGAAGAATCATTGTTCAAATTCATAGATAAATTTTCTTTAAAAACCATTTTCTGCATAATTCATTACACCAGTATTTTTTTTTCACACTTAGGTCCTCGAAGTCAGACTGTTCAACAGTGAGTTGCAGTCAACATCTATTCCTGTTATCCCCGAGTTGAACTCTGGCTTTGTTGCAGCTGTATCAATATCAGCCGTCGCGGGCGTGGCTCTGTGCATGCTGTGCATACTTTTGGTAAGTTATTCATAATCGATTCAGCGGAGATTTCTATAAAAATAAAACGAGATTTATTATTATAGAAAATACAAACTGAAAAAGGAGGAAGAGAGATGGATTTTATTAGGCAAGGATGCAATATAGTCATATTGTCAAAGAGGAGACCTTTCTAAGAGAAATTGTACCGTATTTATGTCACATCCTAGAAAATAAAGGGCGGGAAATCTATCAATACGGTCTCCTGCTGATCGAACTCTTGTCGAAACTCACTTGTGCTAGTTTAAGATCCATTGATGCTAAGATCATGTGAGCTCCCCCCTCACACACACACATACACACACATTACAAGTGGTCCGGCCATCCAATAAGCTGCTCTAAGTCCTCGGACGAGGCGGGTGGTCTGGGCTTTCGACACATTACAAGTGGCCAACTTCTAATGCCTTATCTAAATTTTGCTATTTCAGAAGAGGGTATTCTTTATAAAGCAGCCGTTTAGTATTAATTGGAAGGAGGGAAGCGAAACGATGTTTTATGACGTAAGATTTTGAACACTTTGAGATTTAGTTGCGGATCGGGTTGAGGGATTTATAAGAGTTTTGATCAGTTGGATCTTTCGTTGTACAGTTTTTCGTTGTACTCATGTGATATATAGTTGTCACTCTCCCAAAGATTCTTCAGGGGATCGATCTCTTTCCTGCGTCCCGCATTCCTGACTTCACTCAATACTGTCAGCCTAGGATTTGCAATAGAGTGAGGTTTTTAATGTGAATGATCAGCCAAGATTCTATGGAAGAGAATTGCATAGTATAGAGACTGTTTAAACCAATTGTCTTGACCACGGGTTATCCTTGAAGAATAATTAAGCAAGATGTTTATAATTACGGTGGTGGACTGCAGGGCTGTAGAAGCTCGGGGTGGGTTCTGTGGAAGAGAATTAGGTGGACTGGTGACTGGCGAGGTGGACTGGCGAGCCCTAGGTGGACTGGTGAAGCAAAGCAGCCAGAAAATTTCACTGTAGTCTCGAATTCTTGGCCGGTCTTACAGCAGAAAAGGTGTATGCTCACGGTACAAAATTTAACCAATCTCCCGGAATATTTTCCGGTTTCCCGGCCAATGATGCTTGAGACCTGGGGAATTTTCCCGCATAAAGGAAAACTTTTTTATCAGAAAATGAACTGCGCAGGAAAAGGGGAAAACAGAAAAATACGAAATATATTTTTAACCTTACATGATTTATTTCTGTGAATTGAAGTATCCCGGACAATACACGTCTAGTAATAGTTATTTTACGTTTACGGAATCAGGGTTTGCTTAGAAAAGTATGAAAAAAAAGAAAAAAAAACATACACCTATGGGACATAATAAACGACTCACTTCAAGGAAAGTGATCTACCGCTATAAAATTTCGCACATGAAATAAATAAATAAAAATAAAGGAATTATTGCAGTTTCATTGTAAGAGGTCTATTTGTAATACAGCAGTGGCAACATCAGAATAAAAAATAATCTTTTCCTTTGTGTTTTAAATAGTCCAAGTATCTATAGTTTTAAAATTGCTACCCCGCTTTTAACGACATCATGATTGTAAATCCAGTTGCAAAATTGTGCAGTTATACGTATGATGCAGAAAGAGTATCACTTATCGTGTGTCTGGCCAAACTTCCTCGTACAGAAACTAAATACAACAATTAGCTGCTTAGAGGAAGCAATCTTTTGAGCAAGACAGAAAAAAAAAAAGCTGTTGCGTATTTTTTACTGGAATGTTATTTATTCTATAATGTTTGTATAGAGACATGACTGGATATGACCATACTACCAAAGACAGAATATTTTTAGTTAGAGGACTCTCTAAGGAAAAGCTGTGCTTAGTTACATATTAAGAAACCCATTCCTCAAATTAGAATCTGTAATTTTATGCCATTAAAGTTCATGTTTGTTTTGCCATTTTTAATAGGTTGTGATGAAGCAAAAGCTTATGCAAGGAAGGAATTCCGAGACCGCATCTCCTGCAGCTGATGCATACAGCCTTGATTCGCTTTCTATAAACGCAAGTTTCAGAAGACGTAGAAATCGAAAGTCGGCGAGATCTTATCTGAATCATGCATTTTCCGATCAGGTATGTCACCTGATCTATCATTCATATTAAACGAATGTTTATCTTCGACTTTTTGTGAACTTTACCATGAACTTCACTTCTTACCTATTGATTGGGTCAATTCATTTCAACGTTTCATCAAAAAATTTCTGTAACGTACTGAGATTTATTAGGATTTTACAGCATTTCACGGTTGGTTTTTTGTTTTGTCCCCATTTGATTGTTTATTCGACCCAGACCGTCTGACCTAACTGTAGGGGTAAGGTATTGTTTGGACGGCTAGGACAATGCCAGTTAATTTAGACCGAAACCCAGTGGGGGCGGAATCCACAGGAACCGTACCTTCCTTCCCCTTCCACAAACCTCTCGGGAGGACATACAAACCATCGTGATTAACGTGCCCGTCCTCCGCGTGAGCACGGGGACTATTTGGGCAGAGCCGGAAATCGAACTTGAGTTGTCCGAGTGTGTTAAAACACTCAGCTGTTCCACCCCTCCACATTTGATCAAACGTGCAAAAGTATTAGAAAATATTGGGAAATTATTATTAATTATTTTTATTTTCCCTTTTCTCAAAAATTAGAAACAAATTCGTCATTTAATAGAAATTCTAAAAATAACATTACTTTCTCATTTATCACATTTTCGACAAAAAAAGTATACATTATTTACATATTTTTATTTATTAGATTCAGAGATACAAGCATCCAGAGTGTTTACATTTTTCGTAACTCTGTGATTTCAGTCAGATACCCTCGATCATAAACCTTATTCCCGTCGAAACAAATATTGTAATGATTATTTAAAACATATCATCATCATCATGGTACTACAGCCCATGTAGGACCAAGACCTCCTTAAAGGTTTCGTAACAAGAATTTTTTTTTTCCAGGGTGGAGTTGTTAGCCCCACGCCTAACCCCCAACCTGGAGGACCAGTCCCCTGATATAATCCCCAGGGGCAGGGTACCCAGCTATTCCCCCAGGCACTGGGACCACATTTTTCACCTTCTACGAAACACAGGGGGGTGGTAGGGTTATTCTACAACCCGCCCCTACACGGGGAATTTAAAAAATATACTATACCTAATTGTTGAAAGTTGAAACAAAACGTTTGACTAATCAATATTTTACTAACTATCTAACTAATCAATATTCTACTGTACTATCTAACTAACCAATATTCTATAAAGATCAATATTCTACTTCTTCATTTTCCTAAACGAGTTATTTGGTTATCAGTTGTTAAAATATAAATAATTTTCAAAAATTCCTGTTTCCAATTCTGTTTAAAATTCACCAAAAAGATATACATAAAAGAATTCTGACGAAATAAACGTTATAATTACATAAATATAAAAGTTCACTTAAAAATAGCCTTTACATATTATTGAGTCATGCAATGAAGACACCACCCTGCATTATCTTGCTAAAATTCTAAAGGGGAAAAAAAATCCATTTCTTTTTTTCTAATATACTTCCATACTCTAGTAAAATATCAATACAATGTTTTTAATATTTATATACAATACTACACATTTTTGTGTTAGTGTAGTAGTTAGTTTTGCTGTTGAGAACGATTTAGTGACATTTCTTCTCGTCATTACGATTGATTTTCTTAAAAACGTAAATGACTCGTTATTCACTTATTTATTTTTTGTTGTAATCCGCCATGCGTGTATAATGGATGAGGAAAGACATCGAAAGTAAATATATGTTTCTTTTTTTTTTTTTCCCCAAAGGAATTTACCTCTTTGGAAGTCACCACTGCATGTCCAGCAACAGAACGAAATCGAAAAAAGTCGTGAATAATGCCATAAACTCCTTCAATTTCCATTTTCTCGGCTATCTTAAAATGGTGGCGGCTTTCAGTAAATTCATACCCCAAAAGTGGGGTATGTTAATTTATGATGAAATTGGTTTATGCGAATAAAAAGCATGGATTTATGGTGCCGCAAAGCAACCAAGATCGGCGAATCAGTTGTACTGTGGCCAGAGCTCGTCAGCCGTGATCTATCGGCAAGAAAATATTGTGTTGTAAACCTGTGGAGAGAAGCAATTCGAGCCAATCAGTCGTAGGTTCAGATTTATAGTCACAAAATCCGACGAACGGGCAGCCGGGTCACACTCACTGACCTAAAGCTTATTATCCTTTGACTTGTAGCATCTTTGAACTACCCTTTACAATTTATTCCTACTTTTTGATTTCGAGTTGAATCGTATCATTAGCATTCAGAAATCGAAACGTAACTCGACTTTTACACTGAAATCACCGATCAAGGACCCATTATTCTTTACACCACTCTTTCTTTGCCCTCATTTAATACAGCATTTTCCAAGATTTTTATGACTCTAATAGTCGAGGCAATAGAATGTTTCTATTGCCCGTTTCCCCTTAATTTCCTATTTTCAGAAATCTCTATTTCTGTTATCCTTTAATTTCCGCAGGAGGTAAAAGCTGGAATTTTTTCAGTCTAGGGACTCCAAAAATCCGAAATCTTTGATTCTTGATGTGTTCGAACTCAATATTGTAGGGAACATGTAAAAATACCTGCACTGGAGGCTCTTTTGAGAACCAGAAGGGAAAACACCTTTACAGGCAGTCATTTCTATTATGTGAATGTGGGGTTTCCATATTTGGCGATTTGTCAACAACTTGGCGACTTTTCGAATATACAAGAACTTTCTCGAAATATCGAATATTCTTGGAGATACATGTCCTTTCTAGAAATTTCTACAGAGAGTATATTATAGGCGCCATCGCTCCATTGGAGAGTATAGTTGATGTGATACAAGCGAAATTGAACTGCGAGATACCTTAATGTTTTTAGAAAAGTTTCTGCTATTTTGTGAATTAGCTGATCATTTAATTAATGTATTATTATATCTGACAATTGTCTAGCGATTTTGTAAGATAGTTATTTATCTATTGGCTGTATTTTGGCTCCTTTTAACTGATGCTTTTAAATAAAAGCGTAGTCCAGAAATTTGGACTCATTCCTGTATCCTAAGAGTATACTCATGATTCCAGAGGATATGTCGTAGCAATACTATAAATTTGATGACATTTAACGTGGCACGACTAACTTTATTAGCCATTACATAGATTTTAAAAATCCAGCCACATAGCAAGTTTTCTTGTAGCCAGTTTAGTAAACTAATGAGCCTTTCGAGACTGATGAGCTATAACACGAGCAAAACTGGTCAACCGATACCGGTTGCTGCATAGGTAGCATGTTTCCAAGTTTTGAGATATCTCCTACGAACGAGTTTTATGATTGTAATAAAAGCATGCTTATATCTTTTAGATATTGTGAAACTCCCATATCCACGCTTCATAAATTTTGTTCCAAGTTCTCTTGCGCAATTCGCCCATGAATTGCGCAAGAGAACTTGCATGTTAATGCTTTGTGATTACTGAAGTAATTATTATAATTTTATGGTTTTCTCTGAAAAATGTTCTGTAAATTGATGTTTTCTCAGTGATTCATTCTTGTCGCAATCAATATTTCATATGCTTACCAATTCAGCTAATCATTCACAAAATCATTTCCAATCTTCTTAGAGACCGATTGACACACCAGACCACAAACGTCTTCAAAAATGGTTGATTAATATATGGGAACCATTCAAAACATGCATGTACAGTTTGCCCCCCAAATATTCAAACATCACTCGTTATTTCAACTCCTCAGGCCGTACAGTAAAATCAAACGTATCATTTGATTCGTAATAATGTCTTCTATAACTAAATGAGCAAAGAAATCGTAAGGGGGTCGTTCGTCTTCATGCTAAACTTTGCTCCAATACGATTATTTTAAAGGGCAACACTCACTTTTGATAACATATTCATATTCGCCTGGTCAAAATACTCCGAATTTATATAAAATTTACATATTTTACTCAAGCTGTTGGAGAGTTATATGACTGTTTAAAATTTCGAACTTCCAACGTTAAATGAGTGCTGCAGATTTTCTTTTATGTTTTCCGAAATAATTAGCTTATTAAACTAATTCCTATTTTATATTGTGATACTAAATAACTCAAATAAAATGTATATCATTTTTCATCTTCAGACAATATTAATTAACAATATTAATTTTTAATATTAATTATTATTTATAAGAGTAATATTTGAAATAAATATGAATAGAAACGTGGATAAATTTCGACCACAATCAATTTCAGCACTGTCAGAAACCTTGGTGTGAAGTTTTTGGAGGACCATCCATCAAAGGTGGATGGAAAATCCTCAGATGAAAAATTTCAAAATTGCAGTTCATTTCAATGTTTGGACTCTTGGCACTTGTACAACGAGTGACTAGACATTGTTATTATATTGTGCTAGGAAAAAATCCATAATTTAAAGTGCAATGACACGTTCGAAGTCGATTCAGCTTGGATCTGTGCGTACTGTGTCGGTTTCTTGTTATATAACTTTACGTTTTATTATGGAAACTTTTTTTCTTTTCAAATGATTTTAATTTCGAATTTCATTTAAAAGGCGGAATCAACAACAATAAATGGTGAAATAGAAAATTAAACTGAATGCATATGTTTCTTCAATGGGAGGAATACCCTTGAAGAATATGTAGCCAAAGGCTAAATTTACATACTTGAACATGGGGCGCCCATAGAACCTTTTCCGAGGGGGGGGGGGGGGGGCACATCCGAGTCTGCGAAGAACAGTTATTTTATGCAAATTTTATGTTTTGTAGCTATATGTTTAAAAGTAAGCTATTCTAGAAAATGTCAGTGAAAATTAACTTTGGAGATCTGCTTACGGAGTGTGGAAATTATTTCTCCAGGATTCCGACCGTGTCTGTAGCTTAATATGTTCTATGCTCCAACGCGTCGAGATTATTGACAAGAACTGAACACTTTACGTCATGAGTTGTAATATTTTATGTAAACATAGCGGTCATAGTAAGTTGCATCAAATTAAATAATATAGAGCTTCTCTATATATATTGTATATATTAGTTAGTAAGTATTTTATGTTTGTCTTAATAATTTTAAAACAAATTGTGCCAAGCGTGTTAATGTCGTTTAATATGTTTGTGCGATGCGCATTTGTGTGCTAGAAAAATAAAAGTCAATAATCAAAGAACCGTTATAGAATTTCCAATTAAATTAGTTTAAGAAGAAATTCAAAATAAATTGTTGGATGGTTCGAATAAAATGCCAACGATTTTCACCTAACTCTGAAAAAAATTAATTTTTAGTCCCGAGAGCACTAAATTCTGTGGCTTCAAAAAACTTAATTCAATATTAACATGTTGATGGTTTAAAATGCCATTTACGCTGACCTTAAAATTTACGGGCTCTAGATCCCACAAGCCCGTGATAAGATGTTTTTTTAAAGTATGTGCCATATCAATGAAATAGAAAAGGTATAACTACAAAGTATGCTTGACCTTCATTTTACTATCCAAAATATGGAAACGGACTCCAAATGTTTATTTCCTGTGTTAAACATTAAGTATAATCCTTAAAATTAATATAAAATCTTCGTATAAATACATTATACAATTAAATTTAGGTCAACCGCTTTTGGGGAACGATTAGAAACAACCGAATAGTGAGTAAGCCTAGCCTATTAAAACGGTAATGGAGGAATATGAGACGTTTAAACCAGCGGTAAAAAATACAAACAAGATAGATAAGTAGAAAATAATTGAAAACGACCCCAAAACAATTAGAGAAAACAGAAATAAAAGTGAAAAACAAATATGATAAACCAACTGGTTTCAGAAGCTGTTAAGTTAACTTCGTCAAATAAAATTGTGGGAAAATAACTAAAACCCAGGAAAAGGAAGACAAACAATAAACAAACACAAAATATAAATAAAAATCGGGAGGCAGACAGAAATGGAAAATTATATCAGGGATTTTCAAGCGATGTTGCCAACACAAACATTTTATCCATAGATAAAGAACCCCATATTCCGCAAACTGCAAAGACCACTTACTGCGACCAAACTCTGGAATGCGAATTTTTGACCCCGCCAAAATGCTTTTCTGTACATTTGTAAAGAACCTTGCTGCCCCAACCGGGAATCGAACTACGGATCTTCGTGCTGGTCAGCCGACTCTCTACTGTGGTGGGACAGAATTCCAAGCTCTCAAAGTGGACTCTGAACTATGATGTAGAAAATATGACTGATGTTTGTAGGAAAAGTAAAAAAATAGAAACATAAAGAAGCAAATTTGAGTCTCTGTAGAGAAAGTCGTGTTGCCTACATTATATTTTTATTTCTGAAAATAATTTTGTTTTCCTAACTTCGGTTACTAGGTAACATATCTTCGTTTTTATTCCTTTCTGGGGAATCGAAACGAGGATACGTTACACAGAGGGAGATCTAATCATTTTGAGCTGGAATGAGAATTATCCGCTCATGCCGTGCCTTTCATTCATTTTCGGTCTGATTCGAACGATGTAACTATGAAATTGGATGTTTCAAATACAGCATTGCAAGCACTACTGACCTAGACCTTTCGTTAATTGACATAGCATGTAGGTTAAGGTAAAAGTTTAACCTATCCTTTTTCCGGCACAAAAGGAACTTTTTTTTTTTATTTCTGCATAAATCTGATGGAAAGAAACTTATTTGAAAAGTTAGGTTGTTATTAATAAGCATTTGTCATTTTAACGCATTGCCCAAATATTATAATCAGTAACTTACACTATAATTTGTTTCTTTACGTATACGAGCTGTTGACGGCACATAGCAGCATGTGCCACATCTTATTTCAATGGAGAGGGTGTTAATACACATATTCCGAATGTTTTCGTGCACACCATCTTCATTAATTTAAATTAACACTAGAAGGAGGTATAACGAATATTGATCCGTGGAATGTATTTAGCGAATATACCTTTTACATAATGATTAAATTTGTCTATTCTAATTAATGTTTATCAAAAAAAAAATTGAAGAGTTCGGGTTAAAAGACTTTTTTTGTATGTTAAACCCTTTTATTTAGTAAAAAGTGCACAATACGTTTTGTATGTATACGAATTAATGGTTCATCTATACACAGAAATAAATAAATAAGCAGTGTCATAAACACATATTTAACATTTTCCTCATTCTAATTTTTTACACTTTATGCAACGCTGCTCAACTTCTATTAAATACAGAGTAAAATTTTTGCTGCTATTTAAAATTATTTCAGTAATATTTATGTATCCCATTTTATTACAATTACGTATTTTATTAACGTTTAATTTTTTAAATAAATTTTATTAATTTAGTTTATTAGTTTAGCTTTATTAATTTTAGGTTTTATTATTTTATTAATTAATTAATTTAGTTATTTTTTATTATTAAGTTTAAATATGTTATCTAACCATAACATTATCCTTGTTTGAGTACCGCCAGTTCGACAATTCTGCATTAAAACTTATATTTCATGACCAATTTATCCAAGGACGATTCTTCCTTTCCTTCGAGATATAAAATTTAAGATATTTTATAAAATTACTAAAATAGCCATATTTTGAACTTCAAAAATTTTCTAACTTTGAAATATGAGCACCTTCATTGAAATATGAGCTCCTCACTCCTGCAATTTATATGTATAGTGTATACTTGTACAGTACGAAATTTTTCTTCGAAAGAACCCCTGACTACTAGCAGCGATAACCGACGTTGCTTCTGATTTAAAATATGCACAAATTCTAGCAGTGTTCAAAATGATATGTTCTCCAAAAGATTCTACAAAAATATTAAAGTTAATTACCCTAAAAAAAACCCCGTTAGAATATCTGTTCTCGCTATACAAATTTATCTTCACAAGCAGATTTGAAAAACAAAACATCCTAGTCCCGTTTGCAAATAAATTTTAAATTTACAAAAAAAATAATGGTTTTGGGGGAAGTTTGGTCAGCATTCACCAAAATGAAGATGCTATAATGGAAAGAAAATATATACACGTGCCATTTTCATCCTGCTTCATCAATTTCTTAAGCACAATAGGAAAGATATGAATTTGAAAATTATTTTCCAAACTAAAGCAGATGACTTAATGAATTGAACATATCAATAATCTCCATAATTTTATATTCTAAGGCCGTAACTGATATAAGCCCCAGTCTAAAATATAATACCATTAATTTATAAAACATATTTTTATATATCCGTTTTCTTATTATTTAAATCATATAAATTAAGTAAAAATCGTCTGCCATAAAAACACATTTGATTAAAAATTCCATTGCTAAGTTACATGATATAATTTTCTTCCCATAAATTATCGGAAAATAATTGTCTGCATAATGCTGTTTCTATGGAGGATTTAATTTTGCGTTTTTCATTAATATCTCGACACCGACCCCCGCTCCTAGAAACTCGAAACATACACGGTATTACTCGCGGTGTAATAGAGAATAGCCATATATACCAAATTTGAAATAAATCCGTCAAAAACTGTGGATTTGTATAAAGAACAGACAAATAAGTAAACAAATAGACTTTCAGTTTTATATATTTCGTTAATCATAGGATATAATGCTATGAAAATGTTAAGTTATTTATAAATGGTGCTCTAGTCATGCAAACTATACAAAACATTCTATCTATACTTGCAGTAAACCTAACTTGACACTACAGAGGTATAGGTAAAACTGTAAACCTGCTCGAAGCTATAGAGTTCATCTATTTAACGCTATTAATAATAAAAAACTAAAATTTCACTATATTAAATTGATGGAAGTTCAAATCAGACGATTCCTATCATTAAAATTTAAAATTATATTCATGTTCTTTCATACTTCAATAATAAAAGTATTCTAAATGAATATTCCAAATGTTGGATGGAAACTGTTGCTATAGAAACCATTTAATCAATGAAAAGATAATCGGCGCTTCACGACAAAACTGAGTAAGTTGCCGGTCATAGAGTACACAAGGTATTCAAGTTAGACTTGCCGCGAGTATAGTTTTAACTTTTTACATAATGTATACAAAATTTCATAGCGGTGCTTATATTTGTAATATGTTAAGTTATCTTGTTCCCACGTCACAATACGCACTCTCAGACGGACATATTTCCAAAAGTGTCCAAAACGTGTTTAAGAGGTCTTAAGAAACATTTCCTGGCAAAACAGAAAATTTGGGGGGAAGACAATTCTTTCCCTATTCTATAGTGAAAAACAAATGTATTTTTTAAAAGTATTCCTGCAAAATTTTTATCTTGTATTACGAACAAGATAAAAACTCTGATCATGTTTTGTGTTCCGTTGCAGGAAATTCCATCACACCCTTTAAATGAAAAAACACTGCAGAATTGTTTAAAAAACAGAGACCTCTTGGAAGAAGAATTCAAAGTAAGTGCATATTTTCATTATGAGTTATTTGTAATAATATTTTTCGTTTTTAATATCATTATGGATTGATATATTCCAAAAACTAACTTATTGAATACTTGCAGAAGATTCCGATGAACATGCCAAAGTTGGATCAGATCCCAGAGGGAGCTCATGTCAAAAACAGATACTCAAATATTCTTCCTAGTAAGTATAACAAACAGTATGTTTTAAAAATATGAACCCCGCTTTCTAAAATGATCAACTTGACCGCAAGTTCCAGTTTAAAGCGGATTCCGAAATGTAATCAGGGTACCCCGGTTGTGCTTGGGTTTCAAACCCCGGTCCTATGGATAAGAACGGAAACCGAACGGTCATAAAATTATGTTTTTCAATTTTCAAAGGAAAAAAAAAAAGTTCGAAAAATTTAAAGCTTTTCTTCGTTTGTTCATATCGGAAATCAATAGGCCTCAGACGATGAAATAATCATGCTAAATATGTTCGATTTTATTTTATTAGTTTGGAAAATATCGTGCTCACAGCCAAACATACATAGATCATTTTAAAAAATGGTTGATTTGTACTCAGTATGCTCAAAACGCGTAGATTCGTCTTGTATGTTTTAAAGACTGAGTTTTTACCCCATCACAGTACTCTCCCTATACATTACCATGTATTGTAGGGAAAGTAAAAATCCACGATATTAATAAACACTGTAAAAAATAATAGCATGAATTTTTGGTTTAAAAAAAATCAAAATAGTTGTTGTGCACTGCAAAGAAACTTTCGGTTTTGGATTTAAAAAAAAAAAAAAAAAACCTTTGCTTCAATGCGTACAGCTACTCGTAATCCGACTCTGGGTTCAATGCTGTGCTTCGGGTCAGAGTAAAAACTCTGTTCGAAAGTGATTTCTTCTTACGGAAGTATCTCTTTTACCCAAAAGAAAAAAAAAAATCCTTTCTTTTCAACACGGAAACTGTTCGATTACAGTAAGAAACTGAATATATCAATGAAATTTTGACTGTTCTAATGTATGTATTTTAATCTCTTCATCATACAGAGCCTGAAAGCAGAGTTGTGTTAGCTGAACCATCAGGAGATCCTCTGAAGTGCTATATCAACGCAAATTATATCAAGGTAAGAAATTTAGATCTGGTATTATATCTTCCATCATATAAACACATCCATTGAGAAATTTATTTTCCGTACAATGCATATAGGGACATAGGCGTATGCAGAATATTTTCCAGGAGGGTGCTAAAATTGATTACATTCAGAATTTAGAGATTACTATCAACCTCGAAATATGTATTGTTACAAAGTAAATTTGAATAGGTAGTATGAGCAAAGTGACATTTACAGTTATCAGTTGTTACGCTAAGGTCCGGGTCACTTAACCTTCGCGACTAATTTCAAATAACTCTCGTCTGTCGCCAACCTGGCGACTCATAGAAACTTCCAGAAACGAAGTGATTGAATTACTAGAATTCTTCAAGTTACGTAGGGTTTGGGCGAACGTTCCAC
Source organism: Amaurobius ferox (assembly GCA_951213105.1). Lineage (NCBI taxonomy): Eukaryota > Metazoa > Arthropoda > Arachnida > Araneae > Amaurobiidae > Amaurobius > Amaurobius ferox. The sequence continues at coordinate 42,209,596 of OX578140.1, read as the reverse complement.
AGAACGGTATATGAGGATGCTCGTTGTTTAAAGAGCAATGTTACGTGATACGAGTGGTGAATTGTGAATACGACAGTGTTTTGAGAATACGATCTTCGTGTTTCTGAATTAGTTGAGCATTGAATTGCTGCTTTATTGTACCTGACAGTTGTTTTGCAACCTTGTTAGATAGCTTGAGAGTTATTAGCTGTATATTATTCCTGCTTACTGCTGCAAGCTTAAATAAAGTTTTAGTTATCGAGATTTTCGGAATCACAGTTGTATCCTGAGAAAACGCCTCTGGATCTTTGGGATACATCGTAACAACTGGTGTCGGAAGCGGGTTCTGGGAGCTTGAAGAGTGTATACCATTGATTAGAAGGGTTTTGAGAAATAATTCAAAGCTGTTATGGCTTTAATGAAGAAGATAAGGAGAGGACAAGAAGAGATGAAAGAATAAATTAAAACTATGCAGGCCGAAATGAAAGTCGGACAAAAAGGTATGAAAGAATAAATCAAAGCTATGCAGGCTGAAATGAAAGTCAGGCAAGAAGATATGAAAGAAGCAGTAAATAAAGCTGTGAAGAAATTTAAAACGAGATTAATGACTGTGTAGTAAAAGTAACCGCGGATGGTCAAGGTCAAACGATCGTGACCTTTCCATAATCACAATTAATAACTGCAAATGTCGCTATTCAACATGAATACATCCAATGCAGCAAAAGACGCACATCAGGAGGCATTTGCAACAATAATAACTTCAAATAGCTCGATATTGGTAAATAGTAATAACTAATTGCACAATACTATAAAAACAGGTTTCTATAGTCTACTTTTTTTATAAAGTATGAAACGACACAGAATTTTAACTAATTAAAAGTATAATCGATCCTTCTGTTTTACAGGGATATGCTGGAAAAGCATCTACCTATATTGCTTGCCAAGCACCATTGCCAGAAGGAGTTGAAGATTTCTGGAGAATGATATGGGAACAACAATGTAGGGTCATTATCATGCTCACCATGTTCGAAGAGAATGGAATTGTAAGTACCATTCTACGTAACGCTATATGTATTTAATGAGTAGTACTATACAGGGTGTCCCAAAAATATTAAAACGTGCTTTAATTCTTTACCTGTTGGAGATAGTGAGCAATGTAAATTGCAAAAATGTTGAAAGTAAGGTAGGAAATAAGACTACGTTAATGAAATAGTCCTCCCATTCATTTTCAAAAAGTTACACGTTTTAAATTTTTATACGACCCCATTAGACAAATTTTGTCAATCAGAAAATTTTTATTTTTAATGCAACAAGATCATTAAAAAAACCAGGAATATTTGTATCTTTAAAATTGAGCAAGTTATATTTAATTGAAAATTGAACATTGTGAATAAGGACTTGTTGCATTAAAAATAAAAATTTTCTGATTGATCAAATTTGTCTAAGGGGGTCGTATAAAAATTTAAAAAGTGTAACTTTTTGAAAATGAATGGGAGGACTATTTCATTAACGTAGTCTTATTTCCTACCTTACTTTCAACATTTTTGCAATTTACATTGCCCACTTATCTCCAACAGGTAAAAAATTAAAGTGCGTTTCAATCTTTTTGGGACACCCTGTATTTAAAAATTATGTCCAATCACATTACAAGTTAAAACAAGAATTGAAGACCAACTAATTATATTGACCATATTAATTATAAAATAAGTGAAATTTCTTTGGTTAATCATATTAGGTCTGACTATAGAGTAATAATATTAATATACAGGGTGTCCTGTCCGGGAAAGTCCTATAACGACATTTATTTTCACAACCGTTAGTTGTAGATATATACTTCCAATTACAAAAATATTTCAAATAAAGTAAGAATTTATCGTATAACAGTTTTAAATCTAGAATACATTTTTCTAAAATATACGAAATATAACTTTTTATACGGTCCCTCAGTCCTCAAAGTTCCAATTATTAAAATTTTATTTGTGCATTAAAATGTAAAACTTTTTATTATTTTTCAAGCAAAAGTGACCGAGATATAAAACATCGCCCCAGAAAGTTCTTGTAACACCTGATAATTTGTTTGGAAAAGATACTATAGGTATGCCTAATATAGGGGTATTTGCTGAACAATTAACATAACTCTCAATTCTCCAAAAGTGCTGAAACTTTGAACTAATATATTTCGGTCAATTTTGTCACAAAAGAATCGAACTTTTTGAGTTTTGCAAGTTAATGCATGAATATAATAAAATTTTATTACTTAAAAACTTTGAGGGACCGAGGAATTGTATAGAAAGTTAGATATTGTATATTTTAGAAGAATGTGTTTTTCGATTTAAAACTGTTATACGATAAATTGTTACCTCATTTGAAACATTTTTGTAATTGGAAGTATATCTACGACTAACATTTGCAGAAATAAAAGTTGTTAAAGAACTTTCCCGGACACTCTGTATATTTCTTTCATTTCACAAAGAAGTTTATATTTTTCTGCTTAATAAATAACTCATGGATAGCATTTTCATATGTTTTTCAAAACTGTTAATTTTAGGGAGCGCTTTAGAACCTAGATTCTCCTTGAAGTTGTGAATATGTTATAAACACCACAGAGAAAATGTTCTATATGCTGCTGAATAAAATGTTAATTATAATAATTAAAAAATAATAATTATAATTAAATATGATTCAAATTAATATAAAAAGAATTATATTAAATTGAATATTTTATTCAAACTTTAAAAAATTGATCTAATTGACTTCGCAACTTTTAGAGTTCATCGGAACCTGCAATAGCTACAATAAGAATTTGTTATGTGTTGCAATTTTGCGAACTTGTAAGGACACTGAAAATCCAGTCTCACCACACAGCCAGCATCAAATTTCATAAAGATTGAACTCTGGCTCCCCGAGACTGCAATAATCAAATCTCGTGTTTTGGAGTGAAATGAATGTAGCTAGCTAGCTCCCTTCTTGAGTGACTTCAATGTCAAAATGCTTGCAAGAGCATCACTTTAGAACGGCATATCCGATTTTGAGGAAATTTTATTTCTAACTAGTGGTCAATATGTAAATGGTCCCTTTTAACTATATTTTTTAATAAATAAATGTTTCATACATTTAAGTTACATACAAATAATAAAAAGGGGCACTTTAAAAAACTATGCTTTATGCTTTTAGTTATTAGGTTTTAAAACAGATGCTGTCTAAATTGATTTCATACACAAACAGATAAATGATTAAAAGTTAAAATTGAATAGTGAGTGAAACAGAAATTTTACGAAGTGGAAGTCTAAATCTTTTATCCCTCAAACAAAAGCATATTAAAATCGTGCTCTTGAAGCATTACCAATTCTTGAATATAAATTAATTTAATAATTGAATTTTAAAGATAAATATACTACCATCTTGTTGAGGTGAAATAGAATATTCTTTCAACAAAATTAAAAAAAACTACGTTTTATGCTTTTATTTGTTTCATATGCTCTTACAAAAATAAAACATCTGATGAAATGTTACTCCCTACTCAAATGAAAAATTTTAGGACACAATTGTGTAAAAGAAAAGTATGAACTTCTCCATTTTGTACAAAAGTATTTAAAGAAAAAAAAAAACTTGGTAAAGTTTAAGATACATAATAAATCTGTCATTGTATGAACTTTAGTATGAAAGAAAACTTTTATTTTTCAGTCCAGATGTGCTGTATATTTTCCACAAAGCACCCTTGTGTCCCATCCTCCATATGGTGATTTTCAAGTTTCTCTACTGAAGAAAGATGTCTATGAATTCTACACAATGTCAACACTTCGTCTTTTGGATTTGGAGGTAAGATAGCCTGTAATAATAAGCTGCCAATTGCACTCTATTGAAAAGTGTAAAAAAATACAGTACGTTAAAAAAAAAAAATGTTTACATAATAGTAAAAAATATTGAACTTGAATTTTCATAAAACAGTCTTGTCAAGGAAAAATTGAGTAACATATTTAAGCACAAGTAAAAATAATGCAGCATACAGCTGCTTCAAAGATATGCTGGATAACATTCATCAGTGCAAATAGGCCCATTTCATCTTTTTGACTTCAGGTTTCTTGATTTTCTTGTACTGCCGAAGACTATCCAGCATATCCCCAAAACAGCAGTATGCAGAATTATTTTATTTGCGCATAAATACTTCGCTCAAGTTTTCTTTATCCTTTGCACAAAATTTTCTTTTTATTGATAAGTCTTGTCACTTCACTTATTGAAAATAAACATGCCAATATAAATATACATACTTTTTGCAAAGAAAAGATAATTTAATATAAAAAATTAAAAAAAAAATGAATTTATATGAATGTTACTATTCTAAAATCCAAGAAAACATATTAACACAAAAGAATAGCCCGAATGTAACAATGAACAATATATTGTGAAATAATTAATTTTCATCTAGAATAATAAAGTTATACTAATAATCAACATAAAATGCAAAAATCAACAGAGTGATAGTAGTGATATCTTTTTATTGGCAGTCAATTTTACCCTTTGAAAGGGAATTGTTGTTTGGCCTGTCCTGACAAAGGAACTTAATTTTACTTACAAAACCGGTTGATACAGTAAATTATTTTACCGGCAGTGGATTAAGCAGCCTTGTGCCGTTCATGGCGGGTGCCTCGGTTTGGGTTTTCAGGTACTAAACTTATTTATAGTAGTTTGAGCATATTAGTGCTTGTTTCCATGAAACACATGTATGTTTTGAAACCAACCCATTGTAAATTATTAAGTTTACAATTTATGTTGTTTTAATAACTTGTTAAATTTAGTTCATGCATAAAGGGTAAAAAAACAACTCAAACTATTTAATGTCACTTCCATATTGACTTAAAGTTCTGTTTTATCAGTGTAATTGTATTCCAACAAGAGATAAAATATAACTTACAAAGTGTATTAACAAAAATTTAACAACAGTCAAAGGTTGATATTAACAAAAGTAAACATGAAGTATTTGCTATTAACAGTACATGAAACTGTATAAACCTGTATAATTTAGGTTTAGATGTCTAATAAAATATTTATTTTTGTGGACACAGTATAAAATTAATATATTTGATAAATAAAATTTTATTACTTAATATTATAGAATAAATTTCAAGATTGAGTACACGTATATTAAAAAAAATGCAAGAGAAGAAAGCTAGAATAGAATATACAGATAACAAACATAGGAAGAATTATTAAAATATGTAAGAAAGAAAGCTAGAATAGAATATAAAGATAACAAGCATAGATATAGTTTTAAAACAAAGTTCAATATGACTGCCAAAAGAGGCGCATTTTTAACAATTTTGCATATGCCATTTAAAAATATAATTTTATCATGCATTTCCAATACAAACTTATATTTTTCATATTTAGAATTTAACTTTTTATCTCCAGAAAAATCTCTTTCGGGACATAGTACATTTGTGGTATACAAACTGGCCAGATGTTGGTGTGCCAAAGGATCCCTCATGTCTTATCACTTTTGTACAGCAGTGCCGGTCTTTCATAAACTGCAATGCTGGTCCTACAGTTGTCCACTGCAGGTAACATTTAATTCAACCATGTAAAATATTTTGAGTTTTAAGAAAAACTGTATTTCCAAAAATAATATAATGTAAACAGTAATGTAATATGAGTCATTAAGAAATTTTCCAAATGTATTTAGATATATTTATTTCTGACAATGATTAAATTTTTTTCAGTACTGGAACTGGCAGGACAGGTGTATTTTTAGCTCTTGACATTTGTACAAGAGAATATGATGAATCAAGATCTATTGACATCCTACAATGCATATCGCAACTACGCCGGGATAGAGGCGGTGCTGTACAGAACAAAGATCAATATATACTTATTCATGAGGTATGAAAGCAATTAGTAATGTTAGTTAACAATTAGTAACATCATAATTACTATTGATCTTTTTAACTTAATTTTAGAATTATGTAGTAGACTTACTATATATACTCATATATAAGTCAATATACTTGAACGAAACCAAAAAACAAAATTGTGGGACTCAAATTATTTGCAGATTAATTTTATTGGAAATGTTTTTAGTTATGAAAATTCAAACTTAAAATTGACAATAGATTTAAAAAAAAAAAATAAGAATAACGTATGCTATATAGTGTCCAGTGTTATCGGTGTCCAATGGCTATTTCCTCAACCGTTAGTCACAGAGATATACTTCCAATTGCAAAAATGTTTTAAATTTTAAAATCTATTATCTTAGAAACAGTTTAAATCAATAAATACATTTCTGAAAGAAATACGAAATATATATTTTTATACCATCCCCCGGTCCTACCAATTATATTTAGGAAAATCATCCTCATACAATTTCATGCAAAATAAAAAAAAATCATCCTTTTATGACCAAAATTGACCGACTTATAGCTGTTTAAAGTTGCACCCCTTTTTTACTGAGAAATGGTCAATACGGTCCCTGATTGGTTAGTTGCCTGAAACTGGAAATTTTTATGCATGAAAAAGTGACTTAAGTCATAAAGTTTAATGCTTCATAACTAGGTGAATTTTGGTCGTAAAAGGAAGCTTTTTTTTTTATTTTGCATGAAATTGTATGAGGATGATTTTCCTAAATATAATTGGTAGGACCAGGGGACCATATAAAAATATATATTTCGTATTTCTTTCAGAAATGTATTTATTGATTTAAACTCTTTCTAAGATAATAGATTTTAAAATTCAAAATATTTTTGAAATTGGAAGTATATCTGTGTGACTAACGGTTGAGGAAACAGCCATTGGGCACCGATAGCACTGGAAACCCTGTATAATGTTTGTGTTTTTTATATCATTGCAATATTTGAAAACATTATAGTCTCTGAAACTAGACTTGAATCTTTTCTTCATAGATTTATGGGGGGAAATTAAAACATGTAGAGGGAGGGTAAATTTGCTATTAAGTGAATATTTTATATTGTAAATCACAGCAGAAATCTAGGTTTTAAAAAAAATAAAATACATGTGATCAGTGTGGTCTGTTTTGAAAGTTTTATGAAGTGTTTGTGATTTAATCAATCACACATAATTGCTAAGTTTCAACTTGGCACAAATCCACTTATTCATCAACTTGAAGAATTCATAAGCTTACCTAACTAAAAAGCATCAGATTTGTTTCATGCAAAGAAATAAAATTCATCAAAATAATTAAAAATATATATTCCATGGTTTGATATATGCTTCACAAGAAACTGTGATTACTAGTTCTATATTTCATATTGGGATCTGCTAACAATAATTAAAAAGTAAATTTGGCATACTTTAAGATAGGGATAGAAGATCTTTTAGTTCAAAGCCACTAAAGAAAGTAGGGCACTTGAAGGTCATAGAGAATTGAAATTTTGTATGTGTGCGAAAGATACATGTAGCTGCATTTTGCCAACTCTCACCCAAAACTATATTAACAGAAGTTTATTTATCATTATTATTACGTCATCAACTATAAACTGTCATAGTTATTTTCTAAAATTCATACATCTAAAATTTCTAATATTTTAAAATACAGATAATTATTTTCTGATTGAAGAAAATGTTAGTTAAACAGTCTCTAAACTTTTTTAATCATGTACTCTATAGTAAATAAATATGTAGAATTTTTTTTTTAATTTGGTTTTAATACAGAGGCTTTATTAGTATAGCATAAGAATGACTTTTGTTCTAAACGAGTATTCTAGTAAAATAATATTCATATAATCATAATATTATTGTGTTCATGATAGTGTAATTTAAAAAAAAAAAAAAAAATACAAGTTAATCCATTCGGGACAGCCAGTGAAAATGTATAGAAAACATACATGTATAATGATCATGGGTACATGATCTAAAAAGTACATGCACTGTAATTGTTCCTAAAGAGTACATGCATGGCGATCATCCCTAAAAGGTTAATATTTGTTATTCTTTAATTAATTTTTTCTGTTAATTTAAAACTTATACAAAAAGAAATATTAAATTTTCTTACATTTCTTTCTTTTCTTTCCCTGCATATCGATTCACATAACCCACTTTGGAGACCACAGAGTTAGGGTAGCTACACAATAGAGATGAGAAAACTGCCAGCAATGAATTGTCATGTGACAAAATATTTTGCTTTAGACTGCCTGCGATGTATCTAACTTTCAATGTAATTTCCGAACTCTGTAGAAGCTTTCCCACCCTATGCAAATTGAAAACAATAGGACATTTGTAACAGTATTCAGGAGCAGAATTCTACATGCTCAGAAAATAAATACAAATTATCAAAGATTAAATGAGAGCATGCTGAACTGGACAATAAAACAAACAACTTGAGATTTGACTAAAAAAAAAAAAAAAAAAAAAACTTCGCCAATAAAACATACACACCAAATTAAATTTTACTTATTTGTTTTGTTTTTTCAAATGATGTTTTTCATGTCAGGTACATATTTGAGATGAAATATTCTAAAAATTTCATGTCTGTTTCTATTTTGGTCCTATTATTATTAGTTTAAAAATTGAAAGTTTGGCTGAAAATTTAGCGAAAACCAATGTAATTTCCTGCATAGATCTGCTAAATGGCAATTTCTCAACAAGACCAAGCCAACTAATCTTACCATGAAAACAAAAAATAATAAATACAAATATTTCACTTCCTATGTGTAAAAAATATTTACAATTTACTGTAAATCTACCTTATCTACTTTTTTTATTTGGTTTGCAATTGAAATCTTGAAAGATGAAGAAATTCTGATTTAAAAAAGAGTTTTTGTTTTTATCAACTTTTAAGCATCATTATTTTTTTGGGCGGAAGATTAAATTTCGTACATTCTACTCCACTACAGGTTAGGTGTTCATCAAGTGTAGATAAGATTTAAATACAATGAAATCTCCTTGAGTATAGACTGGGGAGTGGTGATGAATGCATGCATCGTGAACTATCTGTCGTGATTGCATAAAATAAAATGTCGCAAGCTACCCTATAACAAAACGTAATTCCAAGTACCTTCATGGTTTTGTCAAAAATGGTCTCTGACTACTTTCGATGAGCATCATGCAGCTAACCCATAAGAAACCAGATGTAGTCTAGATGGTCTTTGATGAAAATGATTCATTGAAAGTAGTGTTGTCATCTCAGTCCACCCGTAGAGGATAAAAATATATTAATAGTTCACATTAAAAAAATAATTTTCTACTTTTGTTCATAATATTTTTCAACTGCCTTAAGTAACCAATATTTTCCTTTTTTTCAGGCCATACTTGAATACATCTCACGAATGGCAAATCAGTCACAGCGGTCATCAATACAGAGTTGAAACATAATGAATAAATGCAAAACTGAATCTCAATAAATGTATATTCTTTGAAAATGCTCAATACACACTAAAGTCAAACTAATGGATTTTACAAAGTTTGTTTTGTAATAAAATATTGTACAAAAAAAATTATTGTATCTATGCAATTGTTGATGTATTTAGTATTTATGATACAATAAGTTTTTATCAATTTACATGTGTAATTATGAAAAATAAAATATATTTAGTTTGAAATGTTACTGGTTAACTAATATAAGAAAAATGTAAATACTAGTGGGTTTTATGTAAAGTAACAGATTAAAACACACAAAAACTTCACTGTAAACTTATATGCAAATAGTCCACAAAATATCTACTGACAGTGCAAACAAGAAATTTGGTATTCGCCAATCGAAGGACTTGAGAATATGCACCTTTTCTCTTATAAACTTTAATAAACTCCATTGAGTAACTGATAAAAAAAGCCCAATTTGAGAAAGTTCTCTTTGTGCATTCTGAATTGCTTACATTAGACTGCAAAATTGGCCATGAGAATGTCATGTTTTTAAAATTATTATAATTTTGGGGTTATTCAAGTACAGTCAAATCCATTTAATAATGAAATCTGAAGGACTTATAAACAATATTTTATATATATAAATTTATATATATATTATTTAATATAAACAAGTCATAGATATGTTATAAAATACATATACAGCACTGTTTTACTATTGAAAGGAAATTTCATTTAAAATATTTTTTCCAGATAAATTTCCTATTTCTGACTTTATCTAAATGGATTTCACTTAGTCAAAAGAATTTAGGTACTTTAATTTTCTTGCTTTTGCAAATCAGTCAAATTTAACAATTTGTTAGATGTAGTTATTTGAATGAAAGTAAATTTTGAATGTGGATTATTAGAAGCACTGCTATATTTTGTTCAGGGTTGTAAAATTCTATGCACACTACCCAAACCTCATTTCCAATCCTAGATAAGGGCAGAAAAAATTGAATCATAGCAAACATCTTTTATTTGTCTTGAAAGACAAGACTACATTCTAAGTGAGATCTGTGATAATACGAAAAAAAAAAGTTTGGTTAATATGTAAAAGAAACTTTAACCTTTCCTATCATTTTAACAATAAACTCATTTTTCATGAAATTTTGAAACAACTGCAACACTAGCTCATAAATCCACAACTCTATTTACAAAAAAAAAAAAAAAAAAAAAAAAAAATCACACACACACACACATATATATATATATATATATATATAAATCTGAAATCACAGGTTCTCTAAAAAAAGACAAATTCAATGTAACAGTTCAAAAACCTGAAAAAAGGAGGCAATCCACATTATCCATCTAAAGAATGACTGAAATGATACAAACAGCATGAATTCAACAACAGGTTATTCAGAAACAGCAATAACGATAAAAAAAAAAAATAATTAACTGTAACATATGCACTATCTATTGAATATTGATTGATTATGAATCATGCCTTCAAAATGATTTTATTCATAGCAAAACAATGTAGACGTCCAAATGTTATACACTACTAACTGCACATCCCATAAAATGACAAGAAAATAAAAATTATGATCAGAAAATAAACACAGCATATAAAAACTTCTTTCACACTACGAATCACATCATTTGGAATTCTTTTAGTACTATGATAACTAATAAATTTGAAATGAAGCCTTTTTGTGTAAAATATTTCAAATTTACAAAAATTTGCCAGCACACATTACTGTTATTTTTTTCTGGAACTTAAAACTTCTTAACATTGTAATAATGAATTTTATTCAAATATTGAGGGACATTTGAAGGTTGAATGGGAATTTTATAACAACAGTGATAGTAAAATATATGAATATGGAAAGAAGTTACAATATTGCTGTTAAAATATTTTTCACCTTAGTAATTTTAGATATTCTGAAAGATGAACTTTTCAGTATTTTCGCTCACTATAAATTTTTATCTAGAATGCACCTGTTTTTGCAACTAAATAAACCTGACAACAATAGTACTAAAAAGTGGGGAATTTCCCACAAAAAAAGAAATATTTGGTCATGGAAATTAAAACGTTTGAAAAAAAGGCAAAATAAAATGTAGATAAATTTGTTCTTCATGCAAAAAATGTCTTATATACATATAATTAATTTCATGTTTGAACCTTATTGTTTGTAATGTATTAATAATAAATACATTACAAACAAAAAAGTTCCAGTAATGATTATTTAGATTAATAGAGAGATTTTGCTTAAATTTAGTATAAAAATATTTATAAACATCACTGATACTTTTTTAGATTATTAGGGAGCTTCATTCCTCTGCTCGTTATGCTTCAATGCCCATAACTCGCTTCGTGAGTCAAGAGGTTTCACCTCTTACTTACTCGCTGATGCTCCCTCTACAAGTTGTTTCAAGTCAATCTAAAGTTTAAACCGAAAAATGGTTTATTTCAGCGTGTTCCCCTACTATTTCTCTACAAATGTATCAAATTTAATATTTTTTGTATGCTATAGTTTTTAATGAGACAGAGAAACTCAAGGGGTGCCCCCATACAAAAGAAAAATTTTCACTTCATAAGTGCATAAAAAGTAGAATAACTCATAAACTACATTAAAATTAAAAATATGCATAAAGCATTGATTATGAAACACTTTCCAACTGCCATGGAATTTTATTTAAACATCTCCAAAATGCAGTACATTCAGTGGTAATATTTTTTAAATTATCACAGTACTACAATAATTTATTTTACTTAAAAGTTTAAAATCATGGAGATAAAAATACTTTCTAACTTCATGTTTAAAATTTTATCGAAAAAGACAATGCTATAAAATTGTCTGCATCTCTATGTAAAATCAATGAATATTTCATTCATGTCACTTATACTCATATTCCAGACTCCAGAGCTAAATAATTTTGTGTTAAAAAAATTCAGCAATTCTTATAAAACTCATCTTACAGCTTAATTTGTTTACATTCTACATATGTTAAAATTAGGCTTCGTTGTAGAAATAATAAAGTTTGATGATAATTTAAACTTAAAAATATTGTAATTGCATTGGCGCAGAATATAAATGCACAGAAATACACAAAAATAAAGCGGTTTTAGGACAGATGCAACACTAAATATAAATTTAAAAGAACTTTATCATGTGAATGGACAGACAGACAGAATGACTGAAGTCATAAACACTTTCCAACAATGTTGGAAAGTGTTAAAAAGGTCCCATCTTGCAAAAATTCAACTATGAAGGTACATGGCTGCAAAAATTCTTGGTCTTGCTATTGTTAGTCTATCCAGGATGCAAATTTGCAACTCAAATAGTCTGTCTTTGACATTAAATATTTCTTAAAACTAAAGTTTAAATCAAAAAACGGTTTATCAGTGTGTTCCCTAACATATCTCTACAAATGCACCAAATTATATAATTTTGTATGCTACAGTTTTTGTGGTATGAGACAGAGAAACTCGAGCAATGCAAAATTTGTCAAACAGAATAGTGGCATTAACTACTTTTTTTAATATAGAGATTCGTTAACGCATCTAAAAGATATGCATACCATTCTACTTTCGTATAATTTCCAAAATGAATATCCAAATGGGTTTAGGTTATTTCAAACCTGGAAGAACCCGCTACAAGCACATACTGGGAAAAGAAGCTATCACTCCTTATATATGAGGATTGTAAATATACTATAAATATGTAACTCAATTTTTATCAAATCTGAACTTTCTATGGTTTTGGTATGCAAGATAAAGAAACAAGCCCCATTCATTTCCCCCTTTTAACACTTTACAACATAGTTGAAAAGTGTTTATGACTTTGTTCATTCTGTCTGTCTGCCTGTCCATTCCCACGATAACTGTCGTAAAAATAATTTTATCAAAATGAAATTTTAGTATGTTGTTTAGACGGTCTGTGGGACCCATGAGAATATAAATGAATAATATCACCCAATTAGTTATGGATTGAACCCAGGTTGAAAAAATGAAATACATTGAACCCTATTGAACCTAATTTTTCAAACATTTTTTAAGCGAATTTAAAATTCACAAATTGCTTTGAAAGTTTTAGGAAATATTCAAATTATCCCATAAAAAATATAAAAAAAATTTCATCAAAATATATTCGGTAGTTTTTAAATAAAAATTAAAATAATAATTACACCCATATCATATAAAGAGATCACGTGACCCACTTCAAAATAAAATATGGCATCCATCTGGTGTCAAAATAGTAATTTTTAAGTTCTTTTTAATTTATATTTAGTGTTGTATCCATCCTAAAACCACTTTATTTTTGCTTAATTTCTGTGCATCTATATCCTGAAACAACGCAATTACAATATATTTAAGTTTAAATGATTAATGCCATCCATTTTGTGTCAAAATCATGATTTTAAAGTTCTTTTCAATTTATATTAATGTTGCATCCGTCCTAAAACCGCTTTATTTATTTATTTTTTCTTCTGTGCATCTATATTCTGAAACAACGCAATTACAATATATTTGAGTTTAAATTATTAATGCCATCCATCTTGTGTCAAAATCATGATTTTTAAAGTTTTTTTAATATATATTTAGTGCTGCATCTGTCCTAAATCTGCTGTACTTTTGATTTTTTCTGTGTATCTATGTACTGCGACAATGCAATTACAATATTTGTAAGTTTAAATGATCATCAAACTTCGATTATTTCTACAATGAAGCCTAATTTTCACTTATGAAGAATATAAGATGAGTTGTATAAGAATTGCTGAATTTCTTTAGCAGCTCTGGAATCTTCAATATAGCTGATATGAACAAAACATTCATGGATTTTACATAGAAAAGCAGACGATTCTATTCCCTTTTTCGATGAAGATTTAAGCATGGAGTTATACAGTACTTTTACCTCCAGTTTTTAAGAAAAATAAATTATTGCAGTATTGTGATAATTTTAAAAATATCGCCGCTGAAGGAAAGGAATGGAAAAAAGTTTACGAATGACATTTTCACTGCTTTTATATAGAGAGCCAGGAGATTTATATTTTGATGACGTTATTTGAATAAAGCTCATTTATTTTTGATGAAGTTTTTAAATATAATAAATTGTAGTATTATGATAATTTTAAAAATATCACAACTGAATGTCTCGCATTTTAGAGATGTTTAAATAAAATTGCATTGCTGTTGGAAAGTGTTTCATAATCAATGCTTTATGCATGGTTGATCTTTCTTGTTTACATCTTCTGATTGCCACAACCTTCAATTTGACTTATGATAACAAATCTGTATGCCAAAACCTTTTTTTTAAAAGCTTCACCCACCTCACTAACCCGAATTTCTTAATAGGATTCAGCCTATTAATAGACTCAGTAGAATATTAATAGAAACTTATTAGTCAAAACTACCCTGAGATCTAGCTAATAGGATTCAGCCCTCCATCGATTAATATATAAATTATAAGCAAAAGTATTTTTTTCTTTTGAGTTAAAAATTCTGCATTAACAAATATGTACTAATATAAACTGTAAAGGGTTTAAGAAAATACATACTTCACAAATTAAAACCTTATTTAAACATATAATGTATTTGTAAGGTTCAATATAGCAGTGAAAGTAAGATCCAAGTTAAATTTCACTAGTTTTAGGTTATACCCACAAATTCAAATTAAGACTCCAACTAGAATTCTTGATAATTTTTTAAAAGGGGCTCACAATTTAGTAGCTTCTCTTTGGTTATGCTTCAAGTTTAGAACATAGCAGTTAAAACTTGTGTCTTCAGTAGAAGGCCCAGATCAGTTGTACAGATTTAATCATGATAGAAATAATGAATATCAATAGTACTAGTTTTAAAATTGAAATGGCATAGATTTAACTTGTAATTTAAAAGAAAACTATGGTATTTGATACATTGTAAAGCAGGTAAATGAGTTGTGATAAATTATTATATTTTATCCCACTAAAAAATAAGTAAAGTTAATGCAACAGAACACATTTTGATATTATTTTATTTCTAAACATATTGCATAGACAAGTTTTTAAAACTGGTGAATTCTTGATTATACAAATATTATTTACAATATACATTACACCTCTTTACAATTGCTTGGATATGTTTTACAAACATTGATCAACAAGGGAAGTATAGACATTCAGTTATACATGATTCAATTATGTAAATCCATTTTTGAAGCTCAATAAAAACAAATTCACATCAAAACAAATATAAAACACATTTATTTTTACTGAAACAAGTGTATAAAAATAAGCATTTGCTCATATAAATAACAAAACATAAAAAACTCTGACATCAATTCATTATTCTACTTAAATCTAAACTACTTCTAAGATTTCTGCAACTGTCCACAAATACTTGTTTCATATAGCGAAACACGGTAGATTTGAAGACAGCACAAGCTGTATTAGTCAAGTCAAATGGTTCTGAAAAATACATAGAAACAAAGTTGAAGCAATTTTAATTAATCTCTATTTTGCATAAAAAAATTTACCACACCAAAAGAAAATGTGGAATATTGTATTTTGAATATACACTTTTATAGTTATTTAGGTGATATACTCCCACTACTCATGTTCAACATTAAAAAGTTATCTGATTATCCAAGGAGTTGCAATATATTATTTTTGTAATACTAGTGATGTTATACAATAATTAGGTTAACAAAAACTAATTAGTTTTAAAACATGGATGTGTTTTTCAAACTAAATACAAACAAAGCTGAACCAATTTATATTAATTCCTATATTTCATAAAAATGAAGACTCAATTCAATATAACAGAAGAATATGCCATATTTCATTTTGAATATAAGCATTTATAAGAGATAGGATCCAAAATTTTGGGCACTGTGCCCATCCATGACAACACAAGCATATAGTTACACTTACACTGTCTGAAATACATCCAGCCATCCCTGTCCTCCGTAGTCAGTATGGATTGGCCCATGGATCCTGAGTGAACTGTGAGTACAGATGTGTTATGCTGTGGTTAGTTGTATTTGTTCTGCGATTTAAGAAACATGGATTTTCCAGAGCAACATTGTAACATTAAATTCTGTCAGCATTTGGGTAAAACAAAGGCATAAACTTAAAAAATGCTAATGAAGGTATACAGTTACTCCACGATGACAAGATCAAAAGTGTAGAAGTAGTTTCACCATTTTAAAGAGGGTCGAGAATCCATCGTGGATAATCAATGTTCTGGTCGACCTGCAACTGACAGATTAAGGAAAACATTCATTTGGAAGGAAAAAGTTACCAAACCCTAGAGGATATTACTAATATTACTCACTTATCGAGACCAGCTGCCAGCACATTTCGTTGGAGGACTTTAACATATACTGCTTGTGTCAGCACATTATCCCTTGTCTTTTGGCCTCTGAACAAAAGGAGGAACGGATGCAGATATTAGGCAAGTTAATCGGTGACAAGCGATACAACTGATAGCGATACAACTTTTGTGGATAAGATCATCATCACAGGTGATGAAACTTGGTGCTACTTGTTTGATATTTAACCAAAGCACGCTTTTCAACAAGGCAATCACTGTCTTCACCGCAATAATAATAAAAAAAAAAATGCCGGCAGGATCGTAGCAAAGGGAAAGTCATGCTGGAGGTGTTTTTTAATTCTCATGACACTGCTCATTTAGAATTTATTCTTGGAGGCAAAACAGTGAACAAGGAGCTTTATTTGGACATTTTACATAATTTGCAGGAGTCCATCTATCGTAAACGGCCTGATATGTGGCAAAGTGGACAATGGTCCCTTCTCCATGACAATGTGCCTGCAAACTGGTTCCTAATTGCCACAGAGTTTCTTGTCAGAAATGGTACTAATGGCTTCTATATCCTGCCTATTCACCAGACTTAGCCCCTGTGATTTTTACCTCTTCTACTGATGAAGAAAAATCTACAAGGACACCATTTTGTGTTTCAACAAATGGAGTAAAAGAAGCATCACAAGGGGCATTATGGGTGGAATGGAATGCTCAGTCTTGAATGTCTTGATAAAGAATCTATTCTGAATTAACCTCCAACTTAAGCTTAATACTGTTCCACTTTTTTTGACACTCATTGTTTATGTGTTTCTTCATTGATTGCTTACTATTAGTTACCAATTCATTTCTTAATACATATATTTACTACTAATTGAATTTTATATTTGAATATCATTATTGATTGCTGCATTTCAATATTAATTTGTATTTTGATGAAATGGAAATGCCATAGTGCTGCACTTTGCCTGGGTTTTTCTTTTCCCTGAAATGACTGCAAATTACTAGGTATATTTCATTTTAAAAATGTTTAATTAATTCCTAAAAGTTTAATTTTTAGTCTTCTTGAAGTGTTTTACAATAACTGTTTTTATTCATTGGATAATCATCAATACTTATTATATACATAATGTCTCTTTTTCAATCTAGCTCACCTAGCAATTTTAATATCCTAATGTGGTCTTTAGCTCGAAAAATGTTTGGGGACCCCTGACATAATCAATCATCCCCTTAAGATTTCAAAATTTTATATCCATTTATTTAACCATTGTAATATATAAAATAGAATCAGATATCTTACTTTTAACTAATTGCTCTTGGCATAGATACCAAACCTTCCAATTTTTACTAGAGACTCCCAAATTTTCATGATTTTTAATAAATATGCAAATCTTCTAAATTTTTTAAGATTTCTAAAAAATTCCCTTATTAAGAGAGTTTTAGAAAATAAGTCTCAATAATTTATAAAAGGAATCCTTTATAATGAAATTTACAAAAATTTTTGTGATGGATACAAAAGAAGTATCTATCTCATTTCCACACCAACCGAACAAATATTTGTTTAGCTGAAATTTTGTTATTGCAGATCGAAATAATATTTTTAATGAACTCTTGAAATTAATTTGAGTCACACTTTGTCAAAAAGTGGAGAAAGAATTAGCAGTTATAGAACATGATTTGAGGCTGATTTCTGATAATAAAGGTAATTTTACTTAATTTCTAGTAAATAAAGGGATTTAAAATATTTTCCTGACAATACCATGCAGTATGATAACTTTATAAGTGTCATTAAATCAATGTTAAATTTAAATAAGACAATTTTAAGTTTAACAGTTTCAAAGTGTAAAAAGATAACATAAATTTAAACTTACCTTCTATACACACCCATTTCCAGTGGGCTTTTTTATTTTTTGGAGAAAAGGTATTATTCCTAGCAGTTTCTTTAGGCAATATCCCACCTAATCGTACAGACATCACATTTCTGAAATAACTAAAATACACAGAAATTTTTAATGCTTGCAACTTATCTGAAACAATTATTAAGATAATGAAATTTTTGAAATGTACATACTCATACTCGTAAGAAAAGTACTTTAAAAATCCAATAAATAAGTCACCAAGATTCTCTGTATTTTCAGATGTAAAATCAGGTAAATCTTCAATAAGCTTTAATTTCCTTACATCAGAATTGGGTTGGTATTTATCCTAGGATGGGGAAAAAAAAAGTAGAAGCTGTAATGTATTGAAATTTTGACAAATTATCAGGTTATATATATATATATATAAGAAATATATATCATGGATAAAAATCCTTATAAATATTTTAAAAAGGCCTAATTATCATTTGTCGAATGGTAAGAAGTTCAGCCTACATTACATTGCTAAAAATATCAAGGTAAGAAGAAACTCTTACTCCATGGTTTAAAACTTTATCAAAACTCTCCTTGAAGATAGAGAGTTTCTTTACCCCCATAGTTATATCTCAAATACTCATTGATAATTTTCTTTAGGCTTTTTCTCAACAATGATGAATGTTCAAAATAGTTAATTATTTAATTATAATCATTTTATGAGCAAGAATTTGTCATAATTAAACATTTTTTACCTTGTAAATTATACATAATTTGATATGAAGTTAATTTAATTTAAATAAGTATATGGTTTATGTCAGATTAGAGGGCCATATAATAATTAAACTGCATGTATCTGGGGATATTATAAGTACAACAGCTACACCTTCATTCTGATAATGATTATGAGACAAACAGAACTAAATATTAAGGAATATTAATGTTTGAAAAATTCAAATTGAGACTCCTGATGCAGAGATTGGGCAGCAAGTTATCAACATATACTGAGCATTAAAAGACACTGGATTCTCTGTGTGGGTACAGCTAATTTTCTATACTTGTTAAAATAAGATTGATAGTATTGGAATCTTGTGAGACTGTCAGCCATATATAGGCAACATGACACCCAAGAAACAAAATTGTGTCAAAAATACATGGATGTCATGGAAATTAACATGCTAAAATGCTCAATGCCAATACTCATTAATATTTTGAAATCTTGTTTACTAATTACTTGTTAGCTAATTTTCTATACTTGTTAAAATAAGATTGATAGTATTGGAATCTTGTGAGACTGTCAGCCATATATAGGCAACATGGCACCCAAGAAACAAAAATGTGTCAGACATACATGGATGTCATGGAAATTAACATGCTAAAATGCTTAATGCCAATACTCATTAATATTTTGAAATCTTGTTTACGTTTTTCCCATTGAACAACTCAAAACATAAGAGGAGCATATAGAAATACTGCCTTTTATAATGTAAAAACTTCAAAATTTGATCATCCCCAGTTGAGAAAATATGGCTCCTCTATACTAGTTTATGATACAAAATTACATTTTAATATACAGTAAAACCTCTGTTATAATGAGAAGTTTATTCTTTATATTTAATTTATTTTTAATTAAATGTTACTTTATGTTTATTTTTATTTTATTTAATGTCTTATATTTACTGAAAAATTCATTTTATGTAATTGTATAATTTTACTTTATTTAATGTTAGTTACTTTTTATTTTACTGAAAACTGATCATATAGTTTTAATAAATAAAGTTTCTATTCTGCTAATATTATTATTCTTTTACATTTTGCCTGATCATATAATTTTACTTAATAAAGTTACTTTTAAAGTATTATTCATTTTGTTTCTTTATTATTGTTCTTCTCACTATTCCTACTTGTTTGTTTATTTTCTATTTCAATTGTGTGGCTTGTGCCCGTTACTTCCAGGTTTACCTTTTAAAACAATTATCAACAATTTATCCAATTCCAAAATTCCACTTACCTTTAAGTACCTACATTAAAAGTTGCACAGCCAAGACAAAAGAAACACAACCAAATTTCTGCTAAATTTAAACTTTTATTATTAACAAACTTTTTAAGACTTAAGAACTTCAGAAACACTTATCTTATTTTACACAAACATTTAAACCTAAAAGCTTCAAAACATCTTCCCAAATTATTAATACTTAAAAATTGTATAGTGAATCAATATCAATTATTTATAGTACATTACATTACATTACAAGAAGGGGAAAAAAAAAAAAAAAAAAAAAAAAAAAAAAAAAAAAAAAAAAAAAAAAAACAGGAAAGAATTTAAAACCCACTAATTCAATTTAAAACCCAGGTTCAGATTCCACTCCGGCCTGAAGACCAGAGCTTCGTCTGCCTGAAAGGCTGTCCACAAAAATGTTAAACTCAAAAGAATAAAAATATTAAAATTTCCCAAATCATTAAAGTACAAAAATTAAAAATTCTTACAGACAAAAAAGGAAAAACATTTGTATAATATTTGAGTAATTTAGATGTCAAATTATTTAACATATTTCTCTCTGAATCTTAAATCAAATAGCAAATTGATTGACACATCTTTCTTTTTTCAAATATTGAAACTTTCTCAGAACTAAAACTTAAAATCAAATTTCAAATTAAATGACACATTTTTCTTTCTTCAAACTGTGACCCTCGAAACTAAATCTTAAATCAAATTACAAATTAGTTTACACATTTTCTCTCTACAAATTGTGAAACTTTCTCTGGATCTTAAACTAAAAATGATGACTCTAAGGTCACATGAAGAACCCCAATAGCTGGAACTGAGGAAAAATCCTCACACTTTACTTGCGTGGAAAAACGAAAACACCATCGATGACACTGGGATAGAAGAACAAGTATTTCACACTGATAGCTGGCATCCCATCAAAAACATAAAAACACAGTATCAAGAACAAAGGCACTATGTAACACTGGGATGGCAGAGGCGATGACACTGAGATGGTAGAGCAACCACAAACACTTCACATTGATAGCTGGCACCATGTCAAAAACATCAAAAACACAGCGTTAGCACAAAGAAATAGTTTGTCCACAGGTCAAAGGTGCCATGGCACAGACCCCGGACTGCGGTTTTCCCAAGCGAATTCAGACCACCATCTCAAACAGCAGCTAGAAATCGAATGCCTCACCAACAAGATGTCCACTTCCCAAGATCCACCAATCTTGGTGAGTGAAAACTTTGGTCTCATACAGAGTTCCTATGCCTACCCCGTGAAATAAAATAAAATAGAATGCCTCGCCAAGAATGCAAGGTGCAAAATTGCCGCCAAATTTAGCTACCATATAAGAAAACCCTATGGAATGCCTAGTACTCCTCGACATCTGGTTTTCAACTGATAAGCCGAGAAAGGGCCAATTCACACCTTTTTTCGCAAACTCTTGAATATAATGTTTGAAAATGTGAGGCCGTACAGGGAACATAACAGGGGACATTGGTTAATTAGCAAAGAATTTTAGGAATATATTTAATGCGCAATTTAGAATATTAGAATGCTAGAAAGTGATAATAAATTAACGTTAATAAGCGATAAATCGCTGAAATATACAATAACCGTAAATTAATTTAAAATTTTGAAGGGAAGGGGGAAAATTATGAATTTTGAACCGTAATCATTTAAAAAATAAAAATTCTGTGAAACTAAGCACAACACCTCTCAATGACCCCCCCCCTCCCCCATTAAGGTCTTAATAACCACTTTTTCCACAATGGATTTCCGACTCCTTAGACATAATGCTAATTTTACAATCATCAAGCAACCACATGTGTATCATTAAAGGTCTAGAAAATTGTTCTGATGAAAGCAAAATCAGGCTTTCCATACTGTAAATTTTAGACCCCCAAGGAATGTGTAGTTCTAAGAATTTATTCTTTATCTCCCTAAACTTTACTTTTGTAAGTTCTATTGTTTTCATATGCTGTGCTTTCTCTAGATATAATAAAATTAAGACTTGCATTTTACAAAGCAATAGTGTTTTTGCCTCTTTATAGATTTGACTATTGGAGAAATTTTACTGAAACACAAGCTGTTAGAAATAGAATAGAAAGGATGAAAGTGAAAATCAATATTACACATATACCACTTTTTTGATAAAACTACTACTGTAAATTTTTATTATTACTCACTCAAAAGGGGAGAGTAAAATATCATAAAAAATAATTCTTTTACATTTAAATGATTGAATTAACATTAATTTAACCCATTCCATCACAAAGTCAGCAAATCACCAGCTGCTAGTACTTTGGTTCTGAATAAAGTTCAGAAGTTGAGACAAAATACCTTAAAAGGCTTTTTTTAATCTTTTGTTCTTATACTTCAAGAAAATGCCTTACTAAGTTTTTAATGTCTTTTCGCTTATATTGGCTTCAATTTATATTGATATTACCCTTTTCCTAAAACAAATTACCCTTTAAATAAAATTGGCATCACGTCTGATTTCAACTAGCAGAAACAACAAGCACACAACTATAATAGAAGGTCTTTATTTCACTTCTTATAAGACGTACAAAACTTAAAAAGGCCAGAGAGCTTTCGAGCGTAAATACACTCTTCATCAGTGGCTACATGGAAATAGGAATGATCGGTCATATATAGACCAGAAAAGGTGACAAATTTGTATAAATACAATTATCAATAAACTAACGTTTATCTAATGAGAATCCAAAAATACAAAACATTTTGCACAGATTCAAAAAGATCGAGCATAAATCACGAAAAGAACAGTCAAAATTTACAATTTTATTACATAATTTTCAAATTCAAAAAATTTTAAAATATGGGGGCAGTCAGGCCCAATCCCCGAGGGGATGATGTCAAAGATAACTATGAAGAGACTTGAATTGCATGGAGTCGAGAATGAGTCGACAAGCATAACTTAAAATCTGAATGGGGTCAAAATTACAAATCGACTCAAGGTAAATATAAATAAAGAGGGATTCAAAAAGGAGAATATTACGAGGGTTATTACAATGCATAAGAAGGAAAGTTCTTTCAAAAATGGGCCGGAAATTTTCTTTTACAACAAAATGAACAAGGGCCGTAGAAAGTTTACCACCTTTGACATCCCTAGCATGTTCTGCCAAACGGATATCAATAGTACGTTTTGTACTGCCAATATAAAATTTAAAGTTACCATCGATAGACAACAGGGGAACCACATACACCCCAGCAAAGCTTTTAAAGTCATCCTTATCACCCAGCTTATCAGACCGAATCCGGTTAAATAAAGAAGAAACATTAGAGTGAGCAGGCCTCAAACCAAACTCAGAGCAGAACTGAATAAAGGGACGGAAAATCCTAGGATGGTACGGGAAATTAGATTTATGATTCAAACCATCTTTTAAAGAAATAAGTTTAGTATCAATTTGAGAAAATGTACGGCAAACATGGGAAAAAACATTATGTATAAATTCAAAGGAATAGGCAGCCTCATAGCCAAGATTGAAAATAAAATCAATTTCGTCACTTAAAGTAGAAATAGAAGAACACACGTTAAAAGCACAATTAAAATAAGCATTAAAAGAAGCTTTTTTAGAGGAAATAGGATGGTAAGAATTAGCAGGAATACAAGAATTAGTAAAAGACGGTTTACGGTAAACAGAAGTGTGAAAACCAACAGAAGAACGGGTAACCAGAACATCAAGAAAAGGCAAGGAACAATTATTTTCGTGCTCAACGGTAAAATTAATTGAAGGGTAAAAATCATTAATCTTGGACAAAAGAAGAAGGAGATCATTTAAATCACTATCCCAAATAATAAAAACATCATCAACAAATCGGCACCAAAGAGAAAGGGGGGATAGGCAAAATTTTATTCTCGAGCTCCTGCAAAACTGCCTCTGCCAAAATACCAGATAAAGGGCTACCCATAGGGGCACCACAAGTTTGTAAATAAATATTATCACAAAAGCCAAAATAATTGGTCTCCGCAACAATGTTCAAAGCAGAAGTGATTGCGTCGATAGTAGGGGTTTTAACATTATGATTTTGCAATTTTTTTAACAATTATTGTTAAAAAATTGCAAAATCATAACTGCGGAGATCAATTATTTTGGCTTTTGGGATAATATTTATTTACAAACTTGTGGTGCCCCTATGGGTAGCCCTTTATCTGGCATTTTGGCAGAGGCGGTTTTGCATGAGCTCGAGAATTAAATTTTGCCTTTTTTGCCCATCCCCCCCCCCCTCTCTTTGGTGGCGTTATGTTGATGATGTTTTTATTATTTGGGATAGTGATTTAAATGATCTCCTTCTTCTTTTGTCCAAGGTTAATGATTTTTATCCTTCGATTAATTTTACCGTTGAGCACGAAAATAATTGTTCCTTGCCTTTTCTTGATGTTCTGGTTATCCGTTCTTCTGTTGGTTTTCACACTTCTGTTTACCGTAAACCGTCTTTTACTAATTCCTGTATTCCTGCTAATTCATACCATCCTATTTCCTCTAAAAAAGCTTATTTTAATGCTTATTTTTATCGTGCTTTTAACATGTGTTCTTCTATTTCTACTTTAAGTGACGAAATTGATTTTATTTTCAATCTTGGCTATGAGGCTGCCTATTTCTTTGAATTTATACATAAGGTTTTTTCCCATGCTCGCCGTAAATTTTCTCAAATTGATACTAAATTTATTTCTTTAAAAGATCGTTTGAAACATAAATCTAGTTTCCCGTACCATCCTAGGATTTTCCGTCCCTTTATTCAGTTCTGCTCTGAGTTTGGTTTCAGGCCTGCTCACTCTAATGTTTCTTCTTTATTTAACCGGATTCGGTTTGATAAGCTGGGTGATAAGGATGATTTTAAAAGCTTTGCTGGGGTGTATGTGGTTCCCCTGTTGTTCATCGATGGTAACTTTAAATTTTGTATTGGCAGTACAAAACGTACTATTGGTATCCGTTTGGCAGAACATGCTAGGGATGTCAAAGGTGGTAAACTTTCTACGGCCCTTGTTCATTTTGTTGTAAAAGAAAATTTCCGGCCCATTTTTGAAAGAACTTTCCTTCTTATGCGCTGTAATAACCCTCATAATATTCTCTTTTTTGAATCCCTCTTTATTTATATTTACCGCGAGTCGATTTGTAATTTTGACCCCGTTCAGATTTTAAGTTATGCTTGTCGACTCATTCTCGACTCCATGCAATTCAAGTCTCTTCATAGTTATCTTTGACGCCATCCTCTCGGAGATTGGGCCTGACTGCTCCCATATTTTAAAATTTTTTGAATTTGAAAATTCTGTAATAAAATTGTAAATTTTTACTGTTCTTTTCGTGATTTATGCTTGATCTTTCTAAATCTGTGCAAAATGTTTTGTATTTTTGGATTCTCCTTAGATAAACGTTAGTTCTAAATCTGTGCAAAATGTTTTGTATTTTTGGATTCTCCTTAGATAAACGTTAGTTTATTGATAATTGTATTTATGCAAATTTGTCACCTTTTCTGGTCTATATATGAACGATCATTCCTATTTCCATGTAGCCACTGATGAAGAGTGTATGTATGCTCGAAAGCTCTCTGGCCTTTTTAAGTTTTGTACGTCTTATAAGGAGTGAAATAAAGACCTTCTATTATAGTTGTGTGCTTGTTGTTTCTGCAAATTACCCTTTTCCTAAAAAAAAAATTAAATATTAGTGGATGCTGTAAAGTCATTAAATGATGTAGTTAGTGAAAATGAGTCTGTTACGTGTGAAAGAAGATATCATGAGGGAAAAATGCAAGCAAGTTCTATTAGCAAACAATGACTTGGAAAAAAAATTGCTAAAATACTCAAAGGTAATACTGATAATTCAACTTCTATTGAAATGGATCTCTACAAATGTCACAAGTTTTACCTATTACCTTCGTAGGAGTAAAAAGATCAGTTTTTATTGTAAAACACATTCTAAGTGACAGAAGGCAAAGTTTAGCATCTGAGAATTTAAAAATACATCTTATGTGTAGCTGTAAAAATAAATAAGCGATCTGATAACATTTTTTTATGAAATAAGATAAATTCCTTTATATAAATTGAATTTTATTCAAACACTATGCACTTAATAAATGCCCATTTTTGTTGCCTTTCTTGGTGTTTCATTTTGCTTATTTGCTTTCCTATTTTAATATTTTTGCTGCTGAACTTCTGGGCTATAGTTGTATAAATGAACTACACTGGCAACTCACCAGTTGAATTTTACTGAAGTACATTTCAATTATTTGTACGCACACACAAAAAAAATGCTACTTAATATTATATTAAATACAGTGATTTTAAAACTTTTATTTAGGGACTGTATGAGTATACAACAAGAAAGATCAATCATGCATAAAGCATTGATTATGAAACACTTTCCAACTTTAATGCAATTTTACTTAAGCATCTCTAAAATGTGATACATTCCTCCATAATATTTTAAAAATTATCACAATACTACATTAATTTATTATATTTGAAAACTTAAAACTTCATCGAAAAAAAAATGAACTTCCTTCAAATGACGGCATTGAAATATAAATTGTCTGGCATAAACATCTCTAAAATGCGATACATTCCTCGGTAATATTTTAAAAATTATTATAATACTACAATAATTTATTATATTTGAAAATTTCATCGAAAACAAATAAAATTTATTCAAATGATGTCATAGAAATATAATACACCTGGCTCTCTCTATAAAAGCAGAATTTCATTTATAAACATTTTTCCATTCATTTCATTCATCACAATACTATAATAATTTATTTTATTTAAAAACTTAAGACCATGGAGGTACAAGTAATTAAACTCTATGCTTAAAACTAAACTTCATCGAAAAAATCGTCCTTCTCTCTGTAAAATCAATGAATATTTCATTCATATCAGCTATATTGCAGACTCCATAAGCTAAATAATTTTGTGTTAAAGAAATGCAGCAATTCTTATACAACTCATTCTACATATTTTGCTGTTTACATTTTCCATAAGTGAAAATTAGGCTTCGTTGTAGAAATAATCAAAGTTGGATGATCATTTAAATTCAAATATATTGTAATTGCGTTGTTTCAGTATGTAGATGCACAGAATTTAAGCAAAAATAAAGAGGTTTTAGGACGGATACATTACTAAATATGAATTAAAAAGAACTTTAAAAATCACGATTTTGATACAAGATGGATGCCATATTTTATTTTGAAGTGGGTCACAAGATCGCTTCATATAAAAGGTGTAATTATTATTTCAATTTTTAATTAAAAAACTACTGAATATATTTTGCTGAAATTTTTTTTATATATTTTATGGGATAATTTGAATATTTCATAAAACTTTCGAAGCAATTTGTGAATTTTAAATCCACTTACAAAATGTTTGAAAAATTAAGTCCCATAGGGTTCAATGTATTTCATTTTTTCAGCCCGGGTTCAATCCAAAACTAATTGGGTGATATTATTCATTTATATTCCCATAAGTCCCATAGACCGTCTGAACAACATACTAAAATTTCATTTTGATGAAGTCATTTTTACGGCAGTTATCATGCTAACGGACAGACAGACAGAATGAACAAAGTCATAAACACTTTTCAACTTTGTTGTAAAGTGTTAATAAAATTCTTACATAATATACATATTTTTTATTTAATTTTATTTTTAACTCAGGTATGATGATATCATTTTTGTTTTCTTTCCTAAATACAAGCCTATTAAATGACCATATTTTGTCAAAACATCCGTTGGTTGTTTTAAAGAGGTTTTACTGTCTATACTCAATCAATTACTACGAACTTCACTATATGTATGCAATTTTTCCATATATTTTAATCTTTAAATGTTATCCATGTCACCAGATATTTTATGAACAGTAGAAAATGTTAACAAATAAATAATACTTTTAATTTAAAATTATGGCATATGTCAAACTTCTTAACAAGAATTAAAACATTTAAAATTTTATTACCGGTTGGAGCCCTTGCAAACATGGCAAAACTGGTGGTTGACAACCATCTGCAACAAATAAAAATGTTGATAAATTAGTCAAATAATGTTTAAACATCATCCTGCCTTTATGTAAAAAAAAAAAAAAAAAGAGAGAGAGAGAGCGATAAATGTCACAAATTGCACATTTTTTAATTCATGGATACTTTAGTTAAAGTAACACATGCAATCTATCTAATGTGCATCTGTATATCGTTTCAGAAACTCCAGAAGACCCCCATCCCACCCCAAGGTTAGTTAGAAGGCTGAAACTTAACAAACTTATAGTATTGGCCATAGAAAAGAAACTAACTGAGCCAGATTTTTGATTAAGGCAACTAATTTTCAATGCTAAATGCCATATATTCATAAAAAAAAAAAAATAAAACTTTTGTTAATAACAGCATACAAGGTTGATTAATAAGCATCAACTAGTTTTGGAGGCTAAAAAAAAACTTTTTCTAGAGGATGAGACAGAGCACCAGCACCAAATAAAGGCAAGAAAGATGTATTCTTGCCAAAAGATATTCTTGTGCAAAAGGGCACAAATACGTGCCCTGACAAAAGGCACAAATACGTTTTTGCCTTTGTTGGTGCGTAGTCTTTTTACCCTAAAGAAGTAAGATATTTTTTGCTTTTAAAACTGATTCACACTTTTAATCAGCCTTATATGCTGTTACTAAAGCAGTGTTTTTATTGCAGAATAATTTACACAGCAATTTGAGCAAATTTATATAAGGGCATGAAAGTTTACTTATAATATTCTTTAATTAATAAAAATGCGGAATACAAACACTGTATATTATGCATAAAAATACATTTAGATATTCTTAACCTTAAATTAAGTGATCTTGAGATGAGACTATTTATTATAATAGTACTCACGTTGTAAATAATGAATAACCATCAGTACCAATGAATAACTAGATAAAGTATTATTTTTGGCATCATTGATACCATTGTAGCGAGCCCACATCTTGACGAGTAACACTAGAGGTGGTAATCTTTTGTCAACTGAAAGATAAAAAAATTAGAATATTTTTACTTAATATGCATGGACATATACAAAATTTAAAATAAAATACATATAAAGTAAAATCTTGTAAATTTAAAAAATGTTGATTTGAACTTCAGAAAAGGGAATCATTTTCATTTAAGGAGAAAAGTATTTTTATTCAAGAACAAACTACAGAAATACATTTAATTTAAAGATAAGTTTTTGGTTCTTGTGGCTATTTTGATTCAAAATTCCTGCACATGAACGATATTTCTTAAATCTTAAGGCTTTTTTGTTATATATATTTAAACCATACTACAAACTCAAGTACTGTCAAAGCAAATTTTAATAAAAAATAATCTTTAAACACCATGTTGTGATAAATAATTGCATTTGAGCTTTGGTAATAAAGAGATAAACAAATCATACGGTGAACACATGTAAAAAATTAAAAGGGCATAGAATTTTAAAAATTTGTTAACTTTGTTAGCAACAGTAAATTCAATTTGTTGGCAACAAAATAAGTCTGTTCAATTATACCAATTGCACTTTTTAGTGTCACAAAATTTAATAATTCACAAATCAAAACATTACAAATGCTCAATTCACAGTTTACAAATAAACAAGGGAAAATAAATTATATCTCAGAAACTTGTAATATATATAGATCAGTAATAATTTTATTTTTAGTGATCCTTCAGCTCAATAATTCAACTGGTTTGCTGTGAGGCAGTCATGCCAATATTTAGACCAAAATGTTGGAGAAAATATGTGGTAATGATTATAAAACATCTTGAAATGCTTTAATCCCAAACCTTACAAAACAGAAATTGCCATAAAAAAGCAAAATATACTAAATATGCCCATCTATATTTATGATGTCCAAATCATAAACATGACAACTACAAACAAGAGGAAATAAATCTCAGTACACAAATTTAATTTATGATTAAAATGAAATTACAGTATAATCCTGGTTATCCAAAATGCAAGGTACCAATGCATTTTCAATTGATCAAGGTTCCATAGGAATTTTTGAATAATCGAAAGAGTAAATTATGGCCTAAGGTTGAGTTGCTAGTTTTTAAAGCAGAGTTTAAGCGTCTGGAAGCTTCTTTGGTTTGAACTGCGGATAGTAATGAAGTTCTTAATAAAAAAGTGTCCATGAACATGTTCAAGTGGCTTTTCAGGAAAATATCTGACATTGAGGTCTGGGGCTTGCCCAAATGTTGATGAGCAAGACTTAACAGATGCAGAAATAGTTGCTGCAGTGAATAAAGAAGATACTGCTGTTGAAGATGAATCTGATGAGACAAAGAATGCCAGCATAACACACACTGATGATATCCGGCCACACATTAAGTAGCTATATGCCCCACAGGGTTAGTCGTGTGGTCTGGGTCTTCAACACACTGAGAATACAAAGATCCTAGACACAGAACTTTGGAATATTGATGTACAAGATGATGCAACAGTTTCTGATGTACTATTATTTAAAAAGGCAGCTTTGAAGTAATGTGAAACTGAGCAGCAGAAGATTATCACTATATAATTTGTAAAGAAATAAAGTGATTATGTATATACAATGGTTAAAGTAAAGTAAGCATCCTCTGTCTATTTCTTTACTATGTACCATGTTATATTTTATTAAAATCATTACTATCACATATTAATATGTCCCATATTTATGTCAATCAGTTATTATCATTAATGCATGTCCAACAATATTTTTAATATTAAAAATATTAGAAAAAAGTAAATGCAAGTAAAATAAATTAATGCATAAAAATGCATTAAGGATAAATTAAATTAATGCATAAAAAATAAAAAGGACATTTTTGGTTAAGCTGATTTCGTGGTTCAATGGGATTTTATTGTACACCTTCTCAAGTTTATAGTTTAAAAACCTTTTAAAATTTGTATATATTAATATATGACTTCTTTAGGATCTAAAATATAATTAGAAACATTCAATATTTTAAAAAACTTCAGTTATTTAGTATTTATTACTTGCACTCTGTCGATCACTTTTCCCATCTTATATGTAGCACAAATATTTCCAAATGGGCATGTATTCCTTGTGAATATGTGAAAACTATTAGCACTAGCTAATGAGCCATAACTAAATATTTAATAATTTTGAAAATCCTATTTTTAACACATACATAGCTCAGTTCACCAACAAATAATTTTACAAAAAAATGTACAGACAAGTATATAAATAATTTTATAAAGTATAATCTTACTTCTTGCATAACTTGAAAGCAATTGGGTATTTCTAATTCCAACAGAATTGTTTATATTTAAGTCAACTTCAATGCCACTAAATTTAAAAACAAAAGATTTTATTAAAAACAAGTTATAAGTAATTGAAAATAATGTATATATACTATAACTTTTAAAATAAAAAAGGATGGAGAGTAAAAGCCTTTTATTGCCATCATTACTTTTAAAGTTAATATTTTTAATAACAAAATGATTAATTCAATCATAAAAATATTGAAAATAAACTTTAAAAATCTTAACACTTAATCTACCGGCTACGGTTTCATTGCCTACATGGAAAAGACCAGCTAACTTCAGTGCAAATTCTCGTCTCATACCAGCTCGGTTTTGCTTATCTCGCGAGATATTGCAGTGGTAATCACGAATAATGCTTTGTATACCCTATAATATCACTATCGTCACTGTAATCACTGCAGTTATTGCTCAAAGAACAATTAGAACACTCTGACAAAGAATCTAGAAATATTTCTTTGTTTTCATTATTAGGATTCATTTTGTCTGGGTTTGGGATAAAAAAAACTAAAAATTATTTAAATCCACAAGAATACGTGGCCAACATTCACGTCATTTTAAATCCACTAATGAAACTGCACATCTATGCTTTAAAAGTTACTGCAAAAAACAGCACTTGCAAAAGCCTATTAATCGGCTTGCGGTTGATAAGAGTTAGCACCTAAAAGCCTATATTTAGGCATGCGGTAAATAAGTGTTGGCATAAAAAGCCTATTTTTAGGCTTGTAGTAGATAAAGTATTAAGATATTGCGTTCGCTTAGATTGTGTTGCAACCATAGTAACTGAATACTCAAAGAAAGATAAATTACATGGGTATGTAGAGTTTTTGAGATTAAATTGCTTGTTATGTTAAAAAATTTTTTAATTTTATGGTACCATAAATATAACATATATTTATTAAAAAAAAAAAATCAAAAGTCTAATATAATTTTGTTCATTTAAACATATTTTCCAGCATATTTATAGTGAAAAAGTGCTTCTGGTAAAAAAAAAAATATCCTTTATAAGCAGTGTTGCTACACAATCTATGAAAATAATAATTCTCTGCATTTTCCAGGAAAATTTGAAGATTTCTAGAAGATACATATATAGTATCTACATATATGTATAAAAAAATATTGATTTGAAATTAAAAGTATGTCTGTTCTTTATACAATTTCCATTTCTAAGCCCAAAGACAGTTTAATAATAAAACTGTTCCCTTTCATAGAATTATCATTAAGTAGGTGATATTTCCCATAAGTTAATTAGAGTAAAATGACATTACGGATTACATTTTGCTAAGCAGCGAATATAAAATATAGTTTTATTCTGTATAAAACGTTTAAATAAAGTAATCAACTGTGATACAATGATAAAATAGATGACGGAATTTCTCCCATTCTGAATATAAAAAAAAATAATAATAAATGAACAATTATTTAATAGATTGTGTTTTTATCAGTTGCTGTATGATAATATACATGAATGTTATGAATATTATTGATATCATCAACTACTTCAGTTATCTGTTTCATTTTGCTATACAATATTCCAATTTCAGATTGTGTGTACTTTATTGCAATTCAATAAAATATTAATACAGGAAATGTTGAAATATTCTTCTATTTATTTCACTTGACATATTAGAACAAGACTTTCTATAAATTTGTTAACAATGCAGGGACAATGAACCAGATTTAGCACAGTGAAATTACTAAATTTGCACTATAAATAACGTTTTGATGCAGGGAAATCACTAAATGTTCACTGTAAACTAGCATTTTTGAAGAAGGAAAATTATAAAATTACAGTAGTAAACTAGCCTTTTTGAGTGGAGATATCATATTCAGTGATGTGATGCCACCGATGTGTTGTAATATATTAAATACTTAGGAAAATCAAAATGGATTTTAAATATTTTTGAAGCACACATCTTGTGAAATGTGCAAAAATAGTCCAGGTTTTCATGAAAAGAATTCAGTGATATCATACAGAAGCGGTGCTGCAAACATCAAAGGAAATATGAGCACCTTTCAGGAAAAGGCAGTCCATACAAATTGCTGGCCACCCTTGCAAACATTCATCATGAGTCATTCCTTCCTATTTGATTCTTCCCTGTTTATGAATTTTGCATGTCTAATCCTCCCTTAAAAAAATTAATTTGGGTCCCCGAGATCCCTTTGGAGCAGAGTCTCCCACCCCCTTCCAACACACACACTTGAGTGGTATCTATCCACTTAAATGGCCATCCATGTTCAAGGGTCCTGACAGAATCTGTCTCACCAGCACCGTTGCAGAAATTTTCAACAATAAAAGTTCAAATTTTAAACAACCAAATTAAAAAAAAAAAAAAAAAAAAAAAAAAAAAATTTTAAAGAACAGTGGATTAAAACATGGTAATGTCCCAAGTGCAAATGTCTTATGACTTATAACTTAGAGCGGTGGGTGGCTTAGAGAGAGTCTAGCACAGCGAAAATAGGTCTATTATACTGTCCCCAAAAGTCTAGTTCATAATAGAAGATTTTAAAATAAATAATATGAGGACAAATAAGTTCTCAAATTTCTCATTAAAACCTGTGAAAATTGCTAATCCAAACAACTTTATCCTTTCACTTCCATCCCCATACTGTGTATTGACCAGTCAAAATAAACGCCTGTTCCTATAAATAGTGCAATCGTAAGAGAACCCTAGTCCTGGAATCTATGTTTATAATAATCAGGAGAGTATTGGCCATTATATTCCTGATACATGAAAAAGGAATATATAGACCAAGGAGGATGACCAATCATTAAGATAAAATAAATTCCTTCTCATAATTCAAGGTTTATTACTCTAAATAAATGATCATCAAGTGGCTAGATTTTAAAATGAAGGCTCACTCTCTGAAAATCAGCTGTAATAAAACAATTATTAATTAATTAAATTCCAAGGATTCAGGCAATCAAAATTATATAAATTCATATATTTTTCATGAAAACCATTAAATTCATGAATTAGTAATCAATTTAGTTAATAAAGAAAATCAATCTTTGATTTTAGGATTGATAATTAATACATCTTTTGTAACATTCATATTTAATATTTCATCAATTTTAGAGTTTTATAACTCATCTACTTTATAGTAAATATGGTGTAAAAATAACAAATTCATATAGTGACATATTCTTCCAATGTCTGGCAGGGGAGATATTTTAAAATGCTTATTAATTGAATAAATATCAATATATATTCTTATTAGATAATTTAAAGTCACATTAGTCTATAGTTTAAAGGTGATATTTTTCCTTTATATATAGTATCTAATTAATTTACTTAAGATACTTTATTAAGCCGTGTCAGTAAATAGATAAAAATATGCATTATACTTAATTATGTAATGTCCTTATTTCTGTCAAGGTCTGCATTTTGTTGGATTTTGCCCCCTTATCCTTTCACAGATTCAGAATTGGAAGAATATGTCACTATATGAATTTGTTATTTTTACACCATATTTACTATAAAGTAGATGAGTTATAAAACTCTAAAATTGATGAAATATTAAATATGAATGTTACAAAAGATGTATTAATTATCAATCCTAAAATCAAAGATTGATTTTCTTTATTAACTAAATTGATTATTAATTCATTTAAATTTAAAATAAAAGCAAAAATACCCCAAAAGAAGTTATTTTCTTTTGGGGTATTTTTGCTTTTATTTTAAAGTCACACTCTGATGTCAGACTCATGACGAACACCATTCTTTGGGAGTTCTGTGTTCTCTGATTTATTCTCAATACAATATTTGCAAACAATTTCATTGTAGCTTCGTCTACAGCCACTCTCTATTTGTGATATCATTTATATCAGCCTCCATAGGCATCCTTCATTGTCTTGGCTGCACTCATTGATTTTTAACTTTATTTCATAAGGATCCGGTTATCAATAATGGGCCAAAGGGGCACTGAATGAGCATTCGTGTAAGTGACCATCATCTGAAACATTCGCCAGTAGTCATAATTCTTTTATATTGATGTGTAGATCATAATGACTGGTTGGATTTGGACAAGATAGCCATATCCAGTGGCCATCAATTGGAATTAAACGAAAAATTGAGATTCTCTCCAAGTTTATTTCATAAAAACAAAGAGGCCTGTATATATGGGTTTAGCACTAAGACGAGCATCTCCGAATCTTAACTCTACATCATTGCCTCTCTCTTTTTGTCCTTTGATTTTAGCTGGCCCTCTAACGTCCCACATAATTGGTTGGGAGTTTCCTCAAAGTAGTTGTAATTGGGCATAGCCTCTGTAATTTTAAATAGAGGGGTAAAAATATTGTTTGCCCAGTTTTAGGAGCATGGGAACATCTTCTACTTCTGATTAAGCTATTGTTCAGTGGGAGTGACATCTGGCACAAAATTTTCGAAGTTGACAGCTCAAATGGTTTTTTTTTAAGGGATAAAGCAATTTAATGAGTGGTGCTTCTAAGTTTCTGTGGGAATCTTGAGTTCTTATCTGCAAAGGAGTTTGTCCATTGAGTGTTGAGCATGTAAAAAAAACTTGCACATGTTTTAAGTGTGTGGGGGGGAGGGGGGGGGGGGGTTACTTGTGACTACCCTTATGAACTTGCAGCTGTATGTGAAATTAAATCTGCAGGAACGTGAAAAAGTAATTTAGAGTAAAAGCTAGTAGTCCATGGCTACATCCCTTGAATGCATTTAAAATAAAGAAAATGTGAATTTAAAATGAGTTAAAATGAAATAAATTGTGCATTTAAAATTTGATGTAAATTTTTAAAAATAATTAAATTAATTAGAATTAGACAAAATGTCATATTCACTATGACAATAATATCAATTTTTGAGCAAAAATAGTTACAGATTTCAATTTTCAGAACTTTTTACCCTGAATTAACACCAAACATGTTATAATTAAAAAAATAATAATAATTTAAAGGGAAAAAAGTTTTTAAAGTATTTATCACTGAAGGGGGGTGCCCTTATTCGATAATCCTTCTTTCAACTTTTTATATCTTGTTTCATTTATTGGAGAATAGAAGTGAAAAGGGGGATGTTTATTATCTTTTTTTTAGGATCTAAATTCCTGATTTATTATTTTTTATCATGGAGCACGGTGGATGGAATTTTGAGCAAGCACTACATTGTTATATTGCATTGTACAATTTTCTGAATTCTTGAAAAAACAATAAAGCTCTTAAATGTTTTTTGTTCTAAACAGGTGCTTCAGAAAGTGAGTGATGTTATCTGTATTATTTACATTGTGGGAGCTTATTTAGGGGCCGAGCTACATAGAATAATTCATTCTAGTTTTGTATATTTTATATGCTTATAAAAACAAGTGAAAATAACTGTGATAATTTTAGTCTTTCAAACATTAAAAAAAAAAAAAAATAATAATAATAATAAAAAAAAAAAAAAAAAA
Organism: Amaurobius ferox; assembly: GCA_951213105.1. NCBI lineage: Eukaryota > Metazoa > Arthropoda > Arachnida > Araneae > Amaurobiidae > Amaurobius > Amaurobius ferox. The sequence goes on along the minus strand of OX578140.1, from coordinate 42,172,486 downwards.
AAAAAAAAAAAAAAAAAAAAAAAAAAAAGGTGTGGGAAGTTCCCTCTACATGCTGCATGATGTGCAGCACCATCACCGTTAATAATTTTAGTTCAGAACAAGTATCTTGGGTGCATTTTTTTGCAAGGAAGATCATGTATGTAGAACTCAATTATATATTTAATTTTTGACCAAAGATTTTGATTTCTATCTTGCTTTTGGCACATGTTTCATCCAAGACACAAAGTATTTTAACCTATTGTGTTGATGCATTTCTGTAGTACAGTAGAATTTGTCGTTATGCCCCTTAAAATGCAACAGAAAATTGCAGAAAATGTGAGGGCATATACTGAGAATTTTTTGCTAAAAGAAACAATTAGAATTCCTTCGATTGGTTTCCACAAATGCAACAGAAAATCAAAGTATAAAGGAGGAAAGCTTATTTAGAATATTCTGCTTAGAGGAACAAAGTATACAAAAATATATACCTTAAAAAAAAAATCTATATAAAATTAAAAAGTACTGTTTACTTTTTATAGGCAATATGTGTGACAAATTTGTTAATACCATTATCGATCTAGTTTGTTCTACTCGTGAGAGAAGATACTTTGTGTTACAGTTTTATAATTTGATGCCCAACAATTCACCCATAGTCATTTATTAATATATATAATCTTTTCTCCATCTGTCTATAATGCTTGGTAATAAATTTGGTGAACTTGGCAACTAATCTGGTGAAATATCTGGTGAAATACCAACTTGATGACTTTTTCTGAATGGTGCCAAACTGATGAAAATAATGAATTATTTTACAAATGCATACTCAAGGGAGAAAGAAAACTATCAACTTTTAACGAGTATCTATATATATACCCATAGCTGCCAACTTATTTGGAGTAAAAATCAGAAGATTTTTGAAAAAAATCAGAATAGCGCGTAAAATGTTACAGAACAAATCGACATAAATCTGATTTTCAAAGGACACAATGTAAATAATGCACAAATATGTGAAACACACAACTGTTTTGAGATATCTTTGGAAACAGTTGTATGCATGTTCATTTGTACATTATTTACATTGTATCCTTCATCTCTCAAAATATTTTGACAGAAAGTTACGTTATGTAATGATGATATAATTCATTATGTAATGATGAAAAATGATATAATTCTATTATATTTAGAAAATGCAAGTTTGACAATTGCGTTTAAGAACAGGGTTGTTTAAATACATGGGCAAATTTAATTTTAACACATTCCTTTATATTAATTCTGAACTATGATTTTGTTATCTATAATAACTCATGCTTTTATTTTGTCAGTTTTGTTGAAATTAAATCATTACAATAGTCAGAATTTATGAACTTAATTTCACAAAAAAATTTTTTTTTACAATTGGAAAGACACAAATTTTTTGTTCTTAAACTGCAGTATATTTTTAAACACATTCATAAAATTATCATGTATTATTAAAATGTGCATTGTCTAGTGTCTACACATAAATAAAATTTTGGTGGCAGTATATTTTAAAGAAAATGTTTATTTTGTTCAAAAATATCTTTTCATAACAATGTGGCAGAAAAGGCTTTAGATAGAAAAAGATTGAATTTCATGATCGTACTATTTATATGAAAATAATTAAAAAATTAACTTTTATAATCAACCAAACTATGAAAATAAGCTAGTTTAGTCCAGTTAATGTGCAACAATAAGGAGAAGGAGATCGATGGAAAAGGATAATTGCGTAATCTCGGAAACGCCCGCGTAAAAAAAACTGAATTTCACGATCGTACTATTTATGTGAAAATAATTAAAAAAATTTGACTTTATAATCAACCAAAATATGAAAATAAGTTAATTTAGTCAAGTTAATGTGCAACAATAGGGAGATGGAGATCAATGGAAAAGGATAATAGCGTTCTCTCGGCAACCGCTGCAGAGATGAAAAAAAAAAAAAATTACTATTTATATGAAAATAATTAAAAAGGTTTATAATCAACTGAAATATAAAAATAAGCTAGTTTAGTAAAGTTAATATGTAATAATCAGGGGATGGAGATGGATGGGAAAAGGCAATTATGTACTCTCAGCAAAGCCTGAAAAGAAAAGACTGAATTGCTCATCTTATAATTTAAGCGAAATATAATTTGTTTAGTAAAATAATTCTTTATTTTCATTCGCACTATAAAAATAAATTAGGTCTATTGTTTTGATATGAAATCATTAGACGAAGAAAATGGATGCAAACTAGTAATTTTGGACTCTCAACAAAAAGGGGTAAAAGTAAAACAAATATTTTCAAATGCTGCGCGAAGTTTTTTCTTCTGTTTCCCCTTTGAGTCCAATGACAACATATGCATTAATGACATATATGATGACATACATCACGGTGATTACAGAGACAAAAATTTACAACTTATTTTTGATTCCTTTCTGTGGAGGATTTTATGCCTACACTTCCGAGTTAGAAAGACGAGCATTGTCTGCCGTCCGTTTCTTGAACGCTGCGTGCTGGAAGTAGCAGAATAAATAGAGCTTGTCACACGAGAACGTCTGCGTTCATTTGGATTGCTTGTCACACGAGAACACGAACGTTCTCGTGTGACAAGCAATCCAAATGCTTGGCGGCATTTTGGTGTAAAAATATAAATTTGGCGATAAATCGGCGCAATTTTTAGGCGTAATTAGTAAAAAATATTAAAAATCATAAAGAAATCGATTACGCGTGTAAAATCGTAAAACAAGAGAATTTTCGTAAAAATTACGAAAAATTTGTAAAAGTTGGCAGGTATGTATATACCAATTGCCAAGTATCCATCTGTCTGTCTGTCAAGCTTTTTTTAGGCACTTCCCGAATAGATAGAGACTTGCAATTTGGTACACGTCTCGGTCGTTCGATAAAACTCCCTGGAAAAAATCCAATTTTTCGAAAACGTTCTCTAGAGGGGGTGCGCCACACCAAAACGTTCGAAAAGTGAAATAATAGGAAAACATGCTTTGAGATAAGATAGAGACTTCAAATTTGGTGTATGGGTAAATCGTTCGAAAGGAAGAAAGTGTGCAATTTCGGATTTCCAATATTTTCTACTTAAGGGGGTGCCACACATCAAAATGTTCGATTTTCTGAATAAATGAGAAAATGCTCCTTTAAAACTTGATAGAGGCTTGAAATTTGGTATATGGGCTAATCATTTGACGAAAACACACAACACAAATATAGTTTTTCAAAAATGTTTGTTTAAGGGGGTGCTCCAGAATAAAACGTTCGAAAATTGAATTGATAAAAAACCATGCTTCGGAATGAGATACAGATATCAAATTTAGTGTAAGGGTAGATAGTTTGGAAGGAAGAAAGTGTACAATTTCAGTTTACCAATATTTTCTACTTTAGGGGGTGCCGCACACCAAAATGTTTGATTTTTGGAATAAAGGAGAAACATCCCTTTTAAAATGTGATAGAGGTTTAAGGTTTAATATTTGCAAATCATCTGGTAGAAATCACAAAAAGAATAGAGTTTTTCAAAAATGTATATTTAAGGGGGTGGGTACTCCACACAAAAGCATTCAAAAGGTGAAATGCTAGAAAAGCATGCTTTGCGATGAGATAGAGACTTCAAATTTGGTGTACGGGTAAAAAGTTGAAAAGGAAGAAAGTGTGCAATTTCAGTTTTCCAACATTTGCTATTGTAGGAGGGTGCCGCTCACTAAAATGTTCGATTTGCCGAACAAATGAAAAACGCCTCCTTTACAATGTGATAGAGGCTTGAAATTTAGTATATGGGCTAACCATTTGCCAAAAAACCAAAGATGAATACAGTTTGACAAAAATGTTCATTAACAAAGTGCTACACAGAAACACGTTCGAAAGGTGAAGTGATAGAAAAAACACGCTTCTTGATAGGATAGAGACTTGAAAGGAAGAAAGTGTGAAATTTCAGATTTCCAATAATTGCTACTTTAAGGGATGCCGCATACTAAAATGTTCGATCTTCAGAATAAATGAGGCACGCTTCTTTTAAAATGTGATAGAGGCTTGATATTTGGTATATGAGCTAATCGTCTGATACAAAATCCAAGACAAACAGAGATTTTCAAAAATGTTCATTTATGGGTGCGCTTCACAGAAAAAAGTTCGAAAGGAGAAATAATAAAATAGGGTGCCTCGGGATGAGATAGACTTTAATGTGGTATACGGGTAGATAATTCGAAAGGAAGAAATACGCAAATTAAGTTTCCCAATATTTTTTTCTATAGGGGGTTCTGCACACCAAAATATTCAATTTGTCGAATAAATGTGAAATGCGAATTATTAAAAAAGTTACATTATTCAGAGGTTACTTATTGCGAGACCGTTGATTTTCAATGATGAGTATTCGGCTAGTTAGCATGCTAAATTTGTTAAATATGGTTAACTAGATATTCATTATGAATTTAAATGAATTATTAATGTTTAATTAGATACAACAATATTAAACAGATTGTTTTAACCAGTTCTAATTAGTGCAGACCACTGAATCTCAGCTGTCACTGGACTGCAGGACCAGTCTTTTTTTCTCTAAATTCTACCACTGGGTAAGTACAATTGGCAAAAGCGCAAAGACCCTGAACAATGGGAATGAAAATACTTGATTTTTTTTTTTTTTTTTTTTTTATAGATTTTCACATAAACTTAATTTTTTATTTAGATTACAGATATTATTATGCATAATCTTTACTATTTCTTTTATAAAGAAAATCTTGAATAAAGAAGTATAATTTTGAAGTTTTAGAATTTATATAATTATTTAAATAACAAGCAATTTCAAGTTTAATGTGACTTGTGGTTAGCTTGACTTTGGAATCCCTGCATTAAATTTGTTAGAATTTATATGTTACATATGTTTTACCCTAAAATTTCAAAATTCTCATTTTTAAATATCATGAGCATTTCTAAAATTAAAGAATTTTCTACAGAATTTGCCAGACTGCATGGCCACATCATCAAAAACACAGCTGATGGGAAATTTGAATTTATGCATTTTCTAACAATACCTACAGATGAATTAACAATACATTACTATGACCTAACAACATTACAGATCAGGATTGGCAAAATATATTTAAACAACTATTTTTAAAGGATTTTAACTTTATGTGCACTACATATACAAGGTAAGTGTACTTACTAAAAAAGATATATTTTTAAAATGAAAAGATTAAATATGCAAGTTAGAACAGAAATGTTTTACCTTACATTATCTGTAAATCGTAGAATAGGAACTTTGGCATAAATGACTTGAACATCTAATAAAAAGCCTAACAAATAAAAGTAACACATGTAGAATTAAAATAGTTATACAAAAATTTTAGAACACCACATATATTCATTAATTAGTGTCTTTATCAATAGAAAACCATTAATATATCAATAGATAAACATTAAAATAAATTTTAAATTAGCACATTAACAAACAGATAGCCATAAAGCAAAACTCTTGCAAAATCAATTAATTAATTATTATTATTATTTTTTTTTATTAGTCTTTAAGATCAAATAGGAAACTTCAAAAGAAAAAGGAAGAAAGGAAAATTTGTTTGAATTTCTCCCTTAGAAAAAATTGAGAATAAGATTACAACTCTGTAGAAAAATGTTTAAAAACAAAAAACAGTAATATAGTCCCGAATCAGTAGATTTTACAAGTGTAGAAAGCAATAATTAATTTACAAAGCTGCTGAGCACTTTCACAACTTAAATGGCATGAATAAGAATAAGGATACAAGAAATATTTTCTTAAATGTAAAATCCAGAAACAAGCTTGCAGATCTGTAAAAATTTAACAAAGTACATGTTCTACAAATAGCAGGTATGAATAAAATTACAGATATATGAAAAATTTACATTGAATACAAAGAAAATTAAGATATGAAAAATTCACCATGTGCAAAAACTGGGAATAAATTGCAAGTCTGAAAAAAATTATTTAAATTTTAAATTCAGAAATAACATTAAGAATTTGCAAAAGTATATAGCAAATTTTGAATTCCAATAACAAAATTGTGAATATGTGGAAAACACCAAAAGTAAAAATATCTTCATATATAAAAATTGGGGAAAATATTCAGATATGCAAAACATTTTCTTAAAATATTGAAATAAAATTAGATCTGCAGCAAATTTTCAGTGCATGAAACACAGGAATAAATTCACAAACATAGGAGGGAGAGAGATAATATAAACTAAGGCCAGATATGGCCATGCTGCCAAAGGAGGAATATGTTCCAAGAAGGATATGATAAAGGAAACTGTGTGATACTTAATGTCTGTATTACACAATGAATATTTCATATAGTAAATACATTGAAGCAACAGTTGGTACAGCAAACGTTGAGACAGCATTTAAAGTACAAATGAAAGCTGCACACTGACATAATTCTTCAGGACAGTTCAATCCAGTGCTTGAGATTGAAGTAATGGAGCAATGAAAAAAGAATATTAACCTCTTGTGTTTCATAGCTGGAAAGTAACTCTCCATTGATTTCTTAAACACACTACTCTAAATTCTATGTCATCTACAAGTTCCGAATTAGATAATCACTGCAACATATCAAAGCAGTCATTCTTCAGTTGGTACTCATTGAAGTAGTAGAAAATACTAGATTATTTGCTCATGCTTCTGTACCTGTTTACATGTTGTTAACAGTTGCTAGTCTTGCAGGTGTAGCATTACACATTGAATACTTTTACAACAGTAAAGTGGAGCATGAAAAACCAGCATGATATGACATTTTTACTTTCTCTACAATATATGATAAAGTAAAAGGAAAGTATTGAAATCATGTCAAAATTTGCAACTCGAGTTTTCAACTGATCTATGTTTTGAAAACTCTAAAACATGAAAAAACTATTTTTGAATGATATATGTGTGTGTGCAATGTAGGTATCAACTCAAGCTGAGAAACTAATGTACCAAATTTCACACGGTCTAATATATAAATCAGTTTTGGTTTACTGTAGTACTGATTAGATTTTGGTACAATTTGAGAAAAAAGGATGTGCCCTCCCCCCTCCCCTTTTTTTTTTTTGAGAAATGGCCCACAAAAATCCTTAAAATCTAAAATAAAAATTGCATATGCTCAAATGTATCAATTAAATGCTTGTTTTTAAAGTAATTTTGATGACAGAAAGAATAAGACTAACCCTGTAGTTCTAGGATCAACTGTTCTCGAGATATTTTAATTTTTTTTGCATTTCTACAACACTGCCTTTGAAAATACATGCAGTTGCCAAATGAAAACAAAATTTACTTTAAAACTGCAAATTCAGTATAAATTCAGTGTAATTTCAATAAATTATCCATATTATTTTGTGTAATTGAAAGTCAATTTAATGAATTATGAAAGAAATAAAGAGACCATGAATTTGAGTCTGTAGGAAAAGTCATGTGCTGCCCACATCAGGTTTTTAAAATTGAAACACATGGCACACATACTCCCACAATCACACCCTTTCAAATCATGTTACATTGTACATAAACTATCACTAAGACAATACATGTATTTTTATTTCTGGGGTGTAAATGTGCATGTGCATCAAACCTAATTTTGTTACCTCAACCAAACACCAAATGTCAGACTTACCAATATTAACGAAAAGTTACCAATATTAACAAAATTAAATTAAAAGTTATTCTTCAAAAAAGTAACTAGTTAAATTAAAAATTTACAGCACAGAAAAGTAATTAATGAAAATTAAATTATTCAAAAAATTAACTAAATTAAATTATTTTTTATTTTTTACAATTTCGATTCCAAATTAAGGTTTTATAGCTCAATAATGTTTTTGACCAATTATAATATAAAATGAATCAACATCAAACCAATTTTATTACATTTTGGCAACATTTGCATTTCAAAATGTTTATCTGTGATTTGTTCTTTTCTTAAGAGTCTATGAGATTTCCTCCCACGATGGAGCAAAGATGCCTTTCCACATATGTTGAAGAATGAATTCTAGTATTATACTTAATGTATAATTCTTTTAAAGCTGGAGACAAGTGTTCAGTCCTTTCAATACCAGAAAGTAGAATTAGAAACATTACCAGGTTTTCTTTTTCTTTTTTTTTTAAGATAAAAAAGTCTTGTTTAACTTGTTTAGTCTGAGAAATATGTCCTCATTCCATAACAGTAGAGTGCAGTATACCTCGAATGTCTTCTTACGTTGTAACATGAGTAGCATTTCTGCCACCAAGTATGGCCAACTTTCAGACCAGGTGATGATGCCATAGCCGAGGGATCCGAAAGAAATAGCCAGGGAAACCATAATTAACTTTAAAAGTTATTATCAAGTCTGGGCATGCAATGGAAAATCTTTCAAAGGTGGTTACTGACATTTTAGATATTTTTATATATGAAAGATGCATATCTCAAAGGAATCTACTACTGAAAAGAATTTCTGATCAGCCATATTGGTTTTTCAAGCCAATATGGCCATAGCAGAAAAGTAAAAATGTCAAAATTAAGCATCTGTGTTCATTTAAATACTTCATGAACCATTCATCATAGAAGGACAAGATAGGTGTCCTTGAAAAGAAGTAATTGTTTACTATATTTTAAAATATAATCAAATATATTAAATGTATAATAAAGTAAAGAAAATATTGATAAAATATAGGGTGAAGATATAGGACTTGCTAGAGGGTGCCTTCCACTTCACTTGCAATCATGCATTCTATGATGAAAACACACACTTTCTCCACACACACACAGTCTTATACAACGCAAAAACAGGACTGGCATAAAACATCAAAACAAAGCTTAATTTAAGACAAAATAAATGCATGGCAGCACTGAAGGATCCCCTTTTAGACAGTTGGCGGTGTGAGAAAACATTCCATGATCGGGAACACACCTGTTGGGGAAGTATCATTGGTAAAGCCTTTGTGCTTCCCTGCCGCTACCTTTGACGAGACTGCAGACAAAATGCATGTCTGTCTTCTTCACATTGGTATACAGATCCATTCCAAATCACTAATGACCTTACATGTGAAAAACACCACTTTTATAAGAGTGTCTGAAAGGGCCCTTTAGCACCTAAAAGTACCATCTAGCACATAACCACTTCATTTCCAACCATGCATTCTATGATGAAAAGTGTTTGTTTCGGTGTGTTCTATTACCCTGAAAGTTTGTTGCATTTGTTTCAAGTTATGAACATGCAACTTTGGATTTTTGTAGATTTGTAGGGGCTAAAAAACAAAATCATATATTCAAAAAATGTAGTCTATTATAGACACTATTGAAATATGTTATTAAGTACATATATTTATTGACCCTTTTAAAGAAATAAAATCTTAAAAATTGAAATTTTTATGGCTTCTAAAAAAAGGGGGACTGGATTATAAAACTCGAAATTGGGTGAAATATTCTGTAGACTACTACAATTAATGTATTAAGTTATAAGCTAAATTAGTATACCATTAACCATTAATTATACTATTTAAGTTAAAAGCTAAATAATGCATTTAACTATTTTTCCTGTGATTATAATTTCAAATATTTATATACAGATCATTAAATTAAAGTAATTCTGATACAATAAAAGTTAAATAAAGATAAGAGTATATTAAATTCAGGCATTGTAGGACTAATATGTTGTAATATTAGTAAGTAATATACAAAACACTTGTTTCTTAGTTTAAAAATGATGATATTGCTCAGTTTTAAAACAAATATTAGTAAATAATAATTAATATATAGATACACTACAAATAAGAACAATCAACAACACTCAACAAAAGGAATTGTGTTAACACTTAAAATTAACAAAATAAAATCTCACAATTTCTAAATATACAAACTTCTCGGAAACTTAGGTTTGTGTGTTTTCATTAACACTAGAACGATGGATATTTTGAACTATCTAGAATGATGGGCAGTGGTCAATTTGACCGCCACAGAAAAAATACAACATATCCTTAATTTGAAACCAAAACATCATAGTTACAACATTTAGGATGTTTCTTCGACACATTTTTTGCAATAAGTGAATAAGAAAATAAGAAAAGTCATAAAATTTCAATGGGCCGAGATTAGCCGTTTTGGAGGAATCGTTTCTCAAAGTAGTTATGCGGTCAAAATGGACCACTTCCGTCATTCTAGTGTTAACTCTGAACTCAATCTATCACACAAAAATTTATTTACATACAAGATAAAAATATGCACATTTTCAGTCATTTATCTTCTTCACTTTGACATGTGGTTACAGAAGACACTTATTTGCTCTTCATTTAATATTGTACTTATGTTATGTCTCTGCCCTTCGCTCAGTGGTTGCCAATGAAAGTTCTAGCCTCGGCATTTTCCTCAAAATGTTTATCTTTGGTATTAATTAATAATCATTTTTTGATAATCCGTAGTTGACCAGCTGGGTGAAAAAATAAAATTGGATTGGACAAACTGCTGATTTTGTAGAAAAAGATATACAAGTTACCTTTAAATAATATTTATTCAGGGGAATGAAATCATCAACTTCATCTTTGTACAAGGGGTCATTAAACTGCTCCAGAATTTTTTTTATAGATGAACTACTGGACAGTTCTTACACTGACCCATTATACATTCTTCAGCTTAAATATTACATACCATCAGTTTAAGTATGTTTTTATATTCAGGATAACCATTAACCATTAATTATACTAATTTTACATTTTGATGGATCATGCAGAGATGCACATTATGTGTTCCTTTTGGGCTGGTAAGCACACACCATTTCAATCTCAATTAAGCAAATTTAGAAAACCCAACTTTCACATCTGAATTCAATGTTTTGAATGTATTGTAGAATTCTTTACAAAAAAAAAAAAAAAAAAATCTTTTGTTTGATAATTTTGATACCTGCATCATTCATGACACTCGGATAATCTTTCTTACTGGGACAAACTTAGCTATTTTCATTGTTTTCTTAAAACTGTTAAATCTTAATTTTGGTATTTTTATAGAAGATTTTATGGTTTTTTCATTAACTTTTGGCAAAATACTATACTTCTTCATTAGTTTTTTAATTTACTAAATATTCATAAGCTTCAAATTCTATTCCAATTCTTTTTTGAATCCAGTTTGTTGATAATAAGCTTAGTATTGTTATTTAATCTTTGCAATTTTCATTTTTCAAGTTACTTATTAGCTCATTATATTCACCTTAACTTTGCTCAGTGCTAATATCATTTTCATCACAGAAATTTTGTATGATCCCAATATTATTATTTTAGAAACTTTATCAACTTTTTTTAAAGGACAACGTTTTCTTTTTTCTGAATTTAATTTAGTAAGTCTTAGAGACTCTCCTAGAGGATCACATACTGTATTTATATTTTCTAATTTTTCAACAGTAGGCTTAAAACTAATGCTACTTTCTTTATTAGAATCTAAGATTATTATCTTCATCCAACAATTTGTGCACAATGTTTTCCCAGGTATTAAATTAGTATTATGTTAAAGCTCTTTTCCCATATTCACTTTATGGTAGTCACACGATGACACAGTAGGGTTATTGATATTTGGAGTGTTATTAATTCCTTACTAGATTAATCTAATGATGACATATCAATAATATTACAACGTATCCTGTCAAATCCTGAGTGTACTCTAAGGATACAAAAATGAGTTCAAATTTCTGGATAACTAATGCTTTTATTTAAAAGCACTAAATAACATAAACAGAAATAACTAACTGTCTAACGAACAGTTCAATAACTATCTTACAAGACCACTAAACAAATGTCAGGTACAATAAAATAGCAATTAAAAGCTCAATTAATTCACAAAATAGCAGACACTATTTTCAAAGCATAGACATATCTCACAATTCAATTTGACTCGTAATGCATCAACAATTCTCCAACTGAGTAATTCCCTTATATACTCTCCATACAAATTTCTAGAAAGTGATCATACCTCCGAAACCAGTCGATATTTCGAGAAAGTTCTAGTACATTTGGAAACTCATTAAAAGTCATCAAGTAGGTGATATTTCACCAAATCTAGCAACAATGTCTCGAAAAATTGCCAAGCTCTGGCGACCATACTTTCATGCAATTGCAACGGTTACCTGTAAAGGTTGTATTACCTCAGAGATAGGCAATAGGCTACAAAGATTATTAAGTATTGTCCACCAGACAATACTTAAGTACACTAAATGTGAGCATAATATATTTAGTTGTTTGCACTTTAAGGGCTGAACAGTGACTGATTGAGGGGGGGGGGGGGGGGTCTTTTAATAAAGCAGTGCAGACTGGCAGACTACAGGGCCTGTCAGTGCAGATCTCTGCTGCTGTCTGCCTCTACCAACACATATTGGCAGATGCAATATGTGCTGCAGGTGGCAGCTTCTGGAATTACAAAATACTAGGAAATGTACTCAGCTACTCAGCATTGCTCAGGAGTTAAAGCAGGGATAAATTGAATTCATTAATCTATAAAAATAAAAAATAAATACATTTTATTCATATAAATAACAGTGAAAATTGCATATACTCTGGGCTAGCTCAGGAGTAAAGCAGGGCAGTTATATAAAATAAAATAAATTTTATTCCTATAAATAACAGTGAAAACTGAATGCAATTCATGTACATCAGTGCAACAGGTGTGATACAAACTCCTTCCCCTCCAAATTGCATAAATGAAACCAGTCTCATTGCAGAAACTTTGCGACTCTAAGTTCAATGTTAAAATCTACCAATAGACACAATGCTTATTTAAGGCATTGTGTCCATCGGTACAAATACCTATGCTCATGCAGCAAGTATTTAATGTAAGCAGGCATATCATAAAAGCGTGTCTGGGTTTTCATAAATTCACTGCATGTTTTGATGCAAATTTAATCAAAGGTTTGCACCTTAAATTCCAAGCAATGTTGGGTACCTTTTCTAGTCAATAATAATACATAATCACCTATTTATAACAATGTCGCAAAAAAAAATTTAACCATAGCTGTAACAAAATAGATAAAATTTAGAATAAACAAATCACAATTAACAATAATATAACCAAACCCATTTATAATGAAAACACAATATATATATATTAGATATGTAATTAAATAAATAATATTCCCATAAAATTGAGTTACAATAAGATCAAACTTATCTATAATAAAGTAGCAAAAAATAGCAAAAAAACATATTATGGCTGTATAAAAATAGGTAAAATATCCATTAAATTTGAGAACATAAAATACATTACATTTAATTTTTAATCAACTCTTTTGATGGTCATTAAATAGTAGAAAAAACTCCCCAGGTCATTTATTTGAAAAGTGAAATGTACTTGAATATTAAAAATGTCAAAAAGTCAGTATGTCAAAAGTGAAAAGTACTGAAATTATAGCTTCACTGATGCCTAATGTAAGAATAATTGAAGTGAATTAAACCACCACGTATAGTTCTTTGAATCCATAGCTAGATATATCAAGAAGCTCTATGACAGAAGCTCTCAATAGAAGCTCTTTGCCTTATATGTAACACATTTAACACTAGAACGACGGAAGAGGTCATTTTGATCGCATAACTACATTGAGAAAAGATTCTGCCAAAAATTCCTCCGTCGTTCCAGTGTTAAGGCAATGTTTAAGAGAAGTTCATTGAATTTCCCAGGGCTTATTTACATCACCAGTTTAGTGCTGACATGACCTAACTTTCTAAGACATTGATTTATATACCTATGGATAAAATTAAATATCTATTAGATGGCACATCATTTGCCAATTTTTGTAAAGTATTATTTTTTCCCCTACTCAGATTGTCCAATCTAGATCTACCTAAAGGTGCAAGGTAACTGTTTAGATGGCCATGACAGTGCCATCCAATTTAGACCAGAACCCAATGGGACTGGCAGCCACAGGGAACACACCATTATTTCCTAACTCAGCACCTCTCAGATAGACTTTCAGATCTACAGATTTAACAAGTCCATACTCTGCATAGGCATACAGATAGTTTGGGGCAGCATCTGCAATTGAGTCCAAGTCTATTGTGTGCAATCCTAATGCCATAACTACAGAGCTATCTTAGCCCCCCCCCCCCCCCTAAAAAAAAAAAAAAAAAAAAAAAAAAAATCTTGTTGTAGCACATATGCTTTACAGTGCAGAATCCATATAGCTAATTTTGAATTAAACTCAAATTCTGTTGACAACAATGATGGCAGCCATCCAAAATCAAATAGCTCTTTACATATTTAAGTCATCTATATGTTTTTCAATGGCTATAGGCTTTGTAACTTCATTAAAATTGAGATTATTAGGATATTTAACTTTATTGAGTGGATTGGAAATTAAAGATGTCCAAAATGAAAATGTATATTTATTTGTTTTTTCCTTAAATATTTTGCATTTCATAGCCATACTTTTATTTTTAGAGTGAATATTTTTTCAGTATCTTTGAATATTTAATCAGTATCTTTGATCTTATTATAAATGGTTTCAACTGCAACAGGAAATACACATATATTGACAGAATTTAAAAAAGAAGTTACCATAATTCATGAACAAAGTACAAACACTGCGAAGAATATCTGTAGCTTCTCTTTCTTGGTCAATCTAAACATGCACAAAAGTTACAATTAAAAACATTTAAATACTTACTACAAATTCAGAAACAGTTTCTAAATATGTTTATATTGAACCATGTTATAGGTAAATTTCAAACATACTTGTACTGATTTTTGAACTCTGATATCTGCACGTCTGTGTATCTATCTGTCTGTGCAATCTGTAGCAGGGAATCATAAGCATGGTATGACCATGAAAATTTGTACACAGATACTTCAGGACCCCAAAAAGTGCACCTTAGAGTTATTTTTTTTAATTTTGAATTAGTTTCTCAGTTATTTTATAGACTTGAATGTCCTTTATGATCATTCAAAACACTATAAAATGCATGGGGAAAAATACAGCTCAAATTTCATTCAGATGCTTCGGTAGTAGGATTTAAAATCCCGAGTTTTACAAATAGATATTTGAATTTTGAAATATAAGATTGTAACAGTAATATCACAGATTATTCTAGAAATTTTTTTTTTCATAAACTCATCAATTAATTAATTATAAATTTTTAATCCAAAGCATGTCTTTGATTTTTTGAACAAATCTCCCAGGCTATCGCAAGTCTCGGACCCCTTCCAAGGTAGATAAGTCACTTGGAGACAGCAGTGCAGACCTGGCCTACCTCTCGGTTTTACAGGATTAGTTCCGCACCCCTGAAGACTTGCGGACCCACATGTTTAGCGTGATCGTACTCTGCGTGAACACGGCGGCAGTTTTTTCTTTTTCCAGCGGAGGGAATCGAACCCGGGTCTACCGAGTGCAATTCCTGCGTGCTGACCAGTGAGCTACCACACCCACAAGGTAGAAATGGACCAAGGTAGAAATAGACCAGATAAAGAACCATTCATTCTGCTGTAAAGGAGTGGATATTTTCGGATGGGTTGAGATGGGTTTCACCTGTTTCATGACAGTTGAAGATAGTCAATAGCGATTCTCATGTTTTTTGTGTTTGTGGAGAGCAAGCATGATTTGATATGTACAATTTTTGGATCAAAGCTACTTTAAATTATGTTCAATGTAGTGGAAGCTTATTTAGAACCCAGGCAATGCCGGGTAATTCATTCTATAATATATATACTACAATTGAAGTTAAATAAAAGTGTCTAAAAATTGAAAGAGGTCAGGATGAAAATGTGCATTTCACATGAAAATTGAAAGATAAATGACTTGAAAATCCTCATTTGACCGGTGTAGTTGGTCATCAAACTTCCATGATTTCCACAAAATAATTCTAATTGCATTTAAATTCAGGCTATATGCTGGTCAATGAAATTTTACATTGTGATTTTGCAAGAAATTCCTTTACTTGTTATGATTGATGACACAATGGGTTGTCAATCTAAAGCAACTTTATAATCACAAAAAATCATTCTATTATTAAAATACTGTAGTTATCTCAAATGCCAATATAAACATTTGAATTAATAGTTCTTTTCATAATACATGAAATGTTACACTCTCAAAACCAAACAATATGAAGCAAGACTTAAATGATAAAACAATGAAAATAAACCAAACAATTATTATTTTGTGATAAGTCTAAGATAGGTATAGGGTACTTGTCCACAGTTAACATTTATCTATTTTTTCAATGCTTATTTCTGGTTTCATGTCTTTTCACATGATTTTTGCAAAAAGTAGTACTGACTTAGTAACTCAGTCAAATTATGGGCAAAATAACCACAGAGCTGCTTTGCTCAAGACCAAGATAAGTTAACCAATATAACCCAAACCTTACATAGAAGTTATGATAAGGCACAAACCCAAATGAATCATACAATCTGATGTGCCACTTAGCATATGCAATATAAATTAGCAGCGGCTCTAATCCAATGGAGCGAAAATGGTTCTGGGTAAATATTATCTTTCTTTGGGAATGATTTGTCTTCTTCAGACAGTTCCAACATATTTTTAAACACAGGTACAGAACTGAAAAAGAGTCTAAGATTTTTGAAAATAAAAAAAAATTGATATTTTTAAATATTGATAAAAAACAACCTCATTTTAGGTGTGTAGGTGGGGGATGGGGTAAAGAAGGGTGTGTTGAAAATCTAATGTCTCATTTAAAAATGAAGTGAGAACATGGTTTTTTTTTAACGATAGACAGATAAATTTTGAAGGGCCTATAGAGACTAAATTTTCGCTAGTTAAGAGTAAATAATTTTTTTATATAGATTTTTAAAAATCCCAAAATATGCAAAAGAACCCATTCAGAACAAAGAACGATTCCCCCTTCTTGATTATCAATTCTATTGCTCATGGAGTTCAGAAGACCAGACAGCAAAGGAGAATTATAAATAAATACAAATTTCCGAAATTTTCAGTTTTACAGATAGGAATTTTAAATATGAGATTCTAACTCACAGTATTCCAATAAAAATTTAGTGGTTTTTTTTATGTATTGCTCAAAATTAAAATATACATTTTCTAAGTATTTTCTTCAACATTTGTCATCATCAAATGTCATGTGCTGCCTCCACAGGCCTTCTAATCTTTTTGTCATAACTTTATTTGTTAATTTTTTAAAATTAAAATAACGATTTAATAACTTTAATGCCAAAACAATATAATGTTCAGAATTTAAAATTACATCAATAAATAACTGTTCCAGGTAGGGTCTTCAAATTTTGTCACCGTAAAGTGCCATGTCTTAGCTCTACAAAACATCAATTCCTTTTGTTGTGACACATTATTTGTTAATACTTTACAATTAAATTCATCATTTGATAACTTTCTTCAGGAAAGCTACTGTATCTTTTTACACAAATTTCTTAGTACTCCTTAAGCAGAGGGTTGAAGTTATATGACACCTTTTACCGGGAAGTATGGGTGAGTGAAACAAGACTTTTTATGTATGAGAAAGCACTTTTTGTTTGACTGCTGAAAAATGTGATCAGAGATACTGGCAATAAAATTAAAAATTTCTATGATCTCGAATTTTACAGATGAAAGTTTGAAATTTTAAATATAACATTATAATATTATTATAAGCATTTTCTGAAAAAATCATGGTGT
Organism: Amaurobius ferox; assembly: GCA_951213105.1. Taxonomy (NCBI): domain Eukaryota; kingdom Metazoa; phylum Arthropoda; class Arachnida; order Araneae; family Amaurobiidae; genus Amaurobius; species Amaurobius ferox. Next base: position 42,154,917 of record OX578140.1, on the reverse strand, counting down.
TTAAATGAAAGATTTGTTTTTGCTGCTTTAAAACTTTACTTTTTTACTTGCACAAGGACGGGGAGGGGGGGGGGGGGGGGGGCAGAGAATTTTGCACTTACTGCATGAGTGCAGAACTTGCAAAAAATAAAAATAATAAAAACTGATTGCTACAAGAGCTGGTTGCTATATATTTAGTGCCATAAGTGGGCAAAACCCACAAGTGTAATACTAAAACAAATCATCTGGTGCTGTCCGGGTCCTAAACAAATGTATTTAAAATAGCACAGACACAGGTAACACCATACTCAATTTCCAAATCTCTTGTTTAGAACTAAAATCATTCTCCTGATACAAATAAAATCTTCAAATCACAAAATGATAATCACAATAGCTCGTTTCTTCTGCAACGAAATTTTTATACTTCCAATACTCCATTTTGACCACTTATGAAATCGCGAAAGGAACTAAATGGTTCTCACCCTCCTGCAATCTATGATTACACATCAAGATGTTTCCTATCTCAACAAAGCAAAAAAGAAATAAAAATAAAAATTCAAAATCTTTCTCTGGAACAGAGACTCTGCCAAAAACCCACCCATTACACAAAACCCACTTAACCCTCTTTAAAATTGATCTGATCCAGAGAGAAGGAACACAGATTCTCTGTTGAAGCACAGACAGTCCATTGCAATAACTGAATGTGATAACTTAAAAATTAAAATTACTTATGAAATTGAAAACAATTTTTTTTTTGTTAGTATACTGAAATATAAGGGTCATTTTCTCTAAATGGGCTCTTTCATCTTTCTTGCTATATTTTTTTTCTATTTTTCAACCTGTTTTCTGCATTATATTTTAACATGGGTGGCTTAAACTAAAAAATAAAACAGTAGCAGCAATCATTTTGGGGAAATTAAATAGAAAATGCAATTTTTTTTCTTTCAAGATAAGTAAATACAGCATGACAGGGGAATGACAATATAGACAACTGCTTTGTTAGTATGCATATAATGTATATCATCAGAAAAATAAAAACTTTGTTTTGTTTTAATTGCAATCTTATATTTCGAACAAACTTTTTATTTGTTTTATCTTCTAAAAAGAAAATCTAGTTTAAATGTAATTTACCTGTTCTAATGTTATTCCCTTGGCTACCAAGAAGACAGGTGAATGACGACAGGGGATGACAAATCATATGATTTTACTTTTTAAGTATATGAGTTTTATTTGCATTTAAGCCTAACTTGGTATTTAGTTTTCTACACTAACTAGGCACATATATATGTTAAAAAATTTTATTTGCTTTTTTATTTTGAGAATAATTAAAGACAAGTGAATGACAAGGAATAAAAATACTTATCCAAAATTGTTCAGTTTTATAATATTTCCATGCACAGAATGATAGCTAGAACATAGTCGAACTCTTGAAATGGTGAATATGGACTTTAGTAAAAAAGAATAATACTTTAATTATATTGTGTTGTCATCTATGTACAGAATGTGGTGTTAAAATTTAAGGACAGGTGAATGACAAAATAGCTAGGGGACAGTTGTAAAAAATTAATTTAAAATATTGCTCTAATGCACAGTGGATTTTTTTATTACTGTTTGTATATTAAATTATCTAATTTAATATAAAACATCAAATTAAAAGAAAACTAGAAAACGAAGGTTTGTAAATGAAGTTGTGATTTTACATATTTTTTCAATGTATTTTCGATGTATACAAATTTTGATGTATTTAGAGAATTCTTCAATCTTTTCAATGGTGTTAGGATGAAAACTCTGTGACAATATTTTAGGTCACTAAGGAATTCATTTATATCGGGCTAAAATATACAAAGAAAAGAAAAAACTAATACGAAATTTAAAAAAAAAAGTGTACCAAATTTCATGGCCATATGTTGCTTAGATTTAGCTACAGACAGCACACACACATATCTTTTTTATTATGACAGAAGAAGGTCGAAGGCGACCTGTAGATACAAGGGCTATTTTTCATATATGTCCAGAGATATTTACCCACTTCTAGAAAGGGCAGAAACATGCAATTTAATACACAGATGATACAAGTTGTGCAACTGGCCAGAAAATTCCAAAAGTCTAAAATTAATTCATAGGAGGGTTGAGTGTGCGTGTGTGGGGGAGGATTTTATTCCCCATATTTAGTCCATATTTGATTAAATCTTGCTATTGCATCGGATATGAATAGTCAGTATTGTACGAAAGTTAAAATAGAGTTAAATGCTTAACCTTGTAATCCTACTATCTTCATCTTTACACGTAAAATCTACTTTGCATTAGCCAAATCAAAAATAGAAAAGAAAATGCAAAATATCTTCTGGAAAATACAGAAAGAGAGACGGAAAGATTATGGATGGTGGGTGCTCTCTCATCTGCGCGATAAATTGCAAATTTCTTTCCATGTACTAAAATTTTGCTCAATCATTCTATGTTTGGTGTCAAATTGGGCTAAAAAGTTCTGAAAATTTAAACTCTAAGAATATTTGCTCAAACTAAAAATTCCAAAAATAATTATTTGGACTGGGGCTCACTTATGTTCCTTATTTGCATAAATTCTGTTTTCACTAAGTGTTTACGTTGAGTCAGCAGTCAAAACAAAATAGTGCAGGAGCGAGAGTTGGCAATTATGATGGTTGTATTTAACGATTTTATTTCATGTTTGTGGCAATGATGAGATTAAGGAAGTCAAGTCTGGAATTAATATGTTTTTTTTACCTCAATGTAAAGCTTATTTTCCAATTATTACTTTTACTTTCTTATACAAAAGAATATTGTACAGAAAAAGGATTGTTTACACAAAATTTTTCGATTTCAAAATTTTGATGCCAATATATGTTTTAGGACCTCCTGAACATTTGTTGAGTATTTTTAACATGATGTGCATCTGTCTGTCTCTGGCTGATTTCTTGTGTACATGGTAACAGCCACAAATATTAATGGATTTTCACGAAACTTCATATTTGGCTTTATTAATGAAAAAATTCATTTTTGAAATTCAAACGAAAACTTCGAAATTGCATATTTTTTTAGCATGGTAGTGTAGGACAAAATTTGATATAATCATTTATAAAAGGAAATATTTATGACTCAATGATCATGAAACTTAATAGTTTCAATCATTGTAGTCAAAATAGCAGATTTTTGTGTTTGTGATGTCATTAACATCTCCCCCCAGGGAGGGGGGGGGGGAGGGCAAGCTACTACCTCTGAGATACTAGTAAAAGTATGATCCCTGGATAGTTCAAGTGATTGAGCATCGATTGACAGAATGGCAAGTTTGCAGATAGATGGTTCATAGTTCGTATGCATGCCAGAAAAGTGGTTCATTAAAAAATTTGCATACATAGTTAAAACAACAGTGTATAACAACTGATTTTTAAAATAGTATAGAATACCTGTGGTTCGATATAATATGTTTAGTTAATTACACAATCCATATATTTTATGGGGATTGGATTAGAGACACAGGTTCGCAACCAGTGCCGCAGACAAAATTTTCAGGTCCCTACGCAGAAAATGCATCACCTACTATCCCTTATTTTACAAGTTATTGACCTTTTTTTGCAAATTATTTATATAGCCGGAGGCCCCACACCTCCCAAACCCATATACAAAGCACCCTTTTCCCCCTACCTGTTGACGGCCCTACTCACGACAGTTTCAGTGTAAGTTTATTCATAAGTTGATGTACCTTTCTTTTTCACTTTCTGCCGCCTCAGCAATTTTTTATTGAACCATTGCATAACCATAGCGGCAGATGATAATTTTCTGAAAGGTTGCCAGGAACATTTCTTGCTGCTAATGCTTTCTGCCTAGCTGCTAATGCTTTCTGCCTAAAGTGCAGAGGAGATTATTAAATGATGTTTACTACAATTCACCAGCATGGATATAACTAACAATGCATCTCCTCATTACAGTGGCTCTTAACTGGTGCTTCTTACAAGTGTTCTACGAAATTATATGGCATAGTAGCTAAGAGCTTGAACAAATTTTAGCGTAAATGAGCAGTGCTGCTTACAATGCATGCAGACCAGGTGCAACTTGCATTTTCTAGTGAACTAGAGTGGTAGCCACAAGTAGAGGCAAACTGCCTATGTGTGTTGAAGGCCCAGACCACTCGGCTGGCCCTAGGGCTTGCAACAGGAATCTGAGTGGCTGGACTGCCTATGTGTGTGTGTATAAACCCTGTAAATGCACAATACTGTTGGTTGTGTCAGTGTATACTGAGTTACTGTGCTAGGTATTCAGTTGATCACTGACATCTGACGTTTACTTTCCGTCAAAGTTTGACGAAGTCCATTTTCGATGGTTTGTGTGTTATGTATAAACATTATAATTGATAGCATCTTTAACTCAGATAATATGGTAATACTCAGGTAATACATTTTTTAATAATAAATAACTTTAATAATTACTATATTCATATTTTATTTTAGAAATAAATTTTTAACATCACAATAGCACAAAACAGATAAATTTATTACTAAACGAAAATACGATTCTGAGCAAAACATTAATGGCTGAATTTCTGATAATTGTCAATTTTCAGGTTTCAAAAAAATGTGTTTTAACTTCATAGTTTCTAAAAACTTTTGCTTGGAATAAGTTCTCAGTAATATTTTTTAAAATTTCTAATAGATGACTGAGCTGTTTAGCATCATTTAATGGAATTTTAATGCATATTTTGAATGTAAACTTAATAAAAACATCGTTTCAGTAACACATGCTTTTTTTCGTGCCTAAAATGTGAAAAATATCAAAATATTAGATTTTTTTTGCATACCAACTCAAGTAAACAATGCAAACATATAATTTCTAATGTATAATGTATAAATATTACGTAATTATTTTGCAAAAATATTATTTTTTTTAATGAAATTCCTCTTTAAGTGTAAATTTTTAGAGATAACTTTATCATAGCTTTACTGTACATAGATTTTACTGGCCTCATTTTTACAAATAGATAACATCATTCAAGGTTGATCTTTTCAAAGTTTCATAGAATTCTAATAATTTAATATAGTTTTTTTACGAGGGAAAATATTCATGTAACCTGAATAGTATAGTGTCACTGAAATGACTGTTTATATGAAAGAGCTAATTAAACAGTATTATTATAATAATGCAACATGCATTGAATCATTGAAAAACAACTTTTATTTTGTTATACCACAAATTAACTAAAATATTTTACAAGAAATGGTAAAAATTCTATAACACAAAACATTACAGCCAAACTACTAGAATATATGAAAATTAAACATTGTCACTATCATCCTTGCAGAGTTTCACTCAGGTAGAACTGTTCATAGGAGAGGGGGGGGGGGGACAGACCTCCAATATATTGTTTTATGGGAGAAGACATGAAAAAAAATCACATAAAGGTGAAAATTAAATATGAGGGAAGAGGCCTATGATAAATGTTTGTAAGGGGCACTTAATTTGTATGAACAACACTACCCCAGGCTGTTTCAGAAGGGTGCAGTGCACTGGCTGCCTTTTTGTTATCAGAGCAGCACCCTCTTTGCCCTTTTGTGATGAGAAAAGACCCCTTCTTGGCCCTTTGTTAAGAGAACAATGTTTTCCACTGCCTGTTACCTCCCAACAATAAATAAATAAAAACAATAAGTTTAAGCCCTGATCTAAAGTCAAAGAAAACATCCCCCACCATACTTTCCTCCATCAAAAGAAACAAAATAAAAAGAGCAGAAAAGGAAAGATTGTTATGCCAATACATTCCTCCTTCCACATGATTAAAACTCAAATTTTGTTTAATTATTCCATGATTGGTATGTGATTGGGGTAAGAAGTTCTAAAAGTTAGAACTCTGTAAACATTTTTGCTCTAAAACCAATATTTAAAAATATAGCTTTTTGAACAAGGGTTCTTTTGAACTATTTGCAAAAGCTCCTGTTTGTTTATGTTGAGTCTGTCAAAGTCAAAATACAAAAAGATAGGAAGGGAAATAATAAGCTGTGTCTAGATGAGAATGTTGCAGTAACTTCAGACTTTAGCCGGATTGAATGAAATATGAGAATATTTACTAACTGCCTTCGGCAACCAGCAAGGATGTTTTTTTTAAAAACTCATAACTTGCAATAGCTTTCTAGCAGTAGCTGTTGACCGAGTACCTATGCTATGTGCATATGCCGGCAATAATTCATGCAATAGTTGTTAACTGTGTACCCAACTGCTACACGAGTGCATGCAATCTGCATAGGTTATATACAATAACCCTGCTCCATGAAAAACGAAATGCACTCTGCATGATGTAAATGTTTTATTAAAAATTGGCAATGTAAATTCTTTATTAAAAATAATGTTTTAATTAAAATATTGCATTCTGTATTAACAGATTTCCTTAAATTTTGCAGTAATTCTGATCCGTAATGTTAACGTTTAAGAGGATATTTTAATTAAAATATTTCATTCTGTATTAAAAGAAATTTCTTAAATTTCACAGAAATTCAAATATGTGATGATCATGTTAGCGAAAACCACAGAAAAATCCTTAAAAGAAAAAAAAAATCCTAGTATCATTTCAAAGTTGAATCAGCCATGCATCTTTCCGCGTAATGGAAATCATTCCACTTACGTGACACAAATGATCATAACACAGATGAAATTTATGTATATTTTTATTCTGTGCAAAAATCGAAACTAACATCGGAAAATAAAATGTACACTATGCAAAACACGCTTTTATATGCTAACAGAAATCATATTACTTTCAAATTTTCATCCATGATGCGAATAACATATAATAAATATACACATCAAAAATGAATAATAAAATTGTTTTCACTTTCTTTAATTATCGTAAAGTGGTAAAACTTTAAACAAATATAAAACAAAATTCTAAGTGATATTATTCTAGGATTTACTGCCACTGCTGTTGCCATCTAGTGGAAGAAAAAGATGATTTTTTGAACAGCATCGAACTATAGTCGATTCTCGGGGACAAGCATATATAAGCAATTTCGCTAAAAGTTATCATTAAAATTTTAAAGAAAAAGATTTGTTTTACAAATTAAAATCATAATTTCTTAAACTTCACTCATTTATTTTCATTATTTATGTTTTAGACTTATGCAATTAAGAGATGAAAACTCATCACTGGAGGACAGTGACAGAAATGACAAATTTGCTGTTTTATGAAGTCAAAACTATATTTAATTTTATTGAAAAATATATTTTTCTAGAAACATATGTAGAATAAACTATTCTAAACAAATACAGCAAAAAATATCTGTTTTATTTATAATTTTTTTTAACCCTTTCGGGACGGCGGCATTCCGAAACTGCCGTGGCCCAAAGGACGGAGTGCTTTGTTTCCGAACTGTTCCCAAAAGATGGCTAATTTTTTGCAGTAAGCCTAACTCTCGAAAAAAATTCACTAAAAATCACCCGTTCAACACAGCATTCTACTTTTTTTAGGAAGAAAGGAAATACTTATTTTCTATTTGATGTATATTTTTCATACAAATTTTCTTTTATCAAAATATTAAAAATTTTAATGTATATATGTTTTAGGTACAGATGGATAAGTCTTTGGCATGCCCTTCCGATTTTTTAAAACTGTACCACATATATGCGTATTCTTAGACAACAAACACTTTGCGAGTACAGGAGAGGTAAAAAATTTATCCAAATACAAAGTATATCCTTTTCCTAAAAGTTCATACAGAAGTGTTTTCCCAACACGTTCTCCATACCCACCATCAGAGCTTGATAATTTCGTGTCCTTTCCAGTATACACAAGGAAATTGCATATATAGCCTGATTCCGATTCTCACAATTTATATATTTTTATTCCATATCTGGACCTTTTCAAGAGGATATATTAACAAAATCCCAGCCTTCCTTTCCATGAGAACAAAGATTCATCAATGAACACATTTCTTCTAGAAGTGTATATAGATTGAAATTATGAAACTAATGCATCTAACACAGGTTTCAATTTATCTAGTTTTTGGGCATTACTATCAAGAGTAAAATAAAGGTAACGTAATATTCCTATAAATCGATCGCGACTCATTACTGAATTGAAAAAAAGGAGTACTGATAATTGGATTTTTAGAAAAATACATTTTAAGATTTGGTTTCCTGACAATGCTCGTCAAAACTACTAGTGCGAGAAACACACGAAATTCGTTTCTGTCACAGGTGTAAATACATTTGAAACATGTGGCGTCTTCGATGTGGAAGGAGAGAGGAGATTTTTCTCCCATTTTTTCTTTGCAAACTCATTAGTTGCTTTTACGATAAATTCTACTAGTTCATCATCAAAAAATATGCTAAAAAATCAAGTTCCTTATCTAAATTAGGTGGCATGATATTGTGATTTATTCCAGGTATGTTCAAAAACTCCAAAGAATTCAGATCTTTCAAATCACATGTCCAAAGATCATTCGAAAAAACAGCAACTGAAGCTGGCGGCATTGTAATAATAGTATGCTCAGAATCTGAAGAATCAATTGCATTTTCAGATTCATCATCAGAAATAACACTGTTCTACGAATCTTTACTATCTGCATTGCTTTCATTACTGTCTGGTTCGTTTATCATACACGTATATTCTTCCACAGAAAGGAAACGTCTCAAACCAGCCATACTTTTATCCGAAATAACCTAATCATTTCAGTTGCATATTCCTTTACCCCCCCGAAAAAAAAATACTCTCTTATATTCCTGTAATTCACCAATGAAATCATTGGGCTCCAAATGGAGAAATAATTCATTAGATTCTCCTTATGCCAAGGTCAAGCATCTGCAAAATACATTTAAGTTGCTTCCACGGGCATTTAACGCCATCTAGTAATCTAGTAGACAAATAAATTCAAATGAAAACATTGAACATAGAAACACCGATACGTGCCACTCGCCCTTTAGGGTAAATATAAGTCCTTAGGGTTCTCTCCGTCATGAGTGCGTGCCGTCCGTCCTTGAATGCAAGTTCGCAGCCGGCATGCCAACCATCGCGAAAGGGTTAAAGCTCAAGGTACACAAAATTGACGATTATCAGAAATTAAGCCTAATGATGGAACAAGCACAAGTGGAAAGTAGTAGTAGCATTGTTGAAAAAACAGCTCATACAGATACATAAAAAAAAACAAAAAAAAAAACAAGAAAAATTAACTGCGGATAAATAAAAAATAACAACGAATGGAAAGCTCCTCCCATTCATCTCTGGGATTCTGCAGGACACCCTGTTCTATCATTAAAGTTTAAGGGTCCCAGACAGCACCAGACTGCTCTAGCAAGACTTAGAAGTGGACATACCAGGCATATGAAGTCAAATGATTCCCAACTTGTCTTTACTCTACTTCTCCTGGACTTGGTCTAGGATATTCCTAGGCCATGGGGTTTAGAAGAAAAATTAACATTAGAAAAATTAACATTATTATTCAGATGAATATTCAAGTTTCAGCTTTACATGGATCAGTGAGGAAGAATGTCACATTCCACACTGGCTTGTATATAGAGAAAATTGTTCAATAGCGCAATGATTCCTGCTAAGGTGAAACGCCACTTTACTACAAAGCACGCCAATCTTGCTTCAAAAACGTAAGATTATTTTAAAAGATTGATGGACATGCAAGTGAAACAAGTAAAATAGTTTTAAAAACTATTAAAATTACAGATATGGCACAACTTGTAACTGAATTAATTGCTAGTAGTTGAATTAATTGCTAATCACATACTATAGCTGAGTCTCTTATTTTCCATTATGTTGTGAAATAGTAAAAATTATATTTAGTAACAAAGCAAAAAATGAAATTGTGAAAATTCCTCATTCAGGCGATACAATTAGAAATAGAAATAAAAATATGTCAAATGTTATTGAGAGAACAGTTACCAATAAACTTTCTAAACAACATTTTGTTTTACAAATTGACGAGCCCACTGGCTTGTATATAGAGAAAATTGTACAAGCCAATGGACATTAGCGGTAAAGCTCATATACTAGGATTTGTTCATTTCATTAATGAAAACAAAATAGTGAATCAAGTTCTATGCTGCAGAGAACTTACCCAAATATATAACAGGACTAGATATTTTTGACTATATTATGTCATATTTAAAAAAAAAATTAATATCATGGGAGCTGTGTATAGGAATTTGTACAGACGCTACTCCATCAATAGTATGCTCTATTAATGAATTTGTTACAAAGACAAGAAACTCAAATATTATATCTAAGCACCGTTTTTTGCACAGAGAATCCCTAGATTCAAAAACATTACCGGCAATTTAAAATTCTGTATTAGGGCTAGACCAAATTGTAAATATGGTAAATTACAAAGTTAAAACCTTTAAAAGCACTTCTTTTAAAATACTTTGCATATCTATGGAATCTAAGTATAAATCCTTGTTTTTGCACAGTGAAGTAATTTTTCTTTTTTGACCCAGACCGTCCAACCTACCCGAAGATGTAAGGATCCCTAAAGGCCAGGAAGTGCTACTCAATTTAGACTGCAACACAGGGGGGTTAGCATACACAGAAACCCCATTATCCCTCCCCAACCACCAACCTCTCGGGAGGACTAGCGGACCTACACATTTAATGTGTAGTCTGTATTCCGTGTGAACATGGGAACAGTTTGTGCAGAGGAGGAAATCGAACTCAGGTTGTCCAAGTGCAATCCTCGTGCGCTAACCACTGGGCTGTCCAACCTCCACAGTGAAGTAATTGTTGACTTTTTCGAAAAATGAAGATTCCAATGCTTTTACAAAATGTCTTAAAATGATATCTGGTGTTCTAAAATGGCATATTTAGCTAATATTTTTAATTACTTAAATAGCATTAATACAAGTATCCAAGGAAAAAATGTAAACATTTTAACATCCACTGGCAAATTGTCAGCATTTAAGAAAAAAATATCTCTTTGGAAAAATCGCATCTATTAGAAAAAAAAAATAGTAGATTAGTAGATATGTTTCCTTTGATTTATAATGCAAATATCGAGGTGATTATTTATGTTATAACAGAACATATAACACTTTTGGAAGAAAATATTGCAAGTTACTTTCCTTCCTTAAATATAGAAAATTATGAATGGATATGAAATCCATTTAGCACAGTTAATACATCGAGTTCTGAATTTTTGTTACCAGAAGAAGAGAAATTGATTATCTTGTCAACGGATCATACTCTACAAATGAAACATACATCGCAATATAAATACATTTTACTGAATTTTACTGAAATTACACTGAATAATTTTTATTGAAATTTTGTTCAATATACTTATGTAAAGTAGAATCTTCTGCAATGCTCTACTAAAACAACAAATATAATGTTTAAAAATACATGAAAATGAACCAGATATAAAGAAACTTATTTCTGTCAAAAAAGCAAATGTATCTCATTAAATTATTTTGTTAATCATATTGTTAATCAATATTTATATTGATAATCACATTTGCTAATGTTTTTGTTCACTTTTAATTTTTATTAGAAATAAAATAAAAATGTTATAATAACTTAATTAAGTGTATAGTATTGACTTCCCAATTCTATACAAAATACATTTTTTAGTGGTATTGAAATTTTTTAATTTTGGTTTTGATAGTATGCATTTATAAAAAGGTTGAGACCCTTTGGATTAGTAGATATTTCAAGTGAAAGTAAGCAAAGTGAAGAGAAAACTCGCTTGGGCAAAAAATTGTTAGTTTATTTTTTTAACAAGTTCAAAACATTAAAATTATTTTTATAGATTCTGATTCTGCACCATATTTCTGACACAAAACGTGTAAAAATCATTTATATTTTTATATATTAGGTTTGGAGATATAAATGTTTAAAGTGTTTACATTTTTTGAGATGTTCTGAGTTCAGCCAGAGATACTCTAACCATAAATATTATTCACATTAAAAAGTAAAATGAAATGGATTACTTCTTGATCAGTCAGCATAAGACACATGTCCATATCACTGCTGTGTCCACCCAGCCCCGTCATAGATGAACCCACAACGTACAAACCACAATCTGCAAAATTATAAAATTATATAATTTTAGTAATTAATGACAATCCTTCAAAACACATTCCATGTTTTATAAGAAATAAAAACAATGTTCATAAATTAAAATAATGTGGAATTTTCAAGTGTTAGTATTTTTGCACTTAGTAGCATATGTTGCTTAGCATCAAAATTAAATTGCTTTCATAGTGTAAAAAAAAAAAAAAAAAAATCAAATTAACTAAAGACGTTTATATTAAAGTCAAATTCAATTTATTGGATTTAAATAATAAAGAAATTGATAATAATATAATTTTAATAAATGAATAGTATTATATTTTAGAACATGTTATATCAGTTATGGGCACAGAATAATTAAGAATATGGAAATTATTGATATATTTATTTATTTTTTGCAATTTATTTCATATTTCCAATTGAGTTTAATTAATTGCTAAAACAGGATAAAATAAAATGAAAATATATTTTACTACTATTTAAAAATTAACATTTTCACATGTTGTTTAAATTTTTCATTTTTTAAATTGGTTTACAAAAAGGACAATGGATATCTTATCTTTTAAATTTAGGAGTGAGGATAATTTTGTATCGAATGGACAGAGATTCTTAAACTTTATTTTTCACATAAGAAAATTAAATTAAATATTTAAAAAAAAAATTCTGAAGAAGAGTATAATTTAATGTGCTACTAGAATTTGCAGATATTTTAAATCAAGAACAATATTGGATATATCTGTGAAATAGACATTACAAAATGAACTATTATTTATTGTAAACTTATTTTTGAATTAATGAAAAAAATTATGTGTGCACATCACTTTACCTACATAATCTTATCTTACAACAGAATATGCCAGATAGAGAACACATTCTTTGTCCACTGCTCAAAGTGCAATGATTGATAATATCTACAAGCTGAATCTCAGCAGAATTAACTTGAATAAAAAATCATCCTCAAGCTTAAAAAATAAACTGTAACCTGTTAACAGTATATTCACAAAAGAGTTAATAAATAAGTATTGGTGCATTGTATCAGGGTTCCCATCCATTTTACACAATGAAAATTAATGACTTTTCAAGGATCTTTAAAGACCTAAATTTAATATTAAAGAATTTTATTTGAAAAATATCTAACAACTGTCCCATGTTATCTGTAAAGCACCAACTAGCGAAAGCCTTAGAAATAATACTTTTAAAATGTAAAATATTGAGTCTATAAGACCTAAATTTAATATTAAAGAATTTTATTTGAAAAATATCTAACAACTGTCCCATGTTATCTGCAAAGCACCAACTAGCGAAAGCCTTAGAAATAATACTTTTAAAATGTAAAATATTGACTCTATTGCTGTGCATTCCCACAAATAAAATTAAAAGCATCAAAACATTATTTTCATACATGTTGGTTAGTTTTAGTTAGATGCTATGCAAAGATTTCATATATGAATTTTTAATACAATATATTCTATCCACATATGGTAACTAATTTAGATTTTGTTAAATTCAAACAATAGTAGATAATTATGAAATGAAATGAAATGAAAACTAAGATATGCAAAATCATGCTTTAACAATATTAGAAGAGTAAAAATGCACAAATTTTTGTCTGTTGTAAATGTGGAAGACATCAAAATTATTTTAAATTTCTCAAAATAAATTAATGAAGTACCAAATGTTCAAAAAATAGCGGTAGTATCTACTATTAAAATTTACATTTTCACATACTTGATCTCAGACAATCTAGTTTACTTTCATTCATTGAATTTTAAATAGCATTATACTTGTGTAACATATAAACAAATGTAATCAAACACATACATATCATTCCTTTGATATATGTGCAATATATGATAAACTAGAAAATGTACACAGCATAGTCTGTGATTTAAAGTAGGGATTTAATGAATTAATTCATTAATTTTCAGACGACAGGGCTGATATTGGGCAAATGAATCTCTGCTGTAAATTACAGGCACTGCAGATTACAAAATAAATTTTAAATAATTAAATTTTTGCAGGTTTCTCTAAAAACTTAGCTGCAGGTCTCTTGGTTTCTTAAATATGCCATTTTTTTTATTCGGGTGCCAGTCCTCTTACTCAAAACCCCAAAAATGATGTCAATAAATAAAAAATATTAGTTCCAGTTTACAGCAGGGAATGGTTTTAAAAAAAATGCAATAAACATTAATTTTTAAAGATAATTAAAAAACATCAGAAAAATAATTGTGTACTTTTTGATGGCAGAGATTTGATGTAGTATGCAAAATAAACAGAAAGATCACTCAATATATCAATACATTTTTGGAATTGATATTTTTGTCTTAAAATAACAACATTAAAAATGGTGCCACCAGCAAAATTTAAAGGACTGAAAAAGTTAGGCCCAAAGTTGAAAGAGCCAATCATGCATGCCCCTTTTGAGCTATACATAAAATAAGAAAATTAGTTTCAATTTCATCAACATGCAATAGATAGCACTAGTGATAAATTGACCTCTGTATTGAATTAGGACCAAAGTTCGGCTATTAAATTCTTAACTTTTAAACTAATTTGAATTAAAAAAAAAAGTCTCAACCAGGTGCCTTTGGGTTTCATATGAAACATCACTGTACCACATTTTATAACTGTGGTTTGCTTAGATTTTCTGCTATGCAGCCAATGAACAAACATCTTCCTTTATCTGATGAAATGCTTAATGATACTGAAAGTGTAAACAGCTTTGAAAATCACAAATCGTTGACTACTTGAGCTATATTTTTAAATAAAAAAAATATATTTTTACTTTTCATTAAAATATTTGCAATATGAAGACAAGATTAGATTCAATACTTCCATTGCATGAAAAAATATATTTGTTATTATATTTCATATTCTATTACATTAAATTAGTTTTAATAATCTCTTTCTTACATAACTCGAGAATAATGGCGGAAGCCACAAATGCTTGTTAGGCTTGCTGGCAGTGTGTCTTTTAGGACTTTTTGGCTGGGGGAGGAAGAAACCTTAGGGGGTCAAGTTTTCTATTTGTCCTATATAAATATATCTATATGCTGTCACATAAATAGAAACCAGGTTAAAATAAAATGTCTCGAGGGGGGGGGGGGGAAGGGGGAATCCACCTCTAGTGGGTAAACACAGCTGATGGACGACACGCTTCCAAGGAATTATTAGTGACTGGATGGAGGTACGATACTTCTATTTTGCATTAAATTCTAATTAGTGAGCTAAAAGTTATAAAATTGGAAAAGCATATTGTTGCATAAGGTGTTTTTATCGCATATAGTTTTAAAATACCACAATTTTCTACTTTATCAAAAGTGAATAGTATACACAAACTTTTATTGTTGAATAAAAGTTTGTGTATGTATGTCCAGTATTGTATCCGGTATGGAGTGTGCATATACTTGTTGCCATTTTTTAAAATGATAATAACACAAGTGAATTATTCATACTTGAAATTACATTGTTTGATTTATTCCAAAAATTTAAACAAAAATTAATTTTTACTGAAATTTCTCAATGTAACGTTTGTCTTTTTTATATGCTAGCATATTCCATGTCATATGGAAGAATGGGGCAAAACAGAGTAGCTAACATAGTTTCAACTGAATTGACTGTAAACAACACTAATTTTCTCTCATTATGAAGTTCAAGTACTTTATAATGATTATATGGTCACATTATTACTGAAATGTAAAAAATAAGTTATCAAATTATAAAAAAGTGCGAAGTAACTGTACCCAGAGTTGCCGGATTTTAGCCAGACCAAAAAAAGCAGGCCGGCTTTTTTTGGTTTTAACCACTTATAAAAAAGCCAGCTTTTATTAAAAAAAGGTGGTTTACAGCCAATTCACATTAAATTTGCATTACTTTATCTTTGATGCACTCCTAAATGTTTTTTACTAAAATGTTTATAAACTTCTATTAAATATTACCGAGTACACAAAATTTTAAGACCGCTAGAAAAATACTATGAAGGTAATATGTCTAAAAGAAAAAATATATCTACAGTGAGGAGAATGCATTAAATTAGACACCAAGATGGTGTTTTGAAAGACTATGTTACATAATGCATAGCTCTACATTACATATACTACACATTTTAAAGACTATAATTAATTAAACAGACAAATCGCCACACATCAAAAAGGAAAAAAATCAATTTTACTTCAAAAAGTAGTGATAAATAGTGATAGTGTTTTTTATTAAATGACTTTATGCATGATTTTAAATATTTATGAGTAAAAATAAGACTATTACATATCAATAAAGCCCTTAAAATTAGTTAATTAGTAAAAGATATCACTATGCAACTATTGTCTAAAATAAAATATTTCATTATTTAAAGCAATAACATTTTTTAAAAAAATGTGTTAAAAGCCAATGTAAACCAAGTAAAGCAGTTGATATACCTTTTTAAAATTTAGCTGGCTTTTTTGCAGCCAATAAATCACTAGCAAGTATTCCAATATCAATGTTTTCATTATTGAGAAATAAAGTTATTTATTAAATTCTAACCCAATAAAATGCCTTTAAAATTAATTAAAGAACACATAAAAATGTGTAATTTAAAAATAAAATTCTTCACGCTTTTTTACAAAAAAAAAAGTCAATTTTGGCTAAAAAAAGCTGGTTAAAACCAATAAAAGTCGCCGGCGTGGCTTTTATTAATTTTAGCTGGCTTTTTTGCAACCCTGACTGTATCGTATCCATTGGAAAAACTAGGTATGAATTAAACCAATGCAAAAACTTAACATTTAAAGAAAATTAATGTTTCTTTTATGTAAATTGCAAAAAAATATAAAAACTTTACAATGGCGGTGGAACGAATAAATCTAGGGGGGGGGGGGGGGGGGCACGAAAGATTTTTTTTTTTATTATTATTATGCAGCATACTTTTGCAAATTATAGAGATCCCCACCTTTATATATTACTGACAGCATTTTATTAGAATGTATAAAAGGTAAAAAAAAAAAGAAAATATTTGCAAAGACCACTGGGTTTTTCTTTTCTGTGTTGAGAAATAAAATAAAAAGTATTAAGAAACATGCAAGTTCAATACTTTTTTGCTAAAATCAATAAAAATATCGTGAAATATAATTTTCAAGGTTTTAATTCAAAATAAGTTTATAATAATTTCAATTGTTGAAATTAAACTGGTTTTATGGATTAAATGGGTGATAGATCTATAGAACGAAACTATGCCAGAATTATTCAATCATATTCTGATACATAGATCAACATTTTCTGAAAATTTTATTTATTAATTTCAGAATTATTTTGTCCACAGATGAACAAAATGATAGCAATAGGTTTTTTTTAATAATGAAAAGAAAAATAAAATTTCCTAAAAAGATGAAGATATAAAATCTCATACATATACGATCTTTATTTAACATTTACTATGATTGTATTTCATTTTAGTGTTAAAATACAATAGTGAGTATATTAAAAAAAAAATTAAGATTATAAAAAATGTCCAAGATAGTTTCAACGACTGTCATTCCTGGAAATAAATGTTTCAGCAAATTTAATAAGATCTAGCTTATCATTGGCTTCTTTGTGAACATGGAGTATAAGCAAAGAGTTCAGTCATATTTGCCCTTAAATATGTTAAAAGTAGAAAAGGAGCCCTCTGTTGTTGCAACAGTCAGAGGTATAGTCAAATATACTTGCAAGAGTCTCTGAACGTATTTGATGAAAGTCCTGGTCCCTTTCAAAATTTCGCATATTGTAGAAATGTTGCTAACGTCTGTATAAGTTTTAAGGATATCATCAAACTCTTCTGGTTCTAAGTCCATTACATTGGTATCTGCTGCAGGTAATAGTAAAATTTTCCAGTTCGTTCCTTATAAGCTTAATGTGCTTGTTTAAAATCTTCAATATAAGGAAGATATTAGAACATCCAGCAATTCCAAATATTCTTTTCTGAAGTAATTCTACGGTATTTGGAAAGAAACAGATAACAATCCTTTGTCGCACCTTTTGTGCATTTTCCAGATTCATGGTAATATTTGTGAATTCGTCAAATTCTCAGATAACTTCAGAATAGAATTCCAAAATTTGTCGAAACTATCATCGGTTCTTAAACCCTTAAAATATGAAAATAGTGAATTGATTACTTTTTCCCAAGAATTAATCAATTTTAATTGTAACTATTTGCTGATCTCTACTGCTGCTGAAAGTATTTTCACATAAATATTTAATCCAAAATAGGCAGAAAAAAAGGTCAAATAAATGCTTCATGTAATTTGCCAGCCTACATCAGAATATTTTCAGAAAGTTCCTCTAATGCTAGAGAAGAACTGCACAATTAGAAAGGATGCTTTGAATAGAATCTTTTCAGACAGTCCATTTGGTGGGACACCAGAGATAAACGTAGTTTGAGTTGTGCTATCAAGCTCACGAGAATCAGCTAAAACATTACTGTGTTTAACCCTTTCGCGACGGCGGCATTCCGGAACTGCCGCGGCCCAAAAGACGGAGCGCTTCGCTTTTGAACTGTTCCCAAAGGACGGCAAATTTTTTGCGCTAAGCCTAACTCTCGAAAAAAATTCACTAAAAATCACCTATTCAACATAGAAATCTATTTTTTTTAGGAATAAAAGAAATATTTATTTTCTATTTGATGTATATTTTTCATACAAATCTGAATACAAAATACTCGTTAGTTGCTGCCATTCTTTCATCCGAAATAAACGAATAATTTCACTGCCTCTAAAACCCAAACAAAAAAAAATACTCTCTTATATTCCTATGATTCACCAACGAAATCATAACGCTGAAATAAAAACAAAACCCGAAACTCAATTATAAAATTGTTGATCCTGCGAGAATTGCTCTGTCTGTTTATATAACTAAATCATGTTTCACAGTTCCAAATGGAGAAATAATTCATTGGAAACTCCTTATGCCAAGGTCATGTATCTGCAAAATACGTAGAAGTTAGTTCGATGGACATTTAGCGCCATCTAGTAGACAAATTAAAACATTCCACGTGAAGGCACGCATGCGTACCACTCGCCGTTTATGGTAAAGTTTCCTCCGTCACGAGTGTGTGCCGTCCGTCCTTGAATGCAAGTTCGCAGCCGACACGCGGGCGTGCCAGTCGTCCCGAAAGGGTTAAGCTTACTAAACCCCTGGAGCTTGTTTCACAAGCTGTTAGAACTAGACTGACCTTATGCCCCAACTTACTAACAATCGCCATCTACCGAATCATGGAAGATCTGCCCCATGTTCGCTGCCACTCATTAACAGCTAGAGATTACTTCACAGTCTTTTTCATTTCGCCTATTATGGTCGTTGAGGCTCCAATCTTTGTTCACTTACCTTACACTGCTGTTTAAACCCCCAGATCTGGCTTTGCGAGCTCTTTTACCCCACCCTTGATCTGTAATTATGTAACTTTCAGACACATATTTACAACAAAAAGACATATATTTGTTATACAGTAATAATCACATTTTAATCATATTTGTTCATGGCAACAATAATTGCAAATTGCTCTGTTTGTTTGTAAGAATAAACAATAAGGTATATCATTGTCCACATTACTTCTAATATAGGTAATAACGCTGGAGTTTACCATGTTTGACGTACGTAGTCATGATGTTTCTGCCAGCAATCAATCAGAGGAAGTTGGAAACAGGCTTGAGCAATTAAATCTTTGTCAATACTAAAGAACATTTTTCACTTCAGAAGTGCATAAAACATTGAGTAACTCATAAACTAAATCAAAATAAAAAAAAGGCCCCCTCTTACAATATTTCAACTATGTAAGTTCATGCCAGCAAAAATTTGCGGTCTTTAACTAGTCTGTCCAGGACGCGAACTCGCAGCTCAAATATTCTTTCTTTGGCTTTGACATTAAATATCATTTAAATGTAAGTTTAACTAAAAAAAACCCAGTTTATTTCAACGTTTTCCCCCAACATTTATCTATGCTATATACTAAATTTCATATTTTTGTATCCTATAGTTTTTGCAGTATGAGACACGCAAAATTTGTCAAACAGCATTGGCTATGTTTTTTAATATGGAGAAATACCCAGACCGTCCGACCTAATTAAGAATTTTAGTAGCTGTTAGAATAGCCAGAATAGTGCCACCCAATTTAGATCAGAACCCAATGGGAGTGGTATCCATAAGAACATTGCCATCCTTCCCCTAAAGCTCTACTTTTTGGAAGGATTTTCGGACCTACTGGTTTAACGTGGCTATACACCGGAGTGGCATCTACAGGAACAGTACCATCCTTCCCTTAATACCACCTTCCAGAAGGACTTTCGGACCTACAGGTTTAATGTTCTCATACTCCGCATAGACATATAGATGAGGAGAAGAATGGAGGAGAAGATGACGACACTCCAGAAAACTCGCTTGGGTCTTCAAAAAACTTTGAAACGCCACTGGGTAGAAGGCCCAGGCTGCTCGACTCACCTGAGGGTAAGAGCAGCAAAGTGAGCGAACGCCAATGGGTTGTTGTTGTTGAGACCCAGACCATCCGACCTACCAGAAAGGTGTAAGGTAACTGTTTGGACAGCCGGGAAGTGCCACCCAATTTAGACAGGAACCCAGTGTGGGAGGCATCCACAGGAACAGTACCCTCCTTCCCCTACCACCAACCTCTCGGAAGGACTTATGGACCCACATGTTTAATGTGATCGTACTCCGCATGAACACTGCGGCAGTTTTGACAGTGGTAGGAATCGAACCCGGGCATACCGAGTGTAATTCCCGCACGCTAACCACTGGGTGTACTAACTCTACAAATTTAATGACAATCATAAGTTTATATCATGTAAATATATAAATTTAAAAATTCAGTTGATTAGGAAGTTTACGATTCCTACTTTCCTATCAATATAAAAATCTAATAATCCCCTTAAAAATTAACAAATCGTTCCACATAATTTACAGTACATGGCCAAGGTATTAATAAAATTGGACCTATAATTACATAATCACAAACAAAAATGCGTTTCTTAACTTAACATTTCTATATCTGCATGTTCAACCTTTTTCCATTTCATTTTAATGGCATACTTATACATTTTGATTGCTCTTCCGTTTAAACTTCGGACTTGAAAACTATAGTGAATCCAAGCATGCATTTACATACCTGCTAATATTAGAGAATAAAAATCCAGTAGATAGCATGGTGAGTATTTTTTTACGGTGCTCTACAAGTCAGTGTATAACCTGTTCAATATTACTTAGGGAAAAATAGGGATTTTTTTTTACATCATAAAAAATGATAACTCACTATATCATTGAAAATGCCTACTGCATAAAAAAATATTTTTACATAATGTATAAAAAAACATAATGACATAAACAGAGAAATTTTAGAATGAGGCTCACCGAAACAAAAAAATATAGTTATAATTTAAGTAGATGAATGTGGATAGGAAAATGCTTTTGGGACTCTATTGCCTAGAAAATAAGGGGAAAAGAGCATATATGAAAGAAAACAATCCTTTAGTTTTATGTAAACTGAAAAAATGTGAAAGTACTGTTTAATTAATTTGAGATTTCATCAGAAACAGGATGGATGAAAAAAGATGTTTCAACATTACAAGAGAAATTAATAAACACAAGAAATTGCAATTAAAAAATAATAAATATTTTACAAAAAAATATTAATTAATAATGAAACACGCTTCAAAGAAATGAATATTGTGCATTTTTTATTTCACATAATTTGAAACTAAACATGGATGAAAAAGGATGCTTCAACATTGCATAAGAAAGTAATCTATATTCGCGAAATCGCACTTAAAGAAATAATCAATATTTTATGAAAATATTGATTAATAATGAAACCAACTACAAAGAAATGAATATTGTTAATTTTTCATTAACATAATTTGAAATTAAACATAGGTGGAAATGGATGTTTCAACATTACACAACAATCTAATTAAAGGCCATCGGCCCTACCATGCTGAAAACACCGGTTCTTGTTAGATCACCGAAGTCAAGCAGCATCGGGTGCGGTTAGTACTTGGATGGGTGACCACCTGGGAACACCGTGTGCTGTTGGCACATTTCGGGCGGGGCAGCCCGGTGGTTTGCGTGCTGGATTTGCACGCTTTCACAACTGCCACCGTGTTCATGCAGAGTACGATCACGTTAAACATGTGGGTCTGTAAGTCCTTCCGAGAAGTTGGTGGTAGAGGAAGGAGGGTACGGTCCCTGTGAATGCCTCCCCCACTGGGTTCCCGTCTAAATTGGGTGGCACTTCCCAGCCGTCCAAACGGTTACCTTACACCTTTCTGGTAAGTCGGACGGTCTGGGTCTCAACAACAACAACAATCTAATCTATATATACGAAATGATACTTATTTGAAGAAGTTTCCATCAATAAAGTGAAAATGATGTAACTTAATGCTGATACTAGGTTCATATATGGAAGAAGCAAAATGGCGGCTGCAAGTTCGATTGAAATTCCCTTTAATAGAGAATTTTTATTGAAAGATCCCTAACTTTAGAGAATTCTAATAAAAATGACAAAAATCGAGAGATTCTCATCTAAAATCGGAAATTTCCTGGAAAGACAGTAGAGTTGGCAGCTATGCATTTATCTACTTTTAATTTTGTTCTGATGTATGTTTTGGTTTGTATTATACACTTGATTTAGAATTATGCGTGGTCTAGCGACGGCTGCAAGTAATATTATTTAGATGCATAGTCTCGAATGATTAGTTTCTCTTCTCATCTGATGTTTTACAACATGAATAAAGTATGTTTAAAAGAGATACTGGAGAACAAAAGAAAGAGAAAAATTTTTTTAATCATCTATATAGTTTTCTGAAGAAAGAGTTGTGTCGCAACATAATTTTTCTTAGCACTTTTGGGTCATTCCGTGTGAAATCAACAAAAAAAAAGAATATTTGGTTGCATGACCATTTTTATAATTTTTTATATTTTGCAAATATGTTCCTACATATTCCAATAGATAAAAAACAATTTTTAAATTTTTTTCTTATTGTTTGTTTTTTAGGTACGGCCATTTTTCCAACATAAATTTGGCCAATTTTGATGCTCACGTAAACTTAAATATCTTGGAACTAAAAAAAGATAGAGACTTGGGATAAAAACTATTTTACTGGTCTTAAAGTGGACTGCATTTCATGTCATTGTAATGTTTGGCTAACTTCAATATGAGGGGCTGAAATTCAGCGTTGAAATTTAGCATCAATTTTGCTAAAAATGCAGTTTTTAGGCCTCTTATAATAAAAAAGAGAAATTAATCTGAATCTTCAAATTTTCACCACATCTTACCCTACTCCCATAGTCTTAGCCTGGAAAAAAATTTAGTCTCTACTCCACATTTTACTTGGATTTTAGGGTTGCCAAACTTCTAAAATTTCAAAAATGATCACTTTTAACACCCCAAAACCCCATGTGGGGCATAATTTAAAAATTTAAAAATTGGTTCAATAAAACAACAACTCTATACAGATTGTCAGGTGAAAGGTCCTTTTTTGTATATTTTATCCTTTCTATTTTTAAAATTGAAAAGAAAAGTGACATTTTCAATAGATGGAAAATTTTCAAAACAGGATGTTACTTATTAATACTTAAATGTCTATTTAAAAATATGTTGTTTTGCTTGTGAATTTCTTTCTTTATTATCAATAACATTAATTTAAAGGTAATTTTATATATTCTTGCTTGTGATTGGGGGGGGAGGGGGAGGAAGAGAAGTTGTCTGTGTTAAAAAAAAAAGTCATATCAAAATATTATTTGTACCATGTTACCTCAAGCAAAAAGTTATTTCAATGTTCTAACTTTGCATTATCTTCAACTGATATGAAAATTACCAATTTTAAGCCCCCCCCCCCCCCAAGAAGAAAGAACAGTTCAGAAGTTAAAAATATAAAAACTGTTTCAAAGAAGCCACAAATACATACAGATGATCATATGTATTATCAAATTTTATACATTTTTTCTTTTCTATTTATAAAATTCAAAAGAAAAGTGACACTTTTTATATTAAAAATTTTAAATGATAGGGAATTAGTTATTCATATTTAATGTTTGTACAAAAAATGCCATTTTGCTTGTACATTCGAATATATGTTCAATTATTTAACCTTTACGTTACAGCTTCAAGAATCTACTTTTTCAACTCCAGAACGGCAAAATAACTAAAAATTCCACCCCTGTAAATAAACACCTTCAAGAAACTTGTCTTTTGTTCGTAACTCGTTTCCCCTTCTGTCAGGAAAAGACTGGTACAGCAGTTAAACCAGCGCCATTCTAGAAGAAGAGATTTTCAGTGGTACAACTGTTGTATCGCCGTAAAAAAAAAAGGTTAAATTAATTATTCATTAGATTTTATAATATTTTCATCTTTGGAAAAAAAATCCAATAAAATAATAAATAAATGTTCATGTTTCTTACCTAATTATATATTATGAAAATAAATTTAAAACATCTATTATGCTGAAAAAATATGAAATTTAATAAAACAATTATTTTTCTCTTTAATTGCTTTGGAAAACATCTTTCTCAGATATGCTCTGATTCTTCCCCAGCAGCCTTCGTTCTGGACAAGGTACCCTACTGGGTTGCAAATGAGGGAGAAATAGGTCAGAGGTCACATCTGATTTTGGAATCACTGGGCATTGGCTTAGTTTTGTAGGTGTGAGAGTTAGATCAGTTTGATGTGAAACATTGAGCTAAACAGCAGTCTAGTTGCATTTTTATTGGAAATGATGTCTACCATTGGAAATGCTGCTTCATATTTTATCAGATAAATTTTTAAATTTTGATTCTTAAATAGATTGTTCTCGCTGCGATCCATTTTCATCTCATAAAGCTTGAATAAGTAAAGACTTGAGAACAATTACTTTATAGAACAACAAAAAGCAACAAACTTGCGTGATCTTATACCTGGTAAATCTTTATGCTCAAGTAAAGGTCAACCACTAAGAATTTCAAAAAGAGTAGATCTGATGAATATCAGACTAGTGAAATAGCCATTGAAACAGTCAACATAGCGTGTAATGTATTAGGTGTCTCACCAATTAAAAAACCTAAGTCAACGACAAAAAAATCACATGCAAAGACAAAACTCAAAAAAATATGTTAACTTGACTCAAAAATTTGTTACACTTAGTTGGCAAAAAGTTTAGATGTTGAACTACCTTACGAACAGTCATCAGAACTCTTCACATCTAGCTAGCTCACAGTGTGAAGATTGCACTAATTTAATCCCAAAACTAAAGGGAAAATATAACAAAGGCAGTTCAACACCAGAAGAAATTAAAAATTTAAGTCTTATGCATCAAAGTTGGACTACTAAAACAATTATAAAAGAGTTTGGAGCTAGCCAGTATCTAGTTCACAGAACTAAAGACCTCAAAAACATGGTTCTTTCCTCAATTAAAAAAGGTAGGACTCTTGATTTGAAAGTGAAGGAAACAGTTTGCACATTCTTTACATGTAATGAAATCAGCTGTTGTTTCTCTAGGTAAGAAAAAGTGTTTATCTGTACAATCTACTACAGGAATACTAGAATTAAAGCAAAAATGTTTGCTTTTAGGAAATCTTCAAAGAATTGTATACTGAATTTAAACCATCTAAATTACAAGATAGGCTTTTCGCAATTTGCAGAGCTATGACCCAATTGGTGCTAGTGGTACTCACAGTGTATATGTATGCAGCTATCATCCAGTATAAAACTAATAGTTTTAGCAATAAATATAAAGGCTGAGATATTACTTTATTGCTTAAAATGATATCTTGCTCAACAGAAGATGAAAGTTGCATACTTGGTGAATGTTCTAAATGCCTAGGAACTTTTATTTTTTAATTAAATGCTATCAGAAGCAAAACACTCAGCAATGATATTTACAATAAAAATTGATGAAATCACATTTAAATTAATGTTAATAATAAAGGAACAAATAGACAGGTAAAACAACATATTTTTGGTTAGACATTTAAATACGAATAAATAAATAACCTCTTGTTTTAAAAAAATTTCATATGCAGAAAATGACACTTTTTTTTTTCAATTTTAAAAATAGAAAGGATAAAATATACATAAAAGCCCCTTTCACTTGATTATCTACATAGATTTGTTGTTTTCCCTAAAATCCAAGTAAAAAGTGGATTAGAAGCTTAAATTTTTTTGTGCTTATAAAATACTTCCAACTCTTTAAATCAACCATATTTTATCCATGTTTTAATTTCACCAGCTAAATTGAAAAAATCTTAAACATGAGAAAAAAAAACTTCAAAAATTTCAAATTTAAGTGCTTAAAAAGGGTTTCATTGAAAAAAAAATATTACAATTAGTTTATATCATATGAAAGCTTGAAATCTTAGCTTTAAAATGGCATCTGAGATATTGGTTTATGACAAATACAAGTGGTTTTATTTTAGAAAGAATGAATATAACTTTTCACAGAAATATGACCTTGAACGATGTTTCAAGGGGTAAAATCTCCCCTTCTACATTTTTTAAAATATTGAAATTCTGGCTTTCGTCATCTTCCCACGTATATAAGCTAATTTTAATTTTTGATCAAAATCCATTACTATGATGCAACCCCCATTTGTTGATTTGACACGGAATGATTCTTTTACCAGTATTTCGTAGAGGGGAAGCTATAAATTTTAGCAGTATATATAATTAAATTTTAGGGGAAGGGGCATTGCCCTCAGTTCAGAATCTTAAAGGAGGCAGCTGCCCTCCCTTGCCCTATAGCTCTATATTTACAGTGTTCAAAATAGTAGCTTCATTATTAATATTTGTTGAAACTCCCATAAAAATAATAAGAGTAAAATACAGTGGATATAAAAGTAAAAAAGTTATGGCAAGCAAAAATCCTAAATAATATATATGTCCTTATCTTCTACATTACTAAAAGGTTCATGGGCCCAATTGCTGTATTTTCAAACACTTCTCAGGGTCCTTTGAGTTGTAGTATAAGTCATTGCAATAAAGTCAAGATTCATTATTGTTATCTTCGTTTGAGGTAAAGATATTTATTGGATTTTTTTTTTTTTTTATGTGAAACATCTTTGAGCACAAGGTAGAGTGTAAACAGCCGGTGCCATTGGATTTAATAATTGATCCTATTAATAATGGTCCTTTTTAAACTAATTTGAATTTTTAAAAAACCTCAAGGTGGCTTTGAGCCTGAAATGGGGCATCACTGCACCAAATTTTGCAGCTGTAGGTCACCTAGATTTTCCGCTATACGACGAACAAACAAACATTATCATTATTATTGATATTCCTTTCTAGTTTATCTATTATTTTTATTCCCTGACTTAAGAAATTCAAACTATGTTGCCACATTTATATTTAATGGACATAATATATCATGAACAAATGAGCCATTCACATATGAAACATGTTACTATAATCACATAATAAATCTGAAAAAATATTGTACAGTTTGAGCTCAACCTTTATGTATTTTGAAGCTGGCTAAGTGAAAGGACTGAATTTGTTGATCACAAGATGTTTCCTAAATTGCAACAACTGCCAAGTTTTCTTGCTGCAATTGTAGCTATTGGCGATTCTGCATTGAAAATCACTTAGACGGAATTTTCACATTGAAAAACAAAAGGGCAAAATCAGTTCATGGATACTGTTATCTTAAATGAGAGAATGACTACATTGTAAACTTTAATATAACAACATTAAAAAATATTCTAAAAATTTAAAGAATGAAAAAAAAATTAAGAATAATACAAAATATTACACAGTAGACCCCAGTCAGCCCTGGAGACTTTTGGATGAATCAAGTACCCTGATGATGAATTGGGAGAATTAACAAACTGTATAGTTATCTCCTGGTAAAAAATAACTAACAGTGCAGCTGTCAAACACAATGTAACTGTCTGTTCTTGCAAAAGCACAAATTATGTATTTAATATTAAACAGTAATAAGATAAAAAATACATACTTGGAAATGTAGTGAGCAAGATTTTATGTAGTGTATCTCTCAATTTCATCTTTTTTGCATATACTTCATCAGTCTGTTTATTCTCAAAAAATAGCTGCCATATATTTCTTGAAAGCTACAATATAAAAGAAATATAATATCTACATAATAATTACTACGAATATTTCAACTCTTGGTAGCAGAGAATGTTAAGATCTATAATAAGGTTAATTTTCAAAGTTATTAAAAATGAAAAATTAATTTATGTAATTTTGAAATAATCAAACAATTTTATAATACATCAATGACCAAATGTTGCACCACTGAAAATGAAAGGAAAAGTGACTACACAGGGACCTCTCATGACCATAAATATGTTATATACAAAAAAATCCATAAAATAGCATAAGCAGCCAGAAAATACCATTTGAGTTGAATATAAAACTCTTCCAGCAACATCACTCATCCCAACACTAACTAGAGTTAAAAAGTCTACTCTGAGAATCCCAAGAAAAAATCATGTTGTGGGCAGGCTCAGATGTTGCCTTCTAACTTCAAACAAAGACATCCCAAAACCCCTGTTCTGAGAAATTTCTTACACCTCAGTACACTTAAGAAAGCTAAGTCGATAGGACCAAGATAGCCCAGTAGTTAAGGCATTGGGATCACACATAATAGACCTGGGTTCGATTCCCGTCATTCATGCGGGTGCATCATGCATTCATCTCCATGTCCATGCGGAGCAGAGTATGGGCATTTTAAACCTTTAGGTCCAAAAGTCCATCCAAGAGGTGATTGATTAAGTTTAAGGGAAGCTATTGTCCCTGTTTGGTTCAGGACTAAATCGAGTAACACTGTCTCATCCAGCCGTACAAGTAGTTACCTTACACCTTTGGGTAGGTCGGGTAGTCCGGGTGGGGGATGAAGCTGTCATTGAGTAGCTAGAACTTGGTCAACAATAGTGTGAAATCTAAATTGTCAATGAATTACCTATGTGGTGCATATGTATGTTACAGACATGAGATTGCATAATCTGGCAAAAAATTTGTCTTCCCACAAAAGGAGGATATTTGTGCAAATGAAAAGGGAAAACCTAATTTATACCTTGTTAAATAATAGCCTAATCTCAATAATAGGGAACAATTTAATTTTTATAAAGACCAGTCTTCTATTTCAAATCATTATTGAATGGGAATGAAGAGATTATTTAAGATCTGAAATCATTCTTTCACCTTTTTTTTTTTCTATTTTACTAAAAATATCTTTTAGAATTTAAAAATAAAAGATTTTCATATCAACTTCATTGTAGTCTTGTAATTTCATAAATTTGTCTTTCTTTCATTATTTATTTTGCTCCATTCAATGCAAATGCAACAAACATGCACCATGTGTCTATCTCTGCACGTATACTGTAAAAATATATCCATATATCTATGCAGATTGCTGTAGTCATGTTAAACGGCCCTACTCTGATAAAAAGGAATACATATATATAATATACGATATAAATTGTTAACTTCAATATTCAATAAAACTATAAAGTCAGATAAGTACATATCAGATCTGTACCATTAAATGTTTTAATATAAATACTTTCATGTCTTTCATTAATTGTAGTATAAGCAATGTGACAGTATTTGTCAACTCCATGACATGGCTTATCATGAAAAGTTTAAAATTAGCTAAAAATAAATAAAAAAGACCTAACGATCTCTGTAACTACATGCACTGAGCTTTGTGCATTGGGTACAGGGTCATTCCATGTCAGTTCAACGAGATCATGTCCCCCACTGACTCGGATTTTGATGAAACTTGGTGTAAACCCTTCCCTTATGGTTGGAAGAAACCTCTTAAATCTTTTCATTCTATCTCAAACGGTTTTAATTTTATAGCACTTCGAAATTTCACTAAATCTGTGTTGTCTGTCACTCTTGAGACCCTCGGCACAAGATACCCTTGCTTACATTTCATTTCTTTTCACCATAACAAATGATCAGATCTCTTTGAAATTTTACACAAAGCTCAATAAAGTTATAAGGATTTCAGAAAAAAATACACCAGTACTCAAAAGATTTTATAAATACCTGAAAAAAATTAATAATGTACTTGCAGTCTAATTTTTTGGGTGGAAAAACTAGGTTTGGAAAACCTGAATTTTCAGCATGTGGGCATGATGGAACTAAAAGTTTTTGATGTTAAAAATTATTACAAAGACATGCTCTTTCTCGACAAAAAATGAAATTTATAGTTTTTTTACTCCTTGTAATGAAAATGTTACGTTTTTTTTAACATTGTGGGAAAAAATGGCTGCTGGGTAGCCATTTTGTACAATTTTTATACAAAACATAGCTGCAATAGAAAAGAATGAATGGAACACAGTTATTCAGCTTAAAATTAAACATAATTTTAGTTTTTATAGTTTTTTTTTTTTTTTCAAAAGTGCAGACTTGTTGGGGTATTTGAAGTTACGAAAATTGTCTAATTGTGAATACAAAAAATAAATTACAGTCAGAAACCTTAAATGCTGACAAATAAGACCTAGCAAGAAAAATGTTCCAAAAAAATTAAAAATTGAGCATTATATACAAATATTAGTACATTAAATTAGGCTTAAATTTATTAATTAATAATTTTATTCATTTCAGAAATATTAAAAATATTAGATATTTTAAAATGTTTTCTCAAATTGCAGTTTAGAAGTCTTTGATATGCTATTTAGTATATATTATTCCATATATTATTTAGTGTATATAGATAAATCATGGACAGCTGGAATTGGGTGATGCAATGCAAATGAGTTAAACAGGATATTCAGATGCATGTGATTGGGCTGCAGGAAACATATGCATTGGCTGTATGTCAGAGAATGCAGACTTGGCTTATCAGTCAGTCTACTTTTGGTTTCTTTGTGAGCAAAGCTGTGTGGTGACTTTGACAAAATTTTTGTGAGCAAAACTCTCTTAAAATTTATCCAATCTGCTTTTTTTTTTGTTGTTCTAGTTCTTGCTGTATGTGTGTGTGTTACATTACAGCAGTCCAAAGATTTGCTAGAAAAAGGAATTAAATTAAAGCCACATGAAAAATTATGCTATAGATGTAGACAAATTATTTATGGTGATGTAAATTAAGAGAGTTATGTTGTTGAAGACAGTTGCATTCACCCAGAAGATATTGGGATAAGTTTTGAAGAAAAGACCAATTTGGAGAGAAAAGCTATAGAAAAGCTGAACACGTCTTTTACTGAGCTGGGTTGTTTGCCTTTAAAATTACATGGTTTACTTGAGCACTGCAAGACATCTTATGGAAAGAGGAAGATAGAAAATTTCAAGGAAAATGTTCGTACCAAAATTGAAAAATTGCTATAGATTGAAATCCCAACTACAGAGACTGAAGCAGAGATGGTGACTAAAGTGAAAGCATGTTGTTGAGAAAGCATGTGGATAAACTTGTAGAGGTGATGAAACATTCAATAAAATGCACCTTAAGAAAGAAGCAAATCCAGATGCTAACCATTCCTGCTTCTCTTTCATGGTCACAGAGAAAAATTCAAGAAACATTTGGTGCATCTGATTATTCAGTTCGCCAGGCGCAGAAACTTTTTAAAGAAAGAGGAATTTTAGCTGAACAAGATCCTAGGGGTGGAAAAAAGCTTCCATCTGAAACTGTAAGCAAGGTTCTAAACTTAAGACAAGCAGTCTAAAATAATGCTGGGAATGAAGGATGTGGTTAGCATTGGAAAAGAGCATCAGAGGAAACAGCTAATACTGGGCAACCTCCGTGAATTGTATGCAGAAGGAGTATCCCTGTATTCTCAAAATTTTATGCTTTGAAACATGATGATGTGAATATGGTATACAAAACTCAGGAAATAGTTTTGAAATATATAAATGATAATTTTCCTCACATCAAACAGATACATTACTTTAGGGATGGCTGTGCAGCATAATACAAAAATAAGTTCAACTTTCTAAATCTCTGCCATCATCAGGAGGATTTCCAGATAAATGCATAGTGGTCTTTCTTTGCCACTAGTCACGGCAAGTCAGAATGTGACGGTATTGGCGGAACTACAAAACATCTAGCTAGAAAAGAGAATCTTCAGAGACCCCTTGACAAGCAAATCATTACTCCAAAAACACTTTTTGATTTCTGTGACAAAAAGATTGAAAAAGTCAAATTCCATTATATTACAAGGGACGACATAGACTTAATCCGCTCTTCCCTGGAAACCCGCTTTAAAGATGTGCAGACACTCCCTGGAACTCCCAATTTGCACAACGAAGCCTCCCCCAACTTCCTGTGAATGCTGATGATCTGTATCCTGGATGTTTTGTTGCTTACAAGTATGATCATTTGTGGTACTTTGGAATGATATCAGAGATTAATCAAGACGAGGGGCGATAAGGCAGAAGGTATGCCGATTCAGAACATTCAGAAGTAATCTATCATGCCACACGCCAAACGTCGTTTTATCGCCAGTTCTGGTTTATTCTGGCTACACCTGCAATTGGAGGGGAAAGACGAATTGTTTAATAAAGAATATTGTTCATAATTTGATTGCATATCAGATTGCGTAAGAGAATGTCGTTAGATACATTTGTCTTATCAAAGTATACAGTAGCATTTCAAATACTGGTTTGATTATTTATAAATCAAATAACAACCCAACTAATGTGGTTTTCAAGTAATACTATTAAAATACATGTATTTAAGAACTTTGTGTACTGCATACGGATTGTTTGAAATTAGTTAAAGAAATATTCGACACACATACGTATAATTTATTATTTGAATAAAACGATTCTATGAGAGATTTCGTAGTAAATATATGTGTAGAATCCGTAACGAAATTTGAAGATTATTTGAAAGGAGGAAATATCTGTCATTTTAAAAATGCAAAATTTGTAACATTTTAAGGAAATTTGCTTGACATTTTTCAGTTTGTGGGAGCAATGTTGCTTTTCCGACACACGTAGGATAATGAAGCGTTTTTCAAGATGTGTTTGTTTTGCGGAACCCTTGGGGTTCTACGATGTGATAGTTTCAAGTAAATTTTCTTAAAAATTTAAAAACGGGTAAAATTTTAATGCTTTTACACTTTTAAATTATTTTAATTTTAAATATTTTATTATTCAATTGAAGAATTTTAAATGTTATTGGAAAATAAATAAAAATATTTCCTAATTTAAATATGGTAAACAAATATCAAAATTAATTGCACTTTGCATTTAAAAATTCTCTGGCCAATTACATTTCCAGCAACTTACGTACGTGTAATCGTTCATTCAAATCAGTAATATATTTTACAATTATTTTTACGTCTAAGTTTGGCAAAATTGAAATTTTTAATACAAAAAATTATAAAAATATGAAAAAGCCTTTATGCAATGGAAAGTGATGTGTACACTTCAATTTCGAAATAACTCTTAAGTATTTCTATACTTTTTTGCACACTTATTTCATGCAGTCATATGAATTATTGGAAAAACCAGAAGTTACATATTCAGACCAGGAAATCCTTAGTGAATTCTACCACCAACCCCTCTGGAATTCAATGTTTAATCTATATCAGTCTTCATCTAAGCTGTACCTAAAGCAAAGTCTGAAAAACAGATGTTGAAATGAAAATATAAATTTTTGAATAGGAAGTGACATCTCTCTCCCGAACAAGAAGTGGAAATCCTTCATGAACCCTACCTCCTCCGTAATTTTATGCTGCATCCATATTAGCCACTATATCTTTTTAAACATCTAAATCCTACGAAATAGATGTTTAAAAAAAATTTGGTAAAAACAATGGCAAATTGTAAAATTTTCCCACCAAAATCTGCATTTCAAAATTATTTAGAGTAAAATTATATTATTATTTTTTGTACACACATGAGATAAATTGTCTGTGACTTACAGTTTTAAGTGGGTTGTGAACAATATACATTTACACTCAGTTTTATCCATCACAGAAAAATGGATCTAATATAACAATTATAGATCTGAAGGACTAAATAAACTTTAAATGTTGTATACCGATTTAAAGGTATATTTATGCCGTAGAATGTAAAATCTCACTAATGTGATATTTATGGATTTTTTTTTGTGGAATATATATATATAATATATAAGATGGAAAATATATATATATATATATATAGGGTGACCAGAAAAAAGCGCCCCAAAAGTAAAATGAAACGACAAAAAACAGGTGGATAAATATGTCTTATTTCAATTACAGAAAAAATATATATATTCTAAATTTATGAAATCACAAGTTCGATATGTCTGCCATCACCTGCAATGGCATTTGGTTGTCAGTATTGTTTATTCCCAAAGTTTGAACGATTTATGTACAGTGGTTTTCGAGATATTACAGTTCCTTATTGGGGCGCTTATTTCTAGTCACACTGTATATATATATATATTGACAAGTCAGGAAGTCCTCATAATCGCAAACTATAAATTGTTATTTTTTCCTTGAAAGAGATGCAAGTTCCAAATAAAGGTTTAAACTATGTTAATTTTTTTTAGCATTTTGCTAAAAGAAATCTTATTTTGCTAAATACATGTTCTAACATTAAACAACAGGTTTCCGGTTTTCCGTAATTGTAATTTTGTACCAAATTTTGTTCGAAACGCTTCATTCGTTCGTGAGATATCGTCTCCACAGATTCACTGACACACACGCGCGCTCACATATGCACACACACACACTTGCATGCACACACACACACATCAAACACATACATGCATGACTTTAAAAACGTCTGATTCATGATCAAGGTTGCTTGAGACGTGCTCTCCCGACAAAAACTGAAATTCAAATTTTCGCCTACATATATGACAGTAAAAATCAATCCATTGCTTTAGAGCTATAACTTTAACGCATTATTCAGTTATAACTTGAAAGTAAATGCGAAGTCTTTAATGCATTAAATTAATCAAATCCGAAGTATTTGACGCTCTCCATCATTCATTCAGATTTTTTTGTACCCAGTTACCACACTATATTTTGATCGTACTATATTTTGACACACACACACACTCTTTCTCTCTCTGTGTCTCCCTCCCTCCCTTTCACCCGTATTCTAATCACATTAATTACATGATCTACCTAATTCTAATTTTTTCAGAATGCAGCTACATATAGAATTTCGTGGCTGTATGTACTCTCTCTAATTTAAAACCTCTAATTTTGAATAATGTTTCAATCCCATTTATTACAAAATATTCTACCTGTTTCTAATTTTCTATAGAATGCATCTACATATAGATGCATCTACATACTACCCAGACAATAACTGGCAGAAAATACATCTTTCCTAATGGGTGTATGACTTTGATAGAAGAAATAATGGAAAACAGGTGATACTGAGGCTATAGCAAAAAACTGAGGAGTAAACTTATAAGGTATTGAACTGTGTTATAATGTATCTACTGACATAAAACTGCCTATATTTAATATGCACTATATTTAACATAAATGTTAAAAAGTCTCCATGCATCCATTATTTCAAGATGGCAGTCATACATCATTCATTTTTTTTTTCTTTTGCAAGATAGACATGTCTTTGTATACAATAATAATTTTAATTAAACAAATTTGGGATACATCATATGCACATGTAGAAAATGTAGACTTTTGTACTAAACACACACAATTTATTCAATTTATCATGTAATGTTGCATAATTGAATATAATGCATAATTTTAAATTATTTAATTTTCTTTTACTAGCTCTTATTACCTCACTTGATGGCATTTGAAGTTTCTGACTGTATTTTTTTTTTTTTTTTTTTTTTTTTTTTGTATTTACGATTAGCCAATTTTTGTAACTTCAAATACCCCAACAAGTCTGCACTTTAAAAAAAAACTCTAATAACCAATATTATGTTAAATTTTAAGCTGAATAACTGTGGTCCATTAATTTTTTCTATTGCAGCTATGTATTGTATAAAAATTGTACAAAATGGCTACCCAGCAGCCATTTTTTCCCACAATGTCAAAAAAACATAACATTTTCATTACAAGGAGTAAAAAAACCATAAATTTCATTCTCTGTTGAGAAAGAGCATGTCTTTGCGATAATTTTCAACATTAAAAACTTTTGGTTCCATCATGCCCACATGCTGAAAATTCAGGTTTTCCAAACCTAGTTTTTCCCCCCAAAAAATTAGGCTACAAGTACATTATTAATTTTTTTTTAGGTATTTAAAAAATCTTTTATGTACTGATGTATTTTTTTCTGAAATCCTTATAATTTTATTGAGCTTTGTGTACAATTTCATAGAGATCTGATCATTTGTTATGGAGAAAAAAAATAAAATGTAAGGAAAGGTATCTTATACCGAGGGTCTCAAGAGTGACAGACAACACAGATTTAATGAAATTTTGAAGTGCTATAAAATTAAAACCGTTTGAGATAGAATGAAAAAATTTAAGGGGGTTTCTTTCAATCATAAGGGAAGGGTGTACACAAAGTTTCATCAAAATCCGAGTCAGTGGGTGACAAAACCCTTGTTTTTTGCGTTGATTTGATGTGGAATGACCCTACAGTTATATTTACATATCTAATGCAATTCCATAAACTTTTTTTCTGAGAAAAAAAAATATAGCAACTTTTGACCATTTCTGGAGAATGACCCTTAAGAGCCTTAATATATTTCATTTGTGAATTAATACAAATTTCTCTGGACAAATTAGATCTCTCTTAGTCAAGTAAAGAAATGAATACTTAAGAATTTATATAATAAATACCTTATCATAAGGATCCGGCGTTGAATTATTCAAAGTATTATCGAAAGAATTATTAAATCTCGGCTTCTTAGAAGGACTATTTGGGAAACTGTTCTTTCTTTTAACATCTGGCGAAGGATGATTAGGAGTAGACATATATTCTTCATTCTAAAATAAAAATAAAAATATTTTGTATGAGCATCAAATGTATAAACGAAGTTAATTTTTTAATCTTTAAAAAATGTTCAATACCAAATGCGCTTGAAAATTGGTAAAAGACCCATATTCAGTGTTATTCAATACATTTACTGAAGTGCCTTCCATAAAAAATACCTACAAAAACACGTGAAAATAAATAAGTTAAAAAACAAATACGTCAGTCAGTTGTGAAAATGTCGCGAAGCGATTAAAATCTAAGTAAATTATCTGACCAATCAAAAGAACCGGAGATCATATCAATATATTCCAGCCAATCAAATTCATTCTTTTTGAAGAGAATTACGCGGGATCGAGATTGTTTTGTCTAATGTTTACCAACATTCCAATGCCCACGGAGTTTAATAGTTTATTACCTTATGTGTTACCTTAATGTGCTTCACAAATCCATCATTTAGCATCACCTGTTCGCAATGCTTCTTTTTTTTATATAATTAACGCAGTATTATATATGACGATGTATATTTATGTTTTAATCTCAATTCTTATTTGTTTACACATAAGAACTTACAAAAATGATTATTTAAATCGCGAAGAAGGACAACAGTTATTAAAATCATTTAAAATGAAACTCTGAAATAAATACGATAAGATTATATAGATCGTTAGTTTTATAATATTGAATATTTGTTGTAGATTACAGATGACTTTACAGATTTGAACGTAAAAAAATAAATAAATAAAAGTTTTGAACGTCATTCAGTATATAAATATTTGCATGAAAATGATGTTCAGTCATTGTAATAGTGCTACTTTGAATTCTTTTGTATAATTTTTAAAAATAGGTAGGATACAATTAAAAGAAAATTTATAATGTGATATATATGGTACATTCTGAGCAATACTTCTCAATTACCAATTGATTACACATAAACATTTATTAATCGCAAAAGAAAGACAACGTAATTATTAAAAATATTCAATATAACACTGAGTGAGACACACATTTCTTATCAATATTGTGCAAATAATAACAAATGCAAAACCTGTAAGGGACTTTTTTAATTCCTGTTTTCTCATGTAAAAGAAAAATAAAACCTGCTAAAATTATTTTGATTCAAAAATATTTGAAATTTTAAGTTGAAAACATTTTACCATTATTTATATTTAAAATTGAGAGCAGATACTTCAGTCTACTTTTTTTTCTGCAGTTTTTACTTTATTTCAAAGAAAATAAAAGAGAGTTTAAATTCATTTTGCACCTACATTGCAATTCACTCCTGGTCAGTTACATTCTTCTCAACATATTTTGAGGGAAATGCATATACTTATCCACAGCATATCTATTTGTTTTACTTTCTTTAAAATTCAACAATAAATTGTGCCATAGTGCAAGAATAGTGCAAATCTTTCAGGAGACACAGTATGTGATCCCAAATTGTCTGGTATATCTTAATATAATAGACTTTTCTGGAAAATTTTCTAGTCTATGCTCTTCTAGCCCACAAGCTCCTTGTGCGACTCCCTGCTTATTAGGTTTAAGAAATAGTTGAATCAATTGAGATTAATTAAAAATATAACACACAATACAAGCTTTTTTTTTCAATTTAGAACTATCTCATTTCTTAATACTTTTCTGATTTTTTAATCAAAGAAATCTGATTTTTTATCTGATCAGATAAATCTGATTTTTTAATCAGATCCGGTTCTTTTGATAAGAATCAATTCCTAAGATGCTTTATATCACTCCCTCCAATTAATAAATGATTTTTATTTTAAAGATATTTGAACTTGAAACTGATATGTTATAGAAAAGTATAAATTCCATTTTATGAAAAAGGAAAAAGTACTAATGAAAATAAATATGATAGCTTGAAATAGTTGAGATTGGACTAATTTTTAATAGATGTTTTTTTTATAAGCATTGAATAATTTTAGTAATAAATTCAACTATATTAAAATAAAAAAAAAAATGTTCCCCTCCTCATTTAATACATGTAAAAACAAAAGAACTTGTACTTTTACTCGAAACAATCTTTAGTCGCATAAAAGCCCCCCCCCCCCCAAAAAAAAAAAAATGATAGTGTAGGAAAATAATTACACAAATTAACTAGAGCTTTCTTATGGATCATTATGTTTATTATAGCTACTGGTTAAAATAATCATGCAGATTTTATAGAAATTGCTTGATTCTTTAGAGAAATATCATATTCCCCATGGAAAAGTAAAATTTCTAATATCTCGAATGACTTATTCATAGCTCCTAAATAATGGTGTCCATTCATATCTTGTTAAAAGCACTTGCAAAACATTCATTTGTTAATATATGAATATTTTCCTTTTCAAATCAAAATGCTTCAAATATCTTGGGAATGAATCATGTTAGTATGCAATCTGATAGCTTTTCAAATGTGGCCCTGTTGTAGGCACCAGAAAAAAGACGTTCTCAGGGTAGACCAAAATATGAATAAGTCATTTTTGAAATATTAGAAATTTTACTTTTCTATGGGGATAAGAAGATAGAAAAGAAGACAGGCTGCATGATGAGCTAGGCTGAAGCGAGAACTGTAGCACTTTGGCAGTATGTGTCACTTGATATAAAAATAACTACCAGTAGTACTAAATTCATGTTAATAATGTTATCTGCTTTTACATAATTTTATGTATATTATTATTTTTTAACATAAGTTCTCTTATGTTTTTTTATTCTTGAAAACAAAAAATTAAGGATGTTCTCATGGTCTGAATCAATGGCCTTTTATGTTTTTCATTTTAAAAAATTGTATGGGCATTGTTAGAAAGATATTCTAATACAGACATCATTGAAAAATAGATTATTTGCCATTAGGTATACTCAAAATGTGAAAATGCATAAAAATCCAAGAATTGGATTTTTGGTCCCTGCACTTACTTTTCTTTTACATATTGCTTTGTAAGGAAAGATTATGTATATGTCTCTATGGGTGCCTATAGGGGAGGGAAAGTGGGGCACTTGCCCCCTTCTGGACATTCAAGGTCACAAATATGGGTATCAAGCTAGTAGATGTTGTAAAATTTATCCTTAAGTTTGTTCCATTGACGTACGTGGTTTCAGCGCCCCCCTCCCCACCTGGAAAAGTTCTATAATCATCCATGGTTGTCTCTGTAGAAAATTAAGTTCATATATGAATCTATCCAGAGCTTGCATTTACTTTCAAGTGCCACATCTATTGGGGCTTTTTTAACTAAACTGATTCGCTATTTAAAAACTGCAAGTCAAATATGACTCACGAAATTCACTCACATTATTTATTTTTTCTTGCCTTTCACAGGAGTTTTCGATGCCTGGCCACTTTATCCCTATGTTTAAAAATGTTCCTTATGTTGGTTCATCAATTCAAAAATTAAATTTATTACACTCTTATTTTCAGTATATATGTGTGTAGCATATATGAACAAAACATACTATTATTTTTTAATTAAAATTACAAATATTAAGAAGTAGCAAAAAACAACTCACAAATCTGAATGTTTGATTTGTAAGAATCGGGGCTCTCCAGAAGGATTTGAAAATCATTAACAAAATCACTGATCAAAATCAAAATTGATTAGCAGTTATACAAATTTGCATAACAAAGGATTAAAAATTGTCTTACCATAAGCTAGCCAATTTTCATAAAATTCTCTTAAATATGTCCTATGACTTATTTAATGTAAAGAGTCACAAAGTTACTAATGTACCTGCAGAGCAGATGTCTGTAACCTAGTACCTGCAAGCACTAGTATTTCTATATGTGTAAATATACATGTCTATTACTTTAATTCCTTTGTCTGGTGCTCCTGGAGAATTTTTTTTTATATATATATGAGAGTGCTGGTTAATAATATAAAATACAGCTGGTTTTATAATATAAACAAACAGATCATTTCTCGCAAACTCTGCTA
The DNA here is from genome assembly GCA_951213105.1 of Amaurobius ferox. NCBI lineage: Eukaryota > Metazoa > Arthropoda > Arachnida > Araneae > Amaurobiidae > Amaurobius > Amaurobius ferox. Next base: position 42,114,203 of record OX578140.1, on the reverse strand, counting down.
TATTATAATTGAGTATGGGTTCTCATTTTGATTTTAGTTTAATGATTGTATTGGTGAATTATTGGAATATACGAGAGTATTTTCTTTTAAGTTTGAATTTAAAAGAATTTGCAGTAGTGAATTTACTAAGTTATTTCGGATAAAAGAATGGCTGGGTCGTATTCTATGTATGGAAGAATAAACTCGCATGGTAATAGAACTGGATAGTTATGAAAGTAGTGAAGATTTGTGGAACTTTGCTATTTCTTAACTTTGGTATTTGATAAGTACATGGGCAGTTTTTATGAATGCAAAGATTGCAGTGCTGGTCTGTATGTGAATCCATGTTTTGAAATATATCATATGTAAAAAGTGTATTAATTAGTAGCAACACTATTTTCTTAAAAATTGTACACATAATCTTTATTAGTTAATAGCTATACATAAAGTTTCGAGTACAATCATTTGTATATTTTTCCTGCATAAAAAATAACCATTTTAATCAAGTTAATTAAACATTTTTAATCATTTAAATGTAAGATAAATTGTATGGAACATATACATCAAATGCAAAATAAGTATTTCCTTTATTCCAGAAAAAAGTAGTGTGCTGTGTTGAATAGGTGATTTTTAGTGAATGTTTCTCAGGAGTAGTGTAAAAAATCTGATGTGAGCAGCACATGGCTTTCCTTATATAATTTCAATGAATTTACTACTTTTATGGTAAAAAAAAAAGGGGGGGAGGGGGTTATTCCTATAGTAGATACTTATATTCTTTCCAAGATATTGAATTTTCGTCAATTTTGTCATTTTCATTGATTTTACGTCATTTTTATCCATTTGACAACATCTAAAAAAGTCGCCAAGTTGGCAACATTCCATTAAAATCTCGCCCAGTGTTGTGGACAGAGAAATAAGTTATTCTTATAGCAGATAAATGACTATTGGCGTTCAAATACAAAAGTATTACTCAAAGTATCTTTTCTCATGAATGGAATGAGCTAAATCCACGAGAATGGCATCATCAAATTTATCGCATGATATTACATATGAAAAGTGAACATGTTTCTCAACAGTTAATATATTTTTTTTAATTTATGGGATTTTTTGATAAATTTATTTTAAAAATGTGCAATATTTCAAGAACTGTTCATGCTAGTATTCTAAAGTTTAATCAATTGTTTTTTAAGGAAAAATTACATAAGAAATGTCTATACGTGTGATGTTATTGAAGGTTTTGAATTTTTGATGATTTTTTCAAAATTTCACTCGAAAATTTAGGGGAGTTCTGAATATTCGATTGTGTTTCATAAAAATAGGCTTCCAGTATTCTTGGATTGTAATTTTTGTACCAAATTTCATTCGAATTGCTCCATTCGTTCGTGACATATCGTCTCCACAGACTCACTGACACACACATACACATGCATACATCATCTAAAAAATGTTCGATTCGTGATCAGGGATGCTTGAAATATGCTCTCTCTTCGGAAATTCGAATTTGAATTTTCGACCCCATCACAATACTTTTCTTATACATTATACTATGTATGTAAGGAAAGTAAAAATACCATGTCCTTTTGGAACAGTTAGGAAGTGAAATGCTCCGTCCTTTGGGCCACAGCAGTTCCAGAATGCCCCCATCCTCAAAACGTTAAAGAGACTGTACTTATATTACAAATATACATATTGGGGTGTACTGCTATAAAAGCCTGCTGATATTATCAAGGGACTATTTAATAAATTATTTATTTTTGTATCAATCTCTGATTTGTCTTATGCATGTAACAATCAGCATGGATCTTTACTTGCATGTCAAAAGTTCAGCCAAATATAGGATGAAAGTGCATCCCAGTCCTCTCAAAACAGAGTTGGAGAGCCAAGCAGCGATTTTACTTACCCCATTCAGTACAAAAGTTTTGAGCATTGCATGTGGCAGAACTTTGCAGTGTCAACAGAGATCCATGAGTTTGGCAGTCTCCTCAGGTAGCCTTTGCCAAGGGCGTATTTTTGAAATAGGCTAAAATTGACATCTACTTACCCAATCGAGTACATGAATGAAATTGGTATCAATTGATAGGGTTTTATGTCTAACAGATTTAAGAATCTGACAGTTTTTCCAGATGATTACATGCCTTGAAATGTTAAACATCTATATTTCAAAACATGTAGAATTTAACAAAATTTTATATTTAGAGATTTAAATATATGTACATCAAAATTGTATAAAAAAAATTAATATGTTACAATTCACTTTTTTTCCCAACCAAAATTAAATTTTTTTAATTAAAAATATTAAGATATAAAACTTAATTAAGACATTTCTCTTGGGTTATCCTATTACATATTTAAAAATTAAAGCGATATCAATAAGAAAATATTTTAGTGAGATATAGCTGAAAATTTCTGTGATCTGATTTAATGCATTTTAGCACTCTTTAGCACCCACAGTAAGTTTTAACAGTAATACAAATACCCATACGACACAATTCAAAGATAAGTGTCTCAATCAAATAAATGTTTATTGATTTCTTATAAACACTCTATTTATCATGAATCATCAATACCTCCCAATTTGGCACAGCAAACCAATAAAGCATAGCAAGTAAATAAATAATTTGACCACTATGATTTAGGGGTCATCCAATACCAATTATCGGTTTCACTGTTATATTGGTCTTTTCCTGATAACAACAATAAACTGATATTTGAGATCCAACAGATCTGATATTTATTCTTTTTTATTTATTCTTTTTTTGTTGTTGTTATTTTTTTTAGATTGCTATTTTTTATATTTTTTTAGATTAGTAAATTCAATTTATCTCTATCTTATCTCCTAGGCAACGCCGGGTATGTTTTCTAGTTAATAATAAAGCAAACATTTAGAAATCCTAATTAGCTAGATCCAATACATTTAAATACTTATGCTACATACTTAATAGTCCCTAAAGCAGTGGTTCTCAACCGGGGTGCCGTGAGATTTTAAGGAGGGAAAAGAAAAATTTATTTTTGAAAAATTAAGAAAAAACCAGAATATTATGTTTGGACTGAAAAATATTTTTTGCTTATGGTACGTATGCCAGACGATATAAATTCGCCAACGTACGTCTTGGTACGTTGATAGAATTATTCGGCACAAAACATTTTGGTTCGGAATAATTCGATGAAATTCGAAGTGAAAACTTTGGAGTGGGGTGGGACGGGGCCAAGCATGGGTTAGCCCTCCTGAACACTCTTGCGCCCTCACAAAGTCTACTTTAAAAATTCTACACGAATTCTACTTTAAAAATTAAATTTGAAAAAAGTAACGAGAAATCAGTGGCTACCTTTTGGCTTGAATTATCGCAAGAATATCCCAACATATCTAAAGCCATAGAGCTACTTTTACCGTTCTCCACATCATATCTGTGTGAACAAGGTTTTTCTGCCATGGCTATAATCACGTCAAAATCAAGAAATAGACTTCTAAATCTTGAGGATGACATTCGTGTTGCGTTGTCAACCTTGAGACCAGACTTAAAATTATGTTTAAAACACCAATTATGTTTATCTTTGATTTTATTAAGCTTAAAACAAGTAATTTAAACATTTGGCAGAAAAATTATTCATATATAAATACACTATTCTAACTGAAATTTGTAAAACTTGATAAAAATTGTAACTTCAAATTTTTTTTAATCATTTATTTCCATTTTTCCCATTTAATTTTGAGATTTTTTTTTATGTATTATAAATCACATCTTTAGTTATGAAGTAAAATTACGTGATTTCTATTAGATGAGTTACAAGATTTTTAAAATTTCTATGCATATTGTATTGTATACAAAACATATATCGAGAAGAGAGAGCGAAATCTACCAAAGTCCAATTTTTTTTTAATTGTGATAAAAGTAGGGGGGGGGGGGGGTAGAGAGTGTTGGGGTACCGCCATATCCTGAACAGTGGACAGGGGTGCTGCGAGTCCAAAAAGGTTAAGAACCCCTGCCCTAAAGAGTTATATGTCATAAGTATATTTTTGTTTTAATCCATGATAAACAATGGGACATTTTTCCAAAGGCGGCATAAATAAATGCGAAAAATCTCAAATATCTCGAGAACGGTTAGTCCTAGAGTAATAGAGTTGTTCTTATTCTTTTCCTCGTCAAAAATTACGTATGAAACAAGTATTTAATTGATACATTTGAATGAACATACATAATCTTTTCTTTAGATATTGGCAATTTTTGCCGGCCATTTCGTAAAAAAGGGCAGGTTGTTCTTTTCTGAATCGTACCAATATCTAATCAAGAAGCACCAGAGTATCCCACAAGTGATTTATCTACCAAATTTTGTGAAATTTGGTCAATTAGTATTTTAGCTAGAGCGGATAAATGAAATTTTTACGGGCCATTTCGCAAAAAAAGGCAGGTTCTTTTTTTCCGAATTGTACCAAAAACTAATCAGCACCAGGGTCACATCCAAGTGACTTACCTACCAAATTTTATGAAATTCGGTCCATTAGTTTATGAGTTAGTTACAGTGGATACATACATTGCACAGACACACAGACGTCACACTAAAAATGGTTTTTTTCGTATTCTAGAGGTCTCAAAACATCTAGATCCGTCGAAAACTCGAGTTGCGATTTTCGACATGATTCCAATACTTTCCCTATACATTGCCATGTATTGCAGGGAAAGTAAAAATCTGATGTGGACAACACATGACTTTCCCTGCAGACTCAAATTCATTTTTTCTTTATTTCTTTAAGAACTCATTAAATTGAGTTTAATTGCACAAAATGACACTAAATTTGCATTTTTAATTCAAGTTCTGCTTTTATTTGGTAATTGGATATTTTCCCAAAGGTGTCATAAAAAATGCGAAAAATCTCAAATATCTTGAGAATGGTTAGTCCTAGAGTAATAGAGTTGTTCTTATTCTTTTCCTCGTCAAAAATTATGTATAAAACAAGCATTTAATTGATACATTTGAACATACGTAGTCTTTTTTTAGATATTGGCGATTTTTGCGGGCCATTTCGTAAAAAAAGGCAGGTTGTTCTTTTCCGAATCCTACCAAAATCTAAACAGCACCAGAATATTCCACATGTGATTTATCTACCAAATTTTGTGAAATTTGATCAATTTGTATTTCACAGCTAGAGTGAATATATGAGATTTTTGAGGGCCATTTCACAAAAAAAGGCGGGTTTTTTTTTTCCGAATTGTACCAAAAACTAATCAGCACCAGGGTCACACCAAAGGGTCTTACCTACCAAATTTTATGAAATTCGGTCCATTAGTTTTTGAGTTAGAGTGGATACATACATTGCACAGACACACACACAGACGTCAATCTAAAAATAGTTTTTCCGTATTCTAGAGGTCTCGAGACATATAGATCCGTCGAAAACTCGAGTTGCGATTTTTGGCATGATTCCAATACTTTCCCTATACATTACCATCTATTGCAGGAAAAATAAAAATTGTTGTATTTTGTTTCTTGAAAGCTATTAAAAGTCTAGTGATACCATCTATTGTTATTAATTAACACTCTTCACACCTGGGCCGATAGGGCGCGGTAGCCCAGTGGTCAGCGCGTGGGAGTTGCACTCAGTAGGCCCGGGTTCGATTCCTGCCACTGCCAAAACTGCCGCCGTGTTCACACGGAGTACGATCACGTTAAACATGTGGGTCCATAAGTCCTTCCGAGAGGTTAGTGGTAGGAGAAGGAGGGTATGGTCCCTGTGGATGTCCCTCCCACTGGGTTCCTGTCTATATTGGGTGGCACTTCCCGGCCATCCAAAGAGTTTCCTTACACCAGAAGGAGGGTACGGTCCCTGTGGATGCCTCCCCCACTGGGTTCCGGTCTAAATTGGGTGGCACTTCCCGGCCGTCCATACAGTTACCTTACACCTTTCTGGTAGGTCGGACGGTCTGGGTCTCAACAACAACACCTTTCTGGTGGGTCGGACGGTCTGGGTCTCAACAACTGAACTGGTAATTACATAAAAGTTGGGGACATGTATAACAAATGCATATCTTGAAAAAAAAAATGTGTATTTAAAGAATATAAAAAGTAAATAAAAAATAGATATTCAGACTATAAAATATATACACTCAGCTCTTAGAAAATTCCACAGGAAAGGAATGTATGTTGGGGACAGGGGACTGTAGTGACATTTCATTATATTTTAAAACTAGAATTCTATATTCTAGTTTTAAAAATAGAATATATTGGAATATGTGCATTATGAATTTTTTTTTTTTTTTTTTGCTCCTTATAAACAACTTAAATATAAAAGATCATTAACTCAAAATATATTTTGTCATGAAAGATATAGTCCTGGGATGCAAAAGTTAAAGAATTGAGGAAATCACTCATATATATATATATATATATGTAATTGAAGAATTTTAATTTACTTGTATTATAGATACCAGAGATTGCTCATTTATTGAAATGTTCTGTATAGCAAAAATGAAAATAAGATGGTCTGAAGTGATTATTTGATATCAATAGTGACTATAGTACCAGATTGTGAATATGATGAGAACATTATAAACAAGAAAGATCAGTCATGCATAAAGCATTGATTATGAAACACTTTCCAACTGCAATGCAATTTTATTTAAACATCTCTAAAATGTGATACATTCCTTGGTAATATTTTTAAAATTATCACAATACTACATTAATATTTCAAAACTTAAAACTTTATCGAAAAAAATGAACTTTATTCAAATGGTGTCATTGAAATATAAATTGCCTTGTTTAAACATCTCTAAAATGCAATACATTCAGCGGTAATATTTTTTAAATTATCACGATACTACAATAATTTATTATATTTGAAAACTTCATCAAAACAAATGAACTTTTATTCAAATGACGTCATCGAAATATAAATCGCCTGGACATATTTTATTTTGAAATGGGTCACATGATCTCTTCATATAATATGGCCATAATTATTATTTTAATTTTTATTTTAAAAACTATTAAATATGTTTTGCTAAAAATATTTTCATATTTTTTATGGGATAATTTGAATATTTCATGAAACTTTCGAAGCAATTTGTGAATTTTGAATTCGCTTAAAAAATGTTTGAAAAATTAGGTTCCATAGGGTTCAATGTATTTCATTTTTTCAACCCAGGTTCAGTCCAAAACTAATTGGGTGTTATTATTCATTTATATTCCCATAGGTCCCACAGATCGTCTGAACAGCATACTAAAATTTCATTTTGATAAAGTCATTTTTACGGCAGTTATCATTCTAATGGACAGACAGTCATACGGAATGAACAAAGTCATAAACACTTTTCAACTATGTTGTAAAGTGTTAATAAAACATTATAAATAAAACAGGTATTAAATTGGTATAAAATACTCCTTTTTCCTTGTTCTATATATAAGTTAAGGAATTGAAAAAGAATGACATGTGGTAAAGATTGGTTAATATAATCCCTTAACTACACCCTTAGATTAAATTTTTATTTGTGTTATAAATCATATATGTAATACAGGTATTTAAGGTACTTATCCCCTTGTTCCCTGCATAAACATACATGGTGTAAATCAAGAATAGTGTATAAGATAAAAAGTTGAAAAACAGAAAAAAAAAATTTTACACATGGAGCTAGTCCTTTCTGATTCCCCAAAAAATTTTTAAAAATGAATAAATTGAAAAAAGTGAAAATCTGAAACCATGTATGTTATCAAGAGCCATACCTGGTTCGTTAATGCAGATTCTACGTTTCTGTGTACATTACTGTAAATTGTATTACAGAAATAATGCACATGACCCGATGTAGAAGAAAGTAGAATATATATATATATATATATATATATATATATATATATATATTAGAAATATATCTGAAAAATACTATACATAAAATACATTATCATAACACTGCAAAATATTAAGGTGCAATGCCGCACTTTCATTTTAAGCAGATATATTATAATAAATACAAAAACAGATTCAAAAAAAAGGGGGGGGGGAAGGAAGGGGGAGTGTTTACAGGAACTACAGTAAAAAGGCCGGGGGGGGGATTGTGACCCCCCGGCCAATTTAAGTAGGTCCATTTAAGTAGTGGTATATTCAGAAATGTAATAATTAATCATTTAAATCGATATAGACGACTTAATACAAAAAAAGAAGAACAGCAACCCTGTATTAATAAATTACTCCAAGAAGCAGCAAAATGCCATTATCCGCTTTGATATCTAAGGCACCATGTACGCTTGGTCTTTAAGAAGGAAAAAAATGGTATTACATGATGATTGTATATCGGTGCAGTATCTTTACATGGCGTTTCTTGTGGTCTTCGAGCATATTGCTGTAGGGTCATATCTTGAGCCCTTTTGTGCGTCGTGGTCTTTTTACTTCGGGATGTTTCATTGATTTCATCGGACAGAGGGATGCTTCAGGAAGACAGAGGCACCGGGAGTGTTTTCTGGGAATAAAAGTGCTTTAACCGGGAACGGGGGGTCACAATCCCCCTGGCCTTTTTATTGTCGTTCCTGTAAACACTCTTCCTTCTTTTCCCCTCTTCCTTTTTGCCCCCCCCCCCCCCATTTTTTTAAAAATCTGTTTTTGTGTTTACTATAATATATATATATATATATATATTTAAGTAAACCGTGAAAGATTTGCAATATACATATTAGTAGAAATAATATCTGTGTATGTAATATTATTTTGAAGCTATTAAATACATGTGGTATACTCAAAAAATTTGGAATTTCTTGTCCCAAAAATTTTTGCCAGTATGCTTACTCAGGCCCTGTTCTATAACTGGGTAAATACTCAGGGTGCCAAATTTTAGGGGGCATAAGAAAGAGATATTTTTAAACATAGAATTTTGGAATAATTGTTTAGTAATATTGTTTCAATTTCAAAGATTCCTCGAGTAAAGAAATGACTCTCAAAAACTCTAAAAACAAGCAACATATTTCATTCTTATGATTGTGCTTGCGTTTAAGGGGGAGTCTCACTCATTGACTCTGTATACCATCAATGCAATTTTATAAAAATGAGTAGTAATAATAAAATACTGAATATGAAAGTCTGAAATTTACTTTGCTTGTAAAATACGCTTTTCTGAATCTTCTAATACAATTAGAACACTCTTTATAGTTAGTAAATATATTAAATTAATTTTCAAAAAAGGCATCTTTCCTAATTTTGGCATATTGTGTGTGGTGCCATCTAGAAATAAAATCAGTAACTATGTTTTAAAAATCGCCAATTGTTTAACTAAGGTATAGCAACCCACTAGACCGCCAAAGCAGTAATACATCAACGAGTTCATTCCATTCTAAGGTAATGGGTATGGTAGGAAGCACAGAGGTGGAAGTTTGTCCTAGGAAGAGGCGAGTCATTTTCGCTTTATTCCCCATTCCTCCCGCAAAACGCAGTTCTTCAGCTCCAGAGAACTTGTGTTTCTGTTTTCTGCGGTACCTGGGGGGTGGGGGTGGGGGGATATTCTTGCGCTAGCCTACGGTACTGGGAATTAGATCAACATATTCCTTTGGTATATTTTTAACGATAATAACATAATAGATTTCTTCCCATAGCAAACTTTCTGTACATAAAAGAACATATTTTTACCGATTAAAGAAATGTTTCTGTAGTCTGAAATTAAAATTAATTCGTTGGTTACAGCATAAATAGTTGATTAAATATATCAATCGTTTCAGAAGCAAAAAATACCCTCCTTCTTCAGGCAAGAAGTTCTTTGCTGGTGTGATTGCTCAGAAACTGATTGATATATTCAACCAAATGTTTATGCTTTAACTAATAACGAAATATTTTTAATTTCAGATTATTTAAGACAGCAGGTTCAGCGAATATATTTTATGTTGCTATACAGTGCTATTTCATCAGTTTCAGCAGTCAATCCCTAAATTTCAACAGTATCAAATAAAATAATATTCAGTATTAAATTTCTTTTGATCATTTAATAAGTCAAACTAAACAGTTAATAAGTGAAATATAAAATAAAATTTTAAAATATATTACTTTCCTTATATACATAGTATAATGTATATGAAAAGTATTGTGACGGGGACGAAAATTCTACTTCGAGTTTTCAATGGGAACACGTTTCAAGCATCCCTGAACACGAATCAAACGTTTTGAGGTGATGTCTGTGTGCGTGTGTGTGTCGAGTCTGTGGAGACGATATCTGACGAACGAATGGCGCGATTCGAATGAAATTTAGTATAAAAAATTACAATCCGTGAATACTGGAAGCCTATTGTTTTTAAACGCAGTCTAATGTTCAGAACTCCCCTAAATTTTCGAGTGAAATTTTGAAAAAATCAAAACCTTTAATAAAGTGTTATGCAAATAGTTATTTCTTATGTAGTTTTTCATTAGAAAACAATTAACACAAACTTTAAAACGCTAGCATAAACCGTTCTCGAGATATTGCACATTTTTCAAATAAATTTATCAAAAAATTATTAAATATTGTGAAATATGTTCACTTTTCATATATAATATCATGTGATAAATTAGGTGACATCATTCTCGTGGATCTAGCTCATTCCATTCATGAGAAAAGATACTTTGGATAATACTTTTTTATTTGAAAGTCAATAGTCATTTATTTGCTATAAGAATAACTTATTTTTCCATCCGTAATGCTTAGCGAGATTTTGGCAATGAAGTTAACGGAATATCGCCAACTTGACGATTTTTCTATATATTAACAAGTTAACGAAAATGTCACCAAATTGATTAAAATGATGCTAAATCAATGAAAATGACGACTTATCGACTAAAATTCAATATCTTGAAAAGAATATAAGCTACTATAAGAAAAACCTAATTTTCCATCCGTAGCATTTGGCAAAATTTTGGTGAAGTATTTGTCAGAATATCTCCAACTTGCTAACTTTTTAAATGTTACCAAATTGATGAAAATATCGTCAAAATTGCAAAAATGACGCTAAATTAATGAAAATGACTCCTAATTGATGTATTAATTAATAAAATATTTTAATATATGGACTCTATCGCTTATGGTGGATGATATCCATATTGATAATTGTTTATACATATAGAGTTGCGTGAAATATAAGCTTATTGGGTACTTTGAAATAGTCTTGCATGTTGTCCTTTCGTAAAATCGTCAAATGTACAATTTAACATTAAAAACACAGTACCGTGGAACTTATACATTGTTTTTTTTTACTATAAATAGAGTAAATTTATTGCATTATATAAGGAAAGTTATGTGCTGCTCACATCAGATATTTTTACTTTAATTTTGCATGAGTATATCTGATTTGCATTAAAATTAATTTTAATTGTATATTATATGTATCGGCAATTTTTTCAAAAAATATCTACTACTTTTTTGGTGGATCTATTACATTGATGACATCGCTCACTACAATGCTTTCGATATAATTTCAGAAATAAGAAAAAATCATTTCATAAATTATACTCTAGATTGTAGGATAAACATTTTGACTATGATTCAAGGATTACCATTCCTAGTTGGCAACATATAAATAGAATCATTTTATTTGGAATAACATATTATATAAAAATAGATGTTCCTTTCATATATTTTCCATACAACACATGATATATGTAAAGGGAGTAAAAGAAAAAAAAAAAAAAAAACGACCATTCAATTTGATGGATCTGTGCGTTTTGTGCATCCAGAAATCAACGACTTTTTCAATGATGTCCGTGTATATTGTCTGTCTGTCCGTCTGTAGACACAATATCTCTCGAACAAATTGAAAGAAACTTGACACGATTATTTCCACTGAAAGTCATCAAGAGGCTTTTTTATTTTCAGATTGAACAGGCCATCAATTTGACGTCATTACTATATCACCTAGACGTTTTACTCGTTTAAAAAAAAAAACCATGAAAGTTGATACCATACTAACAAAACCGTATGATAAAAATTAATCCTACTGGCTAGATGTCCTATTAAGAATCATGTTTATTGTAAAATTTCTTTCAGTTCAGGGTTTACCTTTCCAAGAGGATGATGAACAGATAAGATCTACTTCCAATGGACTAGTTTGGATATTAAGTAAATAAGCAATAAGTTCCATGCTCAGCATGTTACAGAATATGGAAACAAAGACAAAGGGCATGTCTCATACTTATCTGCTCAAATTTGTGATGAGTTGTTTATTTGTATTATGGGTAATTATGTCAAAAAATTCTCGAAGAAGTCAAACCTGCTCGGTACTTAACTTTTGTTTTAAACATTTAAGAAACTTACAGCTCACTATTCAAAAACACCAAGGCATATGAACATTTTTGGCTGAATTATAAAATGTAGCTTGAAAATGCCACATTTCTGAATATAACCCATATGTTATCATAAATCACTTTATAATTTGCATATGGGTTATTTTAAAGTTATCATAAATCACTTTAATGCACTTTAAAACGTTTTACCATTTTTTTCTTATGCTCAGGTGGTTGTTTCCTATTTGGAGTGAAATTTGCTTCATCAGAAGTAGAAGCTGGTGGTGTTGGAAGAGGCAAAAGGGATTTTCGCCTGAAAAGTAAAAGAATTTTTTAATTTATTTATAAAGAAGGCAAAGCACTAATTGATCACCATATCTCCTGAAGCTCTAGACTTTTTACAGAAGTATTCTATCGGTAACCACTAGAGAAATATTTATGTAACTTGCTCTAAGGAAGTGGCATAATCACCATACCTAACATGATCACTGGTACATAATAGGGGTTAGATGTTTCCAAAATCTAGACTTACATTGATTTTCAAAGCATTGAATTAATTAATGAAACAAAACACAACATCTTGAATTAGAATAGTTTATTTCATATATATAGCTAACTGTTTTCATCTGTTTCAGACAAACAAAAAAAAATTTTTTTAATGAAGGTGGTCCAATAATTGGCAGCTTTTGAAAACTAGAGCCAGTAAAAATTAATATTCAAAATAAACAATATTATGAACTATTTGTGTGTTCAAAATTAACAATATTAACTATATTTTTTTAAATATTACAATAGTGTAAAATAAAAATACGATTTTATAAAATGAAAACTTTTTATAATACCCTTTGTTTTAAAAATTTAAATTAGTTCTTAAGTATTAAGTATTCTGTAAATATTCACTGAATCAAAAAGTTCTATAAAATAATTTGGGAATCATTGTTGTAGACCAACAGTTCTCAAACTCTTTGACGTGTGGGCCATGTTTGGCCCACTAAAAGTTTTCAAACATTTAGTGGACCAAAACAATTTTTTAAAAGCAACCTAAACTGTGCTTATAAAATAAAAGTACATGAAAAATCAATATAAACAATAAACTAAATATAAATTTTTAGCATAAAAAGTAATATAAAAATATAAATTATTTTTAAGTAACACTAATAGGAGGCATGGAATTGTTATGCCTTTGTTGGAACATTTAGTTGAATCTTAAAGTATGTAATGTCAATCATTAAAATAGTTTATAAGTGTTCATCAGTAAGTGCTGATTTATACTGTTATGAAACGTATCCTCTAGAATCTTAGGTGTATACACAGGATAGAAGAACAAGTCCAAGTTTCTGGATAACTTACATTTATTTACAAGCACAAAATAAACAAGAACAATATACAATCAAACAACACTTAAATCCTCCACTAATTTCACAGAATAAGCGATATTATTCTCAAAATGTTGACGAAAGTAATTTCATAAAACAAGTGCTATTATTCACAAAACATTGACAAAAATCGCAGTCCGGTGTAGCTTGTGTCATGTCACCGCCTCCTTTAGACGCTGCCTGTTCAGTCAGCCGTCTCTCCCTAGTAAATGGTGATTTGTGTAGGGACAACGTTCTGCGGTAGATGGTGCTACATTGGTTGAATACAGTGATATAGCTTAATATTGAAAAGGGATATAAAAGTGCTTGAAATAGGATTTAATATTTAATTTACAAACATGATATATGCGAAAGCAAAGGTATAAAAACACGAGGGCATAGTGAAACTAGGATGGACGACGTTTTTTATTGGTTACACACAAAAAAAGAAAAAAAAGATTTTTATGATCTAAATTTTTTTTTTAAATTTAGTTTTATGATTTTTCTTTCCTTACAATTATTTTGATAATAATTTCTTTATGAGAAAAATATTCCAAACACCACAAACTAGGAGACTTGAAGAAAGAATTATAATCCATATAATATCTCATAAACCCACTTTGTAATTAAAAAAAAAATACTTACTTGAAATTAAAGGGCTTCAAACATTTAACAAAACAACAAAAAATTAAAATTTTACATACATTTAATATGTGAATTTATATATAAGTCAATTTATATATAAGAATTTATATATAATATCAAAAATTTATATATAAATTAAATCATAAAAATTATAGAAAAATGACTTCAGATAATAAATTTGTGATAAAGTGAAAAGTTATTCTTTAATGAATTTTCATGTTTTTATATGAAGAGGTTTATTATTCCAAATCATTTTTTAATGAATTTTTTATTTCAATTTTTAATCATGGATATACACTTCATGAAATACATATGCAATATTTCAATTTGTTGTGTATCTGCTAAGTGTTCTAAGTTCTTTTATTTCCTGCAGAAAGTTTTTTTCTATGTAAAGTACATTAAAAGTGGCAGAGCAAAATGTGTATTTCTCCTATTGAAATGTATATAATTATTCTTAGCTTTAGGACATGAGTATAGATTATGTATGACACCCCCCCCCCCCCTCCCAGGGATGCAAAATATGTAATAATACTTTAATAATTGATCTCTTTCACATATGTATATTGTAAAAGTACTTTCAATATAATTGATTGCCTAATTTAAGTGATAATAGGCTGGTCATTTATGTTAGTTAAAATTTTATATTTAGGCTACATTAATAAGAATTGTGCTCTAAAATTTTTTTACTTTATTTAATATCTATATTTTAACACATAAAAAGTTACACTCCCTTCCCTTCAGACCCATAACATCTTTTAAAGTATGTACTTGTGTATTTTTTATTAGTAACATAACCATGATAAGTATTTTATTACTTTACAATATTAAAAACTTTAGATCACAGCCCTTTGTATATTGATCACCTGCCTACGATGCAGCCCAGAAATGAGAGTGGTGAAAACAAGTTTTACTATATTTTTTTATAAAATAAAAAGTGTCATTCAAATAGCAAAATTGAATTGCATTAAAAATTTGTGTGTATAAAAGCATCCAGAATTTGTATTTGACTACACTATTGTTACATAAAATGAAACAAATTCATAATAAAATAAAATACACATACCTTAATTTTACCTTGATACACACAACCTTGATTTCAATATAAAAGTATGTATAAGAACATCCAATGATAAAATCAAATCAGTAATAAAATTAACTTTAAAATCAAATTAACAATAAACTTAAGAATAAAATCCAATGATAAAAGTAGAAAAAACAACAACTAAAAATTTAAATTTCAAGGTTATTCTACCATAAACCAATATAAAAATATGGATAAACCACAAAAAACATTCAACGCAAGGGGCGCCCTCACACGGTACAATGTGTCATCACTCAAAATCAGCACCAGCAGTTGACTGAACAGGCAGCATCTAAAGGAGGCGGTGGTCATGTCTATTCGTAAACTCCCAACTGAAGTGATAAGCCCTTTTTATAGTTTTTCTATAGAAACTTCTGGAAATCTCTCTATAGAAATTTCCAGAATTATTTAATATCTCCTAGACTAATCATTATTTTGTGAAGCTCCTGGAACATT
The DNA here is from genome assembly GCA_951213105.1 of Amaurobius ferox. Classification (NCBI taxonomy): domain Eukaryota; kingdom Metazoa; phylum Arthropoda; class Arachnida; order Araneae; family Amaurobiidae; genus Amaurobius; species Amaurobius ferox. The sequence goes on along the minus strand of OX578140.1, from coordinate 42,098,467 downwards.
CCGAAAGTCACCAAATTGGCGCTAAATCACCAAATCTGGCAACCCTTCTTTTGACTCGAAATTCTAGCAAACATAGAGTGCCGTCAGGGAAAGAATGTTCGTACCGCTGTCTTTTGCAGAAAACAAAACCTATGGAACCATTTAATCTGCAATCGAAACGAAAGACAAGATGGGGAACACCAGTTAGAGATTATTACCAAAGCTAATGAAGTATATAAGCTAATGAAGTTCAATACCAAAGCTAATGAAGTATAATTCCAGGAAGGCAACAAAGTGTGGCTGTTCAACCCTCGGCGACAACCAGGATTTTTGCCCAAACTGCAGCACAATTGGGAAGGACCCTACGTCATAAAGAAAAGAATAAACAGTGTTTATCAAATCCAGAAATCGTCTTCGACCAAGCCAAAAGTCATCCATATCGACAAATTAACACCAAATTTTGGACCACAGTAGATTGATACTGCCTGGGACGTGCAGTATTAAGAAGGGGGCAGTGTTACGAATGTGTAATAATCTCTCACTGGCGTCCCCTGTCTTGTCTTTCATAGCTTTGATCAAAATCACCATCTCTTTCATCTGTTCCTCCATCACTTTTCTAGTCACTACCATATACGCTTGTCAAGTTTCCAAAAACCTCACTCCTGACACCAGTTGTTACGAAACGTATCCTCTAAAATCATGGGTGTATACACAGGATAAAAGAATGAATCCAAGTTTCTAGATAACTTACGTTTATTCACAAGCACAAAGTAAACAGGAACAATACAATCAAACAACACTTAAATGCTCCACTAATTTCACAGAATAAGCTGTATTATTCTCAAAATGTTGACAAAAGTAATTTCACAAAACAAAAGGTCCCAGACAAAAGTAATTTCACAAAACAACAGCTCCCAGCCACACATACTGCTACCGTTAACCTTAGGGTCAGTCGTGTGGTCTGGGTCTTCAACAAAATAACAGCTGCTATTCTCAAAACATTAACAAAAATTGCAGTCTAATATAGCTCGTGCCACATCCATTTGGCAACTCCCAACTGAACTCTTAACGGAGTGATGAGTCCTTTTTATAGTCTCTATATAGAAATTACTGGAAATCTCTCTGTAGAAATTTCCAGAATTATCTAATATCTCCTAGACTAATCGTTATTTTGTGAAATTTCTAGAAGTTGCCAAATTGGCGATGAATCGCAAAAAGAGCACTCTAAATTCTTTCTAGCAACCATAGAGTGACATCCAGGAAAGAATGTTCGTACTGCTGTCTTCTGGAGAAAACAAACCGAAGGCACTGTTTGATCTGCAATCAAAACGAAAGACAAGATGGGGGATGCCAGTGTGAGATTATTACGCATTCCCAACAATACACTTATTTAAAATATATAATTTTAAAATAAAATTCCCATAAATATATTGTACCAATCGATATAAGTACTCGTACAAATTTTTCAGTTTTGAAGAAATTTATTAAATGTGTTAGCTGCAGAGACCAGTATTTCAAGCACCATGAGTATGGGTGGGTGAAAAAGTAAAGCTGAAAAGGCAGAAATAAATATAATGCAATTATTGCACTGTAATAATACTGTAGTTATTCTGCTTTTAAATTCCCTTTAAAACAGCATATTTCATATGGAAAGGGTAAAAAGTGTAGTACATGTGATATGGGATGTTCTTACATGGTAATAAATATTATATTAAAACTACCATTACATTTCCGTTTTTTAGATTAATCATACCGTGGGCGAAATTAGAGCAGCTAGCAGGCTACATTTGGCCAACAGGCCTAGTTTGAGGACCGCTGTTGTAGACTATTGTTTTCTTGCAAGCATTTCAAATCAGCACTTACTCTGTGCCTTTATAATAATATAATATGAAGCCCCAAAGAGCGAAGAAACTGGTGTTTTCTATATCTATAGTAAAAAGTTGTTTGATAAAGTGGAGTTTATAAAAACTAAGGTTTCAAGGTCCTTAATTTTTATAACTTTTTAGAGTATGTACAAAAGAATTCTCCAGAAACCTTTTGTAAATACCTTAAAAAAATTGTATATAGATGTAAATAAAGATGAGTATACAGGGTGTCCCACAAAAAGTGAACAGTGAAATATTTTTTAAACCATTGGTTAAGGTAGGAAATTATGAAATTGTAATTTACATGCTGTATCATACTTTTGTAGAAAGTTAAGAAAATTAATTTTTTTATACAGCCCCTCTATCAAAAAAAGTCAAATTACAAAAATGTTACCCATACAGTATTTAGTCTAACTGAATAAAATTTGGCTGTATTCCAATCCAATTTGGTATAATTATCATTAATTAAAATTTTTATTGTGAAATAAGGGAGCATCCACAAATCAAATTTGGCTGCAAATAGTTACTAAAATGTTTACCACTTCTTCAAATTTATTCTATACAGATAAAGCTATTATGTTGATTCACAATTTGTATTTAAGCATTTGAGTAAGTCTGCTACCTAACTAGATTTTGGATGATGGCGCTGTTCAATAAAGCCGAATTTTTTGAGATGATTTTGATGTACTTTGAATGTGACCAATCACCTTGTGATACAATGAGGGAATACTATCATTTACACAAAGCCGGCATCCTAGAGTTTTTATCCTATGGCTGGTATGTCGATTACTGTCAACAGATTCATTTAATTGTCAATACAGCTTAGATATACAACATGTATATTAATGATTAAATGGATATTTTAGCCTATTTCTCATTCTATCCACATGTGAGTGTCCAAACTGTAAATACTGACCAGTATCTTCTTCGGTGTACCTGAATCCACAACCAGTGTACTCAAGCAGGCCACCTGCTGTACTACATGCAAAAGTTCTTACTGATTCATCTATAAGGGCTCTCATTCTGGTGGGAAAAGTACAGTGACAAAAATGTGTTATAACCTTAGTCTACTGAAAACTGTGGTTTTAAATGATCCTAGTTGATTTCAAAACTTGAAAGCATGTTTATTTTTCCATAGATTTTATCAGGAAAATTTTGTCAGACAAGTCAGCAAAATCACAATATTCTGCTTTATTTACTTTATTTAACAGGCCAGCAAAATTGCAATTATTCTATTTTATGCGCCTTATTTAAGTATTAAAATAACTTTAGCCAGTATTGTTTGCCTGTCTTTAATAGTTTAAAAAGCAAACCATGGAAAAAATTGTTTTAAAATCGCACTAAATGCTTTCTATATAATAATTCAACTTATAAAGGGCCCCTGGATTCATGAATTTTGATTATTTAAAAAATATCAAAAAGTCACGACAAAGTGATGTAAGTCATGAAGTTTAACAATTTCTTTCGTCCTAAATTTGAACTTTAAGCACCAATTTTTTTCTCTAGTTTGACTAAATTAATTAAGTATGAACAACATTTTTATAATTTGACTTTCTTTTTATAGAGAGGCTGTATAAAAATTTAATTTTCTTAACTTTCTACAAAAATATCATACTATCGTACAGCATTTAAATTACTATTTCATAATTTCTTACCTTGTTTGAAGCATTTTTGCTATTGGAACTATGGGTCAACAACCAATGGTTAAAAAAATCTTCCACTGTTCACTTTTTGTTGGACACCCTGTATATGAATAGAATATATAAAAATTTGCACATAGATATAAAGAAAATACAATAAAATATATAAAAAAAAGTGATTACACAATAACTTTTTATAATATGGAAAAAAATCTATCTTAACTGCTGTCAAAAAGAATCTAAAATTAAAAACTTCATTAGAACACAGTAATTAAAAGTTGAAAAAAGTATCAACTGGTAAAGGCAATAAATAGACTTTTCCATCAGGATAAATGAGACAGAACACCAGTACCAACAAAGGCAATATCACATGTGTTCTTCTAGAAAAACCTTTTGTAAATACCCTAAAAAATTCTGAAAATTATAAGAAACCCAGTTTCTTATTAAACAAATCATTTACTACATGAAAAACACACATTTCTTCAGGGACAAATTCAATCTTGCTTTTGTTAGTACTGGTGCTCTGTCTCATTTATCCTGGCAAAAGCTCTTTATTGCCTTTGAAATGGGTTAATACCTTTATTTACCTAATCCCTATTTGCTGTGTTTTAATGTAAATTTTATTTTCAGATTCAAATAAATTTTTTAAAAATAGAACCAAAGGTATTAAATTTTAATGTATTATGCATTTTATTTTTATATATTTAAAAAGACTTCTTTTTAAATATATAAAAGTAATTTAAATATTTAAATATATGTTTTTAAATATATAAAATATATAAGCCCCCTTTACAATCATTGATTCAATTATGTAGAATGTAAGATGTTGTCTGTATGCAGATACTTTTCAAACTTTGCCAATTTTTTTGTTTAAATGGAAAAAATAATAAATATTTTTATTATATTTATTTTTCATTATTTATTCTCATATTTTTCCTCTCTTTCCAAAATATATTGAAAACAGAAAATTTAAATTATGCTAGAATCTGGAAGGAAGAAAAGGAAAGTATACATCCCCTCACGAAAAAACTAGAGAATTAGTTGAAAGGCGGAGATAGTTGAACAGTTATATGTATTCTCTCTTCTACCAGACAAATTACTTTCAAAAGATTGTTTTTTTTTTTATTTTCAAAATTAAAACTTTGTTTAATCATTCCTTGTTTTGTGTCAATTGAGTACAAATTTCTGAAAATTTGAACTCTGTTAAAATTTTTGCTACAGAACCAATATTTACAAATTATAGTATTTGGGACTAAGGTTCTTTAGCCATTTAGCTGAATAGATGTTATCATTTAGTTTTTATGTTGAGTTAGTCAAAGCCAAAACACAGAATAGAAGTGAGAGGGATGAGTTCAGTCTCAGTTAAAGATGAATGGGCACCGATGTAATATAAAGGAATCTATTTCCCTTATATAATTTATTTTAAAAACTTCTTTTGACAACTTACCAGCTAGATTTTTGCTCTTTTATATTTCTCTTTAGGGCTTTACCTTATTTTAATCCAATGTTCTTCAGAAATTTACTCACAATACATGCACTATCTATTATAGGGAAAGAAAAAATTAATTTTTCAATTTAAAAGTAGAATCAAAGTTTAGCCATTGAAAACTATATTCGGAGAATAAAAGTTTTATTTAGACATTGGCTTGGCAAAACATTATTTATAGACTAGTTCTCTGTTATTTTAAACATAATTATTTTTTGAAGTTTTAATTTTTTAAACATGTTTGATAAATTAGTCTCTTGCAATGGCATATTTTGAAATTCAATTTAGGTGAGGGGAGGTGAAGACCCAGGCCACCCGACTCACCCTAGGGTACAAGCAACAAGATTAGTGGCCGGTGGGGAGGGGTGTGTGTGTTTAGTTTTAAATTTAAGTTTAATAAGGGTTTCTCAAAGGATTTAAGTTAAAGGTCTGCATGGGTTCTGGTCTGGCCCATGGGTTTAGGCCTGACCTGGTCCACAGGCCAATCTTGGGCCACATTTTATTAAATTAGGTTTGGGCTGGGCCAGGTCAAAATAAAAAGAAGCCAAAAATAGATCAAAATTGAAACAAAAAACTTTTAAAGTACATATGAAACAAAATTCTCAATTAGAAGATGAAAGTCTCCTTGTCCCATATTAAGTAATAAAGGTTTGCTCTGCATGGAGAATGCATATGGTCAAATCAGAACCAAATACAAAATAATTATAATTTCAGATAAGAAATTGAAGACTTATTTATTCAACGATATTCTGAAGAAGAAACAAATTATTGCTCTTAGCAACATTCAAGCTGTTTGAAACTACAGTAACAAAACAAAAAATATATTCTGATCTGAATGCAGCAAATAACAGCTATGTGTGGGCCACATGGCATTATGAAACATGATACCTATTGGTGTCATGTTTCATAATGCTATGTGATCTATAAATTTAATAGGGAAGAAATACATTCCAAATTTAATTTTTGAGGAAATGAGCATTCTGTTATTACCATTGGTTAAGTATGAGTTACAATTTGTTATATTTTTAAATTTATTGTAAAAAAAGTTTAATCACATTTGTATTATGATTGCTTGACTAGTGGTGAAAATATAAAATCCAATAGTTTACTTTAAAATTTAACACTGATTTTTAATTTGAATTATTAGGTTCCAAATGTTTCTAAATTATCAAAATTAAATAAATTCTATTCTTAATTAAGACACAGTTTTGCCAATTTCTTTCTGATAACATAAATTGAATGAAAATTTGAGCAAACTGTTATAATTTAAAATTAATATATGGATAAAACAAATCATCGTCCTTCAATTTATTTATATTTGTATTCAAAACATTTTGCACTTTTACTTTAAAATTATTAAATTTTAAAAATATTCATAACTATGTCATAAACAAAGAAAAGAACTGTAACACATTTATTTGACATGTGACGTGCATATGACATGTTTGTTTTGCTACTACTGCAGTCAAGAACATTTGGTGCTAATAAGCTCTAACAAGAGGGGCATTACATTGTTCATTGATAACTTAAATGGGTGAAGAAAGCATTTTTTTTTAAACATAATCTCAGTAAAGAGTCTTTTTCTCATTTCATCTCTGATTATTCAACCAAAATGATAAATAAAAATTCACTTTACAGTAATGCTCATTCTTGATTTGTACAGATTTTTCAAATTTGGGTTATTTTTGATTTATTTCTATATGTAATATAACTTGTGTTTAATTCTTTAAGTGACAAATTTGCATCATATGAAGCAAAAGGTTTCAATGTATTATAAAAAAAAATTCTGACCAGGCTGCATTGGGGCTGGCTTTGAGAGTTTACAATACAGGTTAGGCTCGGGTGAATTATTTTGAAAAATTCTCAGACTTTAGCCGAGTCGAATCTTAATATTTTCGGACCAGGTAAAGTTTTAAAATTTGACCCATGTAGACTCTAAATAACTAGCCACAAAATAACTAAATCTAGTCTCTAAATAACTTTATTTGATATTAGCTTCTTCCCTTTCTTCTGCTGGCATCAAGAACCAGGATGTTTCCAAATTTGGAACCTTCAGTTTTTACTGCAGTAGGGGAACTTTTCCCCCCTATTGCTATAATGTAGTAGCCGGAGCACTTCTTTTTGAATTCTTAGTTTCTAAAAACTCTTTACTTATTCTTTTTTTATTATTTTTTTTTTCATTTATTGGAGGTAAAAATGGGTTGTTTTTCTAGTTCAAGGACTTCAGGATGACAAACTGAATAGATATTGCATATATTTTTTTTCATCACATGTGTGCTTTGGAAGCATTTTGAAACTTTTCAATTTTGGGGAAGGTTAAACCTTAACCCTCCCCCCTTAAATAAACCCCTGGTCTCTTCGCTTTATTTATGTGGAGTGACTTGTACATAATTCATCTTGTTTGTATTGCAATGAACCATTGAAAAAGTCACTTCACTACAAATTAAGGTATTTTGAATGGATGTTAGTAATTTAAAAACTTTTTATTCTGGTTAATTAAAACATACTAAAGCTTATATTTAATATTAAATTCAAGTACTACTTACTTCAATCCTGGTGAATTTGTATAATCATTATGAGACTGAAATAATGAGGAATCTGAAGCAGGAGATGATCTATTTGATAACAGTAACAATGCCTTCTTTAAGTTGTTAAAGTTTTTAGCACAATTTTCACATCCATCATGGGTGTTTTCTAAATTTTTTGAAGAATTATCCTTATTTTTTACACTATTTGCAAGGCTACTTCCACATAAAAGGCATAACAAAGGTGTCTTTTGTTCTTTATTTATACCTTCTGTCAGACCAGTGAAGTAAACAGGCAAATTGTCAGATGACTGTCTTTTGTTAGGCTCTGAATTCATAATTGTAATAAAATTACTTTCTCAACAGCAAAACAATTTTCAGAAAATTCAACCCATACTATGAATTCACTTGTCATTCACATACAATGCCATCATCTGAAAAATATATAAAACACAATATACTAAATATTTTGTAATATACAACTATATAAACTTTTTATATTCTTGAAAGACAAAACCCCTTCAATCAGCACTGTAATAGTGATAAGCTAAAATTATAATATGCATTTTGCTGAAATTAATTTAGTTTCATTCTATTTTATCTTTATAGGACATAAAAATGTGAAACTTGTTGATGGAAATGTCGATAGAAATGAAAGTAACCAGTTTTCAAGAGAAAATCTGCCAAAGCATATTTAGTATAAAGCAAATTAGAACATTGTTGCTTTTATATCATTTTTATTTTATTTTGTATTTTACACTTAGAATGAATATTTTATCAGTAAATAATAAATTCTTTATGAAATTCTCAATAAATGTATTGTCTTACTCTATTATATTTTTTGTTGCTTGTAAGCTTTAGGAATGAGTTCAGTGTATGTGATTGTGTGATTCAGTAAACAGTACACAATAAATATAATTTTAAGGAAACATTTAAATTAACCTGTATTTATTTTGTACTAATTGCATGCAGATTTAATTTGAAAAGATTTTTTTTTAAACATTAACAATAAATTAAAAAAATTTCTAATTTAACATGATCCTATGGATATATTCACAAGATACTTAGTTGTAAAAAAATGTTTCTTTTTATTTCTATATATGTAGATATATAATAAAAAAAATGTTTAATGCCTCTTAAATAGTGTTTAAAATTAGTTTGCTCAATACTATGTTGTTGTTGTTGAGACCCAGACCGTCCGACCTACCAGAAAGGTGTAAGGTAACTGTATGGACGGCCGGGAAGTGCCACTCAATTTAGACCGGAACCCAGTGGGGGAGGCATCCACAGGGACCGTACCCTCCTTCCCCTACCACCAACCTCTCGGAAGGACTTACGGACCCACATGTTTAACGTGATCGTACTCCGCATGAACAAGGCGGCATTTGTGGTAGCGTGCAAATCTAGCGCGCAAACCACGGGGATACCGCACCCGAGATGGCCAACAGCACGCGGTGTTCCGAGGTGGTCACCCACCAAGTACTAACCGCGCCCGATGCTGCTTGACTTCGGTGATCTAACGAGAACCGGTGTTTTCAGCACGGTACGGCTGTTGGCCCTGCTCAATACTATGTGTAAATCATTTTTATTTTTGCTTTCAAATATCATATATTATATTTGAATAAATTAATCAATTTAGTTACTTTAAAAATGTATTAGTGAAAATTTTCTTTATTTACTTTGTAAAAATAATGAAGTTTATTTTTACACAACTTTTGAAGAAATCTGTTTAAAGTGGCATAACAAGAAATTAATAGATTTACATCTTACTTAAATTACATTACAGAATATATTAATTTTTAGGAAAAATATTTCGTATTAAGAATTCCATCTTACTAAAATTATGTTTTATGTAGATTTTACTGTATATCAATCTTCTTTCTATTCATCACAAATCAAAAGATCTAACCTATTTAAATGATTTTGAAATTTAATCCTATGACGAATATATCAATAATTTTAATAAAAACATTTTTATAATGAATTATAAATATGTGTAAATGATTTAATTTCGTTTATATGCAAAAATTTTGACAGAGTTGCAAAACAAAATAGAAATTTGGTGCATGTATTTTTTATCAAATTTTAGCACCGGAAAATATAATTTTATTATAAATATAAATAAATTTATGTAATAAATTAATTTTATTATATATAAATATAATAAATATAATTTTAAGGAAACATTTAAATTAACCTGTATTTATTTTGTACTAATTGCATGCAGATTTAATTTGAAAACCTGTCTTGTCTGAAGACAGTTTCAAAGCATGTAGCAAATCTTCTTGCTCCCCTGCAGTTAACAACTTTTTGACATTGATGATGCCATATTCTGGTTCTGATTAAGATTTTAGAGCAACATAGGTCTCATGCCGTCCTAATGACAAGAGTCCTGTCCTAATGACATTTTAAAAAAATAAAATCAACATTCTACAATTATTTATTTTTTTTTTCAAAAATATTTTAATTTATATCATTTAATTCAAACAGTAAAAAAAAGAACTTTTTATAATAAAATTTGCGGTACATTTACTTACAGAAAGTTATGAATTAGATCTTTAGCATAATGCTGGATTAAAAAAAGCCTGTTTGGTTTCTTTCAGTATTAAGGTGTTTTATTGTGGTCTTTACCTTTATAGTAAATTTTTAAATATATATTTATGTAAAATAATTTTACTTAATTAAAGTAATGTATTAATAGGTGCAGTTAATATTTTTAATAAAGGAAATAATTATTTTTATTACATTAAAAAGTAATTTTTCAAATCAGCTGTTTCCGTATATTAAGTGAACAAATAATTTTTTTCAGTAAGGTAATTGATAAAAATTGTCTTTTTTCAAAGTGATTATTTTTTACTATATGTAATAATAGTAACTCAAAAAATGAATTCTAAAAAAAAAAAAAAAATCATTTTGAATGTGGGAACTCTTGAGAAAAAGAAAGTTGGCCTAGGCATTATGGGCCTTTCTGGTAATCAGGACCTGACCATAGTTCTATTTAGAGTAAAACCAGTCATGGGATGCTGTTAGATATACTGCAAATTCAAAATTAGAAAGCTATTAGTCAAATACAAACTATTACAAGTAAACAAACCTGCTTTAAACAAAATTTGTTCATAGTAATAACTATAAATGTCTATTATTATCTGCTAGTTTTTCTCCACTAAGAAAAAATTAATTTATTTAATTTCATGTTTCATAAAATGATTGAACCTTGACTACAAATCCATATTCCATATGTTAACAACAATAACAATTAAATCAAGGATAGTAAAGGAATGATGGGTCATTTTCCCTCCCAATAACAGTAATAATGATCCGTTTAGACAGTTTTGCTGTAATCTAACAATGCATAAAATTTTTACTGATACAGACAAAATAATACTTGAATAAATTAGATGTTTCTTTCTCCCAAAATACTGTTTCAATATTTGGTATTTTGTAAACTCAGAGCAGTGTTTCAATAGTTTAAACTTTTATGAATCAATTTTTCCTTCAATAATCAATATATAATTAACATATATTCCTTTTCTGTAACTTTTTAATAAAACATTTTATTTGTAGTATGGTATGTGCAACATTTTTAATGAATTTATGAATTTAAATGCTTTCTTTTGCTAGTGGCCTAATAAGATAGATATTCGTATATTATTGTAAACTCAAGCACAACTCAAATTTTGACATTTGATAGCAAAATTTGTAAGAATTCTAGTAAGCTATATAATAAACCCATCTATACTAGAGCTATATTAAACCACTAAGCACATTCTGAGGGCACCAGCACACCAATGACACCAACAGCAAAGACAAACTCACTAAAATAAAGTGGATATAGAATTACATTATCTTCCACCTGCCAATCAATAATCCTAAACAGTTTTTTCAAGTTTGGAATCGAACATTTTTTGAGAGATCTCCAATATCAATTATTGTACCCCTTCCTATATTAGCATAGCTCTGAATAGAAATGTCTGTTTAAGCTTCTAAAATTCAGACTTCAGTCTTCCCCTCCTTTAAAAAACCTTAAAAGGATGAAAAAAATCCTCTTAAAAATAAAAATGCTCTTAAAATTTAAAGGAAAAATTCCCTGAAGCTGTTTGTAATATATTTCTTCAAAATATAAATTAAATAACTTCAATCTTGGACAATTCATAGACTAGAATTTTTCTTTTTTTATATATATAAAATACATTATAAAATGTCTGAAAAGAAAAAAAGCAAGAAAACACCTGTTATAGATGAAATTTAATAATCTGTACTCTCATTACTTGCAAATAACTACATCAAAATTGCACTGAATAATGATATTTTCCCAGAAGTGTCTAGTAGAAAAATTGCACCATAAAAGTCAATCTTACACCTTTCTGGTAGGTCGGACAGTATGGGTCTCAACAACAACCCTAAAAGTCAGAACCAGTTGTAAACTATTCTGCCATGTACATAAAGAGTTTGGAATACCAGCAACAGTACAATAAGCTCTAAATTTGAATTCTTTTATTCATTACCCTTTTCACAGTCCATTTAAAAGAGAACAATGAAGATTATTTTATCCCAAAACTAGATGACATAACAGTATCTTGAGTTGCCAGAATGTAAACTTTAAAGATTTTTTCTTCATTCATCTAGCAATCCTGGTTTTGAATGTTGTATTTTTAAGAAATGTTTATTTAATAAAATGGCAGGAAATGAAAAAAAATAAATAAAAAACCAAAATAAAATTTTTTTAAATATTTTTAAGATGCCCTAAAATAGAAAAAATGCAAATGTTATTAAGTCCAGGCCTTAATAATGAAACAAAATAGTTACTATTAGGAGGGTAAATTTCAGTCCTTTTCATACTGTGTAAGAGATAAATACGCCATTATTAACTTAATGGTTGTTGCTATCTAAGATATATATATATATATATATATTAAATCCCACTAATATGATTAAAATTCTCCAAGTAATTTTCTAAATGTGTCAGCTTGGTGGATGAGAAATCTAAAGCAAACATTTCCCTGTGCTCTCTCGGTTACTAGATTGTGGGTTCAAGTCCCACCTGCAGACATGGATGTTGTGGTGTGCATTAAGGTGCGAATAATTGGACAATCAAGTGCCTGGCCATTAAAAAAAACTTTTTTAAAAATTTACAATACTTAAGGACCTCAGATGGATTTTGTATAACCCAGAGACCAATTGATTTTTAACCAGTGATTTGAGGATTCACAGAACAAGGATAAAGGAATTAAAGGGGGGTAAAGGGAAAAATTATTCAATAGTAGTCATTTCTACAAAATTCTTTTAAACAATGTGAATATATAATTCAAATTTCTGAGTAAAATGCATGGAAACTATCCTATTGATGGCAGAAACTGTTGGGAATTTACATACTTTTTTTTAATAATGGATTGATTGAAATAATAAATATAAAAAATCTTACTTTAAAATATGTGGTCCAATATGTTGATGTTGAAAATGGGTTCCCAATATAAAATATTGTTATAAAAAAAGTTCGCAGTTTAAAAATGTTTGTGAATCATTGTTGTAAACAGTATGTTTTTGACAATGTTATATGTATAGCTGTTTTTCATATTTACAAAAAAGTTTTGTATATATTAATATTTTTATGAAATTATTTATAGTTAAAATAAAAACATATATTTTTTTCTATTAGGTCAGCTCTAGTTAATCTATCAATGCCACATTTATTTTCACATTATTGCAAAAAATATATATATGTCTTTTTTATTTGTTTGTTTTTCTAATATGTATATTTTGCCTTTTCCTATTAAAAATATTTTTTTATGGTGATGGATCTTACATAAATCAGACATTTACAGTTTCAGACAAATTGTTCAACCTATACATACAAGGGTCAAAATTTTATTAAGACAATCAGTTGCAAAACAAATTATCTAGTTGTCAGAAATCTGAAGATATTTATAGACCTATATATATATAGAGAGAGAGAAAGTAAAAATTTACTTACATATATATGGGTACAAAACAGATATTGCATGTAAAGACAAATAATAGCTACTAAAAGTTTAAAGTATAAAAATCATTTAAAATTTTTCTCATTTTGTCTTTTATGAACATATTTCATTTGGTATCTTATGGTTAAGTTATATAGTTTATGAAAGAAGTTTTGGAATAATATGTATGTGTCATTGTGTTTCTATACACTGATCAAATGTGAACACAAAACTTAAAACAATACTGAATACCTATAAATCCTACTTGTATGTTAATTTTACTTTTAATTCCTGGCTGACATAAGATAAATATCTATCGAGCAATTTAAGACTTTTCTACCCTTAACTGAAAAAATACAATATTTAGTTTTTGTAGTTGCTTAATAGAAAAGCTAACAATGAAAAGACAACTGTAATTTTAAGTTGTCTGCTCATATGTAGTGACGGCATCCATATATTTTATGGTGAGAGAAACCTAAGTAGTCACCAGTATGAACCATAAAAAAAAAGGGGGGAAAAAGGTTTAAAATACACAATAAACATATATCAAGATTTATTTTTTCAAAAATTTTTTATTATAAAAGAGTATAATTTCTTTATTTTACATTACAATTATTTACTTGTTATTACCGATTGATAATTGTATTTTTTATTTTAATTAATGTTCCTGTTTTGCTAATTCTTATATAATAGTAAAATACGAGTTAAAATGTACGCCTGAAGTGATTTTGGAAAATTCTGCTGCTGTAAATTATACTTGTATGAGCTGCATAAGATTTAAGGTACTTTTCAAAATATTCTTTTCTATTACATGATAAAATATTTAAATATTTCATGCAGCTATTAATAACGCAATAATAAAAAACATAAATAATTTATTAAAAGTAAGATTTTTGGTAGAGTGTAAGATTACCAAATTATAATTAAATCACTGTAAATGGGTGTACGCCAAACGTTTCCTTATTTATTTGGACGAGATATATTATAAGCGCATAAAGATAAAATTCAATATGCTTCATCAAATACGATATAAATAAAAGTAAAGTGTAACACTTGTAAAAATATACACATATACTTTAGAATACCAACTTTTGGAAAAATTAAAAACATAATAATAATAAAGTGAAGGAAAAATAAAAAGTTTCACAATAAAAACTGATTAAGATATTTTATTACTGATATTCATAAACATTAAGAAATACAGGAATTATTTCTACCGACAAGCTTAAACTTGATTTGCAAACAACTGTCTTGTATATGTTAATTATCTCTAAATTTACGCTTTTAAATATAATAAATGTCAAAACTAGAATATGCAGATAAAGTTATAAACGTTTAGAGAGTTAATAACTAACTAAGTGTCTTCAATAAAATGCAGCAGATTGATAAACAGTGACAAGTCGTCTGTAACGTTCTGGTTTCCAGCTGTAAATCTTCGCATTGCCAAATGCATACAATAATAAATGCATTAAAAGTGTTTCGTTTTCAAACAAAAATCGTGCATAATTTTTCTTTCGTAATTATATAAAGCCGTGGTTTTTATACATTATCTCGTGTTTTTTTATTTTAAAATCGTAATTAAATTTCAAATGCTTTCTAACATAAATAATTTTTTTAATTCGTTTCTAAAAGCTTACATTTATAAAATAACACATTTTTATCTATGTAATATAAATGGATCATTAAAATTTTTCTTGTCAATTTCTGCAGCTGTTTAAATATTATCAAATTTATTTTTTACCTAATATTCACTTAAACTTCGACTACTAACCTTTTAGTCGAAATCATAGGTCCGCACACAATAAACTTTTTTAGAAATAAGCCACTCTCAGCTGTTTGGTCTGTTATAACACTATTAAAATATTTTTAGAATTTTTCAGAAACATAAAACCTTAGAATATGGTATGGTAATAATTAATTTCTTTGCTTTAGCTAAGTGACGTTTGCAAACAGATTAGTGTTGCGAACATAGCATTTCACAGTTGGATGTTAAACATGGAGGTACGTTTATGTTAGCACTTGCTCATAGTCGATAGAACAAGTGTGTACAAGCTGGAATTCTGATTTCATATAATTATAAGTGAAATTCGTGTGTGACAATTAATATTTCATCATGAGTGTCGATGCATATGGTCCGAGTTCTCAAACTTTAACTTTTTTGGATCCAGAAGAAGGAAACGATCTTTTAGGTGCTGATACTCAAGGATCAGATTTTGAATTTACAGACTTCTCTATTCCATCTCAAACTCAAGCTTCTCAAATTGATCAGACACAGAGTCAGACTTCTCGCAGTCAGGTAAGAATTATTTGTTTATAAATGTGCAGTTTATTTCTTTATTGAAATATAAATAATAGGCTTAAACATAAACTGCTTTATCTTTGTCGGTGATATCTGAATTATGTGTTAATAGTTATTGAGCCTATTAATTAGATTTTCTTAATCATAAATTAGTGTATATTTATAATCTCCGTGTTTTACGATGTTACAAAAAGTTTTAGAATATTTTATTCAGCTGTCTCAGCTATTGTTAGTAGCTCTTACTGTAATGCAATAATTGTGCTAATTTTAGTAATATGTTTGAAATATTTGTGGCTCATGATTGTAATTTGAACGTTAAAAGATATAGAATAATATATATAAAAATATAGCTTTTTATGATGTTCCATAAGTGCTGCCAATGTTTCTGTGCGAAGATGTTAAGTATATAGTGTAACACGAAGTCTGAGATATACGAAATAACTTTTAAAACAAATTTAAGTTTAGGTAACGTAAATTAAAAAGTGGTAAAGAATAATTGTGGGCAGTTAAAAATGAGCAAGTTGTGAATTATAAGCATCTATGAATCTCAATAGCTTTTTTTGCCATTGATTCAGAGTCGGCGGAACACAGTATGCAGCATATACAAGGTATATGTAAAGGGTGCTAATGACAGTGACCAAAAGCATTTTTTTTTTTAACTTTATTAGAGGAGAAGTCTATATCCCATGTATCCCTGCATATTCATTGAGAATATGGTTTTCTACTTACGACAAAGGCACAGGCAGAATAAATACTTAGCTCCCGCATTTGCTATATTATAAATACCTATATATGTGCACGTGCATGGATGCAAAGGGGACAAGACGTCGAGTCGACTTGCATCCCATGTGCTGTTAACCATGCTGTATTATGATTCCATCAGGAGTTCTGTATTTAATATTGCTTCCGATAAAAAATAGAACAATTTGAATGATAACAAATACTTAATATTTTATAAACTTCTATAATTTTAGACCGTTTTAACTTTCTGCCTTTTTATTAGTATCAGTACATCTCTCATTACAGTGGTAGACTATTTAAAGTGTTTCAAAATTATATGGTATGGTATTATATGATAATTGACTTCCCCACCAAAGTGATGTACATTCCCATGTTTTAAAATAGGCTCCTCCTACCGAAGCGGTGTATTCTACAGTTTTCTGAACTAGAAATTTGAATGTAAATGATAGTGGAATCAGAGTTTCTCCCAGGCACTTTTGGAGGAGCGCAGCGCCCTGCCTGCCCTTTTGTTATCAGGACAGCGCCCTCCTTGCCTTTTGTACGAGAAGAGTGCCTTCCCTGCCCTTTTGTTAAGAGAGCAATGTCTGTCCTCAAACGAAAATCAACCAGATTTTGTATGACCTCAGATAAGTCCCAGAGCCATTTCTCTGCGTTCATTGCCGTAAATTTTAATCGTGTGTCCCCACCCTCTCCTCCTTCAAAGAAAGAAAAAGGGTGATCTAGTGCCAATAAAAAGAGGAATGACAGGCTCATATCACTTCTTTCCTCCACTAAAAGAAACAAAACGTAAAGGGGAATATTGAGCACGGACATTCCTTCTTCCATCTGATGAAAACTTTCAAAACAGTTTTCATTTTCAACTTAAATTTTTGTTAAATTATTCCATGTTTGATATGCATTTGAGCTATAAAGTTCTGTGAATCATGTAAGCATATTTGCTTTAAAACAAATATTTAAAAATATAGATTTCCGGACTAGGGTTCTTTGCGCCATTTGCAGGAAGATATTTATGTTGATTCCACTGATTCATTCAAAACAGAGGATGATAGAAAGGCTGGGGGAGAAAAATTTGAGCTATAAAGTTCTGTAAATCCTGTAGGCATATTTGCTCTAAAACAAATATTTAAAAATATGGATTTCCGGACTAGGGTTCTTTGTGCCATTTGCAGGAAGATGTTTACATTGATTCCGCTGATTCATCCAAAACAGAGGATGATAAAAAAGGTGGGGAAGAAAAGTTTAGATTAACGCTGTGATTTTAACAGGCTTGAATGAAATATGGGATAACTTATTTTCTTTATTGTTTACTAATGGGTCATTCCACAGTATTTGGCTTCACAAGTTTGAAAAAAATTTTTATAAAAAATTAAGTGTAATACATCATTTTAAAGCTTGAAATCCCTTCTATTAAAGTTTATCAACAGAAAATCTATATTTTTAACCAAACAAAAATTAGAGGGTTTTGTTTGCAGCCATATAGAAAAATTTGTTACGTACGGGACATTATATTTTTAACTATAACTCAAAAAATATTTTATTTTATTTCAAAGTTCCTATGTTTCATTAAACCCTTTTAATAGTAGCATTATATGAAATAAAAAGAAAAAAATTAAAAAAATATTTTATCATAAACTTTCAATGATTACTTTCTTTTTGTCCCGTACGAAACAATCTTGAGCTTATTTTTAATTTTTTAACTAATAATACTGATGACAACTGAACAGTTTTTTTTTTCCTCTTCAATTGGTGAACTAGTTTCCTAAATTATTCAATTAAAATATTGTATCTTTTCATTTAGAAGCTGGGTATGATAAATAAAAATATGTTACGTACAGGACAAATCTGTTACGTACGGGACAAAATGCAGAATTTTGATTTAAAACTTATCAAAAATTTAATTTTTAGACTATAACTTTTATCAATGGAAATGAATTGAAGGAAAAATGAAGAAAGAACTAATTGTTTACTATTTACTTCAGGCAAAGGAAGAATTAATCAGCCTTTTGAACCCTTTTGCTTTGCATGTTTATACTGCACAAAAACAACTTGCAGCGTTTAAATACCTCAAAAAAACCCTACAGATTGGGCATATAATTATTTATGAAGACTTTGCGGAAAATTTTACTCTAAAACAGCAAGGGGAAATTATGGCAGCTCACTGGAACTCAACCCAAGTAACATTATATACCTGTATTGTATATTATAGAAATAATGAAACTCTCGAACTAGAACATAAAAACTATGTTGTCGTTTCTGACGACCTTAATCATACAAAAGATGCAGTATTTGCATTCAATTCTGCAATAATTGAAGATTTGAAACAAACAGTGACATTTAGTCACATCCATTTCTGGTCGGATGGATGTGGTACCCAGTTTAAGAATCGGTACAACGTGCAAAATTTAATGCTTCACATGCATTACCATGGGGTTAGTGCAGACTGGAACTTTTTCGAAACTGCACACAGAAAAGGTGCAGTGGATGGTTTAGGAGCTGTAGTTAAGAGAAACTTTTGGTTAAGTATATTGCGCAAGCAGTACGTAATAAATACAGCAATGGAGTTTTCTAAAGTCGAGGAAAAAGAGGTACCCTGTATAAATGTTAAATACATAAGTGGAGCGGACATTCAGATATGCATAACTAAGTTTGCATTCATTGAAAAATGGGAAAGTGCTACTTCGATATCAGGTATACATAGCATGCATTTGGCCCAACCAATAGACTTGGACAGTCTGGGCCTTTGGAAGCATTCTTGTTTTTCTGATAAAAAGGATCCTGATGAAAAGATAAAGATTTTATGCCCTGTAGAAGATAAAGAGCCTAGCTCAGATGCATGTACTGAGTTACTGAAAAACTCAGACTGGGTATCGGTGATGTACGATGATTATTGGTGGACAGGAGTTAATATCTCTATCTATCCTTTATGAAATCTTTAGGTAAAAACAAGTTTTCCGGGCCACTCATCCCAGAAAAGGATAAAACCTAAAAAAGAAATATTTTGATTAAGCTCGAAAAAGCACAAAGTCTAATTAATAGCCGGGGACATTTTTCTTTGCCAATGGAGGAAGTGAAAAAGACATTATTGATGTTCTGGGACTTGTATAAAACATGTATTTTATTTTTAAGTGTTTACCATTTTTTCAAATGGAGCTATGCATGGAAAATCCTAATTTATATAATAGCAATTAAAATATTTCAGAAATCATTAATTATTTTTATTTCCATAATTAAACATAAGTTTGAATACATTAATAGAGCTAGTAAATTCATTAAATTAACATTTGTATACATTTTAGTTCACAATTCCTTATAGTACAGTTACTTCAAATCATTGGTCCCGTACGTAACAGAAATAATTAGCTTTCATTAATTAATGACACAATTTTCAAAAATAATTTTAAAGTTAATTAATAAAATATATATTTCTGCTTCTACTCATTAAATTTATTTGTGAAAATATTTAATAAATTCAGAGCAAAATCCAAATTGCTGGAGGTACTTTTAAAATAATTTTTTGTGATGTCCCGTACGTAACAAAACTTTATTAATTAAAAAAAAAAAAACTATTGGCTCCAACAAAAAGAAACTTCACAGGAATCTAGATGAAGTGGTATATAATACATTAAAAATAATTGCAAACTTCTTCATTTTGACATTAAAAAATGTACAAATATCTCAAAATTTTGCTGTGAAATGCCCCGTACGTAACACATGAATACTATGGAATGACCCTAATTGCCTTTAGCTCCCAGCCTAGTCGCTTTTTGAAAATTCTCTTAATATGCTTTCTTGCTATAGACTGCGTATCTCCGCTACGCTCGAAAGTCACAGCTAAGGGTACTCCCATTTGTAGTTCATGTAATAGCTATCGACTGTGTATTTGTCCACGGCTGCTCTTAGAGAGGATCGGACACCACTCAAGTGGTGGGACCTGGACTCCCCAACATTTTTTGAGGGAAGAGAAGACATGAAAAATGCACAAAAGATTGTGCATTTTTCATAAAATATAAAGGGGAACCCAGGAATTTGTATGGGTGGCCCTGATCTGACCACTACTCGTTATATACAATATAATGAAAACTCCACTCCATGCAACAATGATACGCTGACATATTTAATTCGCATAACGGATTTGCTCCCAATGCAGGTCATGCAATAGCTATTGGCTGTGTGTCTGACCACGGCCGCCCATAAGGAGGGTCGAACACCATTCAAGTCGTGGGCCCCCAATAATTTTTTGAAGGAGGAGATGACATGAAGAATGCACAGAAGAGGAAAACGAAATATAAAGGGTAACCCAGAAATTTGTGTGAGCGACTATGACCCGACTACTACGCAGACTGATGCAGTATGTGTTTATATATTATAACAATAACTCCGTTCCATGCAATAACGATTCAACATATTTAATTTGCGTAGACGATTTACAAAAGTGTCTTTTTTTAACGAGTGTATGCAATCCACATACAATAACTATATATACATACCCCATGCGGATGCATGCAAATCGTGTGACATTGTGTTATAAACACTCTCACTATGCGGGCTTATGGATTAACAGATTAACCCTTTGCACGACATCTGCATAGCAGATTTTAAAAACAAAATAAATCCTCTTATATTAGCGGACTCGTCTTTGACCCGCTCTGCGGATGCATGCAATAATAATAATCATGCTCATTTAATAACGATACGCCCGCTTTAGGGATGTATGCAGTAGTTGTCGTTTGCGTACTTGGCCGCTACACGAGTTTACAGCTAAAGATACAGGTGCAGCTTACACTATTAATAACTTTGCTCCATGGAATAATGATTAACTTAGCAGCTAAACATTTGTTAATCCATAGTTCAAAATGTTATACGGTGATTTTATGGAGCTTTCTGGATTTTATTTAGTTATTTAAATCAAGTTTTTTTTTGTAATCATATATAACAACAAACAATTAACAAATATTTTCAACATTTAAATCAGGGCTGTTGACCCACCCACCTACCCCAAAAAAACCGGGTGGTTTTTAAAAAAAAAAAAAAAACAGTAAAACTCATCCCGAAGTGGGTTTTTTAAAAAATTATTTTTTAACAGATTTTTCTTTCGGTTTTAATATTATATACAATTATTTTCTCTTTTGAATAAAGAATATTAAATAGGTATTGATGGATAAACGTTTTCTTAATACCCTGTTTTAAATCTTGTCTATGAAATCTTCGGGTTGACGTATGAATAATTGAAAAAAAGTTAGGTTCATAAATTTTTATTTAATTACTTTCAGAATTTACATTTTTCTTCAATAACAAAAATTTTATTTCTATTTGTTTCCTTTCCATCATGATTTATTCCTTTCCATCATGATTTATTTCCTTTTTATCATGATTTATTAATATGAATATTTTTGATGGGACATTATACTTTTTTTGCATGAAGCTATGAACACTTATGAAATTGTTCTATGACTATGGTGATTTTCAGTTTATTACCTATGCCTCATCTTTCTTTTGTTTTAAAAAGCGGTTCACTTTAAAGTTTTTGAGCTAGTAAATGTTCCAGTAAATATTAATGATACAGTATATATTATACTTGTCATAACTTGACAATTTTTCTATTCATTTGGCAATTTTGTTGCCAAGAAATTTTTATTTTGAATAAATATAATATAAAAATTGAAAATGCAAAAATAATGCTATTTTTTAGTTTTAATTTGTCAAAATTTAATTAAATCTAGAAAATCTGGAAATACTCTCATTGAGAGTATTTCTAGATTTTCTAGATTCTGGCAACCATAGTGAAACAAAATGGTTACTCAACATAAGCATAGACTATTTATCAATGTCTATTTATCAATATTAATATTCTTTTTCCTTATCAATATTTAACTTAATCTTAAATAACACATTGAAAATGAACTACATTAAAAAACCCAATAAAATCCACCCGGGTTGGGTTTAAAAAAAAAAAAAACGTTTTTTTTTTTTACAGCCCTGGTTTAAATATATCTTATCCCTTAAAATCCTCGGCTGATCCGGAGATTAGGTCACCTTGGTTAAATCGGAGAAGACGCCACGCACTTTGTGAGGTTAAATCGGAGAAGACGCCACGCACTTTATGTTGCAATCTGGTAACCTCTTGTATCGGTTGTTTTCGGCGGAAATTGTGTAGCATCCAATAAGAATACGTTTTTGTGTTTGCTACAGTTTTTTGATGTAAAAGAACATTTCTATCAATATTTTTGGCCATTGTTGTGCGTGTTTGCTTGTTCTTTCGTTATTTGATTTATTTTGTAATAATTATTCGTTTTAGTTTTGCGGATTTGCTTTTGTCGTCGATTATATTTCCCTTATGTCTTCTGGTATGCGCGAGCAAATGGAAGGTGAGTGTAGTTTTGTAAAGCGTGGTAGAATGGATGTTGGTATGAATGAATCTAGAATAAAATTTTACTATGATTTGGAAAATAAAGGTTTGAAAGAAGTGATTAATTGGTGTGTTATGAAAGGGATTATGAGTGATAAATACGGGTCCTCGGTTGCATGGAGAAAGTGATTTTGCTACGTGCGATATGCACAGATAAAATTGTAGCATATTCTGTGTCTGGGCGCCGCAGGCGACCGTTCCTAATAAACCGGAGATCACTGGGGGCCCCGTTCCGGTGTAGAACGACCTTTAGGTCGAACCCCTGCCCCTGTACGGACCACTGGTACATACGGACCACTAATACATCCGTTCCACAATTTTCGATCTTTAGATCAAATCCCTGCTCTTACACGGACCTGTAGGTCGAACCCATTCCTTTATATGGATTCTCAGTTAGATGGAGAAAGCGATCTTGATACGTACGATATGCACAGATAAAATTGTAGCATAAAAATTTTAAATTTTACAAAAATCTGATTTTGGAACGTTTACATGAGTATTATTAATTTTTTTATTCTGCAGTTTTATAAAGTTATTTAATTTTCTTAAAATACACAAAAATCGTATTTTGTAACGTTTTTTTGAGTATTATTCACTGTTATTTAAGTTAAATTAAATTATCATTTATATTAGAAAATCTTGTTTAGAACAAACACAATAGTCTGTCTTTAGAAACAGGGTTCTTCTACCAAAACATCATTTTGGTAGGAGGAGCCTATTTCTAATGACGGTAAATGACATCACTGAGGATGGGTGGAGCCAATTTCAAAACACGGAAGAAAGCGCCAACCACAGGCCAACTTGGCCCGATTTTGTACTTAGAAAAAAATTTGCGGTGACCTAATCTCCGGATTTACCAAATCCTCAAACCTCATTGATTAATGAGAAAATATTAAAAATCAAAATTTAATTTTCTCCTTTTTAAATTTAATAAACTCTAAATTTATATAAATTCAATAATTGTAATTGCTAATAAACCCAATTGCTCAAGACTGTAATTGCATTTGATGTAAAAATAGCATTTATTCAATGATAAATTTGTTTTTAACAAAAGAAACATTTCCATACCTTAGTGGTGGTGGCTCCAGTCTGATGAAGCCAAAATGGTTTTGAATAAATACATTTTGTAAAATAAAACTTCAGTAAAGTTCAATAAAGCTATTCGATTTTTTCAGATTCATTTATATTGTTGACAGGATTTTAAAGTGCTACAAATGACTCGCTAACTGTTTACAGCTAGTTAGTACTTTAGTTTTCACAACGATTTTATCTGAATGCTTTGACCATAGACTTCAGGTTAAAATATAAAATTATTTTAGGAACTTGTTTTTTGGTACATAAATTAAACTTATCTGACCTGAAATCAACCTGATCTATAAACTTGCCTGGCGGCACATAAATATGTACTTAAATATATATATTTTCATTTCTTTTGTTCAAACCTAACCAATCATTACACATTTTTAGAATATCCAAGTTCATTTAATGCCCTATTTAATTTTTTAAACAAAATAAGATTATCTCATTCTTATGCACAAATATTTTACCAAGGAGTAAGTAACAGATTCAGCTGAAACAATAGTAACATTTTAAGTAAACTACAGCTTTCCCACATATTGGAAAACCCAGGTTAAAATACTAAAATGTCGAAATTATGACTACTATTCAAAAATAAAAGCTCATCCAAAATCCAATTATATACACTTGTAGGGATTTCAAAGAGCTATATTCTTGCATAATTGTTTACAGGTTTTAGTTTTTGAGATAGCATTATAAACTTGAAAAAGGGGAAATTTTCACTCTTCAACTCGACAAAACGATTACTCGAAAACTATAAGCGCATTTTTAAAATATAAATATAGATTTAGCAACTAAATTTCCTAATACATATTTTTATCCCTTACTATTTATATATGTCTTTTATGGTTTCGAAGATATTTCGAGTGAAAATAAGCAAAATGAAAAAAAATATATAAAAAAACACTTGCTCGGACAGATACTTTTTAAGTTTTTCAAAAAAACAAGTTCAAGAAATAAAAATATTGGAATTAATATTATATATTCACAATCTGGACCCCATTTCCTACAAAACAAGAAAATATATTTACATTTTTGTCTATTAGACTTGGAGGTATAAGCAACCAAAGTGTTTACATTTTTTTGCAACGCTCAGATTTAAAAAATATGTGCCCTTTTTCTGGTAACAGCACCCTGCCCTTTTTTAATCCTGGGAAATCTCTGGTGGAATTCAATTTGAATAAAAGTTCAGTATAAATTAAGTTATAAATTGAAAGCTTAAATGTTTTTGCCTTAACAATTTTTAGTTGACAATCAATTAATAATGTAGATCATTAATTTATTAATTATATTGAATGTGTTTTCATATAGATAAACGGACCTGATTTGTCCCTTCCAAATGGAATTGATAGAGATGTTTCTACTGCTAATCAAGTTCTAGCAGAATTAAATTTCCAAGAAGAGGAGGAGGATCAGTATTATACAAAAGACCTACCTGAGCATGCTTGCAAGTACGTGATTTAACAGACATGTCATTCTAATTTAACATTTTTTTTATATGCTTATCATTTTCCATATTTGTTTAGAATAAAGTATTAATATCTGAAAAAAATTCTATTTGCTTTGTATTAAGATTTAGATATTGATTTTAAAACTTTTTAAGCTCTTAAATAGTTGGAACTTTTCTAACTTCTTTTCCAGTCAAACTTTAACATCAAAAATTAGAATTAAAGCACTTATGCCTTTTCACTTCAATTATAAAAACATTTTGTTTTGTATGCTGTACAGTCCATGGCCAACTTAACGAAAGCAGAATTTTAAAAAGCATACTTTATAATCATGTCTGCAACTCTAGGGAACAAATATATCTTTTGATTAGAACTATGAACAAAATAATTATCTAACCAACATATACAGTTAATTTTTAGAAAATGAAAAAGTCGTATGAAATAATTATGGTAAATGAATAAGCATTTTATATGCAAATTTGCTATTAATAATCGAAAAGTGTTGTTACAAAAGTTGCACTGGTTAGCATCTATTCAATGTGGCTAAGCTCAATCAGTAGCTAAACTTTAATAATTTAATTAACTCTAAATAATTTTGTATAAAAAAAAAAAAAAAAAGAAAGCTACAGTCTTTCTTCCAAAGAATTCATTTTTTATGTGCATTTTTATCATGCTGGATGATATGAATTTTCTGTTTTTGTCTATTAATAGGTATTGTGGTATTCATGATCCAAGTTGTGTTGTGCAATGTAACATATGTAAAAGATGGTTCTGTAATGGACGCGGGAATACATCTGGAAGGTAGCTGTTTATTTTATTTAATGTTTTTATAATTGTATGCTGTTTAAAACAAAATCTTTACATTTTGTGATTATTTTCTAGTCATATAATCAACCATTTAGTACGAGCTAAACATAAAGAAGTTACTTTACATAAAGATGGACCTCTTGGAGAAACAGTACTAGAATGCTACAGCTGTGGATGCAGGAATGTATTCGTTCTTGGATTTATACCTGCCAAAGCTGATTCAGTTGTTGTTTTGCTTTGCCGACAACCTTGTGCAGCTCAGAGTAGTTTAAAAGATATGAATTGGTATGTAACAGCTATTGGTTAAGATTAGATAAAAATTAACTTATCTAATCAATGTTAGTCATCAATTGTAAATACAGTATATTGATATGTTCATAATCTGATCTACGTAGTTACTGTGCATTTAAATAATATACAAATTGATTTCTATCCAGATAATGTGGAACTGTTGACTAATGAACCTTCTATTAGTGATAATGTTATTTCCTGGATTTAAATCTATGTATTGAATCCCTAATAGAATTATTTATAATTTATATGAGATAGCTGCCAATTCTACTGGTTTTTCTGGGAAACTCTCTGTTTTTGATGATTTCTCCCAGTTTTCCGATTTTAGACAAAAATCCCGGTTTTTTGTCAATTTTTTTAGAATTCCCTAAAGTTAGGGATTTTTCAATAAAAATTATCTGTTAAAGGGAATTTCAATTGAACTTGCAGGCCCCCTCACAAATGGTCCCTTTTCCACCTTTTTTGCTAGGAAAATATGTATTTTCTTTTTTAACAGCCGAAATTCTCAGAAATTTCCAGTGTCATTGAAATGCCCCGATGAATGGCTATCGCGGGAGTGCACATGTTTACTTTTCTGCGATGCAGATGTTTTCCCAACTTCTAGAATTGCAGACGAGCGTTGTCTCCCATCTTTCTTTGAACGCTGCGTGCAGGGAGTAACAGAATAAATAGAATTTGTCACACGAAAACGCGTGTGACAAGTTTTATTCATTCTTTAATTCCCAGCACGCAGCGTCTAAAAAACGGACTAGAGACAACAAGAGTTTTTGTTTATCAAACGTTAGTTCTAATACAAAGTTCTAGATGCATGAGTAGTATGTTGTTTACTTTTACAATTGACTTGGATGTACTTTTCGATATTCAGGGGTCGTAATTATCTTAAAATTCCTGAAAAAAATAATTGTCCTGAAATACCTTTATTTTTTACGTACCATATCGAAATACCTGAAATTTTAAACTCAAAAGTAGAGATGCTGATTACTACGGATTCTCCGTAGTTTCTATGGGAAACATCCTCATCTTATAATGCTGGTTATGGAATTTGCATAGTGTTTTACAGAAAATTGCATTCTGGCTAGGCTAGTGTAAGTTTATGGCCGCAGGCATGGTGATAAACAGGGATTTACCACCATATGTAATGTAAATTAAGATCGTGATCGCGTGTTTTATGAAATTAATAAATATGCTTCTTCAAATTCAACATAAATCACTAAAATGTTATGTTTTCATTAAAATATTTGTCCTAAAATATCCTTATTTTTATGAACCTTCTCGAAATTCCTGAAATTTTACTTCTGAAAAGTAAAGATGCAGATTACTACAGATTCTTCGTAGTTTCTATGGAAAACATCCTCATCTCATACTACAAGTTACTGAATTCGCATAATTTTCTATTGAAAATTGCCTTCTATCTAGGCCAATGTAAATTTATGGCCGCATGCATGGTAATTAACAGGGATTTACGGATGCATGTAATGTAAATTAAGATTGTAGTCACATGTTTTATGAAAGTAATAAATATGCTTAACTTCAAATTCAGCATAAATCATTAAAATGTTGTTTTTCATTAATTTTGCATGAACAGCGTGATTGATTCAGTTTGTTCTCGTAAATTGCTGAAAATACTTTGTATCCTTTTCTTTTTCCATCCATCTCAATCTTCTAAATATTGCATATTAGATCGACTAAACTAGTATTTCTCCTTATTCTGGTTAATTTTTTAATTATTTTCGTATAAACAGTATGATTCCTCAATTTAATTTTTCTCGTGAATTGCCGAGAATACATTAGTATCTTTTTCCATCCATCTTCATCTTCTTAATATTGTATATTAGATTAACTGAACTAGCATATTCTCATATTCTGGTTAATTTCTTAATTACATCTGCATAAACAGTGCAATTGCGCAATTCATCTCCATGTTTTAAATGTTGCATATTAGATTGACAAAACTAGCTTATTTTCATATTCCGGTCAAATTTTAAGGTTACTTTTTTTAATTATATTTGCAAATACAAATTTTTCTATTTTGAATAATGGGTATGAACTCCTCTGATAGGATATTTTCCAAAAAGTGGTAAAGCAATGTTTTATGCAAAAGGGCAACCATTTTGGCAGGGATATAATTCATTGCTATACTTTTGTTAAATTGAGGATCAATATTTTTTATTCTCCTTAGTGAAAACTTATTTTATCAAACATAAATGTTTGTTTAAAATTATAAAGTAATATTCACTGGATAAAAACTTATTTATAAAAATATTTTTTGTCCTGAAATTTTGTAAAATTTGTGTCCTGAATTTTCATATTCTACCAGTACTGTACTACCCATGGATGTTTTAAATGTAATGTTTTTATATATATTTTTATAGTTGTTTTAATCATTTTTCCGAAAATATTACCAATATTTTTTCTAATATTGCTATTTAACCCCTTGCCTGTGTCACCCGAATCCTGTTCGGGCAACCCCTCTGCGCCAAATTTGGAATGCCTGAACTGACTTCGGGCAAGCGAAAAATCAGTGTTTCTATTCCGTTGATCCCGAATTGAATTCATTTTGCTTTATCAAATTCTTTACAATATAATTCACTGTTTTTCCAATAGATGGAGATACTTGTCCACATTTTTTTTTGGAAGTAGGTGGGATCAGCTAGCTTGATTAGGCGGGATATAAACCAAGTTTATTGTAAAGAGTGTGATGTAGGCTTGTGTGCCGTGCAATGTTTTCGTATATATCATACTATAAAAGATTTGTGAAATTCTGAAAAATGATTCTGTGAAATGATTTGTTGTTGTTGAAACCCAGACCGTCCGACCTACCAGAAAGGTGTAAGGTAACTGTTTGGACGGTCGGGAAGTGCCACCCAATTTAGACCGGAACCCAGTGGGCGAGGCATCCACAGGGACCGTACCCTCCTTCCCCTACCACCAACCTCTCGGAAGGACTTTCGGACCCACATGTTTAACGTGATCGTACTCCGCATGAACACGGCGGCAGTTTTGGCAGTGACTGGAATCGAACCCGGGCCTACCGAGTGCAACTCTAGCGCGCTAACCAATGGGCTACCGCGCCCGTGAAATGATTTGTGAAATTCAAAAGATTATTTGATTTATTTTGCTATAATTAAACAATTTTGAGTAAAATATGAATATAATCCATTAATTTTCCACATGTATGTCAAAATATTAAATATAGTAGTTATTTCATATAATAATTTATATTTTTACAAAATATAATTTTCCTAACCTTTTTAAATGTTATAATGCACAAAACTGAAGCATAAAAAAAAATTTTTTCCATTTTTGACACATTTTCTTGAAATATACTCCACAGGTAAGGGGTTAATATCAAAATATCCCTACTCCGATTGCTTATATTTCTATCGATATTTTGAAAAATTATAGAATTCCAATTATCCGCCCTCCCCGTGAAAGCGACCTTCTTCCCTTTTTCATTTCAATTTGAAATTCTGAAAAATACAACCCCAAGCATCGGAAAACATTAAAAGAATTTATCGAATTTGATGAAAATACAAATTGCTTCTTTTAGCTGAAAATTCTAAGTAAGCCTCTACTCCTCATTTTTTTTTTTTAATCACATTTGAAAGAGTGGATCGATGGAATTCTACATGTTTCTTTTAGCAAAAAATTTTCCAATTATTGCAACCCCCCTGCATTATTACCGGCCACACATCTTGTTACCGTAAACCCTTGGGTTGGTCGTGTGGTCTGGGTCTTCAACCCCCCTGCATTTTCAGAGATGCATTTGAGGGGGCGGGTCGATGGAATGTTTTGGTAATACAGAGATAACCATTACGGATTTTCTGTAATTACAAATTCCTGAACAAAATTACTGACTACGGAAAACACTTATTTCTCATCTTTCATTTTTGCATAAATAGTGCAATTCCACAATTCAATTTGCCCAGTAGAATTTAACAGTTTATCTAGAAAAACTGGTAATATCTATTATACTAGTGTATCTAGAAAAACTAGTATAATCTGGTAATGAAAGCATTGCTTATTCCTCATAATAATGCTATGACAGAATGTATATTCTGTATTATTATTAGTAAATATGGGGCTGAATTGAAGTTAAATTTGAGTAAGTACAGACTTATTAAATTAATTTTATTACTTCAAGAAATAAAAAACATGTTCAATGTTCTGTATTTTTTCATATTTTGGGAAGAAATTAGCATAGTCTGAGCTAGAGCAGGCTAAAAAAAAACTAAACTTAATTTAGCTTAAGCTAAGCATATTCTGTTTTCTTAAAGATTTTGAAATTTCTTTTTTGTCCAATAATGAAGAATATGTATTCATATTATGTTTATTTAGTTATAATGGTAATTTATTTTGAACATTTCTTGATTTAACCGCTATCCTGGTTCATGACTAACATACATCCGTTGCACAGGACTGCAGGAGCATGGGATCCTCTCAACTACAGGCTTACGTCTAACAATATGGACACTGCGCAGGCAGCAGTTTTTAAAATATTATATTATGGTTTTATAGAGATTTTCAGAATTTTATTTGTTTGTTTAAATCAAGTTTTTATTTTTCTCTTCTATTTATGGGCAAGTAAACAGCACTTTGAAATTGAAGCTAATATTTATTATATATACATATATATACATATATATATGTATACACACACACACATATATATATACACACACATATGTGTATAGGGTGTATATCAACTGATGGTCAGAACTGTAAGGAGTTATAGAACTCACCAAAACAAACAACTTTCACAATACAATGTGGGGTCGGAAAGCAGCCGGCGAGCTTCAAGAGAGCTCTTTCTCTGGGAGTGGATGAAGCGCCACGTCAAAATGAAGTGAATTGAAGACGGATGATGGAAATTTATTGTCAAAATGTTTAGAACAAATGCTCAAATCAACGACCATCAACTGTGAGATAGGCTTCACAACGGCGATGGAGTGAATCGCGTACGCTTTGGAAGATTCCTAGCATTTCACGAACGTCTGCAGCTGTGATGTTAATTCGGGCTACAAGGTCCTCTGTTAACTCGATGGGCGTCTCGTAAATGGCGCTTTTTAGCTGTCCCTAGAGGAAAAATATCCAGGCAGGACAGATCGGGAGATCTGGGAGACCACGTAACGGAATTACCAGGGCCAATCCATCTGTTCAGAAAGACAATGTCCAGGTAGTTCTGTACAATCCTGGTGTAATGTGCTGCACTCTGTCATGCTGGAACTACATAATCACTCAATGATTTGCTGGTACAACACGTAGTAACTCTGGCAGCACCTGCTGGAGGAAGGTGAGGTACTTCTGTCCGTCTAGGCGGTCTGGTTACAGATACGGGCCAATTAATTGGTCGTGGATAATCCTTGTCCTCACATTTACGGAGAACCTTTGCTGGTGGCATTTGGAACGTGTAGCATGTGGATTTACTGTGTTCTCCATTTTGACATGATGTTTCATCCACTCCAGAGAAAGCACCCTCTCTCGGCTCGCCGGTTGTTTTCCGACCCCACATTGTATTGTGAAAATTGTTTGTTTTAGTGAGTTCTATAACCCCTTACAGTTCTGACCATCTGTTTATATACACCTTGTATATGTGTGTGCGTGTTTTCAGAAAAATATCTTTATAATTAATATATAACAAACAATTGAAAAATATTATTAACATTTAAATGTATCTTGTCACTTTGAGCTCATTCACACCTTATTGATGAATGAAAAAATATTAAAAAGCAATTTAATATTCTCCTCTGTAAAAAGTACCCTTTCTTGGGTAACAGTACCCTGCCCTTTTTTAATTCTTGGAAACTTTTAGAATGCAATCATCTGTATTAGACATCAATTATTTTTCTTTTCCTTGGATGGTCTCATTTTTGTTCTTTTTTTAATTGAACGTTTTGGTCCTTTTTTTAAATTGAAAATGGTCCCTTTTTTTCCCAGGAACATAATAAAAATTTGTTGAGCCCTGAACTTGCGACCACCATTTTGTTTCTTCCGTATATGAATTATTGGTGGATTCTGCTTCAAATGAGTGCGATTTCACTTATATAGATTGCATTGCCGTATAATGTTGAACCATCAGCATTTTAAAAATTCATCACTTTAAATATCGAGATAAATGATATGTTGCCTAAAATAATGTGCTGGCTCTGAAATATAACAAATGATTTTGCATTTGAATACAAAACAAACTAAATTGCAATATGGATGGAGTCAAAAACAGCAGTTTGTCAAATTGTATACCAAGACAAAGATATTAATTTTCCCGGGATTTCCTACAACAAATACATTGAGTTTTTTATTTTACACAAAATTTACACATTTCTTGCATAAAGTAATCTTTATTAATATTTTTACTCACAAATATAATATAATACTTTTAAACAATTACTGTTACAGCATGTTAAAGGTTTTGAGCAAAATTTCCTGTTCAAATTCATCAAATCGAGATTGTGCACTCTGTATTGTCTATTATAGAAATGAAGGTTTGAAATAGAATAAAACTGATTAGAAATATGTTAAAATGGAATTAAATAAAAAAAAATTTCTATAAAACTATATTATCATCATTAATTTGCAATTTCATTCATATTTCATTAAAAATATGTTGATTTAAAATTTATGGTACATATTCTACCCAAAAAAGTAAGCGTATTGTTCTGTTTCGATTCGATTAGTTCCTATGCAAATGATATTTACATTTTATAATTTTCTGAAAAATATCATTGATTTGATTTAAAAGTATTTAGATTGTAACACTGTATGTTCAATGCATGTATTTTATATGCTTATACTGAAACAGGTTTTTTTTATTTAATGATATATACGTGTATTATTTAATTTTGTGTATTTGTGTATTAGATTGTAACACTGTATGTTTAATGCATGTAATTAATATTTTTATTTTATATACTTATACTGAAACAGGGTTTTTTATTTAATGATATATACATGTATTGTTTAATTTTGTGTATTCTTTTAACGTGAATAGCTCTTTCTTGAACAAAATCCATTTCTATTGCATCGAAACTACTCCACCATGGATTATACATGATCGAACCCTTCAATTTGATGAATTGAGATATGAATATCTTGACAGAGACTTTATTAATGACCCACATTTGATGTAACTTAATGATTATTATTGCAATGGTTTGGTAAAATGTGCTTTCAAATGTAAATCAATTATTGTTTTTACTTCAGAAGATTTTAAGTTTTCTGACTTTCTCAAATCCAGATAATATATTTTTTCTAAAACATGTAAACATTTTTTAGCTAGACAAAAGCTATGCATTGCTTGGAGATACTATTTATTCTATTTTATTCTACATTCTTCATGCTTGTAGACTTCAGAATACAGTCAATATTTAAACAGCTACTTCCTTCTTAAATTGATTCAAATAATGTGCTTAACAGTTAGTGCCTCTTCTCTGATCATTCAGTAATCTTTTTATATATAAACCATTGATCATTCAATAATCTTTGCACATAGCATTCAGTAATCTTTGTATTAACTTGATATTAAAATTTTTATGGCTTCCCCTCTCATCCAAAATTTATTGTTTCTTTTCATGGATACAGAATTTATTAACTATCCATAAACTGCACATTACTATGCATACACCATTTTATTTTATTCTATATTGCGCGCACACTCTTACTATTAAATAAATGTTTAGTTTTCTAAGAGATTAGATCAATGTCTCTCAACAGCTTTTCTCTTCCCCGACAAAGAACGGGGCTGGCAGTGACATCATTTGTCTTTCCTTCGGGACAAGATTTCCCCCGAATGAGACAACCTTATATATAAAGCATTCTACAGACCATAGTTGGCAGTATCGTCGAAAACTGCAATCCAGAATATATTTTGTTTGTGATAAGATAACATTTTTTACTTTGTTTCCATTGACTATCATTTTCATAATTATTTAGTGTTTTTTTATAAAAAAATTACTTTTCATATGTATTATTAATGATATAAGCATTTTCTGAATAGTGTTATTAAAATAATTATTTGTCAAAAACATAAATATGAATTTGAAGCACTTGTATCAAAAATTACATCTTTATAAATTTTAATTTATTAATATATGTTTCATCCTAATAAATAGGAATGAAGATTGATTCACTAAATAATAAAATTTTTAGAAAATATAGCAGTTTTGACCATGAAAACAGAAGTTGTCCAAAAGGAAATTAAAAGGAATAAGGTCATTCCATATCAAATTCACCAGGGATTTGGACCTTGGCATCTCAGATTTCAATGATTTTTAGTTCATAATATTACCTATGGAGTATATGAATAATCCAGATGTTTTGGCTGTGTGGGTTTTTTTTTACTAGATTTTCAAAAAGTGCAAAAAATAGCCCAATTTCATAAGTACTACACTAGCGAAACAATTCATATTTTGGTAACCAGTGATTCATATATAGCTTATTTTAAAGCTCTGATTATGGACTTTGATATACGACGTATACCAGTTTGAAGAAAAAAACAATTTTCTTCTTTATTTTAAGAATCTTAAAAATGCCATTGAGCCAAAAAAAAAAAAAAAAGAATCTTGCACCTATTGTCTAGATCAGTGATTGCCAACTATTGTTCTGTTGAATCCGGGGCTTCGTGAATATTTGCAAAAACTTGCAAAGAAAGTACAACTTGACAACATTTTTTGTAATTGTGAAAGGAACAGTTAAATTATTAAGGTTTTTAGTGATAATATGAATAAGACATTTTAAAAGTTTGACATGGTTAGATATTTGCCCAATAATTGAAATTTAGTCAGCAAAAGCTGTGTATTAGCAGTAATGAGCATTGCCAGCACTTCCGCCAACTACTCACAGGGTGCAAATCTACATTTTTCTTTATCGGCATTAAGATGTCTATAGGTCACTAAAGTTATGAAAGTAGAATTTTGTAATAAATGTCCCGAAGATGTCATGAAATTGGAAACAAAGTCACGAATTTTGAGATTGGAATTTTCCTGTTCTGCATCTGGAAATCTGTTTCTCACTATTATGAAATCTGCTATCATAAGCTGTGACTCAGACAGCTTCATGAGAAATATGACCAATGATTATTTAATTAATGGAGAACTACGTTTGCAGCAACTAAAATTTATAATTATTTTGTATTATATATACAATAATACTATTTTCAAATGTATTATTATAAAAATGAAAGGCTATATTGTGGCAGTATCATAAACTGCATTTGCGAGTGATGTCCCACATATTCCATTTAATTGTGAAAATATTTTCCACCTTTGCAATCTATCTGAACAGTCTAAAATTTTTGTAATTATTTCGGGCTTTATACACAATTTATCTTCTAACAGTATTAAGTGAAAGGCTATTTTACAGTAGTATCACAAGAAACTAAATTTGTACACAATTCTCTCTATATTTCATTTAATTGTATAAATATTTAACACTTTTGCAATCTGTTTGCATTGTCTCAAATCTTTAATTATTTCGTGTTTTATACAGAAAACTTTTTTTCATATGTATTATTAATGAAATGAATGGCTATTTTTTAAATAACTGTGTTAAAATAATGATTTGGATATTTAGAAATGCAACCATTTCAAAAGCTTAGATTTGATGACTTTATATCTAAATTTACATCCCTGAAATTTTAAGTAATTTTAATTTTTGTGCTTGTTTCTCTGTATATTTAATTGTGAAAATATTTAACACTTTTGCAATCTGTTTGGATTGTCTCGAATCTTTAATTACTTCGTGTTTTATACAGAAAACTTTTTTCAAATGTATTAATTAAATGAATGGCTATTTTCTAAATAATGGTATTAAATTAATGATTTGAATATTTAGAAATGCAACTATTTCAAAAGCTTAGATCAGAATTACATGAATTTGCATCTAAATTTACATCCTTAGAATTTTAATTAAGAATTAATACTTGTTCCATCCTTTAGTTTAAGTAAAAAATAGAAATCCTAATAAATTCAATTGAAATTAGTTATAAAGAATAATAAAAAGGTAAGAAAATATAGGTTCCAAATTATTAGGACTGAAAAAAAGCTAAATCAACCACAATTCTAGCACTTAATGAAGATAATTAAATAAATTATTCTATTTCATTGTTGAGTATATGTTATAATTAAGCTCAATGTATCAGTTAGCAGGGGTTTCACCAAACAAATAAGGTTTGGAATCTCTGATTTAGATGCATAGCAAGTTTTGAAGATTTTCAGAAAATAATTTTTCAACATATCTGAAATTATGTGAATGCTGTGTAATACTGCAATATGTTCTTTGCTTTTTGGGTTGTTTGTGGGTGGTAGTGGGGGGGGGGGGGGGATAAAGTGAAACTTGCATATAATTATGATACTCATGTTAGAATAATACAAATTTTGCATAGCTGAATAAATTACTAGAGTAATTTTCATAGGCTCATTGAATTTAATTTTATCTTAAAACCTCGAGGTAAATTCATTGAATTATTTTATTTATTATTTTATTTTTTCATAAAAAATGTGAAAACCTTAAAAACCCATGCTTTACTAAAATTATTGATGTATTAATATTTGGTTTTAAGGTTGTTTGTATATCAAATTGGATATATTTTTCCTGTTAAATTTTTTATTAATTACTAAATTTATTTCTCTAAATAAAATGTGCTACAAAATGTTGTGATTCAGATAATGCAAGTTTGCAAAAATTCTTCAGTGTAAGTCTTCAAAACACAAATTCTATTCCAAATTTGAGTAGAAACCTTGATGAGAAGAAATTTATCTTATTGATTAAAATAATTAACTAATGTAGGTTGAGGAGAGTAACTAAAGGCGCTATATATATATATATATATATATATATATATATATATATATATATATATATATATTATAGGTAAATGGGTTGTTGTTGTTGAAACCCAGACCGTCTGACCTACCAGAAAGGTTTAAGGTAACTAAATAGGTTGAGGATCTTGATTTGACCTTTAATACATTGATTTTAATGATATTAAACTGAAACAGTAATAATATTTAATTGAAGTAGTAACCTTATTTGTTATTGATTCATTATTTAGGGATCCTGATCAGTGGAAGCCTCTTATTAATGATAGAAGTTTTCTAGCCTGGCTGGTGAAAGTTCCTCAAGAACAAGAGCAATTGCGTGCTCGCCAAGTTACTGCTCCTCAAATCAATAAATTGGAAGAATTGTGGAAGGTTTGTAAAAATTATCTTCATTTTTAACACTTTCCAATGTAGTTGAAAAGTGTTTAACTTTGGTCATTCTGTCTGTCCGTTCGCACTGTAACTGCCGTAAAAATGACTATCAAAATGAAATTTTAGTATGTTGTTCAGACGGTCTGTAGGACATATGGGAATGTAAATGAATAATGTCACCCAATTAATTTTAGATTGAACCCAGGTTGAAAAAGTGAAATACATTGAACCTTATAGGACCTAATTTTTCAAACATTTTTTAAGTTAAGTTAAAATTCGCAAATTGCTTTAAAAATTTTAGGAAATATTCAAATTATCCCATGAAATATATTAAAAAAAATTTGAGCAAAATAAGTTAGGTAATTTTTTCAATAAAAATTAAAATAATAATTACACCCATATTATATGAAGAGATCATGTGACCCACTTCAAAATAAAAAAAGGCATTCATCTTTTTTCCCAGTGTCAAAATTGTAATTTTTAAAGTTCTTTTAAATTTATATTTAGTGTTACATCTGTCCTAAAACCACTTTATTTTTGTGTATTTTCTGTGCATCTGTATTCTGCGCCAACGTAATTACAATATTTTTTAGTTTAAATGATCATAAAACTTGGATTATTTCTACAACGAAGCCTAATTTTAATGTATGCAAAAAGTAAGCAAATCAAGCTGTAAGATGAGTTGTATAAGAATTGCTGAATTTTTTTAACGCAAAATTATTTAGCTCTGGAGTCTGGAACATAGGTAATGTGAATGATTTAATCATTGATTTTACAAAGAGAAGCAGACGATTTTATGGCATTGCCTTTTTCAATGGAGTTAGAAAGTACTTTTACCTCCATGGTATTAAGCTTTTAAGCAAAATAAATTATTGTAGTACTACTGTGATAATTTTAAAAATATCACCACTGAATGTATCACATTTTAGAGATGTTTAAATAAAATTGCATTGCCGTTGGAAAGTAATCTATAATCAATTTATGCATGATTGATCTTTCTTGTTTATTTCTACTCTTAATTTCTTGGTATGCATATTAAGTACTCTTTTTATTCAAATAAAACAAGTCTTGTTTATATCATTTTATTAGGACAATGTCGATGCCTCTTTTGAGGATTTAGAGAAGCCTGGTGTTGATGAAGAACCTCAACAGGTTTTATTAAGGTATGTACTTTGGTCTCTTAAAGAATTTTTAAATTGTGATGATATGAGTGTATGAGAAAAGAAAGTTAAATGGAGAGTCACACCAGAGAGAGAGAAGTTTCTCTACACTGTTGTTTATATATACTTATAAAATATATTTTTCATATTAATCATGTAGCTAACACCATACACTTTGAATTTATGTCAGCACAAAACATCTACTTGGTTAACAATTTATATTAACTCAAAGAAATCTACTTGTCTAGGTTAAGTTCACTTGTCCCATATTGTTCCATCACTACTTTTGCTGCGACTTGGTCTGATTATTTTGATGATATTTTGCACACCAATCAATTGCACTCATTAAAACACATCTATATATGAAGCCTTGTTTTAAAAGAAAACTTTAATTGTAAACAACATAGTTTAGATCCAAAAGATTTTCAGCTATATCTCGTTAAAAATTTTATTTATTGAGATTGCATTTCCTTTAAAACTTGTAATTTGATGACTAAATTAATTGCCCTAAATTTCATTAATTTAAATTTTTTAAATGGGATATGAAAAGGAAATTGATTGTGACATACCAATATATCGAAACATTAGAAACCTCTTTAAAAAAGAAATGTTGAATTTGACTATAAAAAAACCACTATGAAAAAATAAGTACAAGTAGTACAATATAAAAAACCATTTATGTGCTTCTTAACCCTTTCGGGACGGCGACATTCCGAAACTGCCGTGGCCCAAAGGACGGAGCGCTTAGTTTCCGAACTGTTCCCAAAAGATGGCTAATTTTTTGCGGTAAACCTAACTCTCGAAAAAAATTCACTAAATCACCCGTTCAACACAGCATTCTACTTTTTTCAGGAAGAAAGGAAATACTTATTTTCTATTTGATGTATATTTTTCATACAAATTTTCTTTTATCAAAATATTAAAAATTTGAGTGTATATGTTTTAGGTACAGATGGATAATTCTTTGGCATGTCCTTCCGATTTTTTAAAACTGTACCACATATATGCATATTTTTAGACAACAAATACTTTGCGAGTACAGGAGAGGTAAAAAATTTATCCAAATACAAAGTATATCCTTTTCCTTAAAGTTCACTTAGAAGTGTTTTCGCAACATGTTCTCCATACCCACCGCCAGAGCTTGATAATTCAGTGTCCTTTCCAGTATACACAAGGAAATTCCATATATAGCCTGATTCCGATTCTGACAATTTATATATTTTTATTCCATATCTGGACCTTTTCGAGGGGATATATTGACGAAATCCCAGCCTTTCTTTTCATAAGAACAAAGATTCATCAATGAACACATTTCTTCTAGGAGTGTATATAGATTTAAATTTCGAAACTAATGCATCTAACATGGGTTTCAATTTATCTAGTTTTGGGCATTACTATCAAGAGTAAAATGAAGGTAATGTAATATTCCTATAAATCGATAGCGATTCATAACTGAATTGAAAAAAGGAGTACTGATAATTGGATTCTTAGAAAAATACATTTTAAGATTTGGTGTTCTGACAATGCTCCTCAAAATTACTAGTGCGAGAAACGCACGAAATTAGTTTCCTGTCGCAGGTGTAAATACATTTGAAACAGGTGGCGACTTCGATGTGGAAGAAGAGAGGAGATTTTTCTCGCATTTTTTCTTTGCAAACAACTCATTAGTTGCTTTTACGATAAATTCTACTAGTTCATCATCAAAAAATATGCTAAAAAATAAAGTTCCTTATCTAAATTAGGTGGCATGATATTGTGATTTATTCCAGGTATGTTCAAAAACTCCAAAGAATTCAGATCTTCCAAA
The DNA here is from genome assembly GCA_951213105.1 of Amaurobius ferox. Lineage (NCBI taxonomy): Eukaryota > Metazoa > Arthropoda > Arachnida > Araneae > Amaurobiidae > Amaurobius > Amaurobius ferox. Next base: position 42,057,793 of record OX578140.1, on the reverse strand, counting down.
TCACATGTCCAAACATCATTCGAAAAAACAGCAACTGAAGCTGGCGGCGTTGTAATAATAGTATGCTCAGAATCTAAAGAATCAATTGCATTTTCAGATTCATCATCAGAAATAACACTGTTCCACGAATCTTTACTATCTGCATTGTTTTCATTACTGTCTGGTTCGTTTACCATACGCGTATATTCTTCCACAGAAAGGAAACGTCTCAAACCAGCCATACTTTTATCCGAAATAACCTAATCGTTTCACTGTCGCATATTCCTTTACCCCCCCCCCCCCCCCTGCCCCCCCAAAAAATACTCTCTTATATTCCTGTAATTCACCAACGAAATCATTAAAAGCTAAAACCAAAAGGAGACCCGGAACTCAATTATAAAATTTTTGTTGCTGCGAGAAGTGCTCTGTCTACTTTACAGAACCATATTTCACTGCTCCAAATGGAGAAATAATTCATTAGATTCTCCTTGTGCCAAGGTCAAGCATCTGCAAAATACATTTAAATTGCTTCCACGAGCATTTAACGCCATCTAGTAGACAAATTCAAATGAAAACTTTTCACTTAGAAACACAGATACGTGCCACTCGGCGTTTAGGGTAAAGTTCTCTCCGTCACGAGTGTGTGCCGTCCGTCCTTGAATGCAAGTTCACAGCTGGCACGCGGGCGTACCAACCGTTGCGAAAGGGTTAAAGGACTTCCACTGAAAAAAAACTTATTGTCAATTGATAGCTGAATGTCTGGTGACTAACTAGACATAAAATTCTTCTGCTTGTTGGTTTTTCTCCAAAAATTTGCTTTTTTGCATCTATCTTTAAATAAACCTCATTTTCCCTAAAAATTTCAGTTTCCCCAAAAAGTATTCATTTTCCCCAAAAAATAGTTTTGGAGCCTGTCTATAAACACATCTGTTAATTTACCTTTGCCCGAGAGACTTTTAGTTTTTGTTTTCAGTTTTCACAAACATAAACCTACATGTTTTTGGATATGCCCAATGCACTCAAATTTTGTGACACTATTATCACCATAAGTATTTTGCACACATAAAAAACCTTTGGAGTCTCCGTCATCATAATATTTCATGTACAGTACAGGATCTATTATCCGGAATGCTTGGGACTTCAGGCATTCTGGATAAGGTTTTTTTCCGTAATTCAGAACACTTTTTCTAAAACTTACTGGAATGGTCTCAAATGTCATTATAGAAAATTATAATTCATTTTAAAAACATAAATGTATTAAAAAAAGCTTTTATACAATTTATATGGGTTGACTAAAATGCAAATTACATGTAATTATAGTATCAAATTTAGTGATTAAGGAAAATTTTGAAAGAAAAAAAATGTCTGAAAAAAGTTGATTATTCAGGGTAGTTATTAGAAGTCTTTTTTTTTTTTAACTAAAGTGGGCCGGCCCTCACCATATTCATCTAATATTTTGGCAGAAGCACCTTTGTTCATATGTTTCAAAATATTTTAAAGTACTTTTAATAAAATTAAGATTAGAAGGATGTTCATTTTTAATTGAAATGAGATATTCAACTATGGGTGCAAATATATCAAATTCAAATTTATGCTCTTCAAATGTATTTTTAATAAGCTTTATAATTCTAAATGCCTGAATAAATAAAAAAAAATTTAATTTCGTTATCCTAAACATATATCTCATTTTCACCAACAATATGTTTAAAAGATAATATCCCAGCATAAAAAGCACAAAAAATATAAAAATATTAGTGGATGAAAGCAGATTGAAAAAATGGAAAATATTTAAAAATAAAACGAAATATACTGGCGATCGTGTTTAAATAAAAAAATTTCGCGATATTGCTAAACTGTCTATAAATTACTAATTAATAAATGTAGCACGTTAAAACCCCATAAATATACTGCAATGGAACTTTTTGCTAGGGTCAATTTTCGGTCCAAAATAGCCATTTTCATCCAAATAATAGGATTTAATTGAAAATGATTTTGATTTTGGAATTCCATCAACGTTTTTTAAAATATTGAAGTTGTGCATATTTCCACGGAGATGAAAAAATAAATGGATTTTCTCGAGAAAATGACAAGTTTATTCCTTATGTTAAGTATTTAAAGAGATCAATCAGAAGGCCCTGAATGACATTTTATAGCTGCTATACTTTTCTCTGCATTTCGGCAAAAGTTAACTCTCATTAATTTCTGGAATTCCTTACTTAAACGTACTTTCTATCATCTCGTAAATGCACTGATCTCGTAAATGCACTGAATCCGAATTTTTGAAAATATTCCTGTTTTACCCCATTTTTTCCCCTCTGCGACCATAAAAGTTACATATGTGCCAACTCTACTGAATTTAGTGGGAGACTCCCGATTTTTGAGTGTTTATCCCTATTTCCCGCTTTTGAAGATACATCTCCCGATTTTAATGATTTTTTGAAAAAATCCCTACGCTTAGGGATAATATATCAAAAATTTTCCCTATAAAAGGGATTTTTTTAGCTAAGTGGGAAATTTTTCTGTATTTGATCAAAAGTTCGCTAAGATTACAGATCAGACGTGAAAAACTCTCTGGATTTGGGCCAGAAACTCCGAATGTTTCATACTTCTCCAGCCTTCGAATTACTAACGAAATTCTCCAGCTTTTTTTTTGTTTGAAATTTATCAATTAACCAGACATGGTATAATTCCTCGGAAACGCCGATTTAGCACTGATTTCTACCATTCCCGGGATCGTAGCAACTCCGTAATAAAATGCAGGGTAATGCCAATTAAATTAACGTAGATTTATGGCGGCGTGTAATGTAAATTAAGATCTCGATCGCTTATTTTATGAAAGTAATAAATATACTACTTCAAAGGTTGTCTAATTCAGCATAAATCGCTAAAATGTTATTTTGTTCATTAATTTCGCATAAACACTGCGATTGCATAAACACTGCAAACTGTGCGATAGCGTAGGATGGCTATTCTTCCTAAACAAATCCACATGTGGAGTGAGAAAAATCTGTCAACAACCGCTACAATACTGCTATGGCTCTCCAATAGTTTTCCCCTACGAGGTGATCGTAATTTATTGCATTTGCTGCCGAGAAGGAGAGCAATCCACATTCCTATCCTACCCCTCCCCGTAATCACCGATGTGATTTACGACATTCCGAGGTGTAGGGTCTTTGCTGTGCTCTCTACAATGAGCACGGCAAATAATAATTACGCCTTAAATGGGTTCCCCCATTTTTACATCTGACTCAAATTTAAAAGGGTTCCCGAAAGCGGATGTATGAACAAAATTAAAATCACTTGCTAAAATAAAAATGATGCCTGGAACTTGTTTCCGCTATTTCGTGCTTGTGAATTTATTTATTGGTTAAATAATTATTCATTATAGCATATTTTTCACAATGAAAAATTAAAAGAATTAATCTATATGAACGAGTTTCGGGAATACGCTGCCGCTCGGGGCCGGCGCGAACGAATTAATTTTAAATCTTGATTGCGAGAACTTCATAATTTTTAAAATCTTGATGTACGACAGTTTTTCGCTAGGAGAATTTTCAGATTTCCTTTTACAGATTATGCCCTGTTTTAAGTTATTAATCTCATCGACGATGTATAAAACAACGATGTATGGATTCAAGTTAGATCGGTTCCATTTTCAACTTACCCGCGGGGCCAAGAGTGGTTCACGGCCCTCTTCCCGTTGATCGGAAAATTCGGGTATTGCAATAAAACGGCATGTTTCTAGCAATATAAAACGCCATTTTTTAAATTCAAAACATCGAAATATTAAAAAGAATCAAATTTCTTCAAAAGGATAAAGAATTTATTTGTTATGAAATAAACATATTGGGGAAATTTTAAAATGAGAGTTCATAACGTCCGTTAATATAACCGGAAAAAAGGTCGATATATCGCGATCACGATAATTGAAGAATTAGAGTAAATGATCAAAATATAAAACAAGAATATTTATTTATTAAAATTCGCCGAAAATCATTTGTAAAACCCTCGAAATTAAAGAAAAATTAGTGGACGTGCTTCTTAAAAATAAAAGAGGAATAAATATTAGTGAATGCTTCATAAGCTTGGAAAAGTAAATAATAAAAAGATCAAGATGAGAAAACTTAAATGAATTTAAAATTGCCTCAAAATGTATTTGAATGCTTCATGATAAATGAATTTTTTTATGATGTATTGGAAAACAAATATTATAAAACACCTGAAAAAGTCTATAATGAAAATCATTGAAAAGATTAAAAAAAATTAGTGAATATAAATGTTTAAAATATTTAAACAATGGATAAATGAAAAATTTAAATTTGACAAAACCTTTAAGAAATGGAAAAAATGGCAATAGTGACAATAACTTATAGAAAAGAATTAGTTTTAGAAAAAAAAAAAAAAAAAACCACTTAAAATAAGTTTTGAAAATTTATTAAATGTGAGAAGATGGCAATAATAAATGCATGTTAATAATATTACTCATAAATAAATTAAAATATTTCTGTGAATTGGTCTTTGTTACTGTCAAATAATAATAATAAAATTTGCATTTTGCCATTATCTTAAATGTTTCCCAATTTTTAAAATCCTCCTCCGCCTCAACATCGAAATAATAGATTCTATAAAAGTAGATCCGCTAAGGAGTTTTTTTGCCAACAGACATATTGTGATACCTTGATAAAGTACTCATCAGTTCAAGACATGGGGAGAAGGATTGGTTGTTTGACTTATGTACCAATAAATCTATTATAAATAAGTACTAAGTAATAAGAGCAAATTTCTAAATTATTTTAAAACATAATTACAATGTAATTTTGTATAACATTAAGCAACTTGAAAAAACCATCGCATGATGTAATGTAAAAACACGTTGAAATTACTAAATTATTTTTACTCGCTTTGCCTCTTTACGTGAAAAACTCATCCAATTTTTCTGCTTCAAATTTGATACTCGTTTTTTTATGCTACTTATCTTATACAATATATATAAATGTTTTATATTTATCTTTTATATTCACTTATCCGTCTATCAGTTTTTAGTTAGTCGAGTTTATGAGTATGGTTGGGAAATTCTTGCGAACAGATGATTGAAGAAAATCAGGGAATTTCAGGAAAAATACTCTGGAAATCAGGGAAAACTCGGGGAATTTTGTTTTTAAATTTCTGTAGCCACCCTGTCTTATTTTTTTTTTTTATTAAGTAAGATTAATTATATAATATATATGAGTTTCATCAACTTTCCTTCCAGGGAGGGGGGGTTTGCAAAATCAAAGGAATAAGGTTCATGACCAAAATGTATGTTGTCGAAACACAAATTACATCAAAAGTTAAATTCAAAGAAAATTATGTAAAGGTTTGACACGTATGGAGTCCTGAATGAGTCACCAACAGACCCTGAGTTATGCTTGATGACTCGTTTGCTTCTCTATGCATGTCAAACCTTTACATAATTTTTTGTGAATTTAACTTTTGATGTAAAATGTGTTTTGATAACATACATTTTGGTCATGAACCTTATTCTTTATTGTAATTTGTATTTAATTATTATTTAAATCTTAAATGCCTTTTTACAAAATAAAATACTGTAAATTTTGCCTGCCGATCTGGCCTATATGTATGTATTTGTTGGCACTGCAATTTTCATTTCACCACTGACAAAGAGCATGATGATGTCCAAAAGCACTTTGGCTTTATAAATTTATGTACTTCGAGGAAAGGAGTTTATATTCAAGACTTTTGCTACTTTACGCCTTACAAGTAACATCAGATGTATGTTGGAAAAAAATAATTTTCCAAATAAGGTCCCTAAAAATCAAATTTAGGTAATTAGGACCTTAGATCATAAATTTTCTTGCTGTAAAATGGGTTGGGACCCTAATTAAGTTGCTCAGATACCATTTTAAAAGAACTTGTCTCAGTCGTAAATCAAACCACTAATATTGGGCTAGCCAGATAATGCTGTATTGAGCTGAAGGAGTTGTCCTATGTAGGCTTTATGTTGTTTTTACATACTGTACAAAACATCCCAATAAACAATGTCATTTAATTGTGTATATAATGTAAATAGATATTACATTTCATTTAAACCTTTTATTTATGGTAATGGCACAGTTATTACTTTTATACCATAGTTATGAATCATTGAGTTTTTATTTACTTCAGACATTTGTTCAGCAGCCTTCTGTGGAATACCCAGACCATTCGACTTGCCCAAGGGCATGAGCAGCTGTTTTGAACGGTCGGCAGCAGTCTTAAAAAAAATTTGGTTCTAGTATTCGTTGATTTAAAAGGAACAGTAAATAAATCTTGTAATATTGTACAAGTTGATAATATTTATTCATTCCTATATGAAATAAAATATTTTTGTGTTTCATTGATGACTCAGCTATTTAATTTAAATTATTTAGGTATGAAGATGGTTATCAATATCAAAATATCTTTGGCCCTCTTGTTAAAATGGAAGCAGATTATGACAAAAAACTGAAAGAATCCCAGACTCAAGACAATATTGAAGTGCGGTGGGATATTGGCTTGAATAAAAAGATAATTTCTTATTTCACTATTGCAAAATCTGACACAGGTGGGTGAAACTTGTCGAAATCGATTTGTTATTCTTGTACCCATAAATGATTATATCTGTATAAATGATTATATATATCTATCCTGATTTATAGATATGAGGCTGATGCATGGAGATGAATTGAGACTTCGATATTTAGGTGAATTGCATAAACCCTGGTCAGGAGTTGGACATGTAATAAAGATACCTGACAGTATCCTTTTATTTTAACTGTACTAATTTTAAATGTTGTTACATTTATTTTTGATTATGGTGTTTGCATATAATTCATATGTATGTAAAATTATAAGAAATTTAGATTTGATTTATTAGTGCTTTGCTTTAGTGTTGTTGAATCATATTTGTGTTTTAGGGCTATTTGACCATAGCTGTATCATGCAATACATCAATAATTCCCAACCTGTTTTGACCCTTGAATACTTGTATTTTTGTAATCTTTTTGTCTCAGTAGATAAGCTTGTGAATAAATAATTACATATGTTATAGATAAGCTTGTGAATAACAGGGATGTAGCTAGAAAATTTGGAGTGGGTTTTTTTTTTTTTCAGAAAATGAGGCGAAGAATTATTAGGTGTGTATTTGTCATTTTAACGTAAATTAAAACTATGGTTTGATTTAAAATAGCACAAGTTACACACAGCACAGGCTTATTAATTTTTGGTAAAACTGCCAAAAATTAATAATTTACAATGCCATGTCCAATACGATGCCCAAAACGGAAACACCAAATTCTGATGAATTGACCCCGTCTCAGATGGCCCATGAAAAAAGAAGAAAAAAAAATACCCAATCCCACAGGCTTTTGAAGTAGGCTATACCAAACCAACTAGAACAAAGCTAAAAATGAAGTTTAGCTTTGAGCATTGTATACTGCTTTCAAGCCTAATTTTATTTTGCCACATTTTCTTTAAAATGAATTCTTAGTTTTTTATTTATTTATTTATTTATTTATTTATTTATTTTTATCTGCACTCAGTGTTGTACAGCTACATCAAATGGATATTTGCTGATAACTGACCTATCTATGGCGATGGGAACTAAAACATCTAAAGTTTTGTTCTGGGTTTTTTTCGAAAAATGATCAAACATATGCTGTTCAAAATCACTCCACTCCCAGATAGAAACCTCACACTCCAACCCAAACTGTTTTGATAAAATCTTTATGTTGTTTTCTCCATAACCATCAAATAATTTATTTGAATCAGGGAGGTGTTTTTTGGGTCAAAAACAGAGAAGGCTTTTATTATAACATTGTCCGTAAAACAAGTTTCAATATTAGAAATGTGTTTAGTTAAATATTTTACTTTAAAATATGAAGAACTCAGTGAATCCACTGATTTAGGCCTATTCAAAATTTCAATACCTTGCAATGAACACTTTTAAAAATTCAGGAAGTTCCTCAGATGCGACACCGTCCTTATCTTTCAATTTTGAAGTGTGTGAATTGTTGATGTCACAAATGGTTGTATACTAGTTGAGTCTAAATTTTCACTTTAAAATATTTTAGGAAGACTGTTTATAATTGGAAGTATATCACACAGTAAAAATAATATCGAATTAAAAGAATACTCAGTTATAAAGCAATGTAGACCATGGACTCTAGCAACTGATTACTCCACAGTTTCTTGTTCCAGACTCAGAACAATAGTACAGTAAATATCCTTGAATCTCAACACAGTCTCTCCATGACTGAGCCATCTGGTATTTGAGGGTTGAATAAGTTTTCCTTGTTGATCTTCAGGAAATAATGATTGCAATTCTGTAAAGCCATCAAATCTTACAGGACTATTTTGGAAAAAATTATAAAGTTGTCTCAATATTTCGCAAAACTTTTTCATTTTGGATACACTATTGGCTGCCTGTGATACTGCTCGATTTAATCTGTGTCCAGCACAATGTATACTAACTGCCTGACATATAAGTGGTTCTTCAACACTCTGAAGCTGTGATTGTTTTTGTCTATTATTTGCTTCACTGCACCATTTTTTTTCCCAGTAAGAACAGGGGCACCATCAGTTCCTATGCCACATAATTTAGAATAGGGCAGGGAATTTGTTTCTATATAATCAATTACTGCTTTTGCAAGAACATCTGAAGTTAATGAAACTTTTTGTTCAGGGTCCTCATTCTTCTTGGTATTATTCACTATATCAATAATTTTTACAAAGTGATTTTTAATATGACCATCCTCATTGTTGATATATTGCACGTGAATAGCCATATTATCATGTACCGAGATATCGCTCGAATCATCCAATTCAATTGCAAAGCATGGGGATTTCTTGATTTCACGTAGAATTTTATCTTCTGTGACATGTGACAAACTAAATAAAATTTCTTCAATTACTGTTCTACTATTGTATGTGACATTCTTTGCAACTTGCCTGTTTTCTTTTATATTCACTCCAAACAAAATGTTGTTAATTCCAGTAATAGTTCTAAATTTGTAGTGTGAGCAACGGCAAAGAAAGTACAAGCAGGCAAATAAATTTGTTACATCTGTTTTTGGAACTAATGGAAGAATAGCTACTGATACATTTTCTGTGATAGATGGTTCGACTTCCATTTTCAGAGTCTACATGTAAAGCAGAAATTTCATGTGCAATTATGGTTTGCAATCTTAAACGAGTACAAGGTGTTTTTGTCCAAATGTCTCTTTCAAACGGGGTTTGTGCATAATGTACAAAACATACCTTTTGAAGATTCATCGTATTTCAGCCAGCTTCTGTTTTTCGTCCAATCTGTTCTAAACTTGTTTGCCTGTTTTAAACGAGATCTTGATAGAGTTCCTACAGACTTATCTGTAGGGATTGAAGCAGGCCTAGCTATCGCTGCATCAGTATTAGGCCTACTTAGTTCATCACTTTCTTCTAATACAGGATTGTCCACATCACTCAGGCTTACACTATGACCTTGTAGTTCAGAAGGGTTAACAGACGAATTAATTCCAGAAGTTGATGCTTCTGTTTGATTAGGCAAAGCACTATCATCGGAGCTTGGTGTTTTAATTTTTTTTTAAAGACAAATCTGTATGTTCTGACATTGAACGTGTCTTTTCATTCCTGACATTTTTTATAAATAAAATGAAAGTTCATTCATAAAATTTGCTGGCTAAAAAAAAAAAATCACAACAGCCAAAATGATTCACAGAGGCACGTTTTATTGGTCCTCCGCCGAGACGTTTTATTTATCCGTTTTGCTAAGAGTGTGTGCGTGGGCATGCAGATCTTTCACAATATATCACAATCTCCTTTATTTGTAATGTTATGCGATCGTTCCGGTTGAGATTTGAAAAGTTGCGGACGGCGGAACCGACTACACACGGCGTATACGCAGAAAGTATGAAGAGAGCAGTGATTAATATTAAGGGGCAATCGTGAGTGGTGGTTGAGGCCAACCAGTGAAGCTACATCCCTGGAATAAATAATTGCATATGTTATATTTTATCATTAAAAAATCACTTGTAGGTGAAGCATATCCATATACATGTTACCTCATATGCTCTTTAATTATGATTTACATCCTATTTTCATTCCAGTCTATAGATGCATACTATTGTGGATTCTCTGCAGTTATCTTTTGAAATTTTCGTAAGTGTATACCATCATGTGAGAATCACATTAAAAAGAATCTACCTCAGATGATCAGTGTTTGCAAATTTTAGAAATGTTATACAAAGTGAAAACAAAACCATAAAACAGTCTGAAGAAAAGGAGCAAATATTTAAATTTTTAAAAAGTTGCCAAATTGAAGGTTTTTCACTAGATGTTTTGCCAAGCGCTACTGACTGCGAGAAATGGGTTAATTTAAATTGAACTTAGTTTTGCAAAATATTGAATTTTTATCAATTTGACATTAATTTAGCGTCCTTTAAAGTATTGTGACATTTTCTTTAATTTCATATTTTTATTCATTTGGCGACATTTTAAAATGTTGCTAAATTTCTTGCCATGTGGGCCTTAGGGCAGACCCTAACAAAATACAATTGACTTCTTTCATTTAGTTTCATTTTCATCAATTTGGTGGCAGTTTTGTACAAACTACCAAAAAGATATAGATAAAAAAATAAGAGAAACGAATAAATACAAATTGAACATTATTTTTTTTATATTGTATGAAAGAATTCAAAATTTATGTACAACCTATTACTGTCATGTATTAATCATTGTGCCTGGAACTTTTAAAATATGAGTTGATTACTAATGCACTGAATCAGTGGTTTGTATTTACTGAAGTATTCTCTAATGTCTGAAATCCTTGATTTCTTAAAAGTTCTGTAACGGGATGTTAATGAGATTTTGCAGTACTGTGCTTTCTTGGTGTGAAATAGTATTATGCAATATGTTTAATAATTTTTTAAAAGTGTATTATGTTGCTTTATTCTTTTCAGAAATTTTCTTTAACTTAACTTTAAAGATTACAGTGAAGAAGTTGGAATTGAAATGAAGACAAATCTTGGTGTACCATCTGATTGCACATCAAATTTTGTTGTGGATTTTGTATGGAAATCAACATCATTTGATAGGTAATTGGCAATTTTATGTAAGCACTAACAGCGGTCTGTTTCTGAACAAATCTAAATAGATGTTTTTATTCTTGAGCTTTCACAAAATTTCATTAAAAGAAAAAATGAATACTCTTTAAACTTGGTCAATCATCTAAAGTAATTTATAGAATATAAGCACAAATGTCTAAATAGTTAAAAAAAAATTCATTGTGCAAAACAAAACTTCTGTAATGGCCCGAAGTTTTTTGCAATACTGTTTTCCCGAAATTATATTTTTACTTTATTGAGAAAGTATTGTTTTTGCAAAAATTTTCGATTTCTAGATTTTTATGCCGATATGTTTTAGGACCTCCAGAATACATTTTGACTATTTTTAAAGTGCTGCCTATCTGTGGTTGATTTCTTGTGTATACGATAGTGGGCACAAATATTAATGGATTTTCATGAAACTTTATATCTGGCTTTGTTATAAAAAATCTAGAACTAGATAGAATTTTATTATATTCAAGCAAATACTTCGAAATTTATTTGAAATTTTATCTATTTTTTAGCATGGCAACATAGGACAAAATTTGGCATAATCCTGCGTAAAAGGGTTTATTTATGGCTCCGTGATCAAGAACTTTATAGTTTGTCTAGTAAGTGTGACAGAACACCTACTAGAAGTTCTAAATATCAAAATCTGTTTCAATTTCAAACAAAAAAAATGGATTGGCACACATTGTGAGAGCTAAAATGACACAAGATTGTTTTAAAAAATTCCTTTGTATTATCACATCTACACTGCTGACCATTAAAATTGCTACACTAGGAAGGAAAGCAAATAGCAGAATCTTATTTGTTGTACATATGCAGTATAATGGGAGGAGGGCATGATTAAATTTGCAGGTGGTTTGGGGTACATAGCATGCAGAATTCAGTACACAGAACTGCCACCTTTGGCAGCAAAAACGACTGTAATCCTTCTGGGTATCTGGTCGAATTGAGCTTGGATGACAGATATGGGTATGTCATTCCATGCGGCTTCAATTCTATGCCAGAGTTCATCAATCGTAGTGGTAACGTGCCAGTCTCTGGGTAACCCATGACCAAATGTTCTCAATGGGTGACAGATCTGGAGAACATGCTGACCAGGGCAACAGTTGAACACCCTCTATATCGAGGAAGGTCAGGACAGCACTGGCAACATGCGGTCGTGCATTCTTGTTGAAAGATGGTGTCACATAAGCCTCGAAGATAAGGCACAGCCACGGGATTTAACACATTAGAAATGTAACGGCGACTATCTGCATTACTGGTTATGCTAGCAAGAGGTGACCGGGATGTATACCCAATAGCACTCCATACCATCATGCCAGGTGCTGGGCTCATATGACGATGATAAATGCAAGATGGCAATGTTCGTTTTCCTCGGTGCCTCCACACACGGATACATCCATCATGATGCTGTGCACAGAACTGGGATTCATCTGAAAAGACATCATGGTGCCACTCCTGTGCCCAATGTCGTCGTTCGCCGCCCCACTGTAGGCCCGCCTGTCTCTGCTGCAACGTCAAGGGAAACCGCAACAATGGTCGCCGTACTGACAGTCTGTGGTGCTGCAGGCAGTGTCACACTGTCCGTATGGACACACTCGTTCTGCAAACAAGCCAAGTTTCTGACTCGGGGTACGTGACGGGGCTGTACGATCCCGCAAGGCCGAGGGGACAACATGTCTGTCCTCTCGGGTGTTAGTGGCCCAAAGCCGCTGAGATCCTGCGTGGTGTTCAGTATGGCCCTCCTGGACCCATCTATTCCATATTTGCCTGACAGTCATGGGATCCCGACCAGCACGAGCAGCAATGTTTCAGAACGATAAACCACAGTCCCGATAGGCCACAATCCTGCCGTGGTCGAATTTCAATATGTGTAGGAGTTTCTTCTTCCTACACGAGGCATAACATGATCTTCACACAAACAAACAACGTTCAAATGTGATTGCAATCTTCCCTTTTATACAAAATGTAGATACCGTTACTCATACCTGCTTTGTACACATTCGCTGCAACGCTAATCATTTGCATATCCCAGCATGTAGTACCTTTCATGCAAATTTGACGTTTGTTACATACCGCCTTCATGGGGTAGCAATTTTAATGGCCAGCAGTGTAATTTGAGGGGTTTTTTTTTCGTTGATTTGGAACTTGAAACATATTGAATGAGCCTAAAAGTACTCTATCATTTTGGAAAGTTATTTTGGATTCTTTAATTATTCCTTTACATCGTTGCCCCTAATTCAAAATTTTCAAAATATTAGATTTTTCCATTGACCTCAAAGATGAGACCAAATCCAAGATTTTAACTAAAGTACAAGTGCTCGATAATTATGCACAGAGATTTTTATTTTTTTTTATTATCTCTTTGCACCATCACCCTAATTCAAAATTTTAGAATTTTAAATTTTTCCCTTAGTCTTGAAGCTGAGACAGATTCAGATCACATCAGAACCAAGATTCTGGCTGTAGTGGAAGTGCTTGATAATACATCATGCACTCACTCGGTCAGTTCAGTGTATATTATATATATATATATATTTCAATTGTTAATATGTTAAACAATAAATAAAAAAGTAAAAATTAATTAATAAAAATTTTGTGAGCATTTTATTTTTGTGCAGAATTTTTATACATGTAAATTTGTGATAAAAAAAAAAACCCCAATAAATTTCCACCACTGAAAATCATTCGAAATGTGCATCTATCTATTTGCTATAAAACTAAGTAGAGGATTTGAGCATGTAATCTATAAACTCCTTAAACTTCTTTGATATGTTCTAAAAATTCTTTTAATTTTTGTTAAGTTAATACTGGGTTGGGTAACCTTTAGCCTTAATTGCGGCCTTACAGTGTTTTCCCATAAAGCGAAACAAATTTTTTAGTTCTACAGCTGTTATAATGTGTAAGCAAGATTGAATTATTGCTTCTGTTAATTGGGTTTTATTGCTGGGCTGCTTCTGACTAATAAGTTTCTTTATTCAGCTCTATAGATTTTTGATGGGGTTAGGGGCTGGGGTATTTCCAAGCCATTCCAGCAGTTGAATATGATGGTCTTGAAGCCTCTTTTTGCACACACGAACAACATGACATGGAGCTGAATCCTGTTGAAATATAAATGCTTCATTATCTTGAAAAAAAAATCATGTGCGTGCAGAAAGCTGCAGTTTGGGCTCAAGTATTTCATTTATGTAACTTTGGGCATTTATATTCCCATTGATCACACAAATTCTGCTCACACTTCTTGATGTCTTACAACTCCAGATCACTAACTGGGTGTTTCGTGGTAGGTGTAATACAATCAGGATGCAAATCTCGGATTCTTTTACTTATGCATTTTACGCCATCACTACCAAACAGAGATTTTGGTCTCATCACTCCAAATTACACTGTCCCACTGTTCCGTTGTCCAGTTAACATGGATTTTAGCCTTTCAACCTTTGTTTGAGAGATAAAAATGACTTTTTTCGTGGAATTCTACCATTTAGACTAAATTCATGCACCGAAGTCTGCACCGAACAGTCCTTGCACTCACTTCACATTGCATTGCGCCATTTCACCTTGTATACACAGAGATGGTTTTCTTCTGTCACCTAGGCATAGTCTCTTAATTCTTCTATCATCACTTGCTGTTGTGCATCTTTTCCTGCCTTTACCAGTCTGATTTTGTAGTGACTGCTTCTCCTTATACCTCTTCAAAAATTTAGAAAGCCACCTTTGGTTAAGTTTCCCCTGTATTTCTTCATAACTGTAGCCTTGTTCACTTAATAGTACTATTTTACATCGCTTTCTGGGTTACCAGTCAACTCTTTGCGCCATTTCTTTAATTTTATTATGTTTTACAAGCTAACTAAATCATAGAACACAAAAAAGAACAACCAACTTGATAGCAATCACATAACACACTGATAAATGTCCTGTGACCTGTTGGCTCATTGCCAAAACAAGATAACACCTGATTAGCTCTCTAAACGCTCATGCTCGTTGGCTACATTCAAATGAAGGAAAGCTACTTCATATAAACCTAAGCAAGTTGTGCTTCTTTTTCTGGTTATTTAGCTATAATTTGTGATAGAATACAGATAATTGAATAAATGTTATTGCATTACAATCTTTATTAAATTATCTTTCCATTGATGTATGATTTTACAGTATTGGTACAAAAAAAAAGGGGGGGGGGTGACTTTATGAGCCATTAAACCTCAAAAATGCACTTTTTTCAAAAGGTTTCTTCAATTTTGGCCACTACTGTAGTTATTGAGTCAAATTTAATTGACAATTTCTGACTGGATTGATTACTTTGAGTTATATTTTTGTGATCTGGATGTCTCCACAAAATGGTTAAAATACCAAAATATATTTTGTAAAATTAGTATATTTTTTATATGTCATCCCAGTAAATGATATCTGTAAATAATATACCCCAATTTAATTAATATTATTATATTCTTTTTGATTAATGCAATTATATTCTTTCTGATTCCAACTATGCATAAAAATCTAAACATATAATATTTCTCCTGAATCTTAAATTTTCGAAGCAATTATATTTTCTCAAATCTTAAGATTTAGTGTATTCTTTTTAATTTTAGAATGCAAGCTGCTTTGAGAAAGTTTGCTGTTGATGAAACATCTGTGTCTGCATATATATACCACAAGCTTTTGGGCCATGAAGTAGAAGATGTATTGATGCGATGTCAACTGCCAAAACATTTTTCTGCTCCTAACTTACCTGAACTGAATAGGTCCCAAGTTTATGCAGTAAAACATGCATTACAGAGGCCTTTATCCTTAATTCAGGTATAATTAATGGATTTATCATTTTAAATATGAATTATTGTAGAAGCTAACTTTGTTTTCACAGGAACAACTGAAACTTATGAAGTGGTGCTTATGTGTGCCTAAAAATTATATGCAGCTATTTTAATATAGAATAATTTTATATGTAATTCCCAAAAATAAATCTGTATAAATAGTACATGATACATGTATTTTCACCACACGTTCGGTCAGAACGCAAAAAATCATTATTATTAATACCCATTAAAGTAATCTCTGACATTGGCCGTCACAACGTGTGAACCGTATTCCCCATTCAGCCCCGTCAAAGCTGTCCCACTTTTTTACTCAGCCTATGCTCGTCTGAAACATGTTTTCAATGATTGGCAACACTTGTTTTTAGGGGGGGGGGAATGCGCTTTCTTTAAAGTATTTTTTTGCTATCAAGTTTGTGTGCCACGTAGATTCTCATACCTCGTGGAGATGGCCTGTGTAGGTTCCTTCTATATAGATGTGTGCTTGTCTAAACTTACAATGTGATGTAAAAAAGAAATTCTATGTTTGTGTTGTGCCTGTAGAGGGAAAAAAAAAAAAATAATACTGTTTCTCCAACACCTTTGTGTCCCGTATAATCTGTGCCTTCCTCTCTAATTTTGGATTACATTTAAAAAATGGATTTATACTAGGATACCGTAACTTACCGGAGGAAAAGAAAGAGGCAAGTGTTTTTATTTATCCATTATCTTTTAAAATTAAGGGAAAGAAAAAAAATCGTTTGACTTATATGGCGTGTGGCTAAAATTTAACGTGGAACTTTTACTATGGTTTAAGCCGCATGCATTTAAGCAACACTAGAGCAGTTGATCAGGCTCCCCTAATTTACTGAAAAAACACGTTGACCTATCCCATAATTTTACTTTTAATTTAAAATAATTTATTATACTTAAGTTTCAGAATTTTGAAATTTTACATATGTTTCCTTATTGTATAAAAAATTCCTATCCATTGCTATTCCTTATGTTAAAATAATTGCATGTTATCCTCATTCTCCATTAAATATCCATGTTTATATTAAAAAAAAAATCTCTTCTATAATGAAATAAACTCTTTAGCAGTGTCAAAAAAAAAAAAATTCTGTAATTGCCGCTGTTTTGTTTCGTAATTAAAATTTTATTTTCCACCTTACTCAGTTTCCTCTGTAACCCAAGATTTTTCTACACCTTATTTACTTTATCTAAATTTCGTGTAATTACTATCCACTTATTAATTTTAATGTAGTTTTCCTTTACTTTTTATATCTAAATTTTTTTGTTAATATCATAAAAGTAATTTTCGCCATATCCATTCCTATATATTTTTATTTCGTTTTTCATCGAAATCACTCCCTTACATTACCTAGAATCTCGCTTCTTTATTTGTTCCCACCGAGAATCTCAAAAAGAGGGGGGAAAAAAATCTCAGTTTATTTAATAAAGTGCCTTCCGTTATCGTATTTTACTTCAATTCATTTTTTATTTCATATTATTCTTTACTTTATATTATCCGGTTTCCTCAAATGCTATATTTATATTATATTCGATACCTCAAATGCTATATTTATTTAAAATTCCCACTCCATCGTACACGTTTTTCGCACCACATTTAATGTATATATATATATATATATATACATAATTTTTTTTTTTTTTTTTATCTAAACCTTATTTTTCTATGTATAACTTCTGTATCGAGTTTAAAAAAAAAAAATTGCATACCTATTTCTACAGTTATTTTAGATTTTTATTCTCTTTTTACTTTGCTTCTTAGCGCATAATTGTGTGATGGTCCTGGTTTTTGTAATGTCCTATTAAGATCTCCTTTATTCCTGCACTCGCTCCCCCTTTCTAGAAATTTCCTGTGTGGAATTGACCAAGGGTAAATCATCTTTCTGCATTTGTTTTTTCGTCGTGACTAAAACCTGTCCTCCCCTTTGTATAGGATTCGTACACTCCTGTGCAAACTGAACTTCGTCGAATTTTTCTAAGTCATTCCAGTTTGCTAATTCGCTTAATGATTTGATCTGTTCCAAAAACATGGTGGTCTCGTTCTCATCGCTTCCGCTCAGTTCTCCTAACAAGAACGTAATTCCAGAGATCCTACTTGTAGGCGTCACCATCATGTCACCCCCTTCTGTCATTATAAAACTTGTTAAATTCTCCCTTAATTCTCTAGTCAAAATTTCCGTCCCTATTAACAACACCCGTTTACATAAATGTAATACTCTTCATGCAACATAAATACAAATATTGATACTTAAAAGTCTTACGCATAAAGGTCCTGAATGATAGTGTAGTATCTGCAAGACTCACAAGGATGAATATCTGAAATGGTACAGTTTAAGACAGAAAACGTTTGATCCATTTAATAAACACCTCACCAAAATCAGATCTGCCCCTAATACCAATTTTTCTCAGACTGTCAATGATAAATCAGGAATTACGCATTCCAGGAAAAAAACTCTGCACTTCTTGTTGTTGTTCCTTGCATTCATCAATTAGTGAGTCAGAGGTTCCTACTGCTGACATGGAGATGACCAATGATGCATATTTTACTAATGGAACAATTGAATAAAAGCCATGAATTTTTGGATTTATCGCCAATAAAGGTCAATAGATTTAGTTCTGAGAGGAAACTTAGTTATATGCAAGTTAAGAAATTATGTAGCCATGTTGCTACTAAAACTGCTACCGTATTGGGTATTGAAAGTATTAATAAGTCACAAAATTTAAAAGATCTTATTTGCTCAAAATGAAAACATTATTGAATAAGTTTTCTTTAGATGCATCATTTAAAGAAAAGTTGCAAATTTTGAAATTAGTCCAAGATTCATGGATAGTCCAACAAACAAAGGCTTGTTATATTACTACAGAGAATTTAGTAAAAAAAAAAAGCAAGAAAAATAGAAGAAATAGAAGGGATGTTATCAATGGCTAGTGAGATATGTGTTAAATTAAATTCTGATACTATAAAAAAAATTATTAGTTTTTATTAAAACAGTCGTTTGTATCCAGGAAACAAAGATTGTGCATATCTATACCAAGTGAAAATGGGAAAATATAAAAACAAAAGATTGCTTTTGCATAATTTAAAGGAATTATATGCTGCATATAAAGAAAATCATAATGAAGTAAAAATACTGTTGGGTTATACTTTTGGATATTTAATATTTTAGGTATTTTGTTTTTAGTTTAAATGTGTTCAGGGGTCTTATTTACATAGTCATTCTCTTTTAGTTATCCATTTTCCAATTGTTTAGGTTTTTGATATTCTTTGTTCAAATATATTCTATTCCATAGGTTTTGTTTTAAAAACGGCGAAAGTTCGTTCTTTTTAGGTTTTAGCAATTTAAATTTATTTAAATTGGCTAATTTGTGATTCCATTTATTGCCCTTTTTATTCCCTTTAATTTGATTCCAAATTTATTGCTCTCGGTTAAAAATTGGTTAATTCATCGCAATTTTACAGTTTTATTCTATTTTCAGCTTTTTAAATATTTCAGAATCGTCCATATTTAAATTGTTGCCGAATTCGTATTTTCCAAATCGTTTCACTTCATTTCTTTTTAATTTTCGTCTGCTCTGAAATTCCATTTCTCTTCTTTAAAATTTCGAGTTTTTAATTGGTTGACCGTAATATTAAAATTGTCTGTCATTAATTATTTTATCGTTCATCGATAATTTTGTTTACAATCTGTGGCAGCGATGTTTGGCAGTATATAAGCAAAATCGCGCGTTTTTTTGCTCTCTCTCTTTTGCAATTGATTAGAACCTAAGATGTGATCTGTTAAAGCTGTTGTTTTTAGCGCTTCGGCGCGAGCCGAGCCGAAGTTCGGTTTCGAAATGGAACGTTTTTTTTTTATTCTCATCTAAGCATGTGTTTAGTTTACTCCGAGATGAATTCTTCTGACTGTTAAACCAACATTCTTTTGATGTTTTTTCGTTTAATTGATTCCTCCTTCCATGCTCTCTGAAAATGTTTCGTCTGGATGATGTGGGAGCCGGACGTTTGTTATGTCTAGACGGACGGAACGATTGGAGGTGTTATTGGTCTCCCATCCTCTAAATAGAGTTTCTGCGATGTCAGCGGAGATGAGTTAACACGTCAACTAAGTGTTTGGTTCTCCCGGGTTATGCTGCTCTTATTATGAAGAACTGGAGCGTCATTTTTGGTGAAAAGCACCAGACATATGCGATGCATTCAGTCCTGATGTCAAAGATCCGGTGTAGCTGTGTGGAGAATTTATTTCTTCGTTACTAAACGTCCTCCTTGGAATCCTTTTGGAATTCGGATCCGGCCGGAGATTTTCCTCACCTCTGATGGACATAACCCTCCTTTGCCGTGTTTGCCTTTCAAGAAGTGTCCTCTGGGAACTTTGGTGACATTTTTGCTGTTGGGTCCTTTCCTGCAGATCTCAGAAGCTTATCTTGGAGCCTTGGTGATATAATTCTTTTTCTTCAAATTTCAGGCTAATTTACTTTTGCATTATTTAAAATTTAATTGAACTAGCATAGAATAAGACCCCTTTAGACTTATATATTTTAGGTCACCTGAACCTGAGGTTAAGTTTAACTTTTGTTCTAAATTTCCCTTTTGGCTAACTTATGTTCTTTTTATTCCAAATTTTAGTTTTGATAAATAGTTGTATAAGTTTAATATTGTTAACTTTAAAATTTAATATTCTAACGTTTTTACTACCACTATACGACCGGCCATTCTATTTATTTATTTAAGTTGTTTATTAGATTTGTTAGTTAATGAGATGTAAAAAGTTTTGAAAATTCTTTTAAAAATGAAGTTTAAATTTTAATAAACGTTAGATTTTGAAAACCTAAAAATCTGTGTTCTTTCTTTTACTTTTAATGTTTTTATTTTTAGGAAAGTTCCATTTAATTACATGTAGAGTACATATTTGTACACGTAGGGAAACTGGTCAATAGGTCCACTTTCTGTTTATTTAAGAATTCAGTTATATTTCCAGAATGTTTTCAGGTTTGAGGAACTTTAGAAACTTTTTCAGAGTGTATTTCAGTGTTTTCAGATGTATGTTAGATGAACTTTGCAAATTTCAGATATTTTAGAGTATTTCAGATGACATTTAGGTTTTAAGAACCTTGAGTAAGAAATTTGAGAACTTAGAATGATTCAGAATGTTCTTTGTCTTTTAGTATATCATAAATGCAGTAGATTCCCCCCCCCCCCCCCCCGAACAATACCATCTAAATTTTGTACACTACATTCAACAGAATATGTAACTGTTGAAAGCAAAGTTATTCATTCTGTATGTGTTTGTATATAACATCAGAATATTAAACTCGTACTTTATGCCATCCATATCAGTGACTATACTACATCATTATTAAAAGAAACAGGTTTATTGCACTGAATCAGAAAAGTATGGTACACAGGTGTGAATACTGTCCATCTCCAGAAATTCTTAGTACATCTTTAAAAAAGTACCAATGCATCTTAATGAATTGGAAATTAGTATGTGTTTTGTTTGTATATGTTATGCTTATACATTCTCATGGCCCAAGTGCATCATATATATGGCCAAAACCTTTAGATGTGTGCCAAAGATTA
This sequence comes from Amaurobius ferox, assembly GCA_951213105.1. NCBI lineage: Eukaryota > Metazoa > Arthropoda > Arachnida > Araneae > Amaurobiidae > Amaurobius > Amaurobius ferox. The sequence continues at coordinate 42,036,293 of OX578140.1, read as the reverse complement.
CGATACCATAGCTGCCAACCGTTCCGGATTTTCCGGATTCGTTCTGAATTTTTACGTCTGTTCCGAAAATCCGAATTTTGAAAATATTCCTGTTTTACCCCATTTTTCCCCCTCTGCGACCATAAAAGTTACATATGTGCCAACTCTACTGAATTTAGCGGGAGACTCCCGATTTCCCGCTTTTGAAGACACATCTCCCGATTTTAACGATTTTTTGAAAAAATCCCTACGCTTAGGGATAATATCCCAAAAATTTTCCCTATAAAAGGGATTTTTTAGCTAAGTGGGAAATTTTTCTGTATTTGATCAAAAGTTCGCTCATAAGATTACAGATCAGACGTGAAAAACTCTCTGGATTTGGGCCGGAAACTCCGAATGATTCATTACTTCTCCGGCCTCCGAATTACTAACGAAATTCTCCGACTTTTTTTGTTTGAAATTTATCAATTAACCAGACAACGGTATAATTCCTCGGAAACGCTGATTTAGCACTGATTTCTACCATTCCCGGGATCGTAGCAACTCCATAATAAAATGCAGGGTAATGGCAATCAAATTAACGTAGATTTACGGCCGCGTGTAATGTAAATTAAGATCTCGATCGCTTATTTTATGAAAGTAATAAATATACTTCTTCAAAGGTTGTCTAATTCAGCATAAATCGCTAAAATGTTATTTTGTTCATTAATTTCGCATAAACACTGTGATTGCGCAATTCAGTTTGTTCTCATGAATCGCCGAAAGTGCAATAATATCTTTTTCCATCCATCTCAATCTTCTACATATTGCATTTTTGATTGACCAAACTAGCTTATTTTCATGTTCTGATTAATTATTATGGTTAATTTCTTAATTATTTTCAAGCATAATTATTCTTAATTATGTTCTAAGCAGAGTGCACAGAAATAGTATGCTGTGAAACCTGTAATATGTTTTGGAACTTGCACATATATTTTGGAAGCTTTAATATGTTTTGAAAGCTGTGTCTGTTACTTATCTTTATTAAGAATTAAAATGCCATGTCAAATACGACTAGAGTTTGATTTCACAAGACCAATATGGGACGAGTATGTGGTAATAGAAACTGGTTTTATGTATGACAAAAAATTTTAAATTGTTTATAAAACCTGTTAAACTCAAAAGTGGAATTTCTCCTTTTCAGGAAATGTAGTACTCTATGGTACTGATCAACAGTCAAAAAATCAAAAATTTTGGGATTTGCATTTTTGGAAAAAAAATTATTTTTGATTTTTCAAAAAAAAAAAAATTCAGAAGGCTACTGCAAGAGAACTTGGACATGTTTTTTTCCAAACTGAGGATATCATTTTAATCAGAAAAATATTATACTTCAAATAAAGAAACCGTAACAAAATATCTTGAACCATTCCAGAGATAGTTTTAAAATTTTGCCCAAAATCGCAAATGAGAAATGGCGCCCGAGGCGTCATCTTTGGCGGCCTGTATCTTGGGCCAGGAATTTTTTTGAACAAAACAAAAATATAGGAATTTTACTTTTTCCTGAATTTTAACATATGTTAAATTCAAAAACATCTGAGGCTATGAAGGTAAGATTTTTTCTTTGCCTGCCTGAACTGATATGGACTTAGCAAGACATTAATTTATATAATTTATTTTTTGTTAAATTATTTATACTCTGCTATGTAACGTGCAACAATTTTGTCTGTTATTTATGTATAAAAATTCATAGATGCATTTTTGTTTTTTAAATTTTTAATATTTAAAAATTTCCTTGAATAAATTTTGATATTTTTATTATTTAAGGGTCCGCCAGGAACTGGCAAAACTGTAACATCAGCTACTATTGTGTACCATTTGGTTCGTCAGAGCAATGGTCCTGTTCTTGTTTGTGCCCCAAGTAACATTGCTGTAGATCAGCTTACTGAAAAAATTCACAGAACCGGACTAAAAGTAAGTTTTAATTTATATCTAAAATTTTGCTTAGTTTGTAAGTATTTGCTTGAGTTTTCAAAATATTTGCTTGAGTTTTTAATTTGCGACTTGCTTAAAAATTGTCTTTTTCCAAAATTGAAAGTTAATGCAATTCTTTTAATATATCTATTACATTCATTTGTAATGTAGTTGTATTTTGCACATATAGGTTGTACGTTTATGTGCCAAAAGTCGTGAAGCCATAAATTCTCCTGTATCATTCCTCGCTTTGCATAATCAAATTCGAAATCTAGAAGGGTAAGTATTGCTTTTGACTTCTTTCTTCTTATTACATGTAACATACATGCCAACTTCTATGATTTTTCCATAAAATGTACGAATTTACAAGTCATTTTACAATCTAAGAGTTTTTTTTTAAATTTCTGCAAATTTTTATCAAATTTAATTTGATTCTGGGTGTTTGAAAATTCGGAAAGTACTTGGAATTTTAGATGACCGTTTTCAAGGCCTTAAAAGTACTTGAAAATTCCAATTTCCTTGGTAAGTGCTTGAAAAAGAGAGATATAAAAATGTTCTGTGGATCTATGTCCTGTTTCTTTAAAGTTCTGCTTACCCTAGAAATTTCAAAATATTTCCTCAATAGCTTCAGCAATAATATTAGTTAGCTATTTATTTTTCCTCCCAAAAATGCATATAACTTCATAATGTAGGGTGGCTGCAGAACTTGGAATTCAGAGAATATCAACATTCTGGAAATATCAGGAAATTCCTAAAAAAAATTGTAAAATCAGGAAAATTGGAATATTTTGGGCTTTCTTCAGACTTACGACAATACAATGCATAGAATTCCTTATTTGTGTTTCATGTGATGGGGAACAACCTATTAGATAATGAATGCATAATAAAAAGTGAGTTTTAAAATTTCAACATTTCTCAGTGATCCTTCTCATCTTAATTATTTTGAAAGTTGTAAAAATATGTCATATGACAGCAGTATGAAATACTGTGTCTGCTTATACATAATTTTATTGCAATAAATGATATTTAATGATACGAATTCCTGTCTGGATTTTACAGAACACTGCTAAGTGTATAAGCTATAAAACTCTGCTATACAGACCAGTTTTATAGCTTATCTAGAATTTTAATGCTTGAAGGAATGATACTTTTGTTATAATACTGTTCTTATCTAACTGTTGCATAAATACTATAATTATTATACTTTTCAGTACTGAAAGTATTTAATTTTAATTATTTGTTATCACTTTCAGATTTAATAATTTACTTTTTATGCTTGTTCAACTGATGTTAAGTAAGAGTAGATAGTGATACATATCAGGGAATTTTTAAAGATATTATCTGGAAATCAAGGAATTTTTTATCAGACATCCTTTAACCACCCTGTAATGAGTGGTTGATTGACGCCCTTGAAAAAAAAATTATATAGTACTTGAAAGTTCTTGAAATGGTTTTAAGGAAGAGTGTACTCTCCCTGTTGATTAATATTTTCAAAAAATGATCATTAGTTCTTTAGCACGTTCTGTGGGAAAAGTGTAACGTCTTTCCAGTTAGCCTTGCATATCCACCAATAGATCTCAACACTGCCATCACTAGGGCTCCCAAATATACAAGCTCGCACAACAGCGGTTATCTTGACTCTCGGTTAAAGTTATAGCTGTACATGGTGAAAAGAGTGTTAATTTATCGGGATCTCAAGAAAATCAAATCATTCTAAACTACTTTCTGGAATAATTGGTACAATTTTTTAAAAACCGAAGCACCTATTTTACAGCTAAATTGTGTACCAAATATCAGCCATGTTACATGTACCATTATTGAAATATCACATGCAGATAACTGCCTAGACCGGTTGGAGTTATATTGGTGGTTGCACCAGCCTGTATATTTAGGAGCCTTAACCATCATGATAGTAGTCAGTCGTCGGTGATCTCTCTTTGTCCATGCCCATCATAGAAACAGCGAATCTAAGTGTAGTTTCCTAGAAGACAAATCTTCCAAACAGGAGATGCAAGTTTTTGTGCTTTGAAGAAACAGTGACAACAAAAACATTATTTTGCAACATACTGGATGAGAGAAATTTGTTAGGCTTAATGTCTTATTCTTTAAATGACTTGCAACAAGCATAAACAGTATTTTTAGCATTTTAAAGATGCTTATGCCAAAAAAAATTCCATTTACATAGTAGGATTCAAAAGTTCCCGGACTGAATCTATAACTTAAAAAATATTATCATTTAAAATGCTGAAGCACATCCTCCTTCGAAATAAGACCCTTGCGCAACAACACACTTTTGCCATCGCTTGTAAAGGTCATTGAAACATTTCTGGGATCCAGTTTTAACCATGTCCTTTAACTCAGCCGGCGATGCCCTTTTAACTTCATTTGCGGATTGAAATCGACGACCCTGCAACCGACTTGCCAGTTCAGGAAATAGACTGAAGTCGCAGGGGGCGAGATCAGGGGAGTAAAGAGGATGTGGCAAAACAGTTGTTTACGTTTTCGCAAGAAAGTCAGCGGCGAGGAGGGATCGGTGTGCAGGAGCGTTGTCCTGCAAGAACACTCATGATCTGATCCCTTTTGGTCTTCGGTGAACATGCAGGGAACAATGTGTTGACACACCCTATGCATGTTAAGATCCTTAGTCAGTATCCTTTGACATATGACCTCTGATATCCCAACTGATTCTGCTATTTCCGCTATTGTTTGCTGACTGTTCCCACGCCCCGTCACAGAAACCTGTTTTCAGCGGTGCGGGAAGTCTGCGGACGGCAAAAGTGTTCGTCGTCATCGGCACTTTCCCTGACTTCTCTGAAACGCCGATGCCACTCAAAAGCTTGCGTTCGCGAAAATGTATCACTGCCGCATGCATGCTTCAACATTTCTTAAACCTCCGTAGCACTCTTTCCCAAGTGAACACAAAATTTGATATTAATTCTCTGCTTAACAAACGCCATTTCTTTCAATCGCCAGTCACTAAGTGACCCGTCTACAAAATACGACGTCGTGGCAAGCCACCGACCACATGATTTGGGTCAAACCACTTTTAGAAGAGAAATAGAATGTAGTAACACAGAAACATTATCATAGTCGCTCTACTACAAATATTTTTTAAGTTATAGACTCAGTCCGGGAACTTTTGAATCCTACCTCATATCTAGAAATCCAAAACAATTGTAAAATTTGCAATTTGTATTTTTTGTAATTGTGATGTGACCATTTCACATAGTGACCAATACTTACTTACAATTACACACATACAAATATGCAAAAACACAAAAATTATGTCCATAGCCTGAATGCGAATAAGATAGCCTTTTTTAAATTGTGATGCTCAGTTAAATATTCTCCAAGTTATCATAAGTAATAATATTGAAAATATTTTGTAGCGATGAGATCCCATTCTTGCCTCTAGAAATTTGTTTATCTACAATTGCGAAATTAGCTCTCATATGCAACAATTCCTAATGTATCACAAGAGAGACAACCAATGATTATCTTTCTCCTACTTTTGCATTCTATTTGCATCGACTGAAATTTTTATAGTTATTTAGTGTTTTATACAAATAAACTACTTTTTAAACATATTAATGAAATGATGGTCAATTTTGCAGCAGTATCCTTTAAAACAGCTTTTGTATGCGATCCTCTGTATATTTCCTTTAATTGTAAAAATATTTTTCCACTTTTGCAATTTGTTTGCATCAATTAAAATTTTCATAATTGTTACATATTGTGTATAAAAAAGCTATTTTTCAAACACATTAATAAAATGATGAGTTATTTTGAAACAGTATCCTGAATACTGCATTTGGACATAATTGTTGGTATATTTAGTTTAATTGCAATAATATTTTTCACTTCTGCAGTCTGATAAATTTCCTGGTTTAAACATCTCTAAAATGTGATACATTCAAGTGTAATATTTTTTAAATTATCGCAATACAACAATTTATTATATTTGAAAACTTCTTCGAAAACAAATGAACTTTATTCAAATGACGTCATCGAAATATAAATCACCTGGCTCTCTCTGTAAAAGCAGCATTTCATTTATTAACTTTTTTCCATTCCTTTCATTCATCACAATACCATAATAATTTATTTTATTTAAAAAACTTAAAACCATGGAGGTACAAGTAATTTAACTCTGCTTAAAACTTCATCGAAAAAATGATTTGCTTCTCTATTCAAAATCAATAAATGTTTCATTCATATCAGTTGTATTGCAGACTCTAGAGCTAAATAATTTTGCATTAAAGAAATGCAGCAATTCTTATACCTACATCATTCTACATCTTTCGGTGTTTACATTCTCCATAACTGAAAATTAGGCTTCATTGTAGAAATAATCAAAGTTTGACGATCATTTAAACTCAAATATATTGTAATTGCGTTGTTTTAGAATGTCAATGCACAGAATTTAAGCAAAATTTTAATTCTGATGTTTGCAGGTATGCATATAACGAAGTTAAGTACATAATGTGTTCACTGTTATTTTTCACTTAGGCATTCTGAATTGCACAAGTTGCAGCAATTAAAAGATGAAACTGGTGAATTGTCTTCTGCTGATGAAAAGAGGTATAGAATGCTAAAGAAAGCTTGCGAAAAGGAACTACTAGAGGTAGATATTTTCAATGCATTTCTTCTCTATAGAAACTATATACTGTAATGCATTGTTTATCATTAATCCAATTTTTAAATTCAGTTAATAGAATAAAACCACAAAAGCCACTTTAAGAAATTTAATCATTTTAGATTCCTAGTTTTTGTTAAAAACAGGACATTAGATATAAAATAGCAATATTAGTGAGTGTACTTAAACATTTCTTTTATTAATGATATCTGCATTCTTTATCAAATTTTAAAATTCCAAAATAAAATTTATAAAATCATATGCACATTATAAATTGTTTATAACTTTTAATTAAGAATAATGATGTTTATTTAAGAATTAGTTAATCAATTATGCTTTGCGTGAGTCTTCACAATTTTTTGAGTAGCTTCCCATATAACATGTTTATTTGGAAAAAAAAATTTTCGCTGTGAGCCCCTGATTTTCCCAACTTGAAATTTTTGTGCAATAGAGATAAATAGCATATATATATATATATATATATATATATATATATATATATATATATATATATAATTTTAGATTTACTTTTTTGCAGTCAAAGGTCAATTGAAAACCTTGAAATGAAAAATATTTACAGGATCATGTGATATATCACAAAAAGGTCACTCATACCTTAAGCTATAAAATAAACCTTATTTTAATGCAATAAGTAAATTAGGTCAAAATATACAGACATTTGAATATGTTAAGAATCGTGAAAAATTATCAGATTTTTCAAAATTTTTGTACAATATAAATAGCATATATATATATATATATATATATATATATATATATATATATATATATATATATATATTATGATTTTTGTACAATATAAATAGCATATATATATATATATATATATATATATATATATATATATATATATATGATTTTAGATTCACTTTTTTGCAGTTCAAGGTCAATTGAAAACCTTGAAATGAAAAATATTTACAGGGTCATGTGATATATCACAAAAAAGGTCACTCATACCTTAAGCTATAAAATAAACCTTATTTTAATGCAATCAGTAAATTAGGTCAAAATATACTGACATTTGAATATGTTAAGAATCGTGAAAAATTATCAGATCAACGTCAACTTTTTATAAATAAAAACTAATGAAAATTGGGGGGGTAAAATGTTTGCATGATCTTAAATATGAGTATATGTGTACAACAAAATGGCCAAGTTTAAAAGAAATTAGTGTTGGTCAGGTTGAAAATGTCATTTTGTGTTGATTTGATATGGAATGACCCATATATTCGACATATAGTATGTGATTTGGTAGTAAAATTTAAAACTTTATTTTAATAAAATTTATAATTTCAAAATTAATTTAACACAAATTATGAAAATTGTTATTGCTATTATAACTCTCCTAGTGTTTTAATGTTTTTAAAAAATGCTATATGTAACTAAAACTTTAATATATATAAATTGTAAAATTGTTATCGTTGGTATCATTTAGGACTATAGTTGATTCTCTTACTATGTTGTTATAGGCTGCTGATGTCATTTGCTGCACTTGTGTTGGTGCAGGTGATCCACGCCTTGCTAGATTCAAGTTTTATTCAATTCTCATTGATGAAAGCATGCAAGCTACCGAACCTGAGTGTATGGTGCCAGTTGTGTTGGGTGCTAAACAGGTAATTTATTATACTTTGTTTATTTATTATACTTTGTTTATACTTTGTATTGTTTTCATTCTATTTTTATGATTATTTTAAGTTAAAATTAAATTTCATTATTTTATCTAAAATAAGATGTGTGTATATATTAATATATATGTGTATGAAACATTTTTTATATAGTTGATACTTGTTGGAGACCACTGTCAGCTTGGTCCAGTTGTGATGTGCAAAAAGGCGGCTCGGGCAGGCCTCTCGCAGTCCCTTTTTGAAAGGCTAGTTGTTTTGGGAATACGTCCTCTGAGACTAGAAGTTCAATATCGTATGCATCCTCAACTGAGCAAGTTCCCTTCTAACTTCTTCTATGAAGGATCTTTGCAGAATGGAGTTTATGCAGGTAAATAATATATTTAGCAACTATATGAAAACATGAATATTTTACTTTTCAAATATTTTGTCTTTAATTCTCATTTTTATCATAGATGAAAGAAAGATGAAAGGTGTTGATTTTCCCTGGCCTCAGCCAGATAAGCCTATGTTTTTCTATGCCTGCCAAGGACAAGAAGAGATTGCAGGCTCTGGAACTTCTTATTTGAATAGGTATGTTTATTCTGTATTTATTTATAAAAGTTGTTTCCTTTTGTTATGCAACTTTTACTTGTAGGCTTCATTTTTAATTCTATGTATAGATATATGAAAAATTACTGTAGATAATTGACTTGTAAGTGACTTTTATTTTTTAAAAAAAAGGGAAATTTCGCACATTGAAAATACATACTAAGCACTGAATATACATACTATGTACAAAAAAATATTTGGTAAAATTTTTATACTGTATAAATTTTTGTATAAATTTTTATTGCACAAATTATACAAGTGCCACCAGTCATCTTCGCCCATACCACTGGTTGAGAATACAATATTCCATTAAATTGAAGGCCAATTAGTTTACATAATAACAAGTGAGAATAGCAACCACTTCTTGCCTGTGCCATAAGCAGCAACTCAAATAGCGGTTAAAAATTACCAATATTAGATTTTCCTGGTTTTCTTGAGATTTAATATTGTAATTTAAAAAAAAAAAAAAAAAAAAAATCCATGAAGTTATGTCTTCTGACTATTGCAGTATCCTTTTAGCTAATTACTAGCCGAATACTCATTTAAAATCAACGGTTTTGTAATAAGCAACCCCTCGAATAATGTAAATTTTTGAATAATTCGAGTTTCACATTTAATCGGCAAATCAAATATTTTGGTGTGCAAAAACTTTTAAAGAAGAAAATATCAAGGATCGCATTCGTCCTGAAATTCCTAAAAGTTTGAAGCTTCCCTTGAATTCCTAAAATTAATCTGAAATTTTTAAATCATCCTAAAATTTTGTAATGTTTTGCTGCGGCGCCAAATTTACTCTACTATCGCCCGAATGCATTCCATTCATACGGCAATCGATGTTAAAAAAGACTTCAGAAATTAAAATGTTGTTCAAAATAGCACTCATCTTTTACAAAGACGACAAAAGTGTCAATCACGACAAAATCACCGATTCTCAATGGTTAAATCCTCTCCGTCTGCGGGCGGTTTTAGTGAAATACGATCGCGAGACGAATGGCGACCCACGTGATCATTTACGACCGGAGTTTGGGGGGAGATTCTTTTGTTTGTGGGAGTGGGAATCTCCAGTGCAAGCTAACAAACCTAGAAGCCTTTAACCCCTCAAAGAAATAAAATAGAAAAAGACGAGCTTGATTGTTGAATAGTGTGGTTCTTCATATTTACTAGATAAATCACGAAGTTTCTCTTTCTTTGCAAAGTTAAAATTTTCATCAACTATTCTTTGTTGGGAATCAATTGTGTCCCTCATTACGTAATATTTGATCAACATCATGTCAAAACAGGAGAGTAGAAAAGAAATTTTTGTCTGCTGTTAGCAACCTCTCTAGGCATTGATGATATTAAAGGATATCTCTTCAAAAGGATGCATTGCGTAGGGGCCCGGACCACATAGCAGTTTATGAAGAAAAGCAATGGTTAGAATAAAATACGGCATGGTAGGGAGGTCCCGCAATTGGATCGCCACGCTCCTCATAAAAAATAAATTAAAAACAATGAAAGAGCAGAAATGTGAAGAATGTTAAATAAACACATTCCCGTTTCCAACAGATAAAACTTTTAAACAGTTTTCATTTCTTTTTAAACTTAAAATTTTGTCAAATTATTCCATGTTTAGTATGCATCTGGGATGAAAAATACCAAAGATTTGAACTCAGTAAAAATTTTTGCTCAAAAACCAATATTTAAAAATATAGTTTTCTGGACTAGAGTTCTTTTGAGCCGCTGGAACTTGTGTATGTGTTTTTGTTGATTCTATCAAAACAGAGGATGATTGAAGGGAAATAGCTGTGTCTAGATTAACGCGTTGCAGTAGCTTTGATGAAATATAGGACAACTTATTTCCCTCATATTATTTAATTACTGCCTTTGGCGACCAGCCCTATTGTTTTTAAGAAAGTTTTTAAATTTGCAATACCTTTCTTGCAGTAGCTGTCGATCGTGCACTTCTGCGACGCAAGCCATAAATAACGGGCAGTTTATAAAGTAACTGTCGATCGTGTTGGAAAATTTAAAATTTGAAGAAGCAAGATGAACAGCAAAGTACACATTGGCATAGAGTCAATAAGTGTTGGCTGGGTCATAAAAGTATGCAGATCCAGTTTCAAAGAAAAACATCGTTCACTTTATTTCGTGAGAAACATAACTAGGCAAGTTACACATTCCAGGTTTCCATGCCACAAAACATCAAAAAAATACTATGTACAAAAAGTTTGCAATTGTAAATAACCAGACAGAAATTCCTTGAAGCATGGGTAGTAAGTAACGTGTATTTGCAGCCACCATTGAAGGTATCACACTTGGCAAAGGAAAACCAAAGGATAAGACATAGAAGAATATTTAACGTAATTTCCAGACACATGTAAGTAAATTTAATGTTCAATACATACTGGTCTAAACTGACCATCTCTGCATCCGTCTCGACTAAAAACCGTCGTCAAACGATATCCCGCAGTGCTTCTGTCTAAAGCATTTCTGTCTGCCTGCATCAGACCATCAGTGTCTATGTCTTACAAAGCCTTCTCCGCTCCGTTATGGATCAGACTGAGTGGGAACTCTCTCTGATGATGTTTGCTTCAAGAAAATCATTGTTCACTTTATTACATGAAGAACATAAATAGGCAACTTACACATTCCAGGTAATTTCCATGCCACAAAACATCAAATAATACTATGTACAAAAGTTTGTAGATGCAAATAATCCGACAGAAATTTCTTGAAGCATTAGTAGTAAATAACTATACTACCTATATCACTTGCGTTTATTTGCAGCCACCATTGAAGGTATACCACTTGGCAAAAGAAAAACCAATGGATAAGACATCAGCAAATTTTAACGTGACTTCCGAACATATGTAAGTAAATTTAACGTTGAATAAGTACAGGTCTAAACTGACCACATCTGCGTCCGTCTCGACTAAAACCGTCGTCTAACAATATCTCGCAGTGCCTCTGTCTGCATGCTTCCATCTAAAACATTTCGGTCTGCTTTCTTCAATCTGCCTGCTTCAAGAAACTTCTGTCCTATATATCCGAGAATGGACTGTTCCGGAAACGCCCCCGGATATGCAAATCAGATGCGTACGCATTGAGAACTGATTTGCATGAAACCTCATGTTGAAATACGTCATGGTTCACGCCGGTGAACGGGAAGAGTCGTTCATATTAAATTTGCATAAACGCCCATTCACGGGAACGTGAATCGCGATGTATTGATTTTTTTCCAACACTAATCATTGCTAACGGTGCAGTTGATGAAGTAGCTGTCTATCTCAGCTACACGCGCAAATTACGGCTAACAATGTAGTTAATGAAGTAGCTGTCGATCGCACGTCTCCGTTACACGCTCAAGTCATGACTAATGGTTCAGTTCATGAAGTAACTATCTATCGCACACCTCAGCTACACGCATAAATCGTGGTTACCGGTGCAGTTCATGGAGTAGATGTCAATCGCACGCCTTCGTTACGCGCGCAAGTGATGGCTAACGGTGCAGTTGATATAGCAGTTGTCAATTGCACACCTCAGCTACGCGGTCAAGTCACGGCTAACGCACCGTGACGTCTTTCAACGTGAGGTTTCATGCAAATCAGTTCTCAATGCGTACGCATCTGATTTGCATATCCGGGGGCGCTTCCGGAACAGTCCATTCTCGGATATATAAGGCAGAGATTTCTTGAAGCAAACATCATCATCAGAGAGAATTCCCACTCAGTCTGATCCAGAACGGAGCGGAGAAGGCTTTGTAAGACATAGACACTGATGGTCTGATGCAGACAGACAGAAATGCTTTAGACAGAAGCACTGCGGGATATCGTTTGACGACGTATTTTAGTCGAGACGGACGCAGAGATGGTCAGTTTAGACCAGTATGTATTGAACATTAAATTTACTTACATGTGTCTGGAAATTACGTTAAATATTCTTCTGATGTCTTATCCTTTGGTTTTCCTTTGCCAAGTGTGATACCTTCAATGGTGGCTGCAAATACACGCAAGTGATAGAGGTAGTATAGTTACTTACTACCCATGCTTCAAGGAATTTCTGTCTGGTCATTTACAACTGCAAACTTTTTGTACATAGTATTTTTTTTTATGTTTTGTGGCATGGAAACCTGGAATGTGTAACTTGCCTGGTTATGTTTCTCACGAAATAAAGTGAACGATGTTTTTCTTTGAAACTGGATCTGCATATTTTTATGACCCAGCCAACACTTATTGACTCTATGCCAGTGCGTACTTTGCTGTTCATCTTGCTTCATCAAATTTTAAATTTTCCAACACTAACGATGCAGTTCATGAAGTAGCTGTCAAGTCTACAGAGCATTAAAATGAAAATTGAAATAGGAAAAATATTCAAAAGATTACCTTTTTCTTTCAATGATGTTTGTTTTTTGTATCAATTCTCCTTTAATTAATGAAAAGAACGGTAATTAAACAATACTAATAATAAAAATTAGCTCCTAAAATTTTGAAAAAAAATACCTTAAATTCCTACCTAAAATTTTTAGAAAATCTGCTATGATCCCTGAAATACTGGGAAACTTAAATTGCACACTTCTTCCTTTCGAACTATCTACCCATACATAAAATTGAAGTCTCTATCTCATCCAGAAGCATGCTATTTTATCATTTCCCCATTCGAACGTCTTTCTGTGGAGCACAGTCATAAATGGACATTTATCGTCTGGACATAAATGGACATTTGAAGTCTCTATCTCATCCAGAAGCATGCTATTTTATCATTTCCCCATTCGAACGTCTTTCTGTGGAGCACAGTCATAAATGGACATTTAGGGAAAACTATTCGCCTTGGATTTTTTATCAGATGATTGGTCCATATACCAAATATCAAGTCTCCATCACATTTAAAAGGGAGAGTGTATAACTTATTCAGAAAATCGAACAGTTTGGTGTGCGGCACCCCCTAAAGTAGAGAATATTAGAAAACTGAAATTGTACACTTTCTTCTTTCCAAATTATCTACCCGTACACTGAATTTGAAATCTCTATCTCATCTTGAAGCATCATCCCTTTAATCGAACATTTCTGGGAAACTATTAGTCTTGGGTGTTTTCATTAAATGATATGCCCATATACCAAATTTCAAGCCTCTATCAAAATTTAAAGGAAGAATTTCGTATTTATTCGGAAAATCGAACATTTGGGCTTGCGGCACCTCCTAAATTAGAAAATATTGGAACTCACTTTTCGAACGTTTTTCTCTGGAGCACCCTCTTAAATGAACATTTTTGAAAAAATCTTTTGCCTTGGGTGTTTTCATCAAATGAGTCGCCCATATACCAAATATCAAGCCTCTATCACGTTTTAAAAGGGGCATTTTTCCTTTATTTCGAAAATCAAACATTTTTGACCCCCTGAAGTAAAAAATATTGGAAAACTGAAATTTTACACTTTCTTCCTTCCAGCCAACGGCCCTACCGTGCTGAAAACACCGGTTCTCGTTAGATCACCGAAGTCAAGCAACATCGGGCGCTGTTAGTGCTTGGGTGGGTAACCACCTGGGAATACTACGTGCTGTTGGCACATTTCGGGCACGGCAGCCCGGTGGTTTGCGCTCTGGATTTGCACGCTGCCGCAACTGCCGCCATGTTCATGCGGAGTACGATCACATTAAACATGTGGGTTCGTACGTCCTTCCGAGTGGTTGGTGGTAGGGGAAGGAGGGTACGGTCCCTGTGAATGCCTCCCCCAATGGGTTCCAGTCTAAATTGGGTGGCACTTCCTAGCCATCCAAACGGTTACCTTACACCTTTCTGGTAGGTCGGACAGTCTGGGTCTCAACAACAACAACTTTCTTCCTTCCAAACTGTCTACCCGTATTCCAGATTTGAAATCTCTATCTCATTCCGAAGCATGTTGGACAGACGGACGGACACTTGGCAATTAGTATATATAGTTTATTAGTTGTAAATAGTTCTGTCTCCTCCTCTTAAGGGGACGGTGGACGTTGAAATTTTTCTTATTTATTTATTGACTTAGAAACATGAAAATTTGTATAAATATTCCTCTTAACATTACTATATACAATACCATTCAATTTCTATCAATTTTGTTATAATTTTGTACTTTATTTTTTTAATTTAATTTTTTTTTAATGAAAATTTGAAAATGCTCCTTGCGTGCCATTTGTTCACATTTTTGATTCATTTTACATTATGATCACTCAGAAACATATTTAAAACAAATTTGGGTACTCATTGTTAAATCCCTTAGAAAGTTAATTTTTTAAAAATATTTTTCTGCATTGAAACGTAATTTTCATAATTTAATTAGGTTCTTATTCACTTTTAATTGCCTTAATAAAGTCCAATTATGAAATGCATACCCAGTTTCATTAAAAAGAATGAGAGGCGTCTTCTTGCCAAATTTCATGCATCTCAGACAAAAATTAAGACGCATGGAGCATTTTGAAAATGTAAAACCTTTCAAAATTTTGTTTCGAAAAAAAAATGCATTTAACCTTTTGCTTACGGGTGGGACAGCGTCCATCCTAAACGAAGAACCTTCCGTAAAGACAGGTATTTGACATACCCTATCCTAAACAGTTCGATCCCCCTTTGCAGACATTGCGCCTTTGCAGGCATTGCGCCTTTGCAGGCATTGCGCGTTTTGCAGGCATTGCGCTTTGCAGGCATTGGCGTCCATGGACGGCAATGCCTGCAAAGGTGTACAATAATGTTATATATTAAAAAGAAAAAACCTTTTTCAGTCGATTTTTGCTCATTTCAACGTCCACCGTCCCCTTAATGATTGACATAATTAGTTTTAATCTGATAAAGTTATCAATTATAAAAAACTGAACTAGTCAATTTTCAATAGTTCTTGCATTAATTTGTTTAATTGATTATACCTTAAAACAATCTGATCAATTATCCTTTGATAAATTTGTTTACTTTAGTATTAATTTTGTTTGAGCCTTTACTTCTCTCATTTTAGAACTGAAGCTGCACTTGTTGAAAGATTGACAACTAGGTTCCTAAAGTGTAGCGTGAAGCCTGAGCAAATTGGAATCATCACGCCATATGAAGGACAAAGAGCCTATTTAGTTCAATATATGCAATATAATGGATCATTACATGCCAAACTTTATCAGGTATTTGCCAACTTTTTTTAATTTCCTTCAATCAACTTTCAATCTTCCCATTTTCCTGTTGAAAGTCACATATTTTACATTTAAAAATATCTGTACATTTGATGAACACGAGGCTGTAATCAATTCACAGAATGTCTTATCGCAAAATCGAGAATCATGACAAAATTGCGTAGTAAAGGAATTGCAATCCCGATACTGTTTTGTGTCCGTGACTGAAGCCTAATATCTGGTTTGGTTTTATTTGCGTCTGTAATGTCAACTATAATATCAGGATTTGTGTTTACCAACTATCATCACATAATTTATACATATTTTTTGCAAATTGGACACACGAAAAAAGAAATTGTCATGCTTGCTTCCGCTAGATATAGATTCTATCCGTTAAATGCCCCAGTTTGACAATATCATGAAAATCTGCATTTGTACAGTATCTTTGGTGTATTAAATTTTTATTTATTCCACATTTTATATAGAAAAATTATTTTAAAAATATTAATAAATTGAAGAGATATTTTTTTAACATTACAAACCTGCCAACTGTTAATTTATCATACTGCCAACTGAATTTTATCATATTTAGTATGATAAACCACGCTGTAGAATGATTTTGCAACCAAAGGTACAATTTTTAAAACACCCCTGTTTTTCTCCAGTTTTTTCCTTGTATTTTTTTTTCTCAAAGAGGATTCCTATTTCTCTTAAATTCCCCTGCCTATAGCTTCCCAGTGGAAATAAAGTACATACAGTCTGTTTCAAAATTATAAGACCACTCAAAATTCCACCCTTTCTCAACAAAGACAACATAGAATGTGAATTTCAAAGAAGGTGTATGAAACGAAACAGTTATACACTGTTGATTTAGCTTAGAAAAAAAAAACAGATCGAATATTATTTTCGTGCCAAACGATTTTTCAAAATCACGGTGTTACATAAAATGTAAGACCACTTTAGATTTTTTAATAATGCAGACGATTTTTTTTTTAACTTCGGAGTTTAACTGTAACCTAAACCATCTGGAAATGTTGGAAGGAAGGAAAAAAGGCAGAAATTCAGAATTGAACTGTTTGATTCGTTGGTTTATTAAAATGCCTCATGGAAGTGATTTGTCCGAAGTAGAAGTGCGAAAAGTTTGGTTCTGCAATGGAAAAGGAGAGTCGTGACGTGAAATAAGTAAGATTTTTAATCGTTCTAAAACGGCTATTCATAATTTTTTGAGTAAAAAAGAATTATATGGAAAGCAGAAAAGATCTGGCCGCAAAAAGCAGTTATCAGCTCGTGATGATAGTACAAATTTTCCAGCTTGCAACGAAAAACTACCAGTCCACTTATAGAATAGCACAGCAGACAAGTAAACAAGTGTCTCATGTAACTGTGTTAAAGACCCAGACCATCTGACTCATCCTAGGACTTGAGCAATCATTTGGACGGCCGGTCATGTAACTGTGTGGCGAAATTTGAAGTCGAATGTTGATGTTCGGAAACTAAGAAGCAAACCACGACTTCTTAAACATCATAAAGAAGCACGTCTGAAGTGGGCAAAGAATGTCATGTCCTGGAACTCTACATGGAAAAATATAATATTTTCAGACGAAAAAAAATTGACTTAGACTGTCCGGACGGCAATAACTACTACTGGCATGACTTAAGGCAAGAATCTCGTGAGTTCTTCAGTAGGCAGGTGAGAAGCGGTTCCGTTATGGCATGGGGCTCTTTCTCATATGCAGGAAAATGCGATCTGCAAAGAGTTTATGGCAAAATGAACTTTGACAGTGTTACAAATCAACAAATGTTATATGGAAGTCTGATACCCTTCAGGCCACTTTTAGGAGAGCCGAAATGGAAGTTCCAACAAGATAATGCTCCCAGTCATGCATCTAAATCAGCAAAAGCATGGCTCAAAAGAGAAAAAAAAGATTGATGTTATATCTTGGCCAAGCCTTACCCCTGACCTAAACTTCATCTAGAAAACCTGTGGGGTTATTTGTCTCGCCAAGTATACGAAAACAACAAACAATATCATTCGGCATATGAATTGGAAATCGCCATTATGGAGAAATGGGACAATATTCCGGAATCTGTCTTTAAAAATTTAATTAAATCGATGCCAAATTGTGCGTTTCAAATTATTCAGAAAAATGGTGGAGTAACAACTTACTTAATTTGCTGAAACTTTCTTTTTCCACATGTGGTCTTATAATTTTGTAACAGGTATTTGTGCCACTTTTTGTTATATTGCTGTTATATTTTTTTCTAAATGAATTTCGTACATGTAAGTTGCTAAATTTTATTTAAAACATGTTCTGACATGGAGTAGTTTTGATTTTGAGTAAAATAAATATTTCATTAATTACCTAGATAACAAAAAGTCTCATGGTCTTATACTTTTGTAACAGACTGTACAATGGACAACCAGTACACGAATCTTCTCATTTTCGATATCATTTTCAACTCTTCCTCTGCATACATCTACACCCACTGGGTTCCAGTCTAAATTGGGTGGCACTTCCCGGCCATCCAAACAGTTACCTTAAACCTTTCTGGTAGGTCGGACGGTCTGGGTAACAACAACAACATAGTCTTTAGTTCTTTTTGTTGATGCTTGTATATATGAGAAATAAACCTCATGTTCATGTTTACTTTTAATGCAAAGCAAGAATCCATAAGCTGCATTAGTTTTATAATGGTTTCATATTAATACACAATCAATAAAACTTAATATTTTTGTTTAAATTTAATAATCATCATCATTAATAATAGCATGACAACCCACTGTGGGTCTTGGTTATCTTCGTAAGATTCTTCCAAGCTGTCCCACTTGACTTGAAGCAATGCTTCTCCAATTTTTAGCACTTTACAACAAAGTTGAAAAGTGTTTATGACTTTGTTCATTCTGTCTGTCTGTTAGCACGATAACTGCCGTAAAAATGACTTAATCAAAATGAAATTTTAGTATGTTGTTCAGACGGTCTATAGGACCTATGGGAATATAAATGAATAATATCACCCAATTAGTTTTGGATTGAACCCGGGTTGAAAAAATGGAATACATTGAGCCCTATGGGACCTAATTTTTCAAGCATTTTTTAAGCGGATTTAAAATTCACAAATTGCTTCGAAAATTTTAGGCAATATTCAAATTGTTCCATAAAATATATAAAAAAAAAATTCAGCGAAATATATTCAGTTGTTTTTTAAATAAAAATTAAAATAATAATAACACCTCTTATATTAAGCGATCACGTGTCCATGATATGAAACGATCACATGACCCACTTCAAAATGATATATGGCATCCATCTTATGTCAAAATCGTGATTTTTAAAGTTTTTTTTAATTCATATTGAGTGTTGTATCCGTCCTAAAATTACTTTATTTTTGCCTAAATTCTGTGCATCTACATACTGAAACAACGCAATGACAATATATTTCAGTTTAAATGCTCTTCCAAATTTGATTATTTCTACTATTAAGCCTATTTTTCACCTATGTAAAATGTAAACAGCAAAATATGTAGAATGAGTTGTATTAGAATCGCTGTAATTCTTTAACACAAAATCATTTAGTCCATGGAGTCTGCTTAGCTGATATGAATTCATTGATTTTAGAAAGAGAAGGACGATATTTTTCGATGAAGTTTTACGCATAGAGTTTACTTATTTGCAGCTCAATGGTCTTAATTTTTAAATAAAATAAATTATTATAGTATTGTGATGAATGACATGAATGGGGGAATTATTTATGAATGAAATGTTGCTTTTATAGAGAGAGCCAGGCGTGTTATTTTTTTATGACGTCATTTGAATGGATTTCAGTTGTTTTCGATGAAGTTTTCAAATATAATAAATTATCGTAGTATTATGATAATTCTAAAATTATTACCGAGGAATGTATAACATTTTAGAGATGTTTAAACCAGGCAATTTATACTTTAATGCCGTCATTTGAATGAAGTTAATTTTTTTCAATGAAGGTTTAAGGTTTCAAATATAATAAATTAATGTAGTATTGTGATAAGTTTTAAAATATTACCGAGGAATGTATTGCATTTTAGACATGTTTAAATAAAATTGCATTGAAGTTGGAAAGTGTTTCATAATCAATGCTTTAAGCATGATTGATCTTTCTTGTTAATATAACACCTCAGTCTTTATCCACATAATCGATCCATCTCGACTTTGGTTGTCCTCTAGGTCTTTTCCCGATTGTTGTGGACAACAATTTTCTTTATGATTCTGTTATCTATTCTTAGCAAATGTTCTGTCCATTGCATTCTGTTATTTTAATTTATGTAATTATGTCAGAATCTTAGTATAATTTGAATAGTTCAAAATTGTATCTTCTACTCCACGTGTCATTTTCCTGAATTCCATACTGTGCAAAATTTTTTGCTTAAAGATGCCAGGAGCTTTTCGATCATACCCTGTGACATGCCAGGTTTTTGAAGCATAAATTAAAGTAGGTCTTATAAATACTTTATATAGCTGTAATTTTGTTCTCCCTATCAAGTGTAATCTAAAAAAATTCTTAATCCATGAAAACAGTTATTTGCAGCTATAATTTGATTTTGGGTTTCTACACTAATATTATTTTTACAGTTTATTTGAGATCCCAGATAGTTAAAATGTTCTGCAGATTTGAATTTATACTTTCAAGAATTTAAAAAGATTTGTGGTAGATATTTCTTTAAAGACTTTTATTAAAACAATGATTTAGATGCTTAAATTATTTTAAATGTATGTCGATGTGAACATAATAAAAATGGTCCAGGAATTATTCGGTGATTTAAATATAGGTCTGGATTTCAGCAGTTTTTAATATGGTGTTCTAAAGTTTCGATAAAATAGTATTTCACACACTTTGTTTACATGCATTTAACAAATATAAAATTTGTTTGCTTATCAACAAATGTGTTGGGTGAATTTTCACCTAATGAAAGTACAGTGGAACCCTTCTTAGCGAGCTTAATTAGAACTGATGGTAAGCCTATTGAGAGAAAAGACGGTTAAACCGGAGATAATTAAGAATGTTAGATCCATTACATTTCTTACCTCTCTTAGTTTCTCTATAATAAAAATTGTGCAAATTTTTTTTTTTTTTTTTAAATCCCACAATTTCTTTATTAACATTAAATCTATTGAAATGGTGGTTAATTACTGTTTAACGTAAAGAAAAACCACTTCTAAAGTGTACATTCTATCAGTATGTGAAACTCGTACCCATCTTGGTGAATTTATGTTATTCAAAATATTATGTTACCCAAATCTTCAGCAGCATCTTGAGGTGCATCAGTGATTGTCTCTGTGACAGCAGTCTTGGTCAAACAGCAATTCGAGGTCCAAGTCATTGTCAAATTTAAATCACTCTTCCACGTCTACTTCTGTAATATCACTGATCGAATTGGAGCTATATTAAACGGAGGCTGTTTACGAGGGTTCCATTGTGCTTATACATGAGTATATACAGTAATTAATTTCCATAATGTATTTTAATTTTTTTTAGGACATAGAAGTTGCAAGTGTAGATGCTTTTCAGGGACGTGAAAAAGATCTAATTATCATGTCATGTGTCCGCTCAAATGAACATCAGGGTATTGGATTTCTCAATGACCCTCGGAGGTTAAATGTAGCCCTTACCCGAGCAAGGTAAGTTTAATTCATATATTTTTTCATATAACTTTAGCACTTAAATTATGCTTGAGAAAAAATAAAACATTATATTTTTTTTCTCTCTGGTATGTAAATTTAATGAACGTCCTTTACATGTTCAGCTTTAAAAAATAATGAACTTATGATTCATACATGCCTTTAAGTGGAAATGTGTGATCAATGCTAGGTTTAGTATTTTAAAATGATGTATACTAGCCCCTATTTTCCAACTTTTCCGAATTTCTCAATTTTTACAACTTCTTGTATAGCCCTCCGGTTGCTTGATACCTTTTCTGAATTTAAAAAAAAAAATTGTTAATTACATCAAATTATGTATCTTATTACATTTCATGAAAAAATTCCAGTTAACCATTTTTTGAAATTTCAAGCTTACTATAATCAAGATTGGTATCACGTCTGCATACAATAGATAAACCCAAGGACAAAACGTTTTTTTAAAAAAAACGAAAGGTCTTTTATTTAACATCCTAAAAGACTTACAAAATATTGTTAAAAACTGCCAGATTTGATATAGGGTCCCTATTGACAATTTTCAATTAAATATAACTCTCTCAATTTTAATGATACAGATATGCAGGGTTTTTTTTTTTAATGATCTTGCTGAATTAAAAATAAAAATTTTCTGATTGACCAAATTTGTCTAAGGAGGTGGTATAAAAATTTAAAAAGTGCAACTTTTTGAAAATTAATGGGAGGACTAATTAATGTTTTTTCTTATGCTGTAGACATTTTCAATGTTATAGTGAGTTATTTGTTAAAAAAACATTCATTTTTTGTATGATGTAAAAAAAAATCCCTATTTTTCCCTCAAGTGGTATTGAACAGGTTATATACTGACTTGTAGAGCAGTTAGAAATGCTCACTGCGCTATCTTCTGGGATTTTAATCTCTAATGTTGACAGGTATGCCGTATAGAAATTTGGTATAAATTGCAATATCATACTTTGATCCACAACTTAAGAAACAGATAACATCTACAGGTTTGTTAAAATTGGCCTCTTCTGTAATGACACCTGGACACATACTTGTTTTTGACCAAGAAGTTATACCAAGGTTATACGAAGTTGATGAGAAAATAAATCAGACATGTGATTCTTCCGTAAAATTTATTTTATTGATTGTCTGAATTCAACGAATAAATTTTTATTTTTTATTATCCGCGATTACAAAATGACAAAGAAATTTTCAAGAGTCAACTGATGATATTCTTTAGTAACGCAGTGAACCCCCCTCCCCCCCCCCTCCCCAGAATGTTAATCTTCCC
The DNA here is from genome assembly GCA_951213105.1 of Amaurobius ferox. Lineage (NCBI taxonomy): Eukaryota > Metazoa > Arthropoda > Arachnida > Araneae > Amaurobiidae > Amaurobius > Amaurobius ferox. The sequence goes on along the minus strand of OX578140.1, from coordinate 42,013,457 downwards.
AGATGTTTCCCTGATTTCCAGGTTCTGTAACCACCCTGAATAAAGATATTCATTTTTATTTCTTATTTCATATTCTGTTGTGATTTGTAGGCCTACACCAGTTAAGATTTCTAAATATGCTATCTCAAAACCCCTGTAGTAACTGGATTTGAGCAGGTCTAATATTCAGGGTTGCCACTCAACCGGGAAATGTCAGGGAATTTGAAAACAGTCAGGGAAAACCGGGAAAAGTCAGGGAATTTCGCGGGAAATCTGGAATTTTTTTTTTAATTTAAATAATGCAAATAAAATTCACGATGTGTACTAAGAACGATTGTTCAAAAAATCAAGGATCGGAAAAACCAGTTATTAGCTCGATGAACGCAAACATTTCTGGCCGCCCGCCGCCGTCTAGGCTATGCGTAACGCGTATTTCAACCCAATAAACCAACCATCCAACTTTTGACGGCGCGGCGCCGGCTGCCTAGTACCGTGCATTTTGCTGGCTTCAGAGTATTGTAGACGTGCCAACTCTCCGGGGCCGGAGACTCCGGATTTTTCATTACTTCTCCGGCCTCCGGATTACTAACGAAATTCTCCGGCCTTTTTTGTTTGAAATTTATCAATTAACCAGACATACTATAATTCCTCGGAAACACCGATTTTCCACTTTTTTAGCACTGATTTCTACCATTCCCGGGATCGTAGTAAATCCATAATAAAATGCAGGTTAAAGCCAATGAAATTAACGGAGATTTACGGCCGCGTGTAATGTAAATTAAAATATAGATCGCTTATTTTATGAAAGTAATAAATATACTTCTTCAAAGGTTGTCTAATTCAGCATAAATCGCTAACATGTTATATTGTTCATTAATTTCTCAAACGCTGCGATTGCGCAATTCAGTTTGTTCTCATGAATCGCCGAGAGTACAATGATATCTTTTTCCATCCATTTCAATCTTCTAAATATTGCATTTTTGATTGACTAAACTAGCTTATTTTCATATTCTGATTAATTATTATGGTTGATTTCTTAATTATTTTCGCATAAACAGTGCGATTGCGCAATTCAGTTACATCGCGTGAATTGCCGAGAGTACGTTAGTATCTTTTTCCATCCATCTCCATCATTTAAATGTTGCATATTAGATCGACTAAACTAGTTTATTTTCTTATTATGGCTAATTATTAAGGTTAGTTTTTTATTTATATTTGCATAATACAAATTTTTCTATTTTGAAAAATGGGTAGCATGAACTCACTCTGTGAAGGGATATTTCCCAAAAGTGGTATTAAAGCAATGATTTAGGCAAATAAAAAGGAAACCATTTTAGCAGGAATATAATTCTATATATATATTTATTTATTAAAGATCAATATTTATTACTTTCTTTAGTGAAAACCTGTGTTTTACCAAACATAAATATTTGTTTTCATTATAAAGTAATTTTCACGGGATAAAACCTTTATATATTTTTTGTTTTATAATTTATTGTCCTGAAATTTGATGAACCACTTGCACCATTTCTTTATGAATCTGTGACAACTATAGCACAGTCAATTTTGCAGAGATTTGTAAAACCTTGTGTTTTAGACAAAAATGCTTCATGTCTTTACAAAATTGATGGTCTTGAAAAAGATAACTTGATCCCTGCCTCTGAAGTGACACTTAGTTTTCCTTTAAAAGATGGATTGAGAAAGATAAAGAATAAAAAGAATATAGACATTTTGAAAATGCAACAATTCCTGTCTTAAAGCATATCAAAGATTTGTGCATAAACTTTTTGAGCGTTCACCTGTACGATTTCCATTGACTAAAGCAATATCGTTTCTTAATCCTGCAGTTTTTCTTCAAACTAATTTGGTGATTGAGTGTTTGTCAGCATGTCTAGAAATATTGGTTTCTAAAAAATGGATATCAGGATTAAAAGCTGACAACATTCATCAAGAATTCCAAAAATTATTCAATGAGCCTTCAGTAGTAAACATGATGAAATCTTACAAAAGAAGTGATACTAGGCTTGACGATCATTGGATTAGTATATTGCATCTAAAACAAGTTTCTAATGATTTGACCATTTTTATAAAATTGCTTTCCATTTTATCACATGGTAATTCATTTCTTGAAAGGGGATTTTCCATTAATGCAGAATGCATTATTGATAACCAAACAGAAGAAAGCCTTGTAGCATTAAGACAAGTTTATGGAGCAATAAACAATGCTGGGGGAGTTGAAGCAATTGATATAACAAAGGCCATGATTTAGTCAGTAAAATGTGCACATTCCAGGTACATTGATACTATGCAAAGAAAGAAAGAAGCAGAAAGTAATAAAAAACAATTGGAAGACAGTCGAAAATGTGTTGCTTTAGAACTGAAAAGTTTAGAATGGAAGAAAAGCAAAATAATGGTAGATGCTCAAAAAGAAGCTGCACTAATTGAAGACAAAATAAGAAATCTCCAAAAATAATATTTTTTCTACATACTATATTCACTCACTATCACATGACTTGTATATTAACATTTTTGGTGTTAATTTATTTTACCACATTTATTATAACAAGTGTACATGATTTGTCTAATTTACCAAAGCAATTGATTTTTTTTATTTGTATATGTATGTCAAATATTATTTATTTGTCCCAATTTGTAACAAATTTTTAATTGAAGTGTAAATATTTTAATATTTACACTCCAATTAATATATTCCCAATTATAATATTATATTCTCTATGTTAAAACACAGAGAAAAGGTATACGTGTAAGCCTAGGTTAACTGAATAGTTTATTGCGCTGTTTTTTATAAACCTGGAATTTATCTGGAAAACCTGGAAAAGTCAAGGAATTTCATATTCTCTGGAGAGTGGCAACCCTGATATTGCATGTAGGTCTAGAATTAGGTAACTAGAATAAGCTTTGACATTGCTAAAAATTATTTCCTGTTCCAACATTCTTATTTTACTCCAAAAAAATTTTTCAATTCAGTCTACTATTTTTTCATAGATTTTAAAAATTTTATGAATTCTTTGTTTTAATGATCATTGTGTACTTTTCTATTAAAAATCTTTATTTTTATTTATAGATATGGAATTATTATTGTTGGAAATCCAAAAGTTCTGTCAAAAGTAAGTATTATAAGTTTTTCGTATTTTTGTTTGATTTTTGCATTATCTCCCCATTCAAATTAGTATAAAGTTTGAGGCAGATTTTAGTAATTTACTGCAAAAAGTGATGTCTTACAATAGTAAAAGAAGCTTAAACATTATTTTACATTGTAACAATATAGTGCTGAAATAATAACTAGAGATTTTGAATCCTGTTGAGTAGAATTGTGATTATCCCTTCACAGTCCAACCTAATCCTTTACAGTCAGGGAGAGCTTTGTGCCCATCACATATTGTCATAATGCTTCAACCTCATTGAATGATGATTCCATGTGCAATTTAGGCTATGGAAAACCTGGGAATTGCTAATGCTGTGAATTCATTCTGGCTGAGACCAGTCTGTAAAGTAGGGGTGCACAACTTTTATAGCAGAAGGGCCGGCCTTTCACATGAAATGATAAGGCTGCCGAGGGCCAACAGACCCAATTCAGTTTGAAAGTAAATATCAACAGTTTACATTTGTATATATAGTAATAGTACAATATAAAAGTTTTTTTTTTTAAAATATGTAAATATTGGCCACAGTTAAGCACATTAGTGTGATGGTTGAGACTGAATTTTACCAACAATTTTTGGTATATTGTGTTCAAAGCTAGTTGTTGATATACTCAAGACAGATTGCAAGTGTTGATCTGTCAATTTATTTCTTAATTTTGACTTATTTAGATTCATAAGGGAAAATGTTTGTTCGCATATATAGTTACTACCAAACATGGTAGCAGATATACTTGCATTATCTTTTAAGTGCAAAAATTCATCAGGGGGAGTTTTATAAAAGTCAAGAATGTCTAAATCACGGAATCTAGACTTGCATAAGTCAGAAGTTTGTAAGTCAATGAGTTCCATTTGAATATTTTCGGGAGCTTCCTAAACTGGAACAGAAAAAGGATCACCAAACAATTTCATTTTAACCTTATGCGACTCAAAATCTGTGAATCGCGTTTCAAATGAGCTAAATAGCTTGTTTATTTGTTCTGAATAATCCAGTGGTTTATCAGGAAATTTTTTCCTTAAGTTTCATCAGGTAAGGAAAGTTGATGAAATTTTGACAACTTAGCTGCTTTGAGAACAGCTGGAGTTTTAGTTTGAAAGCAGATACTGCATTAGCCATTTGGTTAACAAATTGGTTTTTTCCCATCAATTTTTTGCTTAGGTCATTCAGATGGGCTGTCATATCAACCAAAAATGCTAAGTCACACTTGAAAGATAGTTCTTTTAGCATCATAGTCTGCTTGCCTTTTTCTTCAAGGAATGGTATTATTTCATCAATCAAGTCAGCAAACCTTTTCAATGCCTCTCCACGGCTCAGGCATCGTTCCTCACAGTAATATATCAGATCACTATGTGATACATCTGTATGTTCCAACATCCCCTTAAATTGTCTATGATTCAAACCATGTGAGCGAATAAAATTAATAGCATCAGTCACTGCCTTCATTAAGCGGTTAAATCCCAAGGTCTGTAGAATATCTTATATATAAGGTTGTCTCGTTCAAGGGAAAACTTGTCCCAGGAAGGAAAGACGAGTGACGTCACTGCTAGACCCGTTCTCTGTCAGAGGCGAGAAAAGCTATTAAGAGACGTTGATAGGAAATTATTTAAACACTTACCTAATAGTAAGTGTGTGCACGCAATCTATATAAATAAAATTGAAAATCTGTCTGTCTGTTTGTCCCATCATCACGGGAGAATGGCTGAACCGAATTTCATGAAATTTTGTGGGTAGTCCGGAAATAGTCCCACTTAAAATTTAGTCCATATTTGGAGTTTCTATGATCAGTGGTTCTGGAGATATTAGTAAAAAATAAAATTTTCATTTGTCTCATCATCACGGGAGAACGGCTGAACCGAATTTGATGAAATTTTGTGGATAGCCTTGAAATAGCCCCCCATAAATTTAGCCCAAGTTTGGAGTATCTTAAGACCAGGGGTTGTCGAGATATTAATGAAAAACGAAACTTTTTCCTAGGAGTTCTACTCTAACTCTGTGGTTTATCCAAACAAAAAGCGTTTGAAAGTGAATTAAATCTTTCAGTTTGCTGGGAGATTTTTTGCTCTAATTAGTCACTTTCTGAAAACATGAATTGCTTGAAACATGATTTAAATGGGAAATCTATCTCCATGGTTTATTTTCCACAAGCTTTTACTGAACAATGAAAAGTTTAAAGAAATCAAAATGGTTATTTAATTTCGCAGTTTATGAGGAAGATTCTATCTTATATCATGTTGCTCAGAAATGCAATTAAATTTAATCTGTCTGTTAATTTTAATTATTTTTTCGATTTGAATAATAAATAAATGGATATAAAAATTTATTTTAAAAAAGAACGATTTGATTTTTCTTATAGCATTTTTGACTGGATAATATCAATTACGGTCTTCAGGTTTAAACGCTATTATTATTGATTCACAGATTATTGATATTTTCAAATTATTATGCCATTGTTTTATTATGACAAAAATTGTACATATCAATTGTAATCATATTGTACATTGTACGAGTAATCTTCTACAAATACATGGGTATATCTTCTAATCTACGAGAATATAAGTAGTACAGATATATTGGCATATGTTTTGATATATATTGGCATATATTGGAATAAATTATGACCTTCTGGTATAAATATTACGGGGATTATTGATATTTTCAATTTATTACATCATCTCTTTTATTTGGGCAAAAATTTTTGAAACTCATATTGTAATACGGGTAATCTTCTAATGTACTAATACAGGTTATATCTTCTAATATTCGTGTGTATAAGTAGTACGGTTTCTATACAATTTTAATGCTTTCATTTTACGTATATTGATTAAATTCCTTTTTTTGTAAATTTGCTTACAAAAGGGGCCAGGATGTTTTATTCTGCCCGTGAAGATAATTTTTCGTAGTGAGAACATATATTCCTAAACTTCTCTTTAGGAGTAATAAATTTAATATTTTAACAGAATTTGCACACGATTGCGAATTATAAGTTTCTTTATATTATATACTCCGTACGAAGAACAGGTATGCTGCTAGTATAGAATTAAATTAAACAGTCTAATGTGAAGTTTATGGATATTTAATAAATTCCGTACATGTGAAAAGAAATATCAAATTTTGGATAAGCTTTGAAAATGTTAACAGCAAGAGAAGTTTATACAAAGATTACTGAATGCTATGTTCAAAGAATGATCAAAGGTTATACAGTCGAACCTCGATATGTCGAATTTGAAGGGAGAAGAAAAAAAATTCGAGATATCTAAAATTTGAAAAAATTTAAGGAATTCATAAAAGATACTAGTCCTATACTTTACATACTAGTCCTGTACTATACACATTTTTAAAAGAATCCCTTACTTTATCTTGCAGACAGAGAATTGGGTATTACCCAAAAAAATGCTGACAACAAATAATGCGAAGCTTGAAATGATTGGATACACATTTAATGTGTACGTACATACATTATTAAAATTTAATCTTGCATTTCTTTACTTTGCAAAATAGTCATGGATGACAATTTGGTTACAGTTACTGAATCCTTCAATATCTATCACATTTTCCAAATGAGCTTAATTTTGTGGCGATAGTTTACTTTAAAACTCCGAATAATACCTTGGTCCAAAGGCTGTATTTAGAAGTTCTGTTTGGTGGCATAAAATTAACTTTCACGGATTTTAATTTCGGCACTTTATTATGCGCTGTACAGTTGTCCAAGAAGAGAACAATATCGCAATTTTCACGGGACATTTTTCTGTCTAGTTCCTTCAGCCAATTTGTGAAAATTTCGGCAGTCATCCAAGCCTTTTTGTTCGCAAAATAAGTCATTGGAAAAGATTTCATTCCTGAAAAACATTGGGGTTTAGCAGATTTAACTATCATAAGAGGTTTGAGCCTTTCTGAACCATCCATATCAGTGCAAAACAGCACAGTTAATCTTTCTTTGCTCCTTTTCTCGCCATGACATGCTTCACCTTTAATGGTCATAGTTTTATCAGGCATAAAAAAATAGTCCTCTCTCATCTGCATTAAACACATTTTTTGGATCGTATTTTTCCAAATGAAAAGTTGGAAATGGTAAGATGAAAAAATTTGAGATATCGAGAGTTTGATTAGAAAAATTTCGAGTTAGTTTGTTTTACATTAATTTTATACCATGCGTGAAGTGAGATGAAAATATTTCGAGATTTCGAAAATTTTGAGATACCGAGGTTCGACATATCGAGGTTCACCTGTATATAAAAAGATATTGAATGATCTGCGAAGAGACACAACTGTCAGGTGCGTTATCGAAATCTGTTTGAGAAGGTATACACATATATATCTAATCTAAATTGAGCAAATCAGTCGTCATTTAAATATTGACTGAATTCTGAGGTTTACAAGCATGAAGAATGTAGAATAAAATATAGTATTTCCAGGCAATGCAATGCATATCTTTCTAGTTCAAAAATGTTGCATATTTTAAAAAACATATATCATCCGGATTTGAGAGAAAATCAGAAAACATTCAAAATCATCTGAAGAAAAAACAGTAATTGATTTAAATTTGAAAGCACATATTTTACCAAACCATTGCAATAATAATTTGTCACGTCAAATGTAAGTTGTTAATAAAATTTCTGTTAAGGCTTGAAATTGAATCATCAAATTGAAGGACTCCATCATGAGTAATACATGATGGAGTAGTTTCCATGCAATAGAAATGGTTTTTCATTACAAGAAAAATATATTCATAAGTTAAAAGAAATTATTCCACGATTTTTGGTCGCATTTTAAAGAGTCAATTGACGAAATTCTACAGTAATATCTATACCATAAAAGAAAGTAAACGAATTCCCAAAGACTCCAACAGCAGATCTATATCGTTAAATATACAGAAACGGGGTTTTCTTTAAGAATATAAAATAAAAACATTAATTACATGGTTTGAACATACAATCTTACAATCTAAATATTTTTTGTATCGAAACGAAATGGTACGCTTACTTTTACTGGACGGAATATGTACCATAAAATTTATGTGCAAGAAATTTTTAATCAACAATTTTTTAAAGAAATATGAATAAAATTGCAAATTGTTAAATATAATAAGGAACGTTTTATAGAAAAAAAATCTTATTTAATTCTATTTTAACATATTTCTCATTAGTTGTATACTATTTCAAACCTTCATTCCTTTAATAGACAATTCAGATGCTAGAGTGCACAGTCTCGATTTAATAAATTTGAGAGGGATATTTCATTCAATTGTTTAAAAATACTACCAAATTCATGCAATATACTTGTGAGTAAAAATATTAATAAAAACTATCATTTATGCATGAAATATGTAAATTTTGTGTAAAATAAAAAGCTCAATGTATTTGTTAGAGAAAATCAACCGGGAAAATTCATATCCTTGTCTTAGTATACAATTTGTCAAACAGTTGTTTTTGACTTCATCCATTAATTTGACTCCATTATCAGTTTTGAATTCAAATTTGAGTTCATTTGTCATATTTCAAAGTCAGCACATTATTGTAGGCAACATATCATTTATCTCAATGATGTTTAAAGAGAGGCATTGTTAAACAAAACGGTACTATTTTACAATGCTTTCTGTGAAGCTCCGCAGGTCTGAAGGTCTAGCAGTGACGTCACAACTCGTCCAGAAATGTTACCATGGCGGGAATAGCGAACGAGAAAACCTGTTTATATTCTATTAACCTTGGTTAAATCCCAGTTCTTTTGCGCACAGCTGTTCCTGGTGAATAATGCAATGATACCCGAGCAAATCTTTCGATCACCCAAATGATTTCTCAGCAAACTCACCATACCATTCTGAACTCCAATCATAGCTGGAGGACCATCGGTGATGATACTAACTAGTTTGTTATTATCAAAATTATGTGCCGAACACAAATTCAAGATGGAGGATAAAATATCGGCTCCAGTTGTTCTTCCCTTCATTGAACTCATTCCAACCAGTTCTTCAGTTACCTCAAAATTTTCAGAAATCCCTCTAACAAACAAAAGCAGCTGAACTGTTGAAATGTTGTCTGTTGACTCATCAGCTGCTAGAGAAAAGTACTTAAATTTGCTGGCAGCAATCTGTAGTTGTTCATTAATATCATCAGACAAATTTTCAATTCTTCTTTGAATTGTCATTCTGATGAGACTCACATTTTTAAATTTGTTAGTGGCTTCAGGGCACAATTTCTCGGCAGCCAACAAAATGCACTGCTTGGCAAAATCACCATCAGTAAATGGGCAGCCACTTTTAGCGATTATGGCTGCGATATTCAAAGACGCTTTTGTAAACACATTCCTTTGTGCAACGAAAGAACGACAAAGAAATTTGATTCTGCAATTTCGATCTTCTCCCTCAAGCTTTGAAACTGCCAAGTGTTTCATCTCGTAGTGCTGCTATAATATTATAGTCCTTGCAAACACTAATCATAAAGTTACATATCAATGTATTATATGAGAGACGTAACAACGTGTACTTGCGAAGTCAAAAGTACACCAGCGCAAATCACTAAAGCCGCCCTTCAGAAGCGATTTTTTCTCTTCCCGCTCCTAGTGTATGCTTACAAGCACACGTGCGCCTGCACTGTACAGACTAGAAAAGTTCTTTCCTGCTCAGGCGTGAAACTAGATTTTGTGAATGCCTAGCTTTACTCTTGGCACATTGCCAAATTATTGAAAATTTTTTCTTCTCACCAACCCATTCTAGAGCGATAGTTAAATTGCGATAACTGATGAGCCCTCGGCGGGCCACAGGTTGAGCACCCCTACTGTAAAACATAATATAAAAGCTTGATAAATCGTGAGTCTCGAACATGTGAGTTAACCTAGTGAGAAAGCCTTTAGGCCTATAGTAATGTGGCTCTGATGTCCTTGTGAAGTGAGATGCTATGCTGGTCCTTAAAACATATAGTGTTGTCACTGAATGTCCACCATTGATTAACCTTAGGCACCCTAGCTATGCTTCTAGTTGACACATGCTTTGTAACTACTCCCGCTCACCATTACTTTGGCGTGTATATTATACCAAAGTATCCATTTGCCTCTCTGGACATTTCAAGTAACTAAATTCAATGGCAAGATTTTCAACATTTCCATCTGTGAATGCTATTGATGCTGTAGATTTAACCACATTCCTTTGCTGGTGTGCAACTAACCGCTTTCGGTGGGGGAAAATATGGTTTTGAGCTTTTCAAAATTTATTTTTAATGTGGCTTTGAAGTTAGGGAATGGATATAGTAGTAACTACCAGCTAGATTAGATATATTGGAGATGGAAATTCGAGTGAGGGTTTTCGTTTTGTAAATATTTTGAAAATGTGTTTTAAGTTTGCTTTAAGTAATATTTAGGAAATTTAATAGTATTTTTAAATGGGCAAATAAGGGGTTTCATTACCTTGGTAAATATTTTGTTTTAGAAACTTTTTATATTTTAAAGTCTGTTAGTAATTTTTCTTCTTAGAAATTTTACTGTATTTTAGGATTGTGATATTGTTATTTATAGAAGTTATGTGTTTAAGTTTTGTTTTCTGCAAAACACTGGCATTGGAGAACTTGAGCTATGTGGGAGGAGGGGGGGAGTGAAGTTTGTGAAGTAGGAAAAGTTGGCCATGGTTTTGTAGTAAACGTTTGTGGGGTCCTGTGGTATAGGGTTGATTGAAGTATAGTTTTTTAAGTAATAGTCATGTAAAGATGGCATATATGGGAATTTCGGTAGTCAAAATGATTGTGCTGTTTCTTGTAAATTACATTCTTGGTACATTAAGTGTATTTAAGAGTAGCCAGAGTTTAAATTTCTTGGAAGCGGTAACAACATTAGAAGCTAATTTGGGTTTCTCAGCTTTAAATCAGGAGTGTCTGATTAAATTTTTCCATCTGTTAAAAAGTTTTGTCCTTTTTGAGGTTCCTGAAAATGTGAAATTTGTGATGAAAGTATAGGCTAGGAAGTGGTTTGATCAGATTTGTGGCATCGGGGCAGAGATAAGGTTGTTTTTAAGGAGTTGTGGAACCAGCACTGTGACCCACAATCAAATATGCTAGCTACTTCACAAATCAAGTAATCAAAAGAAAGTGTCAGGCCTAGGGTTTTGGTGTTATGCAAAGGCCTCAGGTGATTGGTCAAAAACAAGTGATAAGGTTACAGATTTCCCAAAGTCCAATGGCATCAGTCTTAGCACTCATAGTATCATAGATAAAACAGTGTAGTCTGTTTAAAGAAGCTGGGTTGCATGAGTGGGTTTCCTTGTCGATCTCAAACTTTCAGGTGATGTATGACCAATTAGGGATATTTTTTTAAGCATATGGTTAGTTTTGTTATGCTTGTATTCCTTGTTGCCACTTTTCCGGAGAAAAAGAAAGATTTAGGCTTCTTCGGGTCCCCCAATGTTAATGATACCATTTTTCTCCATGGCTGTAAAGCCATGGAGAAATTACAGGGAGCAATGTTGGATGACAGAAGAATTTGTGTTTAGTTAGCCAAGGGTAGACATGGGAGCATGCACTTAATGTTGAGTTGCAGAATAAATTCATGACCAGTGAGGTGCATTGCGTGGGTGATGGAAGTATTTTCTATTAGAAGGGGGGAGGGGAATGTTTTTATTTATTTTGTGTCAGATGTCTGGTTGTCATGAACTACTGGGGAATAGGCAGGTGCTGTCAATTTGATTTGGACAAAAAAAGAAATTGTAGTTCTATCCTCTAGGCACTTGCTTCTATTTTTTACTTCACCAGGTCAGCAGCTATGAAATAGTATTTTTTATAATTAACATGACTTTTTGTCATTACTTTTGCTAAACATTGTGTATTTAATGATATTAAGTTTGAATTTTAAACTCTATAATCTGGAAAATTCCAAAATCTGGAATCTGCAAAATCTAGGCTTTTGAGGTTGTACGGTATATGCAGATAAAATTGTATACAAATATAATTTTGAGGGTTTTTTTTTTTTCTCTCTCTCTCTCCATTGTAATGTATTTACGGTAAATATCAATTAAATCAAAAATAATATTTTGAAATTTGCATTAAAATATTAGTATGCAGTACCTGAAATTTTGATGCAAACAGCAGGAAAATCCTAGAAAACTCTGTTAATTTCATTTTGAAAAATGGGTATGAACCCTGTTAGTGGCAGATTGATTTATATAATACACTCAGTAGTTTTTGCACAACTCTGTAGATAGGGCTAGAATAAGTGTAAGTTCAAGATGCATTAGGCTCAAGGTACAACATTTTCACCCATATATACCATCTATATATACTGCTTTTGAGATTTATTAACTTCTATATGTAATAACAGCTTTTGTCTCTTTTGCTCTATAGCATTTGCACTAAATATAAATTTGACTTCCTATTTTTCTAGCAAACATTATGGAATCATCTTCTGACATTTTATAAAGAAAACAAGGTTCTGGTGGAAGGACCACTTAATAATTTGAAGGAGAGTATGATTCAATTCAGTAAACCAAGGAAGCTAGTAAATACTATCAATCCTGTAAGTTTATTTATTTTTAAATATATTTAATGTAAGAAAAAATGCATTTAGTCTTGCATATTGAAAGACGTTTATGTGTATTATCTGTAGCAGGAAATCTAAGCTTCAGACAGTGATAAAATTTGGTACAGAGGTACTTAAAGGCCCAGGATAATATGGCTTGGTGAGATTTTTTAAAAAGTAAAATTAATTCTCAGCCAGAAAATTTTGGAAATTTCAAACATGGCTATTTTAATAATTTTATAAAATTTCTCGAAATGAAAATTAAACTAAAACTGCAAATTCAGATTAATTTGAAATAATTATTTGTGTTATTTTGTGCAAATAAACTCAGTTTCATGAATTATGAAAGAAATAAGAGAAAATGAATTTGGATCTGTAGGGAAAGTGCACTGTCTGCATCAGACTTTTTCTTTTTGCAGATAAATCATTCATTCATACGTACAAAAGGCATTGTGTACTTTTCACGAAAGAAAAGAACTTATAAGAAAAGTATTATAACCTGAACACCTGAACTCTCTAATTTTAATAAAAACATTTATGATCATTAGAATAAATAAATTTCATCATTATGTAAAAAATATATCTGCTAAATCCCAACAGCAACACAGGGACAAAAATATATATATATATATATATATATATTAGGGTGGAGTGAAAAAATGAAAGTTGAAACCTTGTTTTGGAATACCCGCCAAAAGCTACGTATTTGTAAGTATAATACACGTGTAAAATATTATCAAGTTTGAACAACTCCTTGGGCCCTCTACCAAGGCTTGTTTTTCTCCAAAAATTGTTATTTTATTGTACTTTTGAATCAAACACAAAATTAATAATTTATTCATTATTTCATTGCATGCTAATAATTTTTATTATTGCATGCTAATATTTTAATTATTCATTAATGAATTAATTCGTATTCATTGTATTCATTATTCAAAAATTAAAATATTAGCATGTAATGTAGCATTAAGTAAATAGGTTACGATTATGATTTGTTATCAGCGCAGAGTTCAGTTATCACATGGTTTTATTATTCGTTATTCGAGTGGTCTTTATTTGGTGTCCATTTTTAGCACGACGAAGTGCTACTATTTCGCATATATTTTGATTATGGTGAAGTACATTTGAAGAATATAGCCGAGTCGAGTATTCGTGATAGCAACAGGTATTAATTTTTTGAATTATTTGTTTGGCAATATTAGTTGAATATTTGTTTACATCGTATGCAATAATATTTGGCGGTGGCGGTGTGAGTGGACGATCTGTTACCAGAAGTACAGTTGAATGTCTCATTTTCGCTACCCCATCAGAACTTAATACAATTTTGCCAACTATTGAAGACAGTATAAACAGTTGTTTGTATGTTAGGCATGAATTAAAACCTGAAAGGTCCGGCTAAGAACCAGAAGTTTCAGAAATATCCAAAAAGGTCGGTCAGCAAATAGAAGAAATTTGGCAACGAACTTCGATTCCCACAGTCTCACAGAAACACATCTTTCAAATGATTTGTAAGCATTATAATATCTCAGCCTCATCCGATATCTCAAAATCAAAAGAAATGAAGACTACAACGTAAGAGTGGAAACTTTTAAAAATGTATCAACGAAGCTGTTTGATATCGCAGCTTGTAAATACCAAATATTCACTTTCTGCTCTTGTCATAAGTTGCATAAGGTTCCAACTGAAGAACAGCCTTTCCTTCTGGATCAGAGATCAACCAGAAGAATGGTTATTGGAACCATCGATATAATAGAAAGTAATAAATTAAGGAATAAGTTTAAAAGGATAAAAGCAGAAATGGAACGGGAACGCCTTCATCTTCAATGGCAAGAACACGAATGTTTTAAAAGCATTGAAACTGATAACATTGATGAGGGTCAACGTAGCATCATTAAATTCCAGAACTGGAAAAAAATGCAACTGATACGTTCTATGCAACGGAGCCATTAACATCAAAAACGGGACAAATGAGATTTTCGCTTCCAACTCTCTCACGGGTATGTGACCCTGACCAGTATGGCATTTCTGACAAATGCGCTGCAGCAATTGCTTTAGCAACATTGCAGGGCATGGGTATTGTGGCAAAGGATGATTGCTATAAAGTCGTTGATATGAGTAAGATTCAAAGAGAGCGACAGAAAACGCGTGCTTTACTTCAAAACCTGCACACTGGAAGTGGAGGAGGCTTGAAAAGTGTATTTTTCGATAGCAGAAAAGGCAAAACTCAGTCACAGGGAATGGTTGGAGATAGATACCATAAAATAACTATAAGCAAAGAACATGTATCTATGATACAAGAACCAAATTCTCTTTATTTGGGGCATGTGACGCCGGCTTCTGGAACGGGGAAACAAGTAGCGACAGCAATATATGATTTTTGTAGTGAAAATGGTTTAAGCCTCAACGATCATTTAGCTGTTGGTTGTGACGGCACGGCCACGAATACCGGATAAAAGAATGGTGCTATTGCGGTCTTACAGAATAAAGTGGGACGTCCTTTGCAATGGTTAATCTGCCAAATGCATGCGAACTAGCTGCCTCTGAGTCACTTATTATCATTCCTTGATGGTGCAACTAGCGGTCCCCGTGAATATTCGGGACCAATAGGTAAATTGCGAGCAAATGCCACCTGCCGAATTTGAAGCAATTACTTGTATCTTGCCGGAAACAGACCATAGCGATCTCAGTACTGACCAGAAATACATGTATGAAATGTGTCAAGCGGTTTTGTCTGGCAATTGCTTCCTAAATCTGAGTAGCCGTAATACAGGAAAACTGTCACACTCGAGATGAATTACAGCCGCAAACAGAATGCTGAGGCTGTACATTGCAAGTGAGAGTCCATCTTCAAATTTGAAAATTCTGGCCGAGTACATAGTAAACGTTTATGCTCCAGTTTGGTTCCAGATAAAGAAACAACCCTCTTTCTCAAATGGAGCAAGACACGTATTAAAGTCAATAACATCATCTTGTTATCTACGTGACGATCTCAAAAAAATGATTGATCCTGTCATTCAACGAAATGCATATTTTTGCCACCCGGAAAACATTCTGTTAGCAATGCTAACTGATGAACGAAGGCACATCAAAGAACTAGTTTTACGGAGAATTTTGAAGGCTAGAGAAGTGGCCTCTGTTCCCACAGAAGTAAGAGAATTCCGTATTCCAAAACTGAACTTCAGTGCCTCAGACTACATTGATGTTATCAACTGGCATGCACGTGGAAAACACAGACCACACGACTGACCCGAAGGTTTGCAGTAGCTATTTGTGTGGCCGACTGGCATGCGTGTTGAAGACCCAGACCGTCAGACTCAGGACTTGAGCACCCATTTGGGCGGCCGGCACTGGCATGCGTGTGAAGTAACTGCACCCCCCATTCTAGCTGGCGTATCGAATGAATGTTTCTAACAATCCATACCTGCCAACTTTTACGCATTATGCGTAAAATTTACGCATTTTAGCTGCTCTTTACGCTTTTACGCATATATTGCTATATTTTATGCATTTCAGCATTTATTTGAATTTTTTAACATTACTAGGAAATCAATCTTCGGCGAAATTCTCCGGCTGTTTTTTGTTTGAAATTTATCAATTAACCAGACGTGGTATAATTCCTCGGAAACACCATTTTTCGCTTTTTCAGCACGGATTTCTACCATTCCCGCGATCGTAGCAAATTCATAATAAAATGCAGGGTAATACCAATCAAATTAACGGAGATTTACGGCCACGTGTAATGTAATTGAAGATCTCGATCTCTTATTTTATGAAAGTAATAAATATACTTCTTCAAAGGTTGTCTAATTCAGCATAAATCGCTAAAATGTTATTTTGTTCATTAATTTCGCATAAACACTGCGGTTGCGCAATTCAGTTTGTTCTTATGAATCGCCGAGAGTGTCGGCGGCTATTTGCTGTGTTAGCTGAGCGACTTGACTAGAAAAATTTGAAAGTCATTTGCAGATTTAGCAGTGTTTTGGCCATATCCATATCTGAAGTGCTGGTAAAGAAAATTTTGTAGCAGATGATATGCAGTAGTGATGTGTTTTCTCAAGAAAACAAGCTCGTTAAACACAAACACAATTTATTTGTTGTGAGATCCATTGCATCAGATGAAGTTACAAAATAAAACACTGTAACATTCGTTGCAAAGCAAAATTATATACAATGAGCTAGCAAGCTCATGAAAAAGGTTTTAAACAGTTTTTATGACTAGGCACACACTCTCAGTTACTATAACATCGGTAAGTAGAAAAAACAGCTACTGTACCACACATGCCGTGCACGTTAATGAAGCCACCATCATCAGGTCACACGTCATGGCTTTAGAAGTTAGACTACTCTCTACCGATCAAGGTCTGCCTTCCATACAAGGTCTTTCACCGTCGATCACCGTCTGATCGATCTGACTATACGTCGAGTCTTAAGTCTGCATAACTACAAGATCTTAAACTCTGAAAAGTCTCCCACGTCTACTACATGGTCAGTCAAGGTCTGTAAAGTCTCTGAATAACTGAGAATGTGTCCTATCATATATACACCGTGATGGGTACGCTCCGGAACACAACCGTTGACGGCAGCGCCCTCACTATATGCAAAACAGATGCGCGCGCGGCGAGATGGCGATTTGCATGAATGGCATGTTCTGTTCCCGTCACGAGTCGTTCACGAGAACGGTAGAACCATTCTAAAAATGTAAACACGTTCTCGCGATAACGAGAATCGCGACGAAAACAGAACCAAGTTTCCAACAATCGGCCCCCTCATGCAAAACCCCAAATCTCGGCGCACGTGCTATCAATCAATGAAATTACTCTAAAAAAACATAACAGCAAAAATGTCAAGTTCTTTAGTATCCAGCAAAAACATAAAGTATATATATTACTTTTCATGTTAAGCAAAAAAAAATTTATCATTGAAAGAAAATTTTAGATATCATTGAAACACTAAGTTCCAAAAATTTAATTTAAGTCAAAATTTAAGTTTTCAAGAAATTTAAGTATAATAATTTAAATTTAACATTTAAGATTAAAAATTTCACTATAAATATCAAATTAATTTGTGTAGAAAATTTTATGTATAATTATTAAATTTAACATTTAAGATTAAAAATTTTAATATAAATATCAAATTCAATTATGTAGAAAATTTCATGTATAATTATTAAATTTAACATTTAAGATTAAAAATTTTACTATAAATATCAAATTCAATTATGTAGAAAATTTCATGTATAATTATTAAATTTAACATTTAAGATTAAAAATTTTACTATAAATATCAAATTCAATTTGTGTAGAAAATTTGATGTATAATTATTAAATTTAATATTTAAGATTAAAAATTTTACTATAAATATCAAATTCAATTTGTGTAGAAAATTTCATGTATAATTATTAAATTTAACATTTAAGATTAAAAATTTTACTATAAATATCAAATTCAATTATGTAGAAAATTTTATGTATAATTATTAAATTTAACATTTAAGATTAAAAATTTTACTATAAATATCAAATTCAATTATGGCTGTTCATTATCTCTGTCCAAGACCAGTATACATAATTAATACTAATAGCAGTGACACAGATAATGAAAAGATTTTTCTTTCTGTATTGTATTCATATATAAATTTAAAGAAGTGGTTTGTCTTCAATGAATCATAACCAAGTGTATGATAACAAGGAGTAAACACACAAAGATAATACACATAAGCATAACTGTCTTATGCGGGAATTGAAAACATGGATATATATATACATTCAGTGTAATGTGAAAAATTTTAGAAAGTTCATTGTAAACAATACACATATATATACTCTAGATACAATTTGCTGCATCACAGAGGGAGGAGTAATTTATACGATATCCTAACCATATTTTGTAAAAGAAAGAAAAAAAAATTTAGAAGTTACAAATTTAATCATTTTTGTTTTTGGAAATTTGATTACAAAAATTTAATGCTAAAAATTCCTCAAACATTTGGCAAATCTTATTAATGTACTGCCTATGATGTATAAAAATTTTGTTATTGATTTCAGCAAATTCCACACCTAACAGTTTTTGGACCTTCCCTAGAGATTTGATATCAAATTCTCCCTTTAGCAAAGAAACTACATGATCAATATCACCTATTATTTCTATGTTGCTTGCCTCTGGCCTGGATTTGATATCCCTCTTTTCTCTGAAGTTAAACAAATTTTGGTCATAATGTATGTTAGCCTTAGCACAGAATTTTTTAACATCATTATGACTTCTCAGCCTATGTTTATCACCCCTCACTGAGTAGTAAACATCAGTTCGAGTTCCATCAGGCCTGGGTACAGCTTTCCTTTCCCAATCTATGTTTGAACAGGGGGTCAGATCGGAATCAGCAGGAGAGTCCTCTTCCTCACTAGTATGACTAGTGTCATGGCTCTCACCTGCTTCTTCCTCTGACTCACTATCCAAACATCCCGATCCTGAATCTGATGTTCGAGTAAAACCCGATTTCTTTTGGGTGAAGTTTCTAGGTCGAATGGGGTCCAGGACGCCTTCCGCTGCTTCCATCTCCTCAAAACGGACATTGCTTATTTCTAATATTTTTCCTTCTTTCACAAGAAGAATTCTATAGCCCCTGGTATTTTCTGCATATCCTACCATAACTCCCAGTTGAGCTCTTAGGTCTAGCTTCTTCCTAAGCTGTTTTGCAATACCAGCATAAGCCTTACATCCAAAAACTCTGAGATGGGATACAGCAGGCTTCTTCCCATAGTACAATTCGTGTGGAGTTTTAACTTTAAATTTATGGCAAATCCTGTTCTTTGTATAAGTAAAACATAGGATTGCCTCTGCCCACATTTTGTCACCAACTTTGCTTTGATTAAGCATTGCCTTGACACAATCTAACGCTGTCAGGTTGAATCTTTCAGATACCCCGTTTTGTTCGGGTGTATAAGTGTTAGATCGTTCATGCTTAATCCCTAACTTTTTCAAAAAAGCTTTAAATTGACCGTGACAAAATTCCATGCCGTTATCAGTACGGATGCACAAAATCTTTTTGCCTAATTGTCTCTCCTGACAAGCTTGAAAATCCTGAAAAACTTTGAACACATCTGATTTTTGTTTTAAAATAAAAACAAACACCTTGCGGCTAAAATCGTCTGTAATAGTCAAGAAGTATTTGTTTCCCCCCAATGAAGCTACAGGCATTGGACCACAAACGTCCATGTGCAGTAATTGCAAAGGTTCTGTAGATCTAATCCTGCCTATTGGTTTGTACGAAACTCTTTTAGATTTTGCAAGTTTGCAATGAATGCAATTTACTTTTGCATATTTTAATTTTGGGAGTCCGTTTGCCGCGGAAACTTTACTTGTTTGGTGCAAGTAGTCTGAGTTAATATGGCCATATCTTCTATGCCATAATTCAGTTTTGTTCAGAATTTCAACTGTTGAACCACTAATTTTATTTGACTTTGATTTTAAATCAGATTTGTTTTTCCTTTTATTCAAGTTAGGCTTAATTTTGTTTTGACTTTGACTGTTTGTTGCAGGGGTTTTTCTAACCTGTTTAGAATTTTTGTCCCTATCCTGATCTCCTTTACGGCCCTTAACACAACTATTTAAACTTTTAGTTGAGTACTGTGGTTTTAAGAAATACAATCCTTCTTTACGTTTAGCGTAAAAGAAATTTTCTCCCTCAAGAGTCTTAAACCATAGAACACCTTTGGCTGCACTAAAAGAATAGCCCTGCTCTTCTAATACAGATGCGGCCAACAAGTTACGCCGTAATTTTGGTGAATACATAACATTTTGTAGCACAATATTATTTGTATGATCTTTAAATTTAACATACATGTTCACCGTTCCAATAGCCTCAACTGGGCTTTCCATATCACCCACTGCTAGCGATATAGATGTATCCTTACATTTATCAAATTTTGAAAACATTTTAACATCATTACAAAAGTGTCGCGTAGCAGCGGTGTCAATCACCCAGCTGAGCCTATTGTCAGGATTATCAACAATATTAGCTTCTACATTTATATTTGAAAATACTTCAATAATACTAGAGCTAGTCATCTTTTTCAATTTTGGGCATTGTGCCTTTACATGACCATTTTTATTACACATAAAACATGGTCCTATGACCTTAATAGACTTTTTAACTTTGGTGACATTTTTGCATTTAGCGCTAACATTTGAAAAATATACAGATGAATTGGAACTTACATTATTATTGTCATGATCCTTCCTCAACTGTCTAATCCTGCCCTCCTCCAAAGACAGTTCTTTCTGAATTTTATCCAATTTAAAATCAGTATCGCTCCAGCGATAAATGATTTGAATGATACTCTGGTACTGGTCTGGGAGATACCGGATGGCTTGGAATGCCACGTACACATCCTCCACGGGGTGATTCACGTTCTTGAGCTTGGTGACAGCTTTCCTTATCCTCGTACAGAATATGTCGATGGGCTCCTCGATTTCCGGGCGTAGACTGAAAAACTCGTCCAACAGATGAACTAAATTAGCGCGCGTTGGGGCCTCAAAATGCGCCTCCAACTTCTCCCACGCATCCGCCGGGCTGTCGTCGATGTCGAGCAGTTCTCTGTACTCCGCCGAGATATTTCGAAACAGGATGGAAAGTGCGCGGTCGCTGCTGCGCATGTACTCCTCTCGCTCGCGGCGTGACGTAGATTCGTCGACTGGTAATGCAGTACGGTTGATGTGGCCGTAACATCCTTCTCCTTTCAGGATAAACGAAATTTCATTACGCCAGGTGACGTAATTGTCCCTGTTTAACGCTTCTATGCCGTTGCTCACCTCCATAGTCTTTAACTGTGACTAGAGTGCGTTGTTTACCTTTCTGCTTGATGCAAATGGCGCCGGTCGCGGCCCCCGTCGATGGAATTCACAACTCTTCACTGCTGCTTTATCACGGATAAAAGTTATGGCCTTGACATACTACGGCCCATAACCAAATGTCGGCGGCTATTTGCTGTGTTAGCTGAGCGACTTGACTAGAAAAATTTGAAAGTCATTTGCAGATTTAGCAGTGTTTTGGCCATATCCATATCTGAAGTGCTGGTAAAGAAAATTTTGTAGCAGATGATATGCAGTAGTGATGTGTTTTCTCAAGAAAACAAGCTCGTTAAACACAAACACAATTTATTTGTTGTGAGATCCATTGCATCAGATGAAGTTACAAAATAAAACACTGTAACATTCGTTGCAAAGCAAAATTATATACAATGAGCTAGCAAGCTCATGAAAAAGGTTTTAAACAGTTTTTATGACTAGGCACACACTCTCAGTTACTATAACATCGGTAAGTAGAAAAAACAGCTACTGTACCACACATGCCGTGCACGTTAATGAAGCCACCATCATCAGGTCACACGTCATGGCTTTAGAAGTTAGACTACTCTCTACCGATCAAGGTCTGCCTTCCATACAAGGTCTTTCACCGTCGATCACCGTCTGATCGATCTGACTATACGTCGAGTCTTAAGTCTGCATAACTACAAGATCTTAAACTCTGAAAAGTCTCCCACGTCTACTACATGGTCAGTCAAGGTCTGTAAAGTCTCTGAATAACTGAGAATGTGTCCTATCATATATACACCGTGATGGGTACGCTCCGGAACACAACCGTTGACGGCAGCGCCCTCACTATATGCAAAACAGATGCGCGCGCGGCGAGATGGCGATTTGCATGAATGGCATGTTCTGTTCCCGTCACGAGTCGTTCACGAGAACGGTAGAACCATTCTAAAAATGTAAACACGTTCTCGCGATAACGAGAATCGCGACGAAAACAGAACCAAGTTTCCAACAGAGAGAACAAAAGTATCTTTTTCCATCCATCTCAATCTTCTAAATATTGCATTTTTGATTGACTGACCTAGCTTATTTTCATATTCTAATTAATTATTATGGTTAATTTCTTAATTTTTTTCGCATAAACAGTGCGATTACGCAATTCAGTTACTTTGCGTGAATTGCTGAGAGTACGTTAGTATTTTTTCCCATCCATCTCCACCATTTAAATGTTGCATATTAGATCGACTAAACTAGCTTATTTTCATATTCTGATTAATTATTACAGTTAATTTCTTAATTATTTTCGCATAAACAGTGCGATTGTCCAATTCAGTTACTTCGCGTGAATTGCCGAGAGTATGTTAATATCTTTTTCCATCCATCTCCATCATTTAAATGTTGCATATTAGATCGATTAAACTAGCTTATTTTCATATTATGGCTAATTATTAAGGTTAATTTTTTAATTATATTTGCATAATACAAATTTTTCTATTTTGAAAAATGGGTATGAACTCTGTGAAGGAATATTTTCCAATCAGTTGTATTAAAGCAATAATTCAGGCAAATAAAAAGGAAACCATTTTGGCAGGAACATAATTCAGTGCTATTTTCTTTTTTTTTAATTATTATTATTATTATTAAAGATCAATATTTGTTACTCTTAGTGAAAACCTGTGTTTTACCAAACATAAATATTTGTTTTCATTATAAAGTAATTTTCACCAGATAAAACCTTTATATATTTTTTATTTTATAATTTATTGTCCTGAAATTTTATAAAATTGGTGTCCTGAATTTTCATATTCTACCAGTACTATGTATTTTTTTAATGCAGGTATTTGTACATAGTTAAATTCATTAGAAATGTCGTTTGCGCGTGTAGTTTAAAAAAAATCATTATAAATGTCATTCACGCAAAATTTTACACATTCCAATTTTCCCAGGTTGGCAGGTATGACAATCGATCAAAAGTACCGAAGCGGATTTGGAGTTCGTTCAGTACCCCTGTCATACTCAGGCGGTGGAACGCTGTGTTAAGATATGACCGAGGCTTCTTTGTCCGTGATTGGACAATCGGATAGGGATGGCGTCATACCAGCAAAAATTAACTCTCGAAACATCATGTCATTGTTCGAATCGAAAAAAATTTCCATGTGGTTTAATAACCGAATGGTGGCTATTCCTTATGGCTGTAATTGACTAATGAATATTAAGGTTACTTATCTAGTGAAATATTGTTACTTATATTGTAGTTACTGTGTACTTGTGTATTAACAACTCGTACATAACATTCGTCCCTTCACTTTATGGTTTCTTAGTACTAAATAAATCATTTTCCAATTTTACTTATAATGTTAAATAAGTGATATTTACATATTATACAACATCGCCCGGTAGAGGGCGGAAGACATACTTTGAATGCGTCCAAATTTTAAACTTACATTGAAGGATATAAATGGCAACTTTTTAACCGTATTCCATTAGTTTTTAACGAAAAAAAAAATTTCGCCCTATTTCACTCCACTCTAATATATATATATATATATATATATATATATATATATATATATATATATATATATAATAATAATAGAAGTTTTAAAATCCAATGAACGAAAAGTAAGAAGATGTAACACGATAAACCTAACTTTTTAAAAACACCCACAGAATAAAATATAATACAGCAAATCATCAATCAAATGGATTAAAAATACAAAACACTAGCTATCAAGTTACAGAAAATCAACCAAATTAAAAGGTATGGAAACAAAAAAAGAAAAACTTAAACTAAATTCAACTATCTAACTGGCGTACAAAACAAATGTAAAAATCAATTAATCCTCAAGCATATGGAAAAAATAAAAAAATTAATATCGAATCAACAAGTCAATGAAAAATATAATACAAAGGTATGGAATCGAAATAAGTATAACAAACGAAATCAAGCACAAACGCCTTACACGTGGACGAGGCTCTAAGCCTAAATCATGAATTGTTAACCTCTACAAAAATCTAATCATGTCCAAGTTTTTTGTAGAAGCAAACTCAAAAATGTATGTTTCTGAAGAAATAGATAGATTAAATCTATGAACTATTTCTACTTGGACGACATACATAAAGATGGAATAAAAAAGAAAAAATGAATACCTGGAAAAAGCACAGCATGTGTACAGACGATTCATTACAGGGATCGAGGGAACACTGATAGAAGAGACCAGTGTTGCCATTCGTAAAGAAAAAATAAAAAACCATTTACTGTTGCTATCAGGGTTCCCATTTCAGCGCGAACTCGCGAGATTCTCGCGCAATCCATGAAAAATCTCGCGTAAAAATTTAGACTGCGCGAGAATTTCTCTCTCTCCAGTTCCGGCCTAAAATTATTTTTTCCTTCAAATTGGATACCGAGAAATCCGATGCCCGATCGGAGATCGGGCCGATTGCTTCGCGACCGCAAATCGCGATCAGTTGCCTCGTTGTTGCGAATCGTGGGCCGATTGCCGAGCGGTCGCGGACCGCGATTTCGTAGCTACGTCTGAATCGCAGTCAATCGCGATTTGGGTACACTAAAGTACTACGTGTTTCTAATTAGAGAGATATTTTATAGAAAACTATAAGTGTCCCCTCAGCTTGCGCGGGTGGCAAATTCGATCAAATAAAATTTTGCTTTTTTTATAGGATTCTTTCACGGATTTGAATTATGCTCTTTCCGCGTACTTCCCGCATTTTTTGTGTTTTGCTCGAGAAATTTTCTTCTTTCCGCGGACGAAAATCCTTTCCCCCGTACACAGTATGTCTACAGGTTACAAAAATCCCGAAAATGTCGTGAAATTGGCCATATATGCCCAAAAAATGTTACAAAATTTGAACAAAGCAACGAATTTTTAATCAGAGACATTCCTTTCTTACATGATCTGAAAATCTGTTTCTCCGCGATTGCGAAAACGGCGTTCGCATACGGCGATTCCCACATTTTCTGAGGAGAGATGACCAATGAATATCTTTTTGCCATTTTCACAATATATTTGCATCGACTGAATTTTTTTATAATTATGTCGTTTAATATACAAATAATAAAAACCAAACCATTTTTCTACCGTATTATTAATAAAATGAAAAGTTATTTTGCAACAGTATCACGAAAAATCTGCATTTGTACGTTATCCTCGGCATACCTCGTTTAATTTGAAAAATATTTCCCACTTTTCCAATCTGTTTGCATCGACTACAGTGTTTGTAATTGTTTCGCGTTTTATACAGAAAAATTATTTTACAAACGTATTATTTATGAAATAAAGGGCTATTTTGAAAACAAAAAGAAAAAGTCGAGTCAAACAAAATGGCTAAAATCACATGACTGGCTTGAGATTCAACAAAAGGACGATGCAATCCTCATGTTCTGCAAGTTTTGTAAAAAATACAAAAAAAAAAAAATCCATTTTCAAACATAAAGTCAAATTTATTACCTAATTCTATTTGCCTAGTGAAATAGTTTTCGTCGATATTCGCCTTCGGCGATCAAAAATCGTTTAAAGTTTTTAATTGCTATTGCTGCATGAAAATTGATCATAAAATGATTTTAAAAATCAAAATATAAAGCAAATACAGTCGGCCCTCGACTTTTGCAGTTTACAGACAAAAAAATCGTAAATTCGCATGTGAGTCATTTTACATAAAATAACCCATGTAGACGTTTTTATGTCAGCAAATAAAATCATAACGTAAGCATGGGGGAAGTCAGGAATTTGAGTATTTTTGCTAACAAGTGGGGGGGGGAAGCTATAAAATTACCAAAAATGTGCTTACTTAATACTTAAACGACTCCTAATTAATTTTTAAAAAGAATGTTAGTTTTAAGAATTAAAAAATTTAAATGTCGTAGAATATGAGTTATAGTTAATGCTTTCTTTTTTATTACTTTCTAAATTAGCATCATAAAAAAAATGAAATTTTAAGTGTCTCTCCTTATAACAGAAAATCTCTCCCAAAATTTTTTGGAAGGAGAGAAATTCTCCCCCTCTTTTCCTGACTTAGTGGGAACCCTGGTTGCTATTCATAAGAATTGAAAAACTGTGAAGCGAAATGTAAAGAAAAAGTATTAATATACAAAAAGAGCTACTAAAAAGAGGGGCAAATAAAGGTAATGCTGAAGTGGGAAGTGAATGGGGAAAAAAAAAAAAAAAAAAAAAAAAAATGGAGATGACTGCCTAATATAAGATACTATGAATAGAATTATATGATACTATGGAAAGAATTATAAAAATCCAGCTATTTTAAATTTTTTAACAATACTATTTACTAAATAAGTGGGATATTTATATAAATTACTAGTAATTTTGAGATTATTGATATGCATAGCATGAAATTTTTTATCAGATAATCTATAAATTCTAAAAAGATATATATATATATACACACACACACAAGGTAGGATCAAAAAGTTCGGAGACTGCTGATATCTCAAACCCTGATTGGAGGAGAGGGGAACTATTTTACTGTGGTGCAGAGGCACATGTGACTCGAGATGCGAAAAGGAAGAAGCAGGTCTGCAGTGCAGGATTTTTCCAGACAATGTGTGTCAATGAACTGTAGTCATTTGTATTTGGCAAAAATGGAAATGGCATTTGAAGAACATCGTGCGAATATCAAATAGTTTCGATAATTCATTAATCATCAAGAAAGTTTCAATAATTGCGAACACAATTATTGAAACTTTCCTGAGGTGGGGAGTGCCTCCATGGCATAGGAGGGGGGGGGGACACTGTATAATTTTTATGATATAACACATCAAACCAGTTCAGTCAATATTTTTTTGACATATTTCATCCATAAAACTCATCATGGGGTAAACCCTCTGTGTACATAATCAATTTTTTAATAAAAGTTCAAACTCAGAGCACCCTGCCCTTTTTTTATCCTTGAATGAACTCTGTATAGCCACTGGCTACCTGACTTAAGTTTCTTACTAACCTATCGCCATCCATTATTAGCCACTTTTAGCATAAGATTTACCACATTAGCTAGTGATTACCATAATTTAATTTAACTTCATTTTTTTACAAGCTGATATAGATTTATTACTAGCCACTTTTATAAAAAAAAAATATGCTAACTGTTAGATTTCTAAATACTATAGCATTGATTACTTGCATATGTATCGCTAAATATAATAATAATTCCAAAATGGGAATCAAATGTGTTTTTGGTGATGCACATTTGATCTGTAAAAAATTTTGTTTCTAAAGATAAAAAATAGCATTTTTTTTTTTTTTTAATTGATCCAAGTACCAAGAGACAAAATAAAAGTTATAAAGCAATATTTAAGAAGACCGACTTTTGATTCACTTCATGCAAGTTGAACCTCCTTTTTCAGGAGAAATTTCATTTGTAATAGAAATCAAAGACTCGCACATGAATTGAGTTCCTATGCCCTGCTGCACACATACATTTTGGAATTGACAGATACCACAAATGGAAATATTTGCTGTGGTCAATCAAATTTTACTCTCAAAATTTAAATGCCCTTTGACCCATTAAGCTTACTGAAAAAAAATTAAGGGTGTTATATACTTTAAACAGCATTAAAAACAGGTGATAAAAGTGAAAAAATTAAAGATGTTTCGTACAGGGCAGAGTTCGTGCGTACTCTGCAAATCAGGAAAACCGGGAGTTTGAAAATGGACTAAAATGTCAAGGAAATTGCAGGGAAAAATGATTTTTTGTTCAAAATTCTGGGAAAATCAGGGAATTTTCAACTTGCCAACCTGCTCATGGAGATGCTGATTACTACAGATTCTCCGTAATTTCTACAGGAAACTTCCTCATACTGCAGAATATGGAATTTGCATAGTTTCCTATGGAAAATTGTCTTGGCAACGGGGATTTACAGTCGCATGCACGATAATGCTAATCGAATCACCTGATTTACCGCTGCGTAGAATATAAAAAGATTGATTAAACTAGCTTTTCTTCATATTTTGGTTATTATTAGGGGATAATATTTTAATAATTTTCGCATATGTTCACGTGGATCGCTGAAAGTCCATTAGTATCTTTTCCTATCTATTTTCTAGATCTTGCGTATTAGATTGACTAGACTAGCTTATTTTTATCTTCTAGTTACTTATTAAGGTTAATTTTTTTTATTATTATTTTTGCATAATACATATTTTCCTATTTTGAAAAATGGGTATTAATCTTTGAAGGAATATTTTCCATATAAAGTATTTTTAACTGGATAAAAACTTGTAATATAAATATATATATTAAAGCATAATTATATGGGTCATTTTCTCTAAATGAACTTTTCATCTTTTTACAATATACTTTTTTCTATTTTTAACCTGCTTTCTGCATTATATTTTATCATGGGTGGTTTAAACTTAAAAAAAAGAAAAAAAAAACAGTAGCAGTTATCATTTTGGGAAAATTAAATAGAAAATGCAAATTTTTATTTTCAAGACAAATAAATACAGCTTGACAGAGGAATGACACTTAGTATAGGCATCTGCTTTGTTAGTATGTAAATATATCATTAGAAAAATAAAAAATTAGTTTTACTTTAATTGCAATCTTATATTTAGAACTAACTTCTTATTTGTTTTATCTTCAAAAAAGAAAATATAGTTTAAATGTAATTCACCCGTTCTAATGTCATTCTCTTGTAATGGTATTCCCTCGTCTACCAAGAAGACAGGGGAATGACACATCAAGTGATTTTACTTTGAGTATGAGTTTTATTTGCATTTAAGCCTAATGTGATATTCAGTTTGCTACTCTAACTAGGCACATATATATGTTAAAAAAAATTATTTGTTTTTTTATTCTGAGAATAATTAAAGACAAGTGAATGACAAGGAATAAAAATACTTGCCCAAAATTGTTCAGTTTTATAATATTTCCCTGCACAGAATGATAACTAGAATATAGTCAAACTCTTGAAATGGTGAATATGGACTTTAGTTAAAAGAATAATACTTTAATTATATTGTGTTGTCATCTATGTACAGGACAGGGTTCCCATTTCAACGCGAACCCGCGAGATTCTCGCGAAATCCATAAAAAAATCTCGCATAAAAATTTAGACGGCGCAAGAATTTCTCTCTCTCCAGTTCCGGCCTAAAATTATTTTTTCCTTCAAATTGTATACCGAGAAATCCGATGCCCGATCCCGATGACTAGAGATGCAGATTGGCGGTGGCAAGCTCGCCATTGGCGACTAAAATTATTACAGTAAGTCGCCATTTCTAGCGACCGAAATTTCTCCAGAATCCTTTCAGTCCCACGGCGCCCGCGACTGGTAGATCGGGCCGATTGCTTCGCGGCCGCAAATCGTGATCAGTTTCCTCGTTGTTGCGAATCGCGGGCCGATTGCTGCGCGGTCGCGGACCGCGATTTCGTAGCTACGTGTGAATTGCAGTCAATCGCGATTTGGGCACACTAAAAGTACTATGTGTTTCTAATTAGCGAGATATTTTATAGGAAACTATAAGTGTCTCCCCCGCTTGCGTGGGTCGCAAATTCGATCAAATAAAATTTTGCTCTTTTTTTTTTCATATTCTTTCACGGATTTGAATTATGCTCTTTCATAGTACTTCCCGCATTTTTTGTGTTTTGCTCGAGAAATTTTCTTCTTTCCGTGGACGAAAATCCTTTCCCCCGTACACAGTATGTCTACAGGTTACAAAAATCCCGAAAATGTCGTGAAATTGGCCATATATGTCCCAAAAATGTCACAAAATTTGAACAAAGGAAAGAATTTTTTATCAGCGACATTCCTTTCTTACATGATCTGAAAATCTGTTTCTCCGCGATTGCGAAAACGGTGTTCGCATACGGCGATTCCCACATTTTCTGAGGAGAGATGACCAATGAATATCTTTTTGCCATTTTCTCAATATATTTGCATCGACTGAATTTTTTTATAATTATTTCGTTTAATATACAAATAATAAAAACTAAACCATTTTTCTACCGTATTATTAATAAAATGAAAGGTTATTTTGCAGCAGCATCGCGAAAATCTGCATTTGTACGCTATCCTCGGCATACCTCGTTTAATTTGAAATATATTTCCCACTTTTCCAATCTGTTTGCATCGACTACAGTGTTTGTAATTGTTTCGCGTTTTATACAGAAAAATTATTTTGCAAAGATATTATTTATGAAATAAAGGGCTATTTTGAAAACAAAAAGAAAAAAGTCGAGACTTTTCAAACAAAATGGCTAAAATCACATGACTGGCTTGAGATTCAACAAAAGGACGATGCAACCCTTATGTTCTGCAAGTTTTGTAAAAAATACAATTCGCCTTTGGCGATATTCGCCTTTGGCGATCAAAAATCATTCAAGTTTTTAATTGCTATTTCTGCATGAAAATTGATCATAAAATGATTTTAAAAATCAAAATATAAAGTAAATACAGTCGGCCCTCGACTTTTGCAGTTTACAGGCAAAAAAATCGTAAATTCGCATGTTAGTCATTTTACATAAAATAACCCATGTAGATGTTTTTATGTCACCAAATAAAATCATAACGTAAGCATGGGGGAAGTCAGGAATTTGAGTATTTTTGCTAACAAGTGGGGGAGGGGGGAATGTATAAAATTACCAAAAATGTGCTTACTTAATACTTAAACGACTCCTAATTAATTTTTAAAAAGAATGTTAGTAAGAATGTTAAAAGAATGTTAGTTTTAAGAATTAAAAAATTTAAATGTCAAAGAATATGAGTTATGGTTAATGCTTTCTTTTTTATTACTTTTTAAATTAGTATGGTAAAAAAAAAAATGAAATTTTAAGTATCTCTCCTTATGACAAAAATCTCTCCCAAAATTTTTTGGAAGGAGAGAAATTCTCCCCCTCTTTTCCTGACTTAGTGGGAACCCTGGTACAGGATGAGGTGTTAAAACTTAAAGACATGTGAATGACAAAAAATCTAGGGGACAGTTGTAAAAAATTAATTTAAAATATTGCTCCAATGCATGAGGGATTTTTTATAACTGTAAGAAAACTAGAAAGAAAAGCTTGTAAATGAAGTTGTGATTTCATTATTTGGCTGTTGGAACACACAGGGGAATAACATTTAATAAAAAACTAAATTTTTAAATATTAAAAATATGAGGTGTTTCTTTAGCTAATGGGTGACAAATATGAACTACAATATAGTAAAACTGATCAG
The DNA here is from genome assembly GCA_951213105.1 of Amaurobius ferox. Taxonomy (NCBI): domain Eukaryota; kingdom Metazoa; phylum Arthropoda; class Arachnida; order Araneae; family Amaurobiidae; genus Amaurobius; species Amaurobius ferox. The sequence continues at coordinate 41,981,836 of OX578140.1, read as the reverse complement.
TGTTCAAAATCAGTCCAAAGTCATGCAGACTTTTATTAAAACACCTGGGATATGTAAAACCCCAGTTTATAGAAAATGGCTCATATATATGCGTAAATAATTTTATGTATGCATTTTTGTATTATGTGAGTATATATGTTTCATTTCTTGACCCGACTACTGAAAAAGTCTTAAAACTACTGATATTTTCTTTTTTCACTACTGAAATCTTCATCAGCTGAGTGGCATCACTATAATGATTGAAGCTGTTAAGTTTCGTGATCATTGTATCTCATAAATAAACCATTTTATGTGTGATTATGCAAACTTTTGTCTTATGCTGCCATAGAAAATATAAAAAAAGTTTTCACTCGAATTTCAAAAAATTCTATTTAGTTCTAGATTTTTCGATAACAAAGTCGATTATAAAGTTTCGTGAGTATCTGCCAGCAGTTACTCACGTATGTGTTGGAAACTTGGTTCTGTTTTCGTCGCGATTCTCGTTATCGCGAGAACGTGTTTACATTTTTAGAATGGTTCTACCGTTCTCGTGAACGACTCGTGACGGGAACAGAACATGCCATTCATGCAAATCGCCATCTCGCCGCGCGCGCATTCTGATTTGCATATAGTGAGGGCGCTGCCGTCAACGGTTGTGTTCCGGAGCGTACCCATCACAGTGTATATATGATAGGCAGTGTTCCCAGATCTAGGGAAATTTCCCTAGATCTAGGGAATTTTAGAGATTTCTAGGGATCTAGGGAAGAAGCTATCAAATCTAGGGAAATTTTCAAGTTTTTCTTGTGTACTACTAAGATTACAATTTTCGGTTATAAAAATTTTCAGTTTCACATATTTTTTAAATTCTACAAAAAAAAAAAAAAAAAAATTAACTGTTGACGTTTTTTGGATTTTTTTTAAATTAACCATTTTCTTAACTGTAACCACTGAATATTGTTGCTGAAGGAGCATGCTGCATGCTGGTTTCTATTCTACTTTTCTACTTCAGATTCAGATATCAGATCGGAGCTGCTGTGCTGGCTGTGAATCTATGAAACATTTTAAAATATATGATCTTTTGTTTTAAGATTTGCTATATAATTTAAGTTACGTTTGTTATATAGTTGTATTATTGTTTTAGTTAAAATATATTAAATTTTAAAATCTATCCCTGAGTTTAATTGGATATTTATTTTAATAAATGGAACCTTCTCAGAAAAAAGCAAAAATTTATGAGCAAAAATTTCTTAGCTCATGGGAGCAAGAAGATCAATTTAAAGGATGGCTGTCTAAAAGCAGCAAAGGCAGTGGATTTTTTTACTGCAAGGCTTGTAACTTCCATGGAAAAGGCGGGAAGTCTGAAATTATCAAACATGGATTATCCAAAAAACACAGTACTAACGTTACCACTGCAAAGCAACAGCCAACGTTATTTAGCATGCCAACTCTCAAAGAAAACTCAAATAAAGAGAAGAAAGTGAAAGAAGCCGAACTGAAAATGGCAGCATTTGTTGCGGAACACAATGTGTCCTTCAACATCATGGAACATTTGCCTAAACTCATACAATCTATGATCCCAGATTCGGAAATCGCAAAGAAGATTAAGTGTGGGCCAACAAAATGCTGCCAATTAGTTAAAAATGTGATTGGTGCCCAAAGCAAAGATGATGTATTAAAGATACTCCAAGGTAATCATTTTTCCTTAATAGCTGATGAAAGTACTGATCGAAGTTGTGTTAAACATTTATGCTTAATAGCTCGATATGTAACAGATACATTTCAAGTAAATGATGACTTCCTTGCACTTTTAGAAATTAAAGATGCAAGTGCACAGGGGCTATACACATTAATCAATGAATTTTTCAGAGAAAATAATATTCCATATATTGAAAATATGCTGGGATTTGCTGCTGATGGTGCAAATAATATGATGGGAAGAAATCATTCCGTATCCACTTTATTATCTGCAGACATCAATGGCTTATTTTTAATGAAATGTATATGCCATTCATTTCATCTGTGTGCATCTCATGCATGCGTAAAGTTGCCAGGTTGTGTGGAGGATCTAGCTCGTGATGTTTTCAATTATTTTCATTGTAGCTCTAAACGTCTACAAGAATATACAGAGTTTCAAAGTTTTTTGAATTTAAAACCACACAAATTACTACAGTTGAGCCAGACAAGATGGCTTTCTTTATTATCTGTCGTGAAGAGACTTTTAGAAGATTTTGCTGCCCTAAAATTATTTTTTATCAAGGCATCACTTCATGACAATATTCAGTCATCTAAATCAATTTTGAAAATGTTAGAAAACCCTATCACAAAATTATATTTGGAGTTTTTAGAATTTGTTCTACCTATATTCAATGATATGAATAAAGAAATGCAGGGTGAACAACCTAAGATTCATGTTGTATATATACGAATAAAAAGTCTCTATTTACAGTTGTTAAGCTGCTACATGAATCCAACATATTTGGACGTAACACCTGTTACAGAAATACAGTACAGGGATCCTAAAAACTTTATTCAAAATTCTGATATATATCTTGGGGGTAAAGTTACTGCTACATTACTCTCAGAAAAAAATCTGAACCTAAATGAAGTAAATGTATTCAAAACCAGATGCTTGGATTTTTATGTTGAAGCAGCCCACCAAATATATAAAAGGTTTCCCTTTAAGAGCCTTCAACACTTGGAAAAACTGAGTGCCATCAGCCCCGATAGTAATGTAAGGCGTGAAGTGCAATCTATTGTACCACTAGCATTGGCATTTCCCAAATTAACAAAAGATGTTGACATGACAACACTAGACAATGAATGGAGGTTACTAAAATTCACTGATGTACCTCCATCAGATTCAATTGGTGAATTTTGGAGAAATGTGTCTGATTTGAAAAAGGGGGATGACACTATTTTATTTCCTGAACTATGTCAGTTTGTGAAAAAACTTTTAACATTGCCACACTCTAGTGCTGCAGTAGAGCGAGTTTTTTCTGCTATTAATACTATAAAATCTAAGGAAAGAAATAGATTGAATACTGAAACAATATCAGGCCTTCTTTATAGTAAAAGAGAAATGAGGAACTCTTCTTGTTTCAATTTTAAAATAAAAAATGAACATTTAGAACGATTCACTAGTGAAATGTACAATTTACATTGATCAATTTATTTCAAAATATTGATCAAATTATTTTTTCCTAATTTTTCTTATTATCAATAATATTTCATTTTCCTATACGTTTTGTTTACTTAATATTTTCTTATTGTTATTATAAATGAAATGTTTTTAACTTTATAATCAGCTGTAAATGATAATATGAATAAAATCTTTCTTTGCATATTATCGAAAACTTTGTAAATTCAATACAAATGATATAAAATTACATATAGACACACATATTTTATAGTACTATAATTCACTGATAAACAGTTGTGGGTATAATTCATTTTTGATTTTGATTTTTCATATTTTTGAATATAATAAAAGTTGTCGCCAGTCTGTGAAATAATTGGGCAATGAAAAAATGCTGACAAACATGCCAATTTTGAAATATAAGTAGAATTTCTTTTTTTAAAATGGTGTACATATGTTATACATTTTTAAATTGAAACATTTAAAACCTCTTAATATTTTTTTAATTTGAATAATTAACAATAATTTTTAGGAAAGATAAAATATCTATTTATATAAATATATTTTTATAATTTACTTCAAATATGACTTTCATTCCCAGTTCCTGTACTAGTTGATGTTCACTTAATGGCTCCACATTTTTATTCTTGAGCATTTTAATCATTTGCATAAATGCCTTGTTTTCTTCCTCGTTAAATTTACTTATTTATATATTACAATTATGGATATATTTGAGAGAGAAAACAAATATCCTCTTTTATGTTGTTAAGTGAAGAAAATAATTTGTTTTTATGGAATTCTGCTCTTAAAGTTATAATTAATAAAAAAATGTTTTTCTTATTCTTTAATTGTAAATTATTGATTTCAGTTTAGTTGTGAATGCATATGTCCTGTTTTACGTTAAGTTAAATAAGTGCAGGAAAACATATGCTATAATATTTCATATCATTATACTATAAGTAAATATTAGCTATATTTGCATAACAACAAATATATTTAAAGCTTATTTTAAAATATATTTTATGAAACATTTAAAAACTCAGAGTATAATCAGAAATATAGGTTTGGGAATCGATCCTCAAAATTGTAAACATAAGGTCTTGGTTGCATTTCAATGTGGATAGTAACCCTTTTCATTTTAGCAGATATCAACCTTTTTTTAATTTATTTTCTTTGCCATTATCGCTTTTATTTTTATAAAATTTTTTGAATGCAGGGTAGTACGTATAAATGTATCCAAAATATCACTGCTGTAGTGCTGTATCTTGTTGTTGTTGTACAATTGTACCAACAGCTGCATTAAAATTGAGTTTTGGTTTGATATCGATTTCAATATGTAGATGTTGATTGTTGAGTTAAGTTGTTTCTAAAGATTTTATTCGTTAATTAAATTGCGATTTGTAGTTAGACATCAAATTAAAAAATATATTTAGATTATCTTTAGTCAGGAAATGGGTAATATATAATTTTGTCTTTTTATAACTTTCAGTAAGAGCACGAAATACCTTTAGTTTTGAATTTAGGAGTAATTTTTGTGATTACGTCATGCATAGCATCCAATCAGATCGTTGCTTCAAACATTATGACGTCACATATCACGTGATCAAGAAATCTAGGGAAATCTGGGGAATTTTTTCCCCGAATCTAGGGAAAAGACTTGAAAAGAATCTGGGAACACTGATGATAGGACACATTCTCAGTTATTCAGAGACTTTACAGACCTTGACTGACCATGTAGTAGACGTGGGAGACTTTTCAGAGTTTAAGATCTTGTAGTTATGCAGACTTAAGACTCGACGTATAGTCAGATCGATCAGACGGTGATCGACGGTGAAAGACCTTGTATGGAAGGCAGACCTTGATCGGTAGAGAGTAGTCTAACTTCTAAAGCCATGACGTGTGACCTGATGATGGTGGCTTCATTAACGTGCACGGCATGTGTGGTACAGTAGCTGTTTTTTCTACTTACCGATGTTATAGTAACTGAGAGTGTGTGCCTAGTCATAAAAACTGTTTAAAACCTTTTTCATGAGCTTGCTAGCTCATTGTATATAATTTTGCTTTGCAACGAATGTTACAGTGTTTTATTTTGTAACTTCATCTGATGCAATGGATCTCACAACAAATAAATTGTGTTTGTGTTTAACGAACTTGTTTTCTTGAGAAAACACATCACTACTGCATATCATCTGCTACAAAATTTTCTTTACCAGCACTTCAGATATGGATATGGCCAAAACACTGCTAAATCTGCAAATGACTTTCAAATTTTTCTAGTCAAGTCGCTCAGCTAACACAGCAATAGCCGCCGACATTTGGTTATGGGCCGTAGTATGTCAAGGCCATAACTTTTATCCGTGATAAAGCAGCAGTGAAGAGTTGTGAATTCCATCGACGGGGGCCGCGACCGGCGCCATTTGCATCAAGCAGAAAGGTAAACAACGCACTCTAGTCACAGTTAAAGACTATGGAGGTGAGCAACGGCATAGAAGCGTTAAACAGGGACAATTACGTCACCTGGCGTAATGAAATTTCATTTATCCTGAAAGGAGAAGGATGTTACGGCCACATCAACCGTACTGCATTACCAGTCGACGAATCTACGTCACGCCGCGAGCGAGAGGAGTACATGCGCAGCAGCGACCGCGCACTTTCCATCCTGTTTCGAAATATCTCGGCGGAGTACAGAGAACTGCTCGACATCGACGACAGCCCGGCGGATGCGTGGGAGAAGTTGGAGGCGCATTTTGAGGCCCCAACGCGCGCTAATTTAGTTCATCTGTTGGACGAGTTTTTCAGTCTACGCCCGGAAATCGAGGAGCCCATCGACATATTCTGTACGAGGATAAGGAAAGCTGTCACCAAGCTCAAGAACGTGAACCACCCGGTGGAGGATGTGTACGTGGCATTCCAAGCCATCCGGTATCTCCCAGCCCAGTACCAGAGTATCATCCAAATCATTTATCGCTGGAGCGATACTGATTTTAAATTGGATAAAATTCAGAAAGAACTCTCCTTGGAGGAGGGCAGGATTAAACAGTTGAGGAAGGATCATGACAATAATAATGTAAGTTCCAATTCATCTGTATATTTTTCAAATGTTAACGCTAAATGTAAAAATGTCACCAAAGTTAAAAAGTCTATTAAGGTCATAGGACCATGTTTTATGTGTAATAAAAATGGTCATGTAAAGGCACAATGCCCAAAATTGAAAAAGATGACTAGCTCTAGTATTATTGAAGTATTTTCAAATATAAATGTAGAAGCTAATATTGTTGATAATCCTGACAATAGGCTCAGCTGGGTGATTGACACCGCTGCTACGCGACACTTTTGTAATGATGTTAAAATGTTTTCAAAATTTGATAAATGTAAGGATACATCTATGTCGCTAGCAGTGGGTGATATGGAAAGCCCAGTTGAGGCTATTGGAACGGTGAACATGTATGTTAAATTTAAAGATCATACAAATAATATTGTGCTACAAAATGTTATGTATTCACCAAAATTACGGCGTAACTTGTTGGCCGCATCTGTATTAGAAGAGCAGGGCTATTCTTTTAGTGCAGCCAAAGGTATTCTATGGTTTAAGACTCCTGAGGGAGAAAATTTCTTTTACGCTAAACGTAAAGAAGGATTGTATTTCTTAAAACCACAGTACTCAACTAAAAGTTTAAATAGTAGTGTTGAGGGCCGTAAAGGAGATCAGGATAGGGACAAAAATTCTAAACAGGTTAGAAAAACCCCTGCAACAAATAGTCAAAGTCAAAACAAAATTAGGCCTAACTTGAATAAAAGGAAAAACAAATCTGATTTAAAATCAAAGTCAAATAAAATTAGTGGTTCAACAGTTGAAATTCTGAACAAAACTGAATTATGGCATAGAAGATATGGCCATATTAACTCAGACTACTTGCACCAAACAAGTAAAGTTTCCGCGGCAAACGGACTCCCAAAATTAAAATATGCAAAAGTAAATTGCATTCATTGCAAACTTGCAAAATCTAAGAGAGTTTCGTACAAACCAATAGGCAGGATTAGATCTACAGAACCTTTGCAATTACTGCACATGGACGTTTGTGGTCCAATGCCTGTAGCTTCATTGGGGGGAAACAAATACTTCTTGACTATTACAGACGATTTTAGCCGCAAGGTGTTTGTTTTTATTTTAAAACAAAAATCAGATGTGTTCAAAGTTTTTCAGGATTTTCAAGCTTGTCAGGAGAGACAATTAGGCAAAAAGATTTTGTGCATCCGTACTGATAACGGCATGGAATTTTGTCACGGTCAATTTAAAGCTTTTTTGAAAAAGTTAGGGATTAAGCATGAACGATCTAACACTTATACACCCGAACAAAACGGGGTATCTGAAAGATTCAACCTGACAGCGTTAGATTGTGTCAAGGCAATGCTTAATCAAAGCAAAGTTGGTGACAAAATGTGGGCAGAGGCAATCCTATGTTTTACTTATACAAAGAACAGGATTTGCCATAAATTTAAAGTTAAAACTCCACACGAATTGTACTATGGGAAGAAGCCTGCTGTATCCCATCTCAGAGTTTTTGGATGTAAGGCTTATGCTGGTATAGCAAAACAGCTTAGGAAGAAGCTAGACCTAAGAGCTCAACTGGGAGTTATGGTAGGATATGCAGAAAATACCAGGGGCTATAGAATTCTTCTTGTGAAAGAAGGAAAAATATTAGAAATAAGCAATGTCCGTTTTGAGGAGATGGAAGCAGCGGAAGGCGTCCTGGACCCCATTCGACCTAGAAACTTCACCCAAAAGAAATCGGGTTTTACTCGAACATCAGATTCAGGATCGGGATGTTTGGATAGTGAGTCAGAGGAAGAAGCAGGTGAGAGCCATGACACTAGTCATACTAGTGAGGAAGAGGACTCTCCTGCTGATTCCGATCTGACCCCCTGTTCAAACATAGATTGGGAAAGGAAAGCTGTACCCAGGCCTGATGGAACTCGAACTGATGTTTACTACTCAGTGAGGGGTGATAAACATAGGCTGAGAAGTCATAATGATGTTAAAAAATTCTGTGCTAAGGCTAACATACATTATGACCAAAATTTGTTTAACTTCAGAGAAAAGAGGGATATCAAATCCAGGCCAGAGGCAAGCAACATAGAAATAATAGGTGATATTGATCATGTAGTTTCTTTGCTAAAGGGAGAATTTGATATCAAATCTCTAGGGAAGGTCCAAAAACTGTTAGGTGTGGAATTTGCTGAAATCAATAACAAAATTTTTATACATCATAGGCAGTACATTAATAAGATTTGCCAAATGTTTGAGGAATTTTTAGCATTAAATTTTTGTAATCAAATTTCCAAAAACAAAAATGATTAAATTTGTAACTTCTAAATTTTTTTTTCTTTCTTTTACAAAATATGGTTAGGATATCGTATAAATTACTCCTCCCTCTGTGATGCAGCAAATTGTATCTAGAGTATATATATGTGTATTGTTTACAATGAACTTTCTAAAATTTTTCACATTACACTGAATGTATATATATATCCATGTTTTCAATTCCCGCATAAGACAGTTATGCTTATGTGTATTATCTTTGTGTGTTTACTCCTTGTTATCATACACTTGGTTATGATTCATTGAAGACAAACCACTTCTTTAAATTTATATATGAATACAATACAGAAAGAAAAATCTTTTCATTATCTGTGTCACTGCTATTAGTATTAATTATGTATACTGGTCTTGGACAGAGATAATGAACAGCCATAATTGAATTTGATATTTATAGTAAAATTTTTAATCTTAAATGTTAAATTTAATAATTATACATAAAATTTTCTACATAATTGAATTTGATATTTATAGTAAAATTTTTAATCTTAAATGTTAAATTTAATAATTATACATGAAATTTTCTACACAAATTGAATTTGATATTTATAGTAAAATTTTTAATCTTAAATGTTAAATTTAATAATTATACATGAAATTTTCTACATAATTGAATTTGATATTTATAGTAAAATTTTTAATCTTAAATGTTAAATTTAATAATTATACATGAAATTTTCTACATAATTGAATTTGATATTTATATTAAAATTTTTAATCTTAAATGTTAAATTTAATAATTATACATAAAATTTTCTACACAAATTAATTTGATATTTATAGTGAAATTTTTAATCTTAAATGTTAAATTTAAATTATTATACTTAAATTTCTTGAAAACTTAAATTTTGACTTAAATTAAATTTTTGGAACTTAGTGTTTCAATGATATCTAAAAATTTCTTTCAATGATAAATTTTTTTTTGCTTAACATGAAAAGTAATATATATACTTTATGTTTTTGCTGGATACTAAAGAACTTGACATTTTTGCTGTTATGTTTTTTAGAATAATTTCATTGATTGATAGCACGTGCGCCGAGATTTGGGGTTTTGCATGAGGGGGCCGATTGTTGGAAACTTGGTTCTGTTTTCGTCGCGATTCTCGTTATCGCGAGAACGTGTTTACATTTTTAGAATGGTTCTACCGTTCTCGTGAACGACTCGTGACGGGAACAGAACATGCCATTCATGCAAATCGCCATCTCGCCGCGCGCGCATTCTGATTTGCATATAGTGAGGGCGCTGCCGTCAACGGTTGTGTTCCGGAGCGTACCCATCACAGTGTATATATGATAGGACACATTCTCAGTTATTCAGAGACTTTACAGACCTTGACTGACCATGTAGTAGACGTGGGAGACTTTTCAGAGTTTAAGATCTTGTAGTTATGCAGACTTAAGACTCGACGTATAGTCAGATCGATCAGACGGTGATCGACGGTGAAAGACCTTGTATGGAAGGCAGACCTTGATCGGTAGAGAGTAGTCTAACTTCTAAAGCCATGACGTGTGACCTGATGATGGTGGCTTCATTAACGTGCACGGCATGTGTGGTACAGTAGCTGTTTTTTCTACTTACCGATGTTATAGTAACTGAGAGTGTGTGCCTAGTCATAAAAACTGTTTAAAACCTTTTTCATGAGCTTGCTAGCTCATTGTATATAATTTTGCTTTGCAACGAATGTTACAGTGTTTTATTTTGTAACTTCATCTGATGCAATGGATCTCACAACAAATAAATTGTGTTTGTGTTTAACGAACTTGTTTTCTTGAGAAAACACATCACTACTGCATATCATCTGCTACAAAATTTTCTTTACCAGCACTTCAGATATGGATATGGCCAAAACACTGCTAAATCTGCAAATGACTTTCAAATTTTTCTAGTCAAGTCGCTCAGCTAACACAGCAATAGCCGCCGACAGTATGCACTAGCAGTGATGCGATTGCTGCGCCAATTGCGTCATTCAAAGTAGGCTGCGCCATTCTGATACAAAAAGCAAATTTTAACTGATTTTGCGCCATTTTATGAAAATACCGGAAAACGTAATTCTCCGTAATTCTCGAAACGGAAAGAAAGGTTTGAATCAGAAATTTCTCAGAGTGCAATCTACCAGCAAAATCAGAGGATTAGACTTCTTTCTTTTCAGACAGCTCAAGTTTTCATCAACTGTAGGGTTGCTTTGTTCGGACTAAGGCACTACTCCCTATAGCCAGTTCTCCCGGTTATCTGGAGTCGGCAAGTACTTGACCATGTTACGTACGTGAACGTGATAGGGACCGTTGTCTTGAATAGAAAAAAGAAAAATAAACTCCCCTTCGATTATCTATTTTGAAAGATCTATATAGGAAGAAAGGAGCAAGCGATTCCTTCCTGGAGTGCGGTAGACACAGGGGAGCCAAACATGCGCAGAGTTTGTTCGGGTGCACTCTGGAAACCGGGAATTTAAAAGTGGACTAAAATGTCAGAAAAACTCTGCTTTTCATTCAACATTCTGAAAAAATCAGGGAATTTTCAACTTAGGTGAACCGAAAAATAAAAAGTACAAAACTAGTTTATAAAGAACCAAAACCAATTTTTAAGCCAAACCCAATTTTTACGACTTAAAAGTGTATGTAGAAATTGGCGGAACGTTTCAGATCACTTGATTTTTTATCCGTAGGACTCATAATGGGCGGGAAGACGAAAGAAAGCATTTGCACTGATTGTTTGGTTTATCATTTTCCAATGATGTAATCAAGAAGCACCTTGTTAGAGCGGAGAATCTTCCAGCTTGAAATTTGCAGCATATTTTGCTCATTTGTTTATTGCAAAGCATGCAACAACAAGGTCATTAACACGTTGACCTCTCAAAGGGATCAACATCAGCTGCATTCATAATGAATCATTGAGGAGTGGTATTTTATTTTATGAAATGTTATTTATTTTATCTGCTGCTCTATTTTTCATTTATTTAACTATTCCTAATAAAGTTTTCCCTTTTTAGGGGAACTAATTATATAACAATGTACAGAATAATTATATAACGGATGCTAGAAAATAAATAAAACGTCTGGTTTTTTTTCTCACGCGTAGTATTGAGAAAATATTATTTTCACTAAAATTTTTGATTTCAAGATTTTGATGTCAACATATGTTTTAAGACCTCCTGAACACGTTTGGATTATTTTTGGAGGGATGTTCATCGGTGGTTGATCTCCCGTATACATGATGGCTGCTACAAATAATAATGGATTTTCACGAAACTTTATATTCGGCTTTGTTAACGAAAGATCTAGAACTAAATAGAATTTTTTTTAATTTGAGCGAAAACTTTAAAATTTTTATAATCTTAATATGACAGTATAGAACAAAATTTAACATAACCATGCATAAAAGGGGTTATTTACCGCTCAATTGATTGCGATTTAATAGTTTCAGTAATTGTAGTGAAAAATAGCTGCAATACAATTTTTGTGTTCGTGACGCTATATTCGGGAGGGGGAGGGGGATTAGATCTTTACTAAAATTATTTATTGCAATTTTTTTATATTAAAGAATATGTATTGAAAATAGATTTTTTTTTTAATAAAAACTTCATTGTCTTGAATTTACTTGTTATATATACGACAAACTGTTGAAATAAAAAAAAAATGCCTTGCACCGAACTGCTACAATGTTGAAAAATCTCTTGCTACAAACTGCTACAATTTCGAGTAATTGCCTGTTACGAACTGCTACATTTTCGACATATTGTCTGCTACAAACTGCTACAATTCCAGAAATTTGCTGCTCCAAAAGAGTTTTTTGTAATCACATCACTGCACTAACAATCGACAACAGATGAACATTACTCTAAAATGATCAAAATGTGTTTAGCAGGTCCTGAAACATATATTGGTGTCAATCTTGAAATAGAAAATATTTGTGAAAACAGTACTTTCTCTTCTATAGTATGAGAAAGTAAAAAATATGGAGATATTTTGCCAGCGAATGGAGGTGTGTGTATGGAGGGGGAGTCGGCAGAAAAAATACCTATTGATAATCATGTACAAACAGTCAGTCATGCAATTAAAGGACTTGAACAAAGAAACTTCGTAACCAAACATAAAATAATGTCCATCTATTTGCAGGATAAAAGAAAAACTGCTTTTCCACAAACCAAAATTAATGAAACAACAAACATTTGTTCAAATGTTTAAACAACATAATAAAATGTAAACTTTCTTTTTATTTCTATGTATATTTTTTCTTAAAATTTATTTTGTCTCCCCCCCCCCTTTATATATATATATATATATATATATATATATATATATATAGATTAAATATTTTTTTTAATGGGTAAACTTTGCTTTTATCATTATTTTTACTAAAAATAATGTTTATAGTGTATGTAGTTGATATTAAGTTTGAGTTTTACCCAAACTCTATAATCCGGAAAGTTCTAAAATCTGAAATTGGTGAAGTCCAGATTTTCAAGGTTGTACTCTATGCAGATAAAATTGTATACAAATATAGAAAATTTTGAGTTATTTTGAATGGGTTTTTTTTTTTTTTTTCCCTCACTGTCATGTATTCATGGTAAATAGCAGTTGAATATAAAATTATTTTTTGAAATTGGCAATTATTTTAAATAGCAGTACTCAATACTTGGAATTTTGATGAAGACAACAGGAAAAACCTGGAAAACTCGGGGAATTTCATTTTGAAAAATGCGCATAAACCCTGTTCCCCCTGTTTAACATTTAAAAACTAGCTTTGCTTCAAACGGGGCTATATGTCACCCATTGTTAAGAATTTCATTTTAAAAATTGGCAGTGTCTCCATTCAGATACATCTGAAATTATTTTGCTTGACTAAAGTAACACCTTTCTGTGTATGTGGAGATTTTTTTTATGCATTTTGGAAGCAATTCAAAATATTAAAAATATCAAAACTATAACCATTCTGTTTCAAAAACTAAGAACCTGGTTTAAAATCCAATTATATCTTTATAGGGCTTTCAAAGCACTACAAATTACTTCCTGTAGTTCATAATTAGAACTTTTAGATTTTGAAATATAATCATTACAAGATTAAAAAACTGAATTTTCAATCTTCAATTTGACAGGATGATTTCTCAAACTATAAGAACTTCTTAAAAACAAATTATTAATCTAGAAAGTGGGTTCTAATTAATGGTGTGAAAATGGGTTAATTATTAATCTAAACATATTTGTTGCTTGCTATTTATATCTACCTTTTATAATTTAGAAAATATTTTGAATGGGCAAAATCTCACTTAGACAAAAACCTTTTTAAACTTTTTGAAAATACAAAAATTTTAAATATTAGAATTATTTTTATATATTCACAATTTGTACCATATATCTGACAAAAAAGTAAAAATTGTTTACATATTTTGTAACTCGCAGATTTCAGCCAGAAATATCCCAATCAGATATGCTATACACATCAAAAAATGGTGCATGTGACCTAACTTAGTTTTCTGTGTTTTTAAAGAATAATGAATTGCACAGAATAATGGTGTTTGATACTATTAGCAGGCATTTTAAAAAGACTTTTCAACAAGGAATTAATCGAAGGTGAAAGGGGGTTATGAACACAATATGAATTCGAAAGCAATTTTATAAATCAATAAATATGGAAACACACCAAAACTGTAAAAAACTATATTGTAAAGACAACCAAGTTAGTTGTTTGGTAAGAAAGGTCTTTAATATTAATGCACAATCTATGATGTACATTAAATTACAAATTCAGAACACTTTCGGACATCACTATGTCCTTCATCAGAGGTAATGTAATTTAATGTACGGCATAGATGATGCTAATATTAAAGGCCATTTTTACCCAAACAACTTGGTTGTCTTTACTATGTCATTTTCAAATTAAATACATGTTTAAACCAAATCAAAAATAATTTATAATAACCAAGAAAAAAAAATGTGCAACTGGCCTGCGTGTAAACAAAAGAACATTTTTGTTGTTTAAGATTATTTATTCAATTGTTTGTTCAATTTTCTTCTATTTTCATTTCAGGGTACTCATTTTATGAATACAGCCATGTATGATGCAAGAGAAGCAATGATACCAGGAAGTGTATATGATCGTTCTTCTCACATGAATGGAGGTAATATCTTTGTTTATTTTTTAATTAGATGATCCTCTTGTTTTTTCATAGTATATATGTCATTTCTCTAAATGTATCCATACACGCATTTCAGTCATGATGCCTTAGTGTCAGTTCAAATGTTTATTCCAAAACTAACAGTGTATAGAGACATTCACACTGATGATTTATCATGCCAGGAATGGTGAATCCCATCTGTTCAGTTTCTCTGAGTAATAGCATGCCAAAACTAATTATGTAGAGGATTGCTTCAATCCCACATTTATTGGTATTATGCTATGGCCACAATGTGCATTATACTATTTTAAACCTTCTCTTTGCTGGATTCCATCATACACATTCTGACAATCGGGCGTGGTAACCCAGTGGTTAGCACATGGGAATTGCACTCGGTAGGCCCGGGTTCAATTCCCTCTGCTGCCAAAACTGCCACCATGTTCGCGCAGAGTACAATCACGTTAAATATGTGGATCCGTAAGTCCTTCCGAGAGGTTGGTGATAGGGGAAGAAGGGTACGGTCCCTGTGGATGCCTCTCCCACTGGGTTCCGGTCTAAATTGGGTGGCTCTTCCCGGCCGTCCAGACAGTTACCTTACACCTTTCTGATAGGTTGGATGGTCTAGGTCTCAACAACAACATTTTGACAATCAGGACTCGCATCAGGCACTAAAGGGCCTTCTACACTAGGGGATTTGAACCTATGCAATTTTTAACGAATTTTCTACATTAGCTATTCCCTCTTTTGCAACTTTTAATCAATCACCTAGGCTGATGGGTTCAGGTGGATGAGGAGCAGAACCACAGAATAAAAGGAAACAACTATTCACAAGAGTTGCAAAGTGTCGCTACATGTACATGAGTGACAGCTGTCTGATGAAAAGTCCCAATTAGTAAGACTCCCACAATAGCAAATCAGTCATTCCTAATTACTTACCCTCCCCCAATCTTCAAAATCTTACATCCTACAACTACATTTTTACTCTTAAAGATAGTAAACAGCTGTTTTACAAAGAAAGCCATAGGCAACTGTGCATCCAAATCTCAGAATATAGATCACCATTAAGCATCATTTCAGATCAATGCTGAAGGTCTTGGCGTAGCTCATTTGTAACCTAATTTCTGTTATGACTAGGACTCTCATAGATTGACATGCACAGAATCAATTCAGAATTGACGTGTATGTGCACTTTAAAATATAACATTCTAATTCAATTTATTTTTCTTAAGGCATTCATTATAGAATGTAGCAGTTCTCAATATTGGCATACTATATGTATTATCTATTTCACAGGTCCAGCTTATTTCAACAGACCTCATGATCAGATATCTTATATTAGTCCAGAAAGAGCCCAGAGTGCTGTTGCCAATCTTCCTGTTCCTGTTGGAATGTTTTTGAATATGGCCCACATTCCACCAAGATTTTACAACCAGCATCAACAAGCATTGCAAGGTTTAATTTTGTTTTATTTACTTTTTAGAGTACTCAATTTTTCAGATTTGTCTTAATATAAAAAAACATTATTTACATGGGGATAAATTATGTTAAATTTGGTTTTGAAAGTGTATTGTTGAATCCTTGTAAAGTTCTTAATGCTCCTTTGTTTTATGAAAAGAATGAAAACTGTCTTTATCTCAAACAATGCATCAGAAAGTTTGGATTTTTGACAACAATTCACTTATAATAAAGATTACTGTCAAGGACTTGTAATTAACTTTCTATGAAGTATCCAGATGTTTAAGACAATTTTTCTATTCTGTGTGTAGCAAGCATTGAACCCCCAAATCTTCTTCTGGCTACGGCCTTGACTTCATGTACAGATATATAATAAAATATCATTTTCACTCCCGTTCATATCAAATTTACAAAGTTTTTGCATATTATGCAAAAATGGTGTATATGAAATAAATTGATTATATCAATAATATTTTATCCCATTACAGTAAAACCCTGATTTTACGTATCCCGTTTCATACGTTATCCTGCTTCTTACATCATTATTCATTGGTCCCTTTAAATAACCTATCCTAATAACGTTAAAAAATACTGTTTAATATGTCATCCATTTACAAAAATTCCCACTTAGTATGTTTTTCTCCAATTTTACATTTTAGAAAGGTCACGTATAACGTTCCTTCCTTTCTGTGTAACTAGTTCTCTGGCATTCCTTCAAAGCCCCCCTCTTTTGTGTGAGAAGGGGTGAGGTGTTGTATGATTCTAATTAACATACTGGACTGAGTTCCCCTCTTTGGGCCGTTCCACTTTTCAACGGGTTGGGTGAAATCGTCGATGGAGTTGCTACTCATCAACACATTTTCTACCTCAACAACTGGGACTCATCCTTTCTGGGCGCCTAGAGTCTGACAATGGAATTTAAACTCGTTTTCACCTCTGACATTTGAAAAACAGGTGTTTACACTCATCTCCTTTTATTGTCTGTGCGCCTTCCACTCCAGGTAAAGATGTCTAAAAGAAAATGTTTTTCTGTTGCCGAAAAAACAGAGATCCTCGAAAAGGTTGAGTATTTCATGGCACCAAAGACGATTTGACGAAATCACTGGGTATTGCATATTCAACTCTGCAAAACATCCTTAAACAAGAGATCGCCATCGAATCAAATTCCAAAAAACTCTGAAATCTTTCAAAAAAAAAAAAAGAAAACTCTAAAAACTTCTCAGTTTGATGAACTTGAAGTCTTACTAGAGTGGTTTAAGCAAGCACTTGCAGCCAAGATCCCTATTAATGTCCCTATTCTGAAGCAGGAAGCTCTTGAAATTTCTGCTCGACTCGGACTGCATCAATTCACAGCAACAAATTGTTGGATTGACCGGTTCAAGAAGCGGCACAACTTATGTTTCAAATCTGTTTATGGAGAATTCGATGATGTGGATGATGCTATAGGTAAAGTTAGGATAACGAGCAAATTGCTTTTGCTTGTAGATGGGTACTACTCAAAAAATGACATCTTCAACGCAGATGAGACAGCTGCTCCCTGACAAGACCTACACCATGAAATGCGAAAATTGTCATGGTGGGCAGTTATCCAAAACGCTTTTGACGGTTTTACTGTGTGCAAACTCGGAAAGTATGGATAACACTGTTTTTTAGAGCCGTAGCCTGTTTTTGTTTTATTTGCTGATATCCACTTTAACGTTTTTATTAGTGTTTGAAACTTTTTTCTTTACCCGCCGAGGCATTTTTTTTTTTTTTTTTTTAATTTTGCATGTTTTTTGTGTAACTGAAATCACTGCTTTTATAATATTTGCACATTTTTACTTTTGCCCGCCAGGGCGGTGTTTATTTTATGTTTCCACTACTATTTAGTATCGTACTTATACTGCGATCTACAAATAAGGTGGGAAAATTGTACATATAGCATAGACTTTTGAGACTTAATATGAGATAGTGTACACTTTTTACTATCCAGGCGTTTGATGTGGAGCAAATAGCTAATGATTAGATTTTTAAAAACTTGGTTACCAAGGCGAGAAGAATAATGAGGGAAGAATTTTACATTAAATTTAAATTGATGTCTCTTATCATAAATAGTAGTATTGAATGAGTTACTTTGTATATAAATGGTGATATCAATGGGTGGGATTCATTAGGTAATAACTCAAGATTGGATGGATAAATATTAAGTGTGGATAAAGAATCATGTGCAGTGTGAAAATAAACAAAAACATCATCAATGTAGTGAAAAATAGAAATGTTATTAGTGAACAGAGTGGATTGTCTTTCATAAAACTAAAGATACATATTGCATAGCTGCCAAGTGCTGTGATTTACCCGGAGTTTCTCCATTTTTTATAGCTTGCACCGGAAATCTGATTTTTCAAAGCAAATAATTTTTTTTAAATATATGTGCATATTTCCCCTATTTTCTAAATTCCCGTAAACACATGGTTTTATGAAGAGAAAGAGGTGGCAAAAAGATCCCACGCACTCTCCCAATGCATTCAAACTTTTCGGTGACTCCCGGTTTTTCTCTATATCTCCTGGGTAAGTCGCTAAATCTCCCAGTTCACTCAGCTGCCCTTATTTTCCACCATTTTAGGCAGAAATAACGCGAATGCAAGTCGTGACTTTTAGTTGTTTTTTGCGTGCCAATCATGGTGTAAGAATGGATTACGAGTAACGTTTGTATTTTCGTATTTGTATCTACAGGTTACAAAAGTCAAAAAATCGGAAATAGATCACAGATGTTCCAAAAATGTCACGAAATGAAAGACGAAGTCACAAATTTTGAGATCGAAATTTTCCTGTTCTTTCATCAAAAAATCCGTTTCTCAGCTATTTTAAACAGCGCTTATTCCCACAGCATCATGAGGAAGAGAGATGACCAAAGATTACCTAATTAATGTGGGAGAAACTCATTTGCATCCACTAAAATTTTGTTAAATCATTTTGTTTTATATACAAAACTATTTTTCAAACATGATTAATGAAATGAAAGTCTTGCAGCAGTTTCGTTAAAAACGGCATTTGTGCGTGATCCTTCTTTATTTTGTTTTATTGTGAAACTATTTATCCACTTTTGAAACCTATTTGTATGGTCAAAATTTTGTATAATTATTTCGTACTTTATGCAGAAAAACTATTGTTCAAACGTATTATTAATGAAATGAAAGGCTATTTTGCAGCACTTTCGCGAAGAACGGCATTTGTGTGCGATCTTCCTTATATTTCATTTAGTTTTGAAAATAATTTCCACTTTTGCAATCTGTCTGCATCGTCAAAATTTTTTATAATTATTTCGTATTTTATACAGAAAAACTGTTGTTCAAACGCATTATTAATGAAATGAAAGGCTATTGTGTGGTAGTATAGCGAAAAACGCATTTGTGCACGATCTTCATTATATTTCATTTAATTGTGAAAATAATTTCCACTTTTGCAATCTGTCTGCATCGTCTAAAATGTTTGTAATTATTTCATGTTTTATACTGAATAACAATATTAAAATAATAATTTGGGTACTTAAGAACTACAGCCATTTCAAAAGTATAAATTAGAATTTGATGCATTTGTATTTATATTTACATATTTTTTTAATTTAAATTAAAAATTAACATTTGTTTCATCATTTAGTTTAAATGAAAATAGCATAATAATGTTAGTTTAAATGATTTCTGAGAATAATAAAAATTAAGAAAATATAGGTTCAGAATTATTAAAGCATGCTGAGAAAGGCTAAATCAGCTGTAATGAATTTTAGTACTTAATAAAAATAATTTGATAAAATTATTCCATTTCATTGTTGAGTGTTTGTTAAATAAGCACAGTATATGAGTATTAGTTGCTGCACAATTTAAGGCTTAATTGCATTAATGAGCCCTGTTAGTGCGGTCGAAAATCTTTTTTCTCTTTCCCCCTCGCGAAATGTGTGCCTATTTTTCCTTTCTGGTAGATTAGTAGCTATGTTATTTTGGAATTATCTAAAGGCAGTGAATTTCAATATGCTTTTTGCTCAATCTATGCAATGGACTTTTAAAATTTCACAATGGAAGAGAGGATATTATTGCCCAAGCCAAAAGGCATGTGGACAAAAAAATTTCAATTGAGGGAAATGCAGACATCAAATACAGTTTCTTTTTTATTGGAAATGAAAGTTTCACAATGAAAAATTCACAGTCTTTGTTTGATGTAAGATATAATGACCCCTTAAATCACAAAAATCGTGATGAAATTGATTCACAAACTGTAGAATGTGTGAAAGTTGTCAGCAAACGAAATTGAGGAATTTTTCGTCTATGTGAAAAAGTATTTTTGTAATTCCCTACACTTTCAGAATTACTACAGCATGCTGAATTTGCTGGTGTATCTAAAAAAAAAAAAGCTGTGTTTTTCATCACTTTTTCATAGATTCTTTTACTTGCTTGTTAAAGAAAGAAGCACAATCTTTTTTTGATGTTGACAAACTAGAATCAGAATTTTTACATTATCAGTTGGATAGGGTTGGAACAGCTGTACCAATTGCGCCGAAATGACATTGCTGCACATATCTGCACCAAACTTAACGATTTCTTTAAAATTGCACCGAAATATTAAATTTCCCAAGCGCTGAATTTAAGTTTTTTCTTTATGCCTTGTAGATCCAAAACTTCCCGCGAAATCCATGTGCGAAGTTTACTACGAAACTACGAAAGTTTACTACGAAAGTTTACTACTTTAGTACGAAAATTACTACATTTCCAGTTTTCTTGGTGCCCAAAGTGAGTTGCTATCTGTGCGACTGAACAGTAGAATCAACGGACAGGAAAGCTAAAGAATGTCACCGCGCTGACCGTTGATTTGATGATGGGTCAGTAGGGAAAAGTAAACAGGGTTCGTGCACACTCTGGAAATCGGGAATTTGGAAGTGGACTAAAATGTCAGGGAAATTACAGGGAAAATCGATTTTTTATTCAAATTTCTGAAAAAATCAATGAATTTTTAACTTGTCAACCTGCTTGCTCGATTGACTAGCTTATTTTTATATTCTGGTTACTTATTAAGGCTAATTTTTTAATTATTATTGCATAATACATATTTTCCTGTTTTGAAAAATGGATATGAACCTTTTGAAGGGATAGTTTCTAAAATATGGTACTAAAATAATGATTTAGACAAATAAAAAAGCAACCATTTTGGCAAGGATATATTAAAATTGATATATTTACATCTATAAATACATTGCTATATTTTATTTTTTGTTAAAGATTTATATTTGTTATCATTAATGAAAACTTTATCAAACAGAAATGCTTGTTTTCAATTTAAAGTATTTTTTACTGGATAAAATGGCATCAAAATCTCAAAATAGAAAATACTCGTGAAAACAATACTTTCTCTATTCTATTGTATAAGAAAGTAAAAATATGGAAACATTTCACCAGTGAATTGAGGTGGAGGGGGAGGGGTGTTGACAGAAAAAATACCTATTCATGTACAAACAGTCGATCATGCAGTTAAAGGTCTTGAACAAAAAAGCTTCATAACCAAACAAGAAATAATGCCTATCTACCTGCATGATAAAAGAAAAACTGCTTTCCCACAAACCAAAATTAATGGAACAACAAACATTAGTTCAAATGTTTATACAAAATGATAAAATGTAAATTTTCTTTTTATGTTCCAAATTGGTAATTTTACTACTCTGAACTGCTCCAAATTAATAATCTTTCTGCTTCTAACTGCTCCAAATTAATAATCTTGCTTCTCCGAACTGCTCTAAATTGATAATTTTGCTGCTCCAAATTGCTTCTTCAGACGTTCCAACCCTGGTTGGATTCTGTTCCAGAAAATGTATTGTCTGCAGAATGAGCTGATGACCAATGGGTTATGCTTTCAAAAGAAATGAGACCCTTATATATCTATTTAAGTTTGACTATGTTAGGAATCTTAACATTCCCACACAGTAATGCTTCTTGTGAGCAAATATTCAACCTTTGTGCTACGCAACAAAACAGACTTTCAAAGATCAGTGAGTATTGCAAACACTACAGGCAATTTTAGTTGCCAAAACTCATGTTACGAGAACTTGTTATTCGCAAGTATTTGATAATGCTTTCTTAAAAAAGTCTAAATCTGCAACAACAGTCGCACTTTCTAAAAAGGCTTTCTAAAAGACAAATTTTGAAACATTTTACTATTGAGTATCATTTTTTTTTTTTTTTTATCTTTGGTTCTGCACAAAATAGTTACACACCTAAATGTATT
The DNA here is from genome assembly GCA_951213105.1 of Amaurobius ferox. Classification (NCBI taxonomy): domain Eukaryota; kingdom Metazoa; phylum Arthropoda; class Arachnida; order Araneae; family Amaurobiidae; genus Amaurobius; species Amaurobius ferox. The sequence continues at coordinate 41,959,530 of OX578140.1, read as the reverse complement.
TGAATAACTCAGAAGAAAGTGAAACATTTAGTAAATAAATTAAAATATAAAGTATTCTTGTTTTATAAATATTTACTAGTTGAATAACATATAAAAACAACTGTTCATGCTTGATAACAATTTGCATGCTTTATCCCTTTTATAACATCAATTGTCCTGTGAATGAAATGTGACATTTTAGTATGCATATCGATGTCGCTTGAAGTGCTCCTATTTTCTTCTTCTCAAGGTTGGCAGCTATGACATTGGCGAGCATAGAGCTTCTATATATATATATTTGTTATTAGCAGTATTAATTAATGGGACGAAAAATTTCAAACTGGTCGTTTGTTTACAGCGATCTGCTCCAATTTGAACTTCGACCTGTGGTTTGGCAGCGCAACCACATTTCACTTTTTAAATGTCATTACATATGGCTTTATTGGAAATCAATTCATTACATAACTGGCATCTCACAATGATACAAAGGCAGAAAATAATTAAATAAACGTAACACAAAACAAGAATATTACAAATTAAACAAGCACAAACCCCAATGAAAAGATATCACAACTTCAGGGACAGTTCATATAAATTCTAGCTTCTCAATACAGTGCTTGCTGCAATACCTTGCTGCTGGAAATCTTTATAAACCTAGGCACACTGCAAGGTGACTTGAGCTCATATCATCAGCACTACAAATGGGGCACACTTTCATTTGTTGTGAGAATTTATATCTTATTCAGGTGTTTGGTCGGGCAATCATGAACTATTTTCATTCTAAAATTGGCCATGCCTCCATGTGAAGTTACTTGCTAAATGCCTTCCAGCTATCTTGGATATTTTCTCAAACTTTGCCTCTTGATTTAATTGCCAAGTCTTTTTTACAATTCTTCATAATTTTACTACTATAAACTAGTTTTTTACATGACTTGTGGAACAGGTTTTTGAGCAAGATAAACTAGGGTACCATTTTTTGCCAAAACGTCAGCTGTCTCATTATCGTCAATTCCGACAAGTTATGGTATCCACTGAAACAACAGATTTGTTTCTACTTCTAAGAAAATCCAGAATTTGCTTTATTTCAGTTATGGTTGATGTCTCAATAAGATTAATTTTGGAGACAGTTTGAATGGCTGTTCTGGAGTCCACTAGTATCACAACTTTTGAAAAAGAGTCAATTCTAAACTTAAGGTTATTAACTGCCAAATAGATGGCATAGACTTCTGCATCAAAATTAGACGTATATGGTCCGACAGGGATATATTGAGAAAATATCTTGCAGTACACTCCAGCTTTGGCACCATTATTGATCTTCGACCCATCTGTATATATTCTAGTCCACTGGGGTTCTGAGTACTTTACGTTAATCATGCATGGCATGGTTGCTCTCAAGATTTATATCTGGGATGTCTCTTTTTCCCAGCATCGTTTACTGTTTACTGCTTAAAAAGTAGTGACTACAAACTACTTTTAAAATGTAGTCATTACATAACTACTTTTATAAGACGAATTTGGCCACAGCTTCAATTTACACAAAAAGTTGAAGATATGGGTATACTTTAGTAATTTAACATACTTATTCTGAATAAGTAAAATTTACTGATTCCCAAATTTACTTATCAACTTACCTTATCAATCTTTATGCTTTTACCCACTTCTGAAAACAATAAAATAAAATAAAAGTAGAAACTATTTCTTTAAAAACATGTTTGTTCATCTTTAGTAGAATTTGCAACTCAAAATTGCAATCAGATAAGCAGGATCTTTTGGGACATAACACATCTGAATATATCCATATAAAAATTCGAGGCAATGGCCTTCCTAACTCTGCAGCATCAAAAATCTTGTATAGTTTTTCCTCGTTCTCTAAGGAACCAGCATATATGTTTGGTGGTAGAATGCATTGAGTTCCATCTTGTCTTATTTTTACTTATCTTATGAGACGGGCACTTCGCTCTGAAGATATCTTGTTAGCTAAAACAACCGACATTTCTGATATATTTCAAAGCGCTTGGCACTTTACGAATCGTACATCATTGCGCAGAACATTAAATTTCATACAAAGGAAGAAAGATTGATCAGATATGTAGAATAGCACCTTGTTTGTTTACTGAAGTAACGTCAGAACTCTATACAAACTACTGATTTATTGTATTGTGCTACTCGCTACACTACTTATTTTTAAAAGTAGTGTGTTACACTACAAACTACGAGAAAAAGTAGTGACTACTATAGTTTCGCTACTTCCGACCACTGATCTAGGCTATTTAGTATCTTTTGACATGCCTCAACAAAAGAAATTTGCTTCTTCATGCAACTTGGTTGACAGTCTCAAATACAACTAGCTTGCTGCAAGGTCTTCAGTTTAATGTATGTACCTACGGCTTGTTTCTCTATCTCTGTGTAGATAGGAGGGTTCAGCTTTTAAATAATTTTCCACTGTTCGATTCAGAAGTTTTGACAATTTTAAATTTTCCTTTCTTTCCTTTGTACAATTTTGTCATTTTTAAAATTAAAAATTATAAATCTTTTGTCAATTTTTGTACATGTGCTTTTTTTAACTTTATCGCTCATATTTTAAGAGACATTTTTTAGCAGCCAAATTCCACAATTTCTAGCTTTTTTCAGTGATTGTGAACAGTTCCATCATTTTTTCAGATTTTTATTATAAAGTTATTGTTGATTTTTTATTTAATCGCTGTTTCTGAATCTTTACTTATCCTCGAATTGTAATCGTAACATTTTGAAATATTTTAACCATATTTTCTATACAATGTGTGAATTTTCAGAAGAGCTGACACATTTCATTGTGAAAGATGTAGTCCCCCATAAATTCATATATTATTGAATTTAAAATGTTTAATTTTGCACAATTCCATTCCTGTTCATTGCATCCATTTTCATCTCCTAATCATTCCATATTAGATTAAATGAACAGTTTTATTTTCATGGTACAAGTAAAAAGAATTATTTTTCACATAAATAGTGGAATTGCGCAATTCAGTTCATATTCTCATGTATTACTGAAAGACCACAAGTATCCCTCTATGCTCTAATTATTGTACATTAGATTGATTAAACTAGCTTATTTTAATATTGTAAGAAATATTTCATATAATTCACTAAATATTGCAAAAGTAACATTGAAATTATAGGCTATATTCCTGTGCTATGAATCTAAAGGCATTTTTTTTTTTTTTTTTTTTTTTTTTTTTTTTTTTCAATTAAAAAAATTTTGGGTTTTAAAGTTGTAAATTTGTTATGTTTAAATTTATTCTGAAATATATTTTTGATCAATAATCATTAAAACAATTGATAATAAAAATAAATTAATAAACATTTTGTACATTCAAAGCATTTATTAATGAACAAAAAAGAGGGGGAAAATCCTCCCCTCCAAGTATGTACCATCAGAATTTTTGCTGAAGACAACGTTGATAATCTCGAAAGCTCAAAAGAATTTCATTTTTTAAAATGGGCATATGCCCTGAATTGAAAGGTATTTGAACATTGAAAGCATGTATTTGATAAATTTAAAAACCTATTTTTTTTTTTTCCCCAGCTCGACAAAATCAACGAAATCGCAGTGCAACAAGAAAAGGCGGTGGTCGACAAAATAACAATAGAGGTGTTTCTAATGGAACTTCTCTCAATTTATCACAAACTGGTTTCAACAGCCAAGCCAGCCAGGTAATTATAAATTTTGTACATTTAAATATATAGACTATATGTTTGGGAGCAGTTAGTGGAGGCTGTTGTACTATTGGAGAAACCACAATGGTCCACAATGTGCTATAGTATTTAACCTGTTAACAATTATTTAGATATATTTCTGATGATAAAGTTATGTTTTTAACCCTAGTTTCTTCAATGCCAACTGAAGTTCTCTGTTCTTTTTTACTAATTCTGATACAAATGCAGGCTTTTTATCCTGACAATCCTGTAGGAAGAAAAAAGGGCGAATTATTATCTTATGCAAAATAATTTTAAAATAATATTATTAATATTAAAGGACATTTGTTTAAGAATTTTGTTTACTAAGTACCTAAACACACTTCATCTACTGTGTGGGCATAATATGTCCTACATCAGGGTTCACAATAACTTAAAAATTAAGTGAAGTTTTCTCTCATCTTAGCAACTAAATTGGTGAAGCATAGCTCAAATAAATGAGTTCAGTTTAAAAAATACTTTTTTTTTTTTCGATGTTTAGCAACAGGTAACAAGATTTTAGCAGAATGAATTTGTTTCCCACAAACACTGCAATAGTGATATTTTTCTTGACATTTGTCAAAGGACAACTCATTTATAAAAAAATACTATTTTTAATGTTTAGTTAACAAGATTTTATTTAACAAGGCAAATTTGCCTTCCGTGGATATGGGAATTGTAATCTTTATTGCATATCTTGACAAAATTTTACATGTTATAGGTTTTATAAATTGTAGAGGTATAATTCTAATATTGCAGAAATCTGAAGAAAAAAAAAATCTTATTATTTACACTTTTATTGAGAGTAATAAGACAGATTGTGATCTCCCGTAAAAATCAGGAAACTAGTAATTAGTGATAAAAATGTTAATAAAATAGCATATTAAAATAATAGAACATCGTCAAAATAACTGGTGGGTTGAGCCCATTGGATTTCATTATTTCTTTATTGATAATGTGTACGATGGGCCGAAGTTGATGAGTCTGATCTTGGGCCTTGTATCCGGGCCTGCTAGTTGACTTCATTAAAGAAAAGAAATTCAAACAACTTTAGTTCTGGGCACTGAAATTTAAGGCTCCAATTTTGGGTCCATCGCAGGAAAATAAAAATGCAGTTAAAATTGACTGCTTGCTATTAATGTAATTACATTCTGCTTTTTGGTGTTAGTATAGTAAAAATATCCTCCCGGGTTCGATTCCCTCCGCTGCCAAAACTGCTGCCGTGTTCACGTGGAGTACGATTACTTTAAACATGTGGGTTCGTAAGTCCTTCCGAAAGGTTGGTGGTAGGGGAAGGAGGGTATGGTCTCTGTGGATGCCTCCCCTACTGAGTTGCGGTCTAAATTGGGTGACTCTTCTCAGCCGTCCAAACAGTTACCTTACACCTTTCTGGTAGGTCAGGCGGTCTGGGTCTCAACAACACCTTTACAATGCAAGATTCCACATTCCTCCTGGAAGATGAATGGGGTTGAGATCAGTTATCTTTTCTAAATGCAATATCTATCAATGGAGGGAGATGAAAGAAAAGGGGAATCCAGGGATTTCAGAGCACCATCGAAGAGCAATGAGAATAACAGCTCTTTGCTTGGTCACTGCATAAAATACATAGAATTTTCAAAAATTTTACCATCAAGTGTTACGCATTGAATTATTTTTTTTATTAAAGTTTGTAGTTGTATGTAATAACTTATTTTATTACTAGGACATGATGGGTGGATTTTCTCAAGGTCCACTTACACAAGGTCAACTGAGCATGAGCCAGATGAGCCAACCCAATTATCCTGGCCTCTCCCAACCAGGTTTATCACAGCCAGAATTATCACAAGTAAGTAAATTAATTTGTTTAACTTATTAACTAAATATAAAGTATCAATATATGTCATAGCTGCCAACTCTCCTGGTTTTTTGCTATATCTCCCGGTCTCCCGGGTAAGTCGCTCAATCTCCCGGTTTTCACTCAGCTGCTCTTATCTCCCTTTCTAGGCAGAAATCACGCGAATGCAAATCGTGACTTTCAATTGTTTTCGGCGGTGCAGTTTTCTGCTACCATGGTGTAGGAGGGATCGCGATTGACGTTTGTATTTGTATCTACAGGTTACAAAAGTAAAAAAAATTGGAAATAGATCACGAATATTCCGAAAATATCACGAAGTGAGAAACGAAATCACAAATTTTGAAATCGAAGTTTTCCCGTTCTTTCGTCTAAAAATCTGTTTCCCAGCTATCCCGTAATCGGCGCTCGCAAACGGCGATTATTCCCACAGCATTACGAGAGAGATGACCAATGATTATCTAATTAATGTGAGAAAAACACATTTTCATCGACTAAAATGTTATTAAATTATTTTGTTTTATATACAAAACTATTGTTCAAATGTAATATTATTTAAATGAAAGGCTATTTTGCAGCAGTATCGCGAAAAACGGCATTTGTGCCGGATCCTCCTAATATTTCGTTTAATTGTGAAAATAATTTCCAATTTTGCAATCTGTCAACATCGTTAAATTTTTTTATAATTATTTCATATTTCATACAAAAAAACTATTGCTTAAACGTATTATTAATGAAATGAAAGGCTATTTTGCAGCAGTATCGCAAATGTGCGTGATCCTCCTAATATTTCATTTAAATGTGAAAATAATTTCCACTTTCGCAATCTGTCAACATCGTCAAATTTTTTTATAATTATTTCGTATTTCATACAGAAAAGCTATTGTTTCAATGTATTATTAATGAAATGAAAAGCTATTTTGCAGCAGTATCGCGAAAAACGGCATTTGTGCGCGATCGTCCATATATTTCGTATAATTGTAAAAATAATTTTCACATTTGCAATCTGTCAACATCGTCAAATTTTTTTATAATTATTTCGTATTTCATACAGAAAAACTATTGTTTAAACGTATTATTAATGAAATGAAAGGCTATTTTGCAGCAGTATCGCGAAAAATGGCATTTGTGCGCGATCCTCCTTATATTTCGTTTAATTGTTGTAAATAATTTCCACATTTGCAATCTGCCTGCATCGTCTAAAATTGGGCTGATCAAAATCTCCCGGTTTTTTCATATTTTCGTACAAAAATCTCCCGGTTTTTGATATTTGGAGGTTGGCAGCTATGTAATGTAAAGGGATTTATAACAGAAATTCTTGTATAAATTTTGTATTTTTAGAGTATTTGAAAAAATGAAACTTTGAGATTATAAATGCCTTCTCAAACACAGTTGAACATTTGTAGGTACCATTCATAAACATCTTATTTTCTTTACATTAAGAACTTTTATGGCTGACTAATAATTTTATAAGCTGATATTACCCATTCTGATTGATTCTACATTTTTTATTCTTATTGTACATAGTATTGCTAGACAACCTTTCAAATTAATCAAGGTAATATCCATTTTCTGTCAAACGTACAAATCTCTCAGCTTTTTAAAGGTTCTAGGAGAAATTTCCGTACTTGCGAAATTCTATAGCTGGCAAAACTCACTATATAAAAGAAAAATGCTTTAATATATTGATGTTTTTAATATTGTCTCTCCCCCCCCCCCCCCCTCTTTTTTTTCACAACTTGTAAAAAAAAAAAACTATAACATTGTTACATAAAGTTGCATTTGTACACACATTTTTTATTATTATTGGAAAATATTTTACATTTTTACAGTTTGTTTATATCAATCAAGATTTTAATAATTATTTAAAAACTGTTTCAAATATATGAATAAAATTAAGGGATCTTTTTAGAGTTAGCATTAAGGTCATTCCATGTCAAATTAACACAGCCCCCAACCTAACTGACACAGATTTTTTTAAACTGGACTATTTTGTTTAGTCATATATTATAAGACTGCAAAAGTTTAGCTCTCCAATTTTCATTTGGAAAATATGGTAATTTTTCATGATTCCTGACATTCAAATGTCTATGTATTTTGACCTAATCTACCAATCGTGTTGAAATAAACCTTATTTTGTAGCTTAAGGTATGATTTTTTCCCCCCTAATATGTCACATAAGTCTGTAAATTATATTTTTCATTTCAGAGTCACTTGATTTGACATTTAACTGCAAAAATGTGTATCTCCAATTTTTTTTTTTTGAAAAAAAAATATATTTTATTAATATGCTGTTTATCTATTCTACAAAAATTTCAAGTTGGGAAAATCGGAGGCTCATAGTAAAAAAAAATCTAAATAAGTATGTTATATTAAAAAAATGCTAGGCACCCACACAAAGCATAATTGATTAAATCATTCTTAAGAAATAAATATCATTACTAAAAGTTATAAATATTTTATAATGTGCATATGATTTTAGAAATGTTAATTTGCTAAATGTGGCAAATTCTTCAATCAAATGTGGAAATTCTTTAAAAAAAAGAGAGAGAGAATCTAGTGCTGCACCACTAGTGTTATGTTTGTATATTGGGCAAATCTACTTATGTACTTGAATTTTAAAATGAATTAAATTGAATTATTTTTGCTTAAAATTTATATATTCATTTGTAATATGAATATATAAATTTAAAAGGTATCGATTTTTTTGAAGTACAGTCACTAGCATTGCTATTGTGTGTGTGTGTATATATATATATATATAAATTGAAAGATTTTAATCGAAAATTATGCATAAACTACTGTATGTACAAAAAAAACCATCTCTAGCATATCTGTTACAAATGAGTAACTATAGACCAAGACTAAGGATAAAGATAGAAGGTAACATATCACTACAATGGAAAGGGGGATGAGAAGAATATTAGGATACAAAAATCACAATTAAAAGTATATAAATATAAATAAAAATGAAAAAGAAAACACTGCAAAAATGAGAAAAGGCAATAATAATTAGCTCAAGATAAAAGATTAAGACATAGAGAACAATCAATTGAAACTACACAAAAAATGGCGGTTAGTTCGAAATTGCATTCTCATCAGGACAGCCATACAATTCGAATTAAAACCGATAGAATAGCCAGTTTCTGACAATGGCGATAGTATTTAACTATAGACACCATTGAAACTGTCTACTGGCTAGTGGAAGGAGAAAAATAAATCAATTGAATTATAAATCAGAATAATAATACCTCCTCGAACAGAAATATGAACTCACAAGCATTGCTACCACGTGTAAGTTGAACAAGCTACTGAGCATTTCACCTCACTTCGTCAATACGAGTGGTTACCGGAATGAATACATTTGAACAATACATAATATGTATGGAGACTTTCAAAAATAGTAAACAGTATACGACTCAGGACAAGTGGAAAATAGTCATTCGAAAATAGTAAACAGTATTAGACTCGGGTCAAGTGGTAAGTTAGGTGATAGGAATGGGTGAATTCTCAAAAATGAGTTATCCAATCAAAGATAAATAATGCAAGTGTAAAAATATTACATGGTATATTTGAAATTATTAATAATATTATTTACAAATACTTCTGGATATTGGTAATTTTGACAAATGCGTTTAAGATTATTGATGTGGAGAAAGTGAAACCTAGGATCAGAAAGTCGATGTATTCGAAATAGCTGGTTTAAGATGATGTTTCTAAACAATTGAATAGAATTAGAAGAATGATATGATAGCAGCTTTATGATAGTGAAGTTGTAAGAATCTTTTTTATCATATAGATTGGTGATTACATGATTATTGATGGTATATAAAAACAACAAATTAAAAAAAAAAAAAAACTTTAACAATTTTCAATTATGGTTATCTTATACAATCATTGCCCCAATACCCCTTCAAAGTTTTAGTTGATAAAAAGAAATTGCAAAAATGGAAAATATGTGATAATAAAACTGAATAAACTGATAATCACGTATAAATGCATATTTTAGTAACATTTCCATATAACCTTTCTCATATTACTTACAAATATAAGAAGTAAACACATTTGAAATTAAAATATAAGGGAATCTTGAGCGAAATTTAGTCACTTTTTGTGGCCAATTTCGTCAAGGTATGGAATTTCGTTTTAAAACCTGTTTACTATATTCATCTAAAAGTTTGAAGGGGGGGGGGGAATTTGCATATTTGCCCGGAGATCGGCAGTTAATGCAAATATCTGAACTTCACGAAGAAATGCAAAGTTAGCAGCTAGGCTTCAGTTTTTGTTTTATAGTTGCTACTCTTTTTCTTGTCGCTTTGACAAAATATAAATCATACCCTTGAAACTCATCTACACCCTTTGAGTGAGCTAGACAGCCTGGGTAATAATAATAAAAAAAAGCATGAATCATGTTAATTTCAGGGATTAATATAAAAAATGCATAGATGCCAACCTACCAGGAAGAAAAATAGGAAAATATTGCACTAAGGAAAATCGTGCACTAATACCGTTTATCCCCATACTGTTGCAAAATAGCCTTCTATTTCATTAATAATACGTTTGAAAAACAGTTTTTCTATATAATATTCAAAATAGAATGAAATATAGAGGATCGTGCACAAATCCGTTTATCGTGATGCTGCTGCAAAATAGCCTTTCATGCCATTAAAAATATGCTTGAAAATAGTTTTTCTGTATAATATAGTGTATACAAAATAATTA